>CM045762.1:93393734-93993734 GCA_025200525.1 Camellia lanceoleosa
TTCGTAACTGTATTATATACTACTGGATCAATTGGCATGTATATAAATCTGAATGGGACCATCGTCATCTAAAGAAAATTGATGATGGAGTAGACTTAAAATTATACTGGGTGCAAAAGCTTATTATATAGTTTGCACAGAAAAAAGAAAAAAAAAGAAACAGCCATTCAATTATTTTGTTTTGTTTTTTTTTACTTATTTAAAAATCCAGAGTGATGATAAAGAGTGGTAAAGAAGGAAACAATGTTATGCAGTATCAGGTTCGTAACTGTACTATATACAACTTGATCAATTGGCATATATATAAAATCTAAATGGGACCATCGATAGCTAAAGAAAATTGATGATCGAGTAGACTTAAAATTATACTGGGTGCCAAAGCGTATTCTATCGTTTGCAAAAAAAGCCATTCCTCTTTTTCAGTTCCTGATGACCAAGTGTGTTGGGAGGGGTAGACTAAATACGGTATTTGTATTTTCGCATACCATAAACAAAGTGGCTGCCCTTAGATTCAAACCTACCTTTTCATGGTTCGTAACTTGAACTTTCTACAACTGCAGCAAACAATAGCCCTATTCTAAAGCTTGGCAATGCTCAACAGAAAACTAGGTGGCAGCCGTGAAGTTAATTGGATGCATGAAGGGGTTAAATGCGAAATGGGCCAAGTCTAAGCCTTGGGCTGGCCCAATCTGACAGAGCCCAAACCCAAGTGGGTCAAATGAGTATATGCGCAGATAAGTTCAGCCCAACTTCATGATCAGTAGCCTGCCCAAGTCCTCCAGACCTTGGGCCCAACCCGCAGCGGAAAGGCCAGCCCAGCCATAGCGCTGGTCTGGGCCAAGCTTCGGAACGGAATGTGTGGGCCGAACAGATAATAGCTCAGCCCATCTCCATGAACAAGCCTAGACAAGGCCGAGTCGAGGAACGTCTGAACCGAACTGAAGTACATGAGTACCGAGCTGGAAAAACCTCACAAGGAAACATGGGATCTGTAAGTGCAAGCATGTGCAGGGTGCCACTTCAGCTGGTCCCCCACACCTACAATCACGGAAGTTGTTGAGCCAAAGGAATGTGGTTAGTTATCAGCATGCTTACCATGAGAATATACAATCAATGACAACTACCAAGTGGTCCCCCGCCTAGGGCAATGCTGAAACGACACTTGGCAGCATCTATGCTCCATGAACTCACCTTGAGAAGCAAGTAAGGAACACTATATATACAACATGAACTTCACATTGAAGGTAAGAGAACTATTCCAGTATAAACCACTCTTACATACAAAACTCGACACTTCATCGATTGCTGATTCCCACATCGGAGGGGTTATCCGGCCAACCCCGGCCGAGCAGCTCTAACGGTTCCTCTTGTGGCAAGAGCCCTGGTCCCCGGATAGTCCAGCTGAGAGCAGAGCCCCGATCCACTTTCATCTAGTGCGGAATCCGGTATGCACAATTGGTGCGGTGAACGTGGATCATTTTCATTTTTGAGCTCTGCATTCAGTTCCGGCAATGGGGATTGAGAACGTTCCGCCTTCATCACATACCCCGCAGACGGAGAGGACGAAGGATAAAGGTTTGGCACTTCCGACAGTTCTGGAGGAGCAAACTGGAAACAATAATCGAACCCCCGAATCTGTCGAGCATCGATTGCCGTTCGCCGGAGGTTCTTCTCATCATTTCCTTCTAGAAAAGGATTATAGAGATCGAATTATAGATTCCATGGGAATGGAGATACAGGAATTGAAAGCTTAACTTAAGAAGGTGTTGGGTGATCCGACGGAGAAGAGGACAGAAGCAGAGCCCTCTCGTTTACAACGTAGGAGCTCATCTAGAGAATTACCAGTGAAGAAATTCCCTAGGAATGACTCCGGGCAACGAAGCCAACCATTCCCAACACAAAGCGAAGCGGTGAGTAGCCACACCCGTGGGTCATGTCGGAGGAGGGCCAAGAAGCAGAAGACGGATAGTCAACAAACTGAGTACCCTCCTCAGGACCTTCGCACTTGGCTGATCGGCAATAGGCAGAACGAGCGACATCGAGATCATTTGGACCGTACTGTTCACCAGAGAGAACATCGAGCACTGGACAGACTTGTCTCTTCGCCATTCTCTCCGGAGATTGAGGCCATGAGGCCTCCAAAGAAGTTTACTCCACCAAAGTTCACCTCCTACGATGGGAAGTCGGATCCTCTGACGCATATCAGTCATTTCAGACAAATGATGTCCCTCTGGAGCTGAGATGAGGCACTGATGTGCAAAGTCTTCCCATCCAGCTTGGGAGAAACCGAACTTTGATGGTTCGATCGACTCCCCGCTGGATCAATTCGTGGCTGGAAGCAGCTCTTCGAAGAGTTCCTGGCCAGGTTTGTCTCCAACACTAAGATCCCGAAGGAGCCGGATACACTGTTCGGCCTCAGGAAGGAGCAGGAGGAAACGCTGCGCAGTTATGCTAGGAGATACTGGGAAGAGTATAACGATCTGGAAGAAAATGTGTGCAGCGAGCAAATGGCCGTCATGTCCTTCAAGCATGGTCTGCGTCCGGAAAGTAAGTTGAGACAATCACTTACCAAGCGCCCGGCCACAGCTCTAAAAGACTTGCATGCCAGGATTGAGCAGTATGCTCGTCTGGAGGACGATCAGATCCCCATTGAGGTAGTATCAGCAGAACAAGCAGCCCGGCAGAAGAAGAAAACGGATCGAGGAGAACACCGAGGGATTGCAGTGAATGAGGTGGATAAGTCTAAATC
The DNA here is from genome assembly GCA_025200525.1 of Camellia lanceoleosa. Classification (NCBI taxonomy): domain Eukaryota; kingdom Viridiplantae; phylum Streptophyta; class Magnoliopsida; order Ericales; family Theaceae; genus Camellia; species Camellia lanceoleosa. Next base: position 93,396,484 of record CM045762.1, read on the forward strand.
CCTTGAAGCCGTTGTGACCGTGTTCAAGGAGCCAATCTATCGAATCCTGGAGAAGATCAAGAGAGAGCCCTTCTTTGTTTGGCCACCGAAAATGTTGGGAGATCCAGCTCGGCGCAATCAGAAGCTCAGGTGCACCTACCACCAAGACAGGGGACACATGACTTAGAACTGTAGGGCACTGAAGCAACACTTGGAGGACCTGGTAGCAGCTAGGCACCTAAGGAAATACATTGATCATGGTAAGGAGGTGGCCGAGCTGGGGAACCCACTTCCAGAAGCAAACATTGAGCATCCGCCCCGACTGATAATAAATGTGATCCATGGGACAAATGACTCAGAATCGAGGAGGCATCGAAAGAAGAGATCGCTAAGGTCGCTAAATTCAAATGAATCATGTCAAGGAGCCGCGAAAAAGGTATGTACCGTACCAAAATCCCCCCTGTGCACTGTTTCATTTACTAGCAAAGATTTAGAAGGCATACAGCATCCACATACTGACGCATTGATCATAACTGTTGGGATTGGGAAACGCTTTGATGTAAAACGAGTCCTAGTAAATCGTAGGCGGTCGTGAACATATCAGATTATGATTTGTTCAGGAAGCTTGGCCTCTCCGAGCAAAGATCTCACCCCCCCAAAATTGGTCGGTTTCAATTCAATGACGAGTGGCCGCCGGCGAATAGTATTGCCAGAAGGGAACCAAAACCCTCCAGATAGAGTTCTTGGTTATTAATACACCATCCCCTTATAACGCCATACTTGGCTGACCGTGGATTCATCGAATGGAAGCAGTCCCTTCAACCTATCACCAGCTCATCCGTTTTCCAACGGAATACGGAGTAGAGCAGATTTCGGAGGACCAAGTTGCTTTCAAACATTGCTTCATGGCAGCATTAAAGGCAAAGCAACTTTGCAACCGGGTACAGACAGTGAAAGTGGCCGGACAGCCAGTCTTGGAAGATGTGGGAGGAACTCCAGAGGAAAAGATGGTGGAGGATTTGGAGAAAGTCTTGATACAAGAGGACGACCCGGAAAAGTACTTCCTTATCGGTACCTCGCTAGGCGCTGATGAGAAACTTCAGCTGCTGGAATTGCTGAGGGAAAATATGAAGGTATTCGCATGGTCAGCATATGATACTCCAGGATTGGACCCAGAATTTGCTTGCTACAAGCTCAACATCAATCCTTTAGCTCGGCCCATCGTACAGAAAAGTCGGAGATCCTCAGTTGAGCACACCGAAGCAGTAATTGCCGAAGTCGAAAAACTCCTGGCCTCGGGAGCAATCAGAGAAGTACAGTACCCGCAATGGTTGTCCAACACAGTTGTAGTCAAGAAGAAGAACGGAAAATGGAGAGTTTGTGTGGATTTCACTTGCTTGAATAAAGCCTGCCCAAAAGATAGTTTTCCACTGCCTCGCATTGATCAACTAGTAGACTCAACAGCAAGGCATGAGCGCATGAGTTTTCTGGACGCCTATAGCGGTTATCATCAAATACCACTGTGCGGTCCGAATCAAGAAAAGACAGCGTTCATCACTCCAAGAGGGACTTATTGCTATAGAGTAATGCCGTTCGGCCTCAAGAACGCCGGAGCGACCTACCAGAGAATGATCACTCAGATGTTCAGAGACCAACTGGGGAAAACCATGGAAGCCTATATAGACGATATGGTAGTAAAAAGCAAGGTTGCTACAAACCACCTCACAGACTTGAGAGAAGTTTTTAGCATCCTGAAAAACCACCAGCTTCGCCTCAATGCCTCGAAATGTGCCTTCGGGGTAGGAACAGGGAAGTTCTTGGGATACATGGTCACTCATAGAGGAATTGAAGCGAATCCGAATCAGATTAGGGCAATACAGACCTCGAAGCGCCGACAAAGTCTAAGGAACTGCAGAAATTAGCCGGGATGGCAGCCGCCCTGAATCGGTTTATTAGCAAATCCTCAGATCGGATGAAGCCCTTCTTCTAGCTCTTGAGGAAAAAGGCAGCATTTGAATGGAATAGCGAATGTACCGAAGCACTGCAGAATCTCAAAAGGTACCTCAGTACACCCCCTCTATTATCCACTCCAGAACCGGAGAGGAGTCAGATTCTCTATCTAGCAGTCTCAGATCATGCCGTGAGCGCAGTATTAATACGGGAAATTGATAAGGAGCAAAGACCAGTGTATTACGTTAGCAAAACTTTACTAGATGTCGAGACACGGTATCTACCACTGGAAAAGTTGGCTTACGCGCTGCTTATTGCCTCGAGAAAGTTGCAACATTACTTCCAGGGGCATACCATTAATGTCCTCACTGAATTCCCTCAGTTCCAGATTTAGCCGATTTCTCCGCCGAACAAGAAAGTGGGCGAGAGCTTGGTGAGTTTGACATTCGGTATCAACCCAGGACAGCAATCAAGGCCCAGGTCTTGGCGGATTTTGTCGCAGAATTTACTCCCACCCAGAGTACCGATCCGGGGAATCTGAGCTCGGCACAGGTGCCATGCACCGCCGAACAAGGGAAACCCAGCACTTCGGAAGCATGGAAACTCTTTATCGGAAACATCTGGCAACTCTATGTCGATGGTTCGTCCAATAACCGAGGCTCGGGGGCAGGAGTAGTTCTTATTTCTCCAGAAGGATTTATCTGGGAACAAGCTCTCAGGCTAGGCTGGAAAGCTTCAAACAACGAGGCCGAGTACGAAGCGTTATTGGCTGGCTTACGAAGCGCCGAACACTTCAGTGCAGAGCAACTTCTTGTTTTCAGCGACTTACAACTAGTGGTAAACCAACTTTCCGGGGTCTATGAAACTCGGGATGAAAGAATGGCTATGTATGCAGGCAAGGCCAAAGACCTACTCCGAAAATTTCAATCCATACGTGTGGAGCGAATCAGTCGGGACAAAAATAGCCACGCAGATGCTCTGGCATGCCTAGGCTCATCAGTGGACACAAAGGATGCCAGAAGAGTTTGGGTAGAGTTCATACCAGAACCAAGTATTGCATCTTCGGTCCTCTGCAACAACTTGGAGCCGAGCTGGATGGATCTAATATTGGTCTTTTTAAAATCTGGTAAACTCCCCGAGGACAGAAAGGAAGCCAACAAAATCAGACATAAGTCCGCTCGATTTTGGATCTCACCATCTGGAAAGCTTTACAGACGTTCCTACCTTGGCCCCTACCTCTTATGTGTGCACCCGAATCTCGTCGAGAATGTTCTCTACGAAATTCACGATGGGATTTGTGGAAGCCACGTTGGCGGGAGGTCACTGGCGCACAGAGCCCTAACTCACGGGTACTGGTGGCCACAATGCAGCAAGATGCACAGCGGTACGTGCAAAGGTGCGACAAATGTCAGAGGTTTGCTCCATTCATTCATCAGCCAGCCAAAACTCTAACTCCACTCACCAGCCCATGGCCCTTTGCGCAATGGGGCCTGGATATTGTTGGACCATTGGCGCGAGGCACTGGGAATAGGCGATTCTTCATTGCTGCAACTGACTATTTCACCAAGTGGGTTGAAGTTGAGGCACTAGCAAACATCAAGGAGGCAGACACAAAGCGGTTTGTTTTGAGAAATGTGGTAGTGCGTTTCGCATTCCGCGTGTACTGATTGCGGACAATGGAACACAGTTCGATGGTAAGATCTTCAGGAAATTTTGTGCCGACCTCAAAATCGAGTATAGGAACTCTTCTCCGGGGTACCCACAGAGCAACGGTCAGGCGGAAGCATCAAACAAAACCATCATCAATGGAGTGAAGAAGCTGCTTGAGCACGCCAAAGGCAAATGGGTTGAGGAGTTACCGCACGTCTTATGGGCCTACCGAACTACAGCACGGCGTCCCACAAGAGAAACACCCTACTCTCTAACCTACGGAATAGAGGCCATCATCCCACTCGAAGTAGGTCTCTCAACCCTTCGGTCTGAATTATTTGAAAGCTCTGGTAATGAGGAAGCCATCGCGCAAGCACTGGATATGGCAGCGGGCCGAAGAGAGGCAGCGCTGATCAGACTTGAAGCATATCAGCAGCAACTCATCAGAAGTTTCAACCAAAAAGTTTTCCCAAGGCAATTTATACCAGGAGAATTGATTTTGAGGAAGGTCATGGATCATAAACGGGTGCCGGGTGAGGGCAAACTTGGGCCGAACTGGGAGGGTCCCTACAAAATCACAGCCGTAGTTAGAAATGGAGCTTACTACTTAGAAGATCTGAATGGCAAAGCAATACCTTGGCCCTGGAACGTAGCAAACCTCAAGAAATACTACCAATAGAGTCATTCCCTAACCTCTTTATCAAGATGTAAAGGCACTTATTTGTTGACCAATACAAATGCTTTCCCACTCCTCTCATATTTATCCAATTCTTGTAATTAGTTTTGATGTTTATCAAACGGATTTAGCTTTGGTTCTTACCAAACGAAAATAGCTTTGAGGTTTATCAAACGGAATTAACTTTGGTTTTAAACCCAAATGGCCCAGTTTCAGAACGACTGAACGGAATTTAAATTTGGTTAGCACCCAAACATGCTAAGTGGTATAGCTTGGTGGAAAATGTTTGGCAACTGAATTGGAACTTAGCCAAGTGGAATTGCTTAGTGGAAACCGCACTAACGTATCTTGAGTAAACATCTCTACTTAGCCAAGTGGAATTGCTTGGTGGAAACCGCATCAATGTATCCTAAGTAAACACCTCTATTTAGCTAAGTGGCACTGCTTAGTGGAAATTACACCGATATATCCTAAACACACATCTGTACACCTACAGAACTTCTTAAGTATCAACGCAACAGCACTTCAGTATTGATTCAAACCAGCAGAGTTGGAACAAACTCGACTGAGCTACGTCAAGGGCAAACTTCTAGCATCAGCCTTACTCAGCTCCAGTTGGGGGCAAACAATTGTTTTTTTGTTTTTTTTTTATAAAAAAAAGCCTACCTGGACCTGAGTAAGACATCTCTCTTTGCATTTCTCTCATTCAAATGCGCTTATACTATCAAAGTCGAAACAGACTCAAGCAGTTCTATACAAGGGACAACTCTTCAGTATCGATCTTATTTAGCTCTGGATGGGGGCAAACAATTGTTTTCTTTCAAAACCAACCTGGACCTAAGCAAGACCTACTTACGAACTCAGAGTACAGCCATACCACATATCCGTTGACCATACCGATCACTAGTTCGGCCCCGAGGTCCCAACAGTGCTCGGCCGGGGGCAAATAAGTGCAATGCCACATGGAGCATCAGTTCGGCCCCGAGGTCCCAATAGCGCTCGGCCGGGGGCAAGCAGAACAGAATCAGATAGAACATCCATTAAAAGGCAGTACAAAACCAGACCGAGCATCTATTCGGCCCCGAAGTCCCAACAATGCTCGGTCGGGGGCAAGCAGTATAGGAAGTGTTCAAACATAGAAGCTAAACAACGTCAAATTGCAGAGTTCAAAGAGAAAATCATATCATCCAAGCAAAGGGCACAGAAGGCCTCACAACCAGCAGTGAAACAAAAAAAAAAAAAAAGAGAAAAAAATTGTCTTCATCGTAACGTAAAAGTAAAAAGTTCAACTTTCAACTTCCATCATTTCAACAATCAACTTTCATCAACAAGGGCAATTCAGAGCAAAGATCGAATTTTGTCAAGGCCATCCGCGGGAGGAGCAGTAGATGAAGCTCCAACTTCCTGAGAAGTAGGAGCCACCCTAACCGCATCCTCTGTGGCTTCGGTCTCCAGGGTGTCAACCCCTCCAATGTCCATTATTTCAGTGGCAACATTCATGCTCTGGGTCTCATTCACAGGATCATCTTCAGGGGAAACATTGTCTGGCAGAACAGCAGGGATAAGAGTATTCTTTAAACCTGAGGATTTCGAAGGAACAGGGACATCACGGTACAGAGAAGAGCCTTCAGGAACCATCGCAGCAGCTAAGGCACTCGTCCAACCCTTCACAAAGAGCTTATCTCGCAGCACCAGAACCTCCTCCTTGTATGCGGCTCCAGCTTCATCCCAGCCCTGTTGCCAGTGCTTGGCCTCCAGCAAGACGCTCGTACCATCACAGCAATAACGGCCTCCAGCTCGGCCACCTTCCCCTCAAGTTGAGCCTGGGTCTCAATGGCAGCCTCCTTCGATTGTTCAGCGGAAGCGACAATTTTGTTCAAACGAAAGGCTTCCCTCTCAGCGGTTCGGCGTCCTTCCTTCTCCGACTCCACGCTTCTTTGTTAGTCTTTCCAAGATTCATTGCAAACCTCCAAAGATGGCCCTTTCCAGCTCCTCAGCACGGGTAATGGACAGGTGCATTCTTTGGATACACTGCGAAGGACGACAAGGAACTTAGAAAAAAGGAAGATAGCAATGCAACTGTGAAGTTAAGAAAAACGAAGAAAAAAAACCTACAGCAGTCAATATTTGAAGGGTCCCTTTCAGGATAGGAATGTCACGAGGCCCATTATGGCCAGCCATATCAACCGGCATCAACAAAAACTTAGTCAAACTAAAGGCAAAATCCTGTGAAGCAACAACTGAATCGGAGGTGGAGATGGGCCTGCCCTCATATGATATCGGCGGCTCCCATCTCTCAAAAGTTTCATCCTCAGCGGGATCCTGAGAAGCCTCCCCCACCACGGCTTTGCCAGTTTCCCTCCTCCTCTTTTTTGCTCCGGCAATGATCAAGGAGGGCTCAAGAAGAGTTCAGGATCCCAGAAGCCCCAACCTCCATCTTCACCTCCATAAGGCTCTTCGTCTCGGTCTTCTCCACGGGGAATTGCAAAGCGCTAGAGGCTCCGAAGGCCTCGGCCTCTAAGTCCACCAGCACCCTCCTCTTTGCCACTGATCCGCTCCCTGCGAAACTGGGGGCAGGGGAGGGCGCTCCCTCAGGTGCATCTTGACCAGTGCGGCGTCTCGGAACCAGCGGGGTGAGAGACACCTCGGTCTCGGTATCAGAATCCAGAAGGGCAGCAGCGAGTCTCGCCTTCTTCGGAATAACAGAGCGGTAACTTGACTGATAATCCAACAACTCAGGTGCAGATCTTTTCTTATACCTCAAGGCAGCCTTGATGGCTTCAGCATTCTCCCGATTCGGCCTTCGCTGGAAACGGGAAGGTTCTGCAAAAAGAAAGCAAACCATCAGAACAATATTCAGAACGAAGTAAGAAACGCAGAAGGCATTAAAAAGGGAGGCCCAGACCTGGGTAGCCGTCTTTCTGTGGCATCCTCTCAGACTGAAATTCGGTCCTAGCAGGAAACTCCCAATTTCCACCAACTTGCATGAAATCGTCATTATGCTTATCCGAGTCAGGCAGTCCAGTGACTAAGTGACAATCAGCGGAACGAACACGCAGGTAGTATGTACTATGGTCTTTGTTGTGAGAAAGGGTGTAACATCCCAGAATATCCCATATATCAAAGTTCAAACCTAGTCGTCTATTAAGGCGACACGCCACGCATTTACACGAAAAGATTTACAGACACCTGCATTGGGGTCAACTGGACCTGATGCAGAAAACGGCGCACCAACGGGTCAAGAGGAAACCGAACCCCTCCCTCGACAATCGCAACGACAGGAAAGGCAACGGTGTTCCTCGTGCCCATGCGTTTGGCATCCACCTTCGCCAGTGACAAGGTAACATCATGAGGAATGTTGTAATCTAGACGGAACATGGTCATGGCTTCTGGGGTATCGACCAAGGAATGGAACTTCCCCATTTGATTAAACTAGTGGGACAGAAACGGGATTCAGATAGCGGAATACGAAACACATATGGCAAACGCACCAGACCATATGATTAAAACAGAAAGAGAGGAAGAATCATAAGAAAACTTACAGAAATCACAGCAGCGACAACAAAGCAAGAATCAGCGGTGAAGAAGCCCAAGCGGAGCACCAGCGAGATCGGTCCAGAGGAGTGGGAAGAGGCTCTCTCTCTCTCTTTCTTTGGAACTGACTGGAGAAATGAGAAGATCAAATCGAGGGGTTTGAATTGATAGCCAGAGCATTTATTGCACTAGTCGGCGCGCAGGCATACAAATCACGATCTTCGGTATGGAATTGACGCATAATCTTTGCATGCCTATCACGCGTCGCCACGTGTCACACGAAAGGACGCATGCAGGAACCGTGTGTCAGGATTGAACCGTCACCAAGGTCGAACTGGGGAGAAGCCGAAACAACGCGACGCTTGGAAGGTAGAACAATAGCTCCCCCCAAGGGAACCTTAGCCCGAGCTAGGGGCCAAATGAAGGGGCTAAATGCGAAATGGGCCAAGTCTAAGCCTTGGGCCGGCCCAATCTGACAGAGCCCAAACCCAAGTGGGTCAAATGAGTATATGCACAGATAAGTTCAGCCCAACTTCATGATCAAGAGTCGCCTAAGTCCTCTGCACTGGGCCCAACTCAGTGGAAAGGCCACCAAGCCATAGCAGTGTCCGCCAAGCTTCGGAATGGAATGTGTGGGCCGAACAGATAATAGCTCAGCCCATCTCTATGAACAAGCCTGGACAAGGCCGAGCCGAGGAACGTCTGAACCGAACTAAAGTACATGAGTACCGAGCTGGAGAAACCTCACAAGGAAACATGGGATCTGTAAGTGCAAGCATGTGCAGGGTGCCACCTCAGCTGGTCCCCCACACCTAGAATCGCGGAAGTTGTTGAGCCAAAGGAATGTGGTTAGTTATCAGCATGCTTACCATGAGAATATACAATCAATGACAACTACCAAGTGGTCCCCCGCTTAGGGCAATGCTGAAACGACACTTGGCAGTATCTATGCTCCATGAACTCACCTTGAGAAGCAAGTAAGGAACACTATATATACAACATGAACTTCACATTGAAGGTAAGAGAACTATTCCAGTATAAACCACTCTTACATACAAAACTCGACACTTCACCGATTGCTGATTCCCACACCGGAGGGGTTATCCGGCCAACCCCGGCCGGGCAGCTCTAACAGTTCCTCTTGTGGCAGGAGCCCTGGTCCCCGGATAGTCCAGCTGAGAGCGGAGCCCCGATCCACTTTCATCTAGTGCGGAATCCGGTACGCACAATGCATATGATGATTAATATTTCCATTTAAGTACAAAGGTAGGGAAGAAAGCTGTTTATATAATTTTATTGGAAAGAGATGTAACGTTAAGGAACTATAGTGGTGAGGACCAAAGAGATCTTATTGACAAATGGTGGTACTGAGAAGAGTTGAAAGTAATTGTAGTCTAGGTAATGAAACCTGTTAGGCCATGGAAGCTTTTTTTTTGGTGGGTAAAATATTTTTTGGGTGGGTTATGGAAGCTTTGATACATAAGGTTTAAGCAATACTCACTCACTTGCACACTGCACCCTAATGTTTGCCTTCTCTCCCTTGCACATTTTCAGACAGGTAAACCCTCACTAATTCATAGAATTGTTGAACCTTCGTTCCTTTTTGCACCAGGAATAACAATTCCTTTTATGCCAAGTAATTCCAATAAGAATTTTCCATAGAACATGTTCCACAAAATAGTTCCTATGTAAAATTTTCATATTCTATCAAACAGAACCACCTATATGAATTAGGTTTGGAAAAATTTGATAGTTCTAACATCATTGGAATTATAGGCATTTTTAAAGAAATAGGATATCTGAAGTTAGATGAACAGATAAATTAGGAACAATTTTAGGGATTGATGACATTTAGGTCAAGTAATCTGTTGAACAAGAGGAATAGTGTAAGCTAAGTTAGCTAACACAAAGGGCAAGTTGTTTATAAAGATATATTTTTTTTGATAACACGGTATTCGGCCCATTGGACTGACTAATGCGGGGGACCAATTGCGGGGGTCCCAATTAAAGCCAGGGCACAAGCCTGTATGGATTGGCCCCAAGCAATTGTCTAGGAGGTTTCGAAACTGAGACCTTGGAGGGAGCACACCCCCAAGCCCCAAGCCCCAAGCCTTGACCACCAACCCCTTGAGGTTAAGTTGTTTTTAAAGATATACTACATGTACTAACTTCATTTTGAATCTTATATGAAATTAGCTTATTTTATCAACAAGGCATATCAAACAAAAAATATTACTTGATGACCAAAATGCAAAAATAAGGCAAATGTTGTTGATGTTTTCAGTAGATATCCACATATTTGCTAATATGATCAACTAAATTATTCTAAGATTTCTTTCGTAGATCAACAAATTCTCATGTCTGTAAATAGTTTGACATTTCGAAACATCAGTTAAAGGGCGCAGTACTCCTAAGATATTGGGAACATGATATACCCTTGAATTGTGAAGACGAAATCCTATCATGCATTTTTGTGCATGTATGTAAATTAGGGTTTTTATTGACTTCTATTGGGCTTTTTGGTAGCTCGAAGTTAAAAATATAAATTTGCACGTGTCTGCACGGATGGAAAAAGGGTAGTTTTGCTTGCAGAACAGAATTAACTCATTACACCACACTCAAAAATACAAAATTTGACTCTCTCTTTACACTTCCCATAATGCCAAACATGCCCTCATCTCCTTCATCCCAACCTTCCAAACCTTAAGTCCTCCAACCACCACCTTCGGCAACCACTGCCGCGCATTCGGTAGCCATTGCTACTAACTTCGGCCTTCAACCCCCACCTCCTTTCTAACCAACGACCCGTCTTCTTCTAGTAAAACCCTCCTCTCTCCCTTCAGGCAACCCCCTCCAACAATTCCCTCCATTGCCCCATTGCACACAGCCCAACCCCCATACCTTGCCATCGCAACCAAGCCTCTCGCCCTCTTCCATTGCTGACAGAGCATGAAAAGAGAGAGAGAGAACTCAGATATGTTTTAGATTTGAAAGAAGAAGAGAGAGAAAGAACCCTGATCTGAAAGAAGAAGCAAAAGAAGAACGCAGATCTATTTCAGATCTAAAAGAAGAACATAAAGAAGAAGAAAAGGGAGAAGGAAAAAGGCAGTGACAGAAGGAGGGCGGCGGCGGAACAAATGATGGCATAACAGAGATAGGGGTTGATTGGTAGGGTCATGGGGTGGGGGACAACTGTTGGAAATGGTCGCGGAGTTGCAGGAGTTGGTTGGAGATGGAGGAGATAATTAAAAAGCCTAGCCCATACTTCTTCTTAAAACATGGTGTTAAGAGGAGAGAAACTGGAGCCTTATAATTAGCATAGATAGGGTAACTTCAGGCGATGTAGGACACATTTCAACACACCCTTTTGGACCATGCCTTATAGTAGCTGAACAAATGGCACACTAGTCACAGGCTCAACTAAGCTATGATATACCAAATTGAAAAATTTAGCCCACATTTCTCCTTAAAATCTAGGTATAAAAGAGAGGGAAACTGGAGCCTTATAACCAGTACAGATAGGACAATTCCAACTAATATAAGACACATTCCAACAGAGATGGTGGCATGCAGTGATGTTGTGGTGGTGAGGTGGGTTGGTGGCGTCAGTGAGGCGGTGGTGTTGTGGTGGGGAGGTGAATGGGGTGGCGCCATGCTGGCGAGAGAGGTGAGGGGGTGTTAGAGAAATTAAGGTTAGAAAATTTTAAGGGTTGTGTCTATTTTGGTAATTTGATATGATGATAAAATTGTAATACAAAAATAGAAAAAGTAGTGTGTAATGACATAAAAGTGGTGTAAGTATTCAACCCCCCCCCCCCCCCCCAAAAAAAAAAAAAAAAAAAAAGAAAGTGTGGTGTAAGTAGAATTACCCACTAAAAAATCGTTACAGATATTAATTAATCCAAATAAATGACCAGGCGATTGTGAAAGGTTCCTTTTGTCTCAATGAAGAGGACTTTAATGCTTGTGTTTAAGTGAGAACCAATTGATGAACAAAGAGAATTCAATGCACTAACAGTTAAATAAAGAATGGGAGGAAGAAATAGAGTAATTGATTAACTGAATAGTTCAATTACACTTTTAGCAACTTCGAAGGTGAAAACTAGTAAGGAAATTACAAATTTAAGGTTGTCACACTCTGGATTTACAAGATATGACACATGAGAATAAATCATAAATGACAAAAGAAAAGACAATAATAAACATAATAAAAGAGGATTCTCTCATATATGGATGTATATCAATATCATTCATTACATGAGATTCTTCAATTACACACATTCTATATTCAACATCTAGGCGGAGTGAATATATAGTATGTATTTCAGAAGCAACAAATATTATATGTAATAGGCATACATCAAATAAAAGAGTGCAACCCTTACAAAAATGGCACACAACCTACAAAATAGATGGCCCATGGCCTACAAGTCAAAAGAGCTCTCTCTCAGCTCAAATACATATCCAATGCGTCATCTCATGGTCGGGGCACACCATTAATACCTGAAAAAGATTTGAACCATTTAGGTGAACAGATAGTCTAGTAGGGTAACATTTTAGAAGATAATATATTCTTACACATGTACATGATCGTGATACTATATATATGTATAACATGCTAAAAGGGGTTTGACATTTCTTTAGAAAGGGTTTCTTCAATCTCAATGATCAAAAACAAAGCTTCTCACTAAACAAACATTTCTTAACTTCATTAACTTAAACCCAATGAATCCTCTAAGGTACATGTATCTGCCAGTAGTCATCGCTAAACACCACCTAATCTAGTGTGCTATATGAAGCAACACTCTGCCAGTGACCATTGCTAAGTGCCACCTAAACCCACCAAATTTATTGGCTTCTAATCGGAAGGACCTTGGCACCTATACCGCGTGGGTTTTCGGTCTTTCACGATGGACTATCGAGCCAAATTAATTCCAATCTCATCTATACATGACCCAGATTCATTACCATTACACAATTTGATTCAAAGCATTTTGAGGAAATGAATGCAACTCAAGCAATTGTTCAATTCTCATATAGTGTGCTCCATGTACCTCCGTTCAATGATGAGTTTTCATTGTCGTAAATTCAATAATTCAATGATAACAGGAATATGGGTTTTCATCATCCTATTGTATCAATAACTACGACAATGCCATTCTCCACTAATGGCCAAATAATTATCTGTAACAATAATATAATTTCACAAATTATATTCATAAATATCCCAATTTCAATATAACATCTCAAATTTTAACTTGACATCATCAATTTCAATACTTCCTTATCAATTTCTCAATTCATGAAATCTCAACATTTAAGGTTTTTCACAAATTGGGCCTTTTCTCAAATTTTTGATCCCTCATGCAAGTTTGTATAATAAAATAGGTTTGCTATGAAAATTATAGAGAAACATCACCCAATCACCAAACCCTAGTTTCCTATCATGCTATGTCTCAAAAACCCCAACAATAACTAAAAATTTCTGTATCAAAATACCACAAGTACACCCATAAACTCATATCACACTAATGAAAAGAAACCCTACCTCTTGAAGAGAGGAGGAGAAGACAACTCTCAAGGTAATTACTGAATTGACTTTTGGCTTAGATGATCTCAAAGCCCTCATCGAGCTCTACAATATTGACATTTGGGTCAGAGATCGATTCCGACTCTAAGTTCATCGACCTCAACTCAATCAACGTAACAAAGTGTAACTCATCAAACGAGGGTCCGAAAGTGTACCAGGGTATCCCTACAAGTGATTTCAAATCGGGTTTAAGACCCAGGACGCTACAAAGGCTACTCCTATGGAAAGTAAAGTGCAGAGCAGGAAAAAAGAAAAACAAGAAGTTGATAAGTGTTGAATTTATTGGGGGGCTTCTCTGTTCTTCACTTCAGCTATTTATAGGTCTGTTCTTTGAATCCGCAGCAATTTCTGAGATTTACCCCCATGATCTCCGCCATTTTAGCTATATTCATTGGGCTTTTCCCCTCCTTTAACTTTTGAATTTGAATTCTGTGTGGTTTAGCTATTTCTTTGTTACTGCCTTGAAATGGTTGAACTTCTTCAGTCTTCCTCTCTAATTTAGATTATAGTTGAAGCTGCAAATTGCCATGTGGCACTTCCCACTGCCTGATATTTGCTTCCCTTCTAGCCACTATGATTAGGGCTGGCCATAGGCATAGGCGGGCAAGGCCGCCTCCTAGGATCCCTTAATTTTTGCTAAAATTTAGGGCCTCGTAAAAACTTGTGGCCTTTATACGAGGTCCAAAGAATTTTGTATTTTACTTGCACAAGAAGCCAATTGACGTGGTGAATTATTTGAAACTAAGGGATGGTTGTTTTCCAGATGCATGGATTCTTTATAGAATATTGTTCAATTTCTATTTGATATTATAGTTTTAGATTGTTTTGGTGCTGTTATTTTCTTTATTAACTGAATTTGCTGTCTATGCAAATGAATTTTAGTATGTTATTTTGATAATTATTGATGTAAGAAAATATTTTTCTTTTTGTTTTTATGAATATATAATGGGCCTCGTGTTAGGGCTTCACTTAGGCCCCCAAATACTCAGGGTCAGCCATGACTATGATAGATTGTTTAGGCTTGACATTTCAGTAGTTTCCTCTCTCTTTATTTCTTGTTCGAGGTACATGTGTGTGTGTGTTTCAATAGCAGCAATGACTTCGTCTTTTTTGTTTATCTGGTTGCATTTACGAGGTGTTCTTCTTGCGTTAACAGAATCTTGGGTTTCTCAACAAAGATCAATGTATCCTTTTGTTTGAAGAGTTGAATAAATACAGGTATTGCTCACATCTAAGGATCTTTTAAGTTTGAAGTTTTGCTTGTTATTACTTCAAATGCTGTAGGTACATGGTCTTTTTTAGAATTTCTCTTTTTATTTTTTTCTTTCTTTTCTTTTTCCTTGGAGCTAGCATTCTATCCTGATGATTTTAGACTTAAATTTATTTCTTTGTTTAACCTTAATATTTTATTTTATAGTTTATTTATATTTTTCCGTATGTTGTGAGCAAGGCCATATCTTCTACATTAGAGTCTTCGCCATCCTCATCTTCTAAATCTTTTAAACGTATGTGCTTGGATTTTTGGGATGGCTTGAATGGCATCTAAAAAGTTTGTACTATGCCCACAAATTCTTATACTTCAAGTTTAGACACATTCCTACACTCTTCTACTGCAGTGACCTTAGTTGAAAACCTATCAGGTATTGTTCTTAAAATTGTTAACAATTTTTGTTCTTTCATTATCTTGCCTAGGTTATGACACTTTTTGGTCACTATATCATTGAGTGTAAAACTTTGAAAGGTCTCATGATCCTTCATTATAATGTTTTAAATTGAGTGATAATGAGCTGCAGTTTAAGGGTATGTTTGGTTTGTGTTTGAGAGATGTGTTTTAGAGATAAAAAGTACGAAAACATGTTTGGTTTGGTTTTTTTGGAAAATTGTTTTGAGAGAGAGTTTTGGAAAAAGTGATTGATTTGATGTGTGTGTGAGAGAGATTTGTTTGGAAAACTTGTTTGGTTTGTGTGTTTTGGGAAATTTTTTTGGAAAAATTTGTTTGGTTTGATTACTTTTGAAAACTTATTTGTAGAAAAAATTTGGGAAATTTTTTTCCGAAAATCAAACCAAACGAACCCTAAGTTTTTGGGAGTCGATTTCCCCTCATGTGTGACTTCTAGGAACTTATTAGGAGACACTCCAACAGATATGGCATTCAATGCCTTGGAGTTAAAGCTTGCAAAGCAAACTCAGGCACAGTCCTAGTAGACTTGGCTTTAATGGCCATCAAAAGATCAACAATCACGGTAGGGCAACTCCAACCTTCCTCTGTAGACATCCAAATACGTTCATCTCAAGACATTGTAAAAAGATTTGCATATGTGTTTTCCATTAAGAGGAGATCGAGCCATCACCAACAGGTGATTTAGTGATTGAATTATTTGTGATTATATTAACCCATAAAAAATGTTAAACCAAAAGATTCTTGCTTTAATACCAATTGAGGCACGTTTTGAGAAACAAATTTTTAGTAATTGTAACTGAAATAGCCTTGGTTGTTCTTTAGTTAAAAGAAACCAAACATGAATCTTTGAATCCAAATAGATTTAATTAGATTAATCGAAGTGATTAACCAATTTAAATATGAAAAATAAGATAGAGCCATCATAAGAGAGATAAGGTTTTAACTTGAAAAACCAAACTTGGTAAAAAACACACGAAGCAAATGCATCTATTAATAATCAAAGATCAAGTACAACTTGCAACATTCATATGCTGAGATCCTACCTACTTGAAATTCAGAGCAGTCCGTAGTTCGTACCTACCTTGTAGGAAGCTTATCTTCACTACCCACGTCAAATCCACCACAAGAACACAATCAAATTAAGCAATGATTAATGCATATGCCCTAAATTTATATGCACCAAAGGAACATATTCCTACACTCACTAGATCTAAACAACTTTCTCACTACTATGAAAGATGATATGTTGGACTATACGATGCTCTCTCAAATTTCCCATTTACCCAATGTATGCTCTAGGGTAACCCTAAATTGAAATCAACGGAACAATATATAGTAATATGAAAACCTAAGTGGATAAGGAATACTGAATCATCAGAATTTTATTCTAGATACATAAATGCATGCTCTGAATATGCATGCTATAAAGCACGAACATGGACATGGGACACGATACACAACACGGACACGCGGATATACAAATTTTCAAAAAATAGGGAACACGACATGCTAGGGACACTCTCAATATATATAGTTTTATTTATTTATTTATTATATGTAAAATTAAAAATATATATTGTTTTTATTATTTATTTATTTACTTTAATATCAAATATCATTCACAAATTAATTTAATAATTTATCCTATATATTCTATATATGTTAATGTTTAGCAAACAAGAATATCCAAAACAAAAAAAACAAAAAAAATGTTTAGCAAATATCATTCACAAATTAAAAATAATTTATTCTATATATGTTAATGTTTAGCAAACAAGAATATCCAAAACAAAAAAAACAAAAAAAAAAAAAGGAAAAGAGGGAAAAAAAGGTTTTTGTCAAAAAAAAAAAAGGTTTATAATCACAGAGAGAGGAAAAATAAGAGAAGAAAAAACGAATAGAGAGAGAGTTGAACACACAGAGAAAGCAAGAGAGAAAGAGTCATGATTTGGGGTTCGGAACTTGCTGGGACTCATTGACTCACAGTTTCGACCTAAATCTCGACTTTCAAGACCTTCTTGCAATCTGGGTTGTGAATCTTGGGTCGATTTGAGTTCGCAGATGATTCGTGTGCCTGAATCAAATCTGGGTTTGATTTGTTTGTTCAAGTTTGCCTGGATTTCGCACCAAAGTTGACTCTGATTTTCAAGCAATTTGGGCTGCACGATGTTGTTCCTGGACTCGAATGATGTTGGGTAAGTGCTTTGACTTCTCCCTTTTTCCTAGTTTCTTGCTTTGATTTCACCTGTCCACCACATCCATAATGTGTCCAAGAGTGTCCTAAGCGTGTCTGGTTGCAAAAATTTTAAAAAGAAAAGAAAAGAGGGACATGTTAGATAGAGTGTCCGACGTGTGTCCGATGCGTGTCCATGTCCAACACGTGTCAGACATCCATATGTTGCCTTCGGAGAGGTGTCCGTGCTTTATAGTACGCATGCATTCAAATGGCAGGACACTTGTTCAAATGGTGGACATACTACACTAGAATAATGTGCAAAACAATCTAAAGTAGTGTGTCCTGCATTTGAATGGACCACCTTGCATTCAATTGGGCAATGTAATGGTATTGATACATTACTTTAAGCCCATGCTCATTCAAATGGTCCTAGCGTGCGTTCAGAAGAAACAAATTGGTTTTAATTTTCTGGATTCACGTTTTAGAAAATTGAATTTTTTTGTTTTCCGTGTTTTTTTTTTTTTGTTTTCATTGAATTTTTTTTAAATATTTTAAGTAGTTTTTTTAATTTTTAGATATACCTAACATAAATACACTTAAAAAATCTAATATTTGTGGAAAAAATCTTTTAAAAAATTCACTAAATACTAAATATAAAATATAAAAAAAATGAAAATTCAGTACATTTTCGTATTCTTGTGTATTTATTGATTTTTTAAAATATGTTTTTACAAATATTTTACTTTTTAGGTACATCTATGCAAGGTGCATCTAAAAAGTAGAAAAATTGCACATAATTTTAAAAATATTCACTAAAAAAAAATACTCAATTTTCAGAAAATTGAATCGTGAAAATTGAAACCAAACAAGGTGAAGGGTCCTAATGTGAAACCCATTTCTTAATTTTTAACCAATAGTCCAAAACTAAATTATCTATGATTATGAACTCAATGTAGTAAAACACAAGTTATCCAGATGAAGTAAAATATATAAAGCCTACCAAATGATGTTAATGAAAATGCACAAGTTTTATCTTCACAAAGAGTATGTCTTCTTTTTTCATTCTTAGCTCGAGTCTGCAATCTTGAATTTCAACTGCAAAACTGCTCAAGACTCAATTAAGTTAAAAATGAAAATTACAGACTCAATCTATGGAATGAAATTGCGAACACAAAAAATAACTAAGGGGGTCTCTAGACATTTTTTCTTCACAATATTAATTGAACTAAATTATTATATCAAATGGTAGAAAAGTAATTACTTTTTATTGTTTAGTAGTAAAAATTTAGATTGGTGTTATAAGAAGCCTATTTTCATTATTGAAAATATATTATAATTGGAATGGAAAAAAAATTTATGAAGAAACTCCTGCCTTGTCCAATTCATTGAATCCAATGACACCAGAAATCTCATCGCTAGCCATCACAATCCTAGTAATGAGGTTCCGTTACTTTTCTTTCGTTGTTTCTATCCAACTAGTGTTGTATTGAAGAACGCCTATAATAACTCTAGTTCAGTGTGAATTATGGAAGTGATTAAAGCACCTTCAAATTTGTCCCATCATAATCTATCTTGACAAATTAGTGAGCAGAGGAAAACAGAATATTGTTATTTTAGTGGTTTGTAGAATTAAAATTTGGAATGAAGAATGAATATGGAGAAAATGGAGGAAAAGAGAGAGCAACACACACTGTGAGTGAAAATGTTAATTATGAAACCTGCTAAAGAGTTCATGCCTTTTTGCTGCCTTCAGGCTTATGCTTCACTTATGCTTTTGGCTTTAGAAACATAAATCCTAACTCAGTGCTGCTGATTTTTTGTTCTAGATATGGACACCTAGGTGATGGATTTCTCAAATGAACTTTATGGTTCTCATTTAATATGAAGTTTTTTGTTTGTGAGGCTGACTCCTTACCTGAGGGATATTCTTGTTTCAAATATGTATCTTATGACTGTGTCACTACTTGGTCACTTGATCTATAGAATATTGAAGCATTGCTTCCTCTATTACTTAATTAGGACATTGCCTAAAATATCGAGAGAAGATTTTGAGTTAATATTTGATGAGCTGGATGACAGTCATGACTTCAAGGTATTTTTTTCTTTTTGTAAGCTTTTGGTTGCAGTGAATTTTTTTGTCATATTTTTCTTTTTCTCCATCCTTTTTTAATTTTAAGGTATATAAGAACTTCTTTTGACATGCATTTTTTCTTGACTTCATTTGGGGTTGCCACTCTAAAGTTTGATATGCCTATCACTCCTTTTTGGCATTTTATTTGCTTTTGTTGATCTTAGTTTATCTGCACTGATGCACATAGATATTCAATAGAGTCAATTGTGAGATCTTATTGAGACATTGATACGAAGCATGGAAGGATAAAAGAGGGAAAATTTGGAATTTGACATGGACCATACTTTGGATTTCTATTAACTTGTTTGGGATTGATTTGAATGTCATTTTCATGTATTCCATAGATTAAAACATCGATGAACAAATTTTATAGATTTTCATTAGGTTTTAATAGTGAGCGGTATTTATTTAGTTTTGCAAATTGTTAGACATGGATTGTAAGGGACCTTCTATTTCCACACACAACTTTCTATCGGTTCACGCATCGTTTTGATTCAAAAGTTGATTTTCAAACACAACTACATGGTTCGAAAATCAACTTCTAGTTTGGAATTTGACTTCCAAACGAAAACCAATGATTTGGAAATCAACTTTTGAACCAAAGATATAGCCGAATCATAAGGTTTTGTTCTGAAGTTGATTTTTGAACCATGTAATTTTAATCAAAAGTTGATATCCAAACCAAAAAATTTGTAAACTGAGATAATGTGGTGTGTGGAAATAAAAGATCCTAGATTGTGAGGCCCACCGATTGGAACTTCTATTTCCACACCACTTTCTCTTCGTCCACACATTTTTTTGGTTTGAATATAAACTTCCGAACAAAATTACAAGTTTAGAAAATCAACTTCCAAATGAAAACTTGTGGTTTGGCTATTTCTTTGGTTCAGAAGTTGATTTCTGAGCTATGTAGTTTTGTTCAGAAGTTGATATCCAAGCTAAAAATGGTGTGTGAACTGAGTGAAAGTGGTGTGCAAAAATAGAATCTCCTATCGCCCAATGTTTTGAAAATCGGACCGGACTGGCCGGTTCAACTGGTTAACCCATTGACCGGTCATGGTTCCGTTTCAGATGAACCACCAAACCTGTTGCAGATTGAATACCGGATTATTTTTGCACAACCGGCAATAACTGTAGTTGAATCAGCCAATCATTCGAACTGGAGCTAGTTCAAGGAAACCATTGTACTCCAACCATCCAACGTGTGTGTCTTTGAAGCTGCCAATTTGTAAAATCTACAACTACAATTGCTCGAACACGAGACCTGGGTGCTAGAGAGCTCGCAATTGAACCACTGGACCATGATGCCACTTTGCTACGATATGGAAACATATTTGATTTATTGTACTATTGCACATCCTTTCAAATATTAAGTTTAATTTGTTTTCTACAATCTATCAATATAAATATACATTATAAATATAAATTTATAATAGTTGAATTTTGTAGTATGACAATAAGGTTGAAAATGGAGAGATAATAAAAACAGAAAAGAGGAAAAAAATAACACAGGGTTGTTGTGGTTCGAAGAGAATTTTTGGCAGGGACTATGACATCTTTCTCAATGAACCCTCATATGAACCAGAATTGGGGTAGCTAGCCCTCATTTGACATCTTTCTCACTGGGTTCTTGAAGCAAATTACTTTCTTGTTTGCCATCAGATACTTTTTTTTGTGAGAATTGTAGGTAAATTGTATGACTTGTGCAAATTGTCTTCCAACACCATCTTTCTTTCTATTTTGTTTTGTATTTTGTATTTTTTTGTTTTTTGTTTTTTTGTAGATCATGCTTATAGTTTTGTCAATACCTTTCAATGTTGACCTCTCATTTTCTTGCATTTTCTGGTTGACGTTTAGGCTATACCGATATGTAGTTAAAAATTATTATTACTTATCAACTAATAGTGTTTTTGATTGCTTACTTCTTTTAGTCTGTTTCTGATTATTTTCTGGACTCTTGTGTAATTGTCTGTAGATTAATTTGGATGAATTTGCTGACCTTTGCAATGCCATCGGACTACGATTTCAAAAGGAAGATTCAGTAAGCAGCCTTTATCTAGATCTGAAACCTAAACAATACTTTATACAACCTTTTTATTATTAATTTTTAAAACAAAGGTTGTACGTTGCATCTTTCATGTCGTGTTTTTTGTTTGCAGCTACCATGGTTCGAAAAATTTCCAACAATCTACAATTCACCATTATCTAAGAAGTTGAAAACCTTTGCTCGAAGTCCTATGTTTGAATACATAGTAGCCTTTGTTCTCATCATGAATTTAGTTGCTGTTATTATCGAAACAACGGTATGTACCAAAATTCATAGAATAAGGAATTTAGAATTATAAATTAAAACATTTTAATTTCAACAATTAAAAATAATTGACCACTATAAATTTAGGCTAACATGGATGGGTGGTGATGGAAGTGGGTGCTTGGATAAACCCTATCTCATGATTTAGTGGGTGCGGGCTTAATTGTGAGATGAGGTGCCCCAAAATGATTGATGTCCTCTTTAGTAATTTCATTTAAGGTTATTATTGTAATATAAAAAAAAGAGTCAAAAAATGGGGGGCCCAAAATAATAAATGGGGTGCTAATAGTAGCATGCTAAATTGCTAATAAAATGTTAGGTGTAATGACAAAAACACCCATTCTCCGTTTGTTATAGTTAATGAAAATAGACGTATGGTTGAGATTGTAATCAAATAAAAAAAAATCAGGTTTAAATTGAAGGAATTAAAAACCAAGGATTTGATTTGTTATAAGTGCCAAACCCTGGAGTGTTTTTTTTTTTCTTTTTTTTAATTTAATTTAATTTAATTAATTAATTATTTTAAGTTTTCCCTTTATTTAATTTGATCAAGCATATAGAGG
Source organism: Camellia lanceoleosa (assembly GCA_025200525.1). Lineage (NCBI taxonomy): Eukaryota > Viridiplantae > Streptophyta > Magnoliopsida > Ericales > Theaceae > Camellia > Camellia lanceoleosa. The sequence continues at coordinate 93,418,725 of CM045762.1, forward strand.
GTGTTGGGGTATTTCATAGGAATCTTAAAATTGAAGTAGCGGGGACATATATGTAGGTTATTGGCTAAGGAAAATCCAAATTAGCATTTAGATTAGCCTGTAGACAACATTGCTTGGGACTCGTGGGTTTCAGGTCACTGGATTGTGTTCTTCGAAGGCATAGAGCCCATGTTCATCTGCTGGAACCTCACTAGCCAACCCCTCATGTATGCCTTAATTACTACTGTAACATTGGACAACACCTAGTTGAGTTTACCAGCCATGTGTCTGTCATTAATTTTTTTTTCCCCCTTTATATCCTAGTTAATTAACTGAGGATCATTCTCAACCTGCTGAAATTCCTGTCTATACCAAGGATCCTTACTAAATCCCCAAGTATGAGAAATACAATGAAGTCGGTGAACACCTGCCAAAAATTTGTTCACATGGCCCTTCTACATTTCTCTTTATAAGTATTTGCTTCACGGTGTCTACATCCAACATCAAACAGAGGGCATGGAATCTACCTCCACAACCTCACTCACTGAAGTTTCTAAAAAAAAAGCTAATAAGATTCGAACAACAGTTTAGCTTTCACCAGTCATAGGCAATGAGAAGGATAGGAATCCCTAGTATCCAATATTAGTGCAGCACTGACTATTTTTTTTGGCAAGCCTCGATTATTGTGTGCTACTCTGTTTTGATGACATTTTGGCTCACAAGAGAGAGGGATGCTAAATGGGTAGGTTATTCACATTTGAACAAGGCTGAAGTTGATATGCATTAGTGGGAACTTCAAATTAAGGAAGGTTATCTTGTTGATGTACCAGTTGAGTTGTCTAGTTTGCTGCTCCAACTTTAGGACAGGTTCTTCAAAAAGGGAGGAGTTCTGATGTAGTTAGTTAATAAGTAGTACTTGTATGTGTGGTCAGAAATCAATTTCATTAAAGAGAGAAGGTCCCAAACTGGGTACAAAGAGCACTAAGATTAAAAAAATACAATCTCATTATGTCTAAAAGTCCATCATTAGGAGCCCAAACACCTATTTATAGGCATGGGACAGACCACATACACAAGCACTACTTAGTAACTAACTAATACTACAAAATGAGCTACATAACCTGTTAATTTACATATATTAATATGTCATATAGTTAGTGCACATATAGTTAGTGCTATAATTAGTGCCCCATATAGTTAGTGATATAGCTAGTGCTCCATTATGGTATAGTGCTCCATTATGGCTCCATTGTATCCCATTTCTCTCTATAAAAGAGAGCTCTTGTAAGAACATTAGATATTAATCAATATTATCAATACATTAATTTCCTACATGGTATCAGAGCTATAGGTTAAGCTCCTAGTGTTCTTCGCCTTCTGGCGGGCGGCAACCTTTCCTTGGCACCATGGGACCTCAACCTATTCCGCTTGTATTTCTACACATACCTTCTTCCATAGCTGAGCTCTTACCCCTCATTTCAGCCTCTGTAGATCGCAAAGCAAGCAGCAGCAGCAGCGTCGTTACAACTCCATCATCATCATCTATGGTGCATGGGCCACAGTTGCTCGTTTTCGAACAAGCAGCCCACTTCTCTCTCCCACCACAAAACAGAGCTCCTCTGCCTTGGCTAGTAAGCCTCACTACCGCCACGGCGGCCTGAGTTGCCGCCACCAAGCAATTGGCGTGCTTACTCGCTCCTCCTCTCCCTCCGCAAAGCAACGTTGGTGCGCCTTTAGGGAGCTCGTAGTGATTGGCAGCCCAGCACCTCACCGCATCGCCAAGAGCACCAAGAGCGTCTAGATCTGGCTTTACACGGATGTTGTTGTTGAGAAAGTTAGGGCCAGCATCGAAGGTAAAGATGCTGTGAATCGATTTGAGTTGCCCAAAACGCAGCGGATCGAACTTGCCAAAGTACCACCTTCTCTTCTCTTTCCGGTCGCCAGAATTTGAATTCTCCACATTTCCCTTCTCTTTCTTCATCCCTAACAAATCTTGTGTTATCATAGCTACACGGATGCCATTGGACCATTTTAACATCTTGTGTATGCAGACAATACCTCTTCCTCAAATCAAACATGTCCCCTCCGGCGTCTTCACTGTGCTTCCTCCGATTACGTACGTCAGACAGTCGGCTAGACTTAGAATCAGAGTCGAGCAGTCTGCCGAAGGCGATGGTGCCGGAGCAGACTCCACATTTTTTGGAGGCCTAGATGACGATAGGAAGAAGAGGACAGTCAGAATAGGACAGTCGGAATCGGAGTGGCATCAGACGCTGCCTTGATAGCAGCTTTTGTAACGCCCTCAAAAATAAACCCATAATAAATAATATAAACATGCATCATTATATTAAAACAATAATATAAGTCCATCCATCAGAGTATTATGAAATAAAACATCAGAAAATGCCCTCTGAGCTTACATCTTGCCAAGCCAACACTTGGACACAATTCACTGAGTTCTAACTCAAAAACAGATAAAGCCCTAGGCTTGAAAGATTACATTGTTCAAATAAAACAAATAAAAATAAAACAAGTCTTCAAATTTAATTCCTCACAAGCTAAGTCCTTGGAGGGAGTGAACCACCTGAACCTGAAAATGAAGTTCCCATATAGGGTGAGCCACAGCCCAGTAGAAACATACTAAACCAGGCATAAGAATTAACTAAAGCATTAGCATCCGATACATGGTTAGCACAAGATAATAAATTCCAAATTTTAAGACACGAATGCCTACATTGTCTATGACACATGGTCTATGACACAATTCACTTCCCATTTATACCAACATGGCTCAGAACCTGGCCAACAACTCAACAAAGATAACAAATCAGGTTAAACCTTTCTTACAACATAATAAACACACATGCAGGTGTTACATCATTCACAATCAACTTCACTTCCATACTTCCCAACTGATGCACATGGTGGTGATGTATCATAACAACAACGAATAGAAATAATTCTATTATCAATAAGCACACACATAAGTGATGCTACTGGAGTCCATCCCCTTTCTCCTCCCAACAAATCGATTTAGAGGTCCATCCCTTTCTTCCCTAAACCGGGAGTTCATTCCCCATCTTCTCCCAACAAGTCCGGTTTAGAGGTCCATTCCTTTCTTCCCTAAGCGGGAGTTCATCCCCTATCTTCTCCACTACTAAATGCATATGCAACATAATCAATACTTGCCATATACAACACTTAATTAATACAAGTAATGTTCTCATTAATTCAACAACAACATAAATGACTAAATTCGATTATACCTAAGCCACATGCAAGGTCTACAACAATCACTAGCTATCCTCCACCGATAGCCCAAAACAATTATTTCTAAGCAAGAAATAAATATCATAATATATATAATATCAATTTCACAGATGAGTGATTAAATATTCAACTACATCAACAAATCTCAATTTCCCCAAATCTCATGAATTTAATCAATACACAATTCCCCCCTTAAATTAATTACATGAATTAATCTATGACAAACCCTAAGGTTTCTCCCAAAATTACCAAACTAACCCCCCCACATACCAAAACACCAACACTTAGGATTAAAAGCATTATACAAGGAGTAGGAAATCCCTACCTCGAAGCAATAGCTCAAAAGAAGAAGATGAAGATGATGCCCAAAACTCCAAAGTGCTCCAAACCAACAATTGCTCAGATTAAATGAAAGCCCTCACTCTCCTCTATCTTATTTGTGAAGGAACTAGGGTAGAAATCCACTCTAGATAGATCAATCCTAGGGGAGAAGATGAGTTGGGAGAGAGAGAACTCGTAACCTAGGGTTTGGAATCCGAAAAGAGGATGAAAAACTGCTTTAAAACGCCAAAAACACGATTTTATACCCGCCCTCGGCGTAAACTCCCTTCGGCGGCGGATGCACCTCTCGGCACTTTCAAGATCTGTGCTCCCCGGCGTCCAACTCCGCTCGAAGCGGCACACGAACTCGCTCGGCGCCTGACTCCGCTCGGCCCAACCCTGCACAAGAGATACTGGATGGGTGTTTTTCCCGCTCGAGCGCCAAAACCCCCGCTCGAGCGGACAAGCAACAACAAATCCCCGCTCGGGCGGCAAACTCCCCCCCCCGGCGGGCAAGCCAAAAATCTGGGCAACTAGTTTTGGTTCCTACGCTCAACCAACCTGTTCCAAACCCACCCAACACATCCTATAACCCAAGAATAAGGAATTAAAGGACAACAACAACAAATATAACAGCGGAATCCACGGAACGTAAGTCCGGATACAATAATCAAATGGGAAAAAGACCGGGGTCGCTATAGCTTTGATTTCATCGTAAGTAGCCCTCTTTTCCAGCCTCACAGTGAGGTCACGGAAAGCCATTCCAGTCAATTTTTCCCCATTAAGTCTGACAAGACTCACCAACAAATTTGGCGACTCGACGGAAAGTGAGTCACCATTGATGGAGCTACCAATTGCGTCTTTTTTGGTTTGTGCTAGCATCCAGGACTGACGTATCCAAGTCATCTCTATCGGACTCTACATCAAGATTTACAAATTTAAATCTCGGTATATAACAGGAGGGTTTGCCTTGTCATGCAAATATTCTAGACCTTTTGCTGCACCAGCTGCAATCGTCATCTTTGTATTCCAGTCCAGAGGCTCTTTGTCTGGTGGAAGATCATGTAAATGATCCTCCAAAGATCCCAATGGCATGAACTCATAAACAAGGAGCCACTGGTCCCCATCAAAGCAATAACCAATCAAATTGACAAGGTTACGATGGTGCAAGAGGCTAAGCATGAGAACCTCCACCAAGAACTCTCTATTTCCTTGAAGGCCATTGCGATCAAGCCGTTTCACGGCAACTTACATCTGTGCTTTCTAAGCACCCCTTGTAAACATGTCCAAACCCACCTTCACCCGTAAGACACTCGCCTAAAGTTCTTTTGTGGCAAGGCGAGCTCACGAAATGTAAACATCCATGCGGCGATATGTCTTTGTTGGTCCATCTTTTGAGCTGCTAGTTCTTTCTTAGGATCCTTCTTGGGATCGAATTACTCTGTGATTTTGATTTATGCAACCAACTCGTCACATGGTGAGATTGAGCGGTGATGATTCTTTTACAGAGTCGGATACCACCAATTCATTCATAACACTTTTCAGCACTTCTTGGGCACTTGATGGAGCTCCATCAATAATCCGAACCTTAGAAGGTGGGTTCGCAAAGACATTGTTCTCGTGGAGTATCGCCAGAATCGGGTCAAGTTGGAGAGCTTCTCAAATCCAAGAATTGATGCTTGACCATAGAATCCACATCGGTTTCATGATTTGGATGCAACGGAAGGGTTGGAGTTTCAATGGTGACACCACATCCCTCTTGTTTCCTTTGGTAGCGAGTAGGCATATCAGATGGTGTCACCTCATTACCTTGCATTCCGTTAGGACTTTGTTCATCTACAAGGCATCCAGAGATAGAGGCATTGTTCCTAGGGTCATTATGAACTCTATGTCCAATGGTACCTCCAAATTCAAATCCATTCAAAGGCAGCTCACCTCATAGTTCAGCTTGTGCATCGCCGTGTGTCCGGCACGCCTTGTGATGAAATATGTTCAGTAGTGTCGTTTTTTGCCCCATGGGCATGTTTTCTTTTCTTGTTTTATCACTTTTTGATGGCACGCCTTTTGATAAGATTGGGCACGCCTTTTGAGGGTGCGACTTTTATAAGGGTCCGACAAGACTCTGTAAACTGTCCCGACATTGATTCCGGTTAACTCCTATATGGGTCCGACAAGACTCTGTAAACTGTCCCGACATTGATTCCGGTTAGCTCCTATATGGGTCCGACAAGACTCTGTAAACTGTCCCGACATTGATTCCGGTTAGATCTTATATGGGTCCAGCAAGATTCCGTAAACTGTCCCGACATTGATTTCGGTTATCTGCTACAACGGTTTGACACAGCCATATAGTGTCTTCTACAACGGTCCGACATGACCCTGTAAACTGTTTTCTACAACGGTCCGACATGACCCCGTAAACTGTTTTCTACATCGGTCCGATATGACCCCATAAACTATCTTCTACAACGGTTCGACATGACCCCATAAACTGTCTTCTACATCGGTCTGCCATAACCATACGGTCTTCTACAACGGTCTGACACGACCATACAGTGTCTCCTATCCACTTTTATTTTATTTGTCAGATTTTTTTTCCTGTTTTGTTACTCTCTCCAAACTCAAGTTGGTTAGTACCTATCCTCCTTGAGTTTGAGGGGGGCTGTTAATTTACATATATTAATATATCATATAGTTAGTGCACATATAGTTAGTGCCCCATATAGTTAGTGATATAGTTAGTGCTCCATTATGGTATAATGCTCCATTATGGCTCCATTATATCCCATTTCTCTCTGTAAAAGAGAGCTCTTGTAAGAACATTAGATATTAATCAATATTATCAATACATTAATTTCCTACATAACCTTTTATACAAGATGCAGTGAAGAATACGTTTAAATTTTCATAATTATGTTAGCCATTAATAATATGAGCAATGATAAACAAACAAAAAATTTATATAGAATTTTCATACATAATGAAGTGGCTCAATAGGGACTTTTCATTTTAAAATAGAGCACCCATGAAGATGACTTATATTTACAAAAATGCCATTGCTGCATCATTCTTGTAATTTTTGTTTTTGGTATGAATTTTATGTATGAATAGAGTTTTCCTATTAATATTTATTTTCTGCTAATGTCATAAAAGATATTGGGACTACCTTTAAAGCAAAAATATTAATATTTTTTATTAGTAATTAATTACTAGGGCCCTTTATAGAGCCGATTAGATAAGAAAAACCCATGAAGCTAACCCCAAGTGATTAGAATTGTGGGCTGTTGAGTTCAACAAAGTTGAATAACTAACTCATAGGAGTCACATCTATTCCTTTTCTTTTCTTTCCTTCTTTCTTTATTTTTTCTGAATACATGTTGGAGCATTTACTATTAGTGGATAGCTTGGTGCTTTATTTGAATTCTGACGCTGTCTTGATTTTCTTGATTGTGAAAGATTTTTATATTCTATGTTGATTGTGTTGCAGCTTGATATAGAGAATAGCTCCGCTCAAAAAGTTTGGCAAAATGTAGAATTTGTCTTTGGTAAGGGCTTCTTTGACCTTCTAAGTCGCCAATCATTCTTAATGCCTAAGTATATACGTAAATAGTATGTATGAACAACTCATGGAGATTTATTGTTGTTTCTTCTTCCCTTCTGGTCCACGCAGCTATGTGAGTCCCAATTTACATATAAACTTTTGTTTAACCCTGCTAGGAGTACAAGAAATGGTGTTCAACCTATTAACTTTCTAAACATCAATGATTTTTCAAAACAACAATGTGCGATTTTCAAATCCGAAGGATCTACTAAGATCAACATGGTTGGAGTATAAATTTCAATGCATAAGTGCAACATGTTTGGAAATGGATTGGTTACTTGTAAACAATATTTACATAGCTTCATAGACAAGATCTAAAGTTGATACTCGCTATAAGAAAATGAAAAACACCCATGATGAATTTGTAATTCACTATGGGTGTCGATGCCTTCACTAATGCTACTTTGATTTGCTTAATTCCCAAAGTACTGTTTGGTTTGGAATTTTCAAAAAAAAATTTCTTAGTTTTTGATTCATAGTTTTTGTTTTTAGTGATTTTTTTTTTTAAAACACTTTTAGTCAATTTTTTATTTTATTTTTAGATCTACTTACAATGGCTGCTGCTAGCCACCCCTCCACCTAATGGAGCTAAATCTATGTACTAGATCTATGACAGAGTAGTCCATATTCTTCCACTCATATTTAGACCAAAAATTGTCACTTTTCTGTTATTGCTAACAATCAAGTGAGAAGTGCTTTAAGGCTACAAGGGGATTGAAACAGGGTGGCCCTATCTCCCCATTTTTCTTTACCTTGGTGGCTGATGTTTTGGGTAGATTAGTGGATAGGGCTAATGGTATGCAATCATGGGAATTCTGATTGTACCAGGCTATAAGGCAGGAATGGAGACCTAAGCTTGATGAGACTGACCCCATTATCTCTTCTGAGCCAGATAAACCTAGTCCTTCTGATTCTTTATTGGTTGCCAATCTCCTGGTAATGATTTCCCTGTCTGAGCCTTCTACTTCTGCAGTTGTTTGCAACTTTTACTCCTTCAAAACTTAGCTCTATTCCTGTTAAGGATGATCCATCCACAAATCAGTTTCGTGGTCTTGCTTAGTTTGCCAGTGACTGCATTGATGCTATTCCTGATTTTGATTTGGATAAGTAACAGTCATGATAATGAGGCTTGTGATAATAATGTTCCCCCTCCTTCATCTCCTATTAAGGGGAGGAAAGGTAGGAAAAAAGCCAAAGATTCCATTCCTGCAGTAACTAGAGATGCCCTTAATCTTCCTGCTTCTAATAGCAATGAGGGAAAGAATATAGCTATTCCCGCTAGGTCTCAGATACCCCTCAAAAATTTTAGATGAATGTTGCAACTTGGAGCATCAAGGGTTTAAATCACCCTTTAAAGCGGTCTAGTATTGCTAAGTTTCTTTTGGAGAATAAAGTGGACCTTCTTGGTGTAGAGGAAACCAAGGTTAAAAAATTCAATTTATCTATTGTTGCTAATAGCATTTCTCCCTCTCTGAAATCTTTTAGGAATGATGTGGCTATAATCATTATCTTGTGGGATGAGGCTATTCTTAATGTCCAAGTTCTTAGCTCTGCTGATCAGGTTGTTGCTGTTAAAGTTTCCCATAAACATCTCAGTATCCATTTTGTTGCTTCTATTATTTATGGTACTAATAAAAGGGAACTGAGAGATATGCTTTGGAATGGGCTCTCTAGTAGATCTTTTTCTGTATCTGATCAAGATCCTTGGATCCTTCTTGGTGATTTCAATATTGCCAAGTGTTAAGTGTTATTGTTATCTAAGGATAGTTTGGTACTTTAGCTTATGTTTATGGTTTTAGCCTAAATACGTATGCTTAAGTTGTAACCCTATTATAATTGAAATAATATTACAGCAGCTGCGTCTCTCTCTCTCTCTCTCGGTTCATTCTTCTTCCTCTTCTTCTTCATCTTCATCTGTGAAGCTAACATGGTATTAGAGCCTCCTCTTCCTCCTTGAAGAATTTTTTTCTGGTCTTTCTTACTTTCCTCTTGTTTTTTCGTTTTTTTTGTGTGTACAGTTTCAAAAAAAAAAAAAAATTCACCATGCTCGAAATTTGATGGGCCTCCTCCCTATGATTTTATTTTAATTTTTTCTCCATTATTTGGTTGTTATTCGATTTTTGGTTGATTTTTTGGGAAAACAACTGATTTTTTGAAACTCCTTGCTACAGCCTTTTTAGGGCTAATTTTTCCCTTCCTCTCTCCTCCTTGGGAGCTGAGTGGCCCAATGTGGTGGGTTAGGAGTCCTGTTTTGATGATTTCTTGAGGTTTCTATAGTCGATTTGTCCTTTCCTTGCCTTGTCTGGCTTGTTTTGGTGTGGGTTTGCTCTGTTTTCACCTATATCAGTGAGTTGCTGTCTCTAGTTGATTGTTTTCTGGTTTGTTTGATACGTTGCTCTATTTTCCTATGGTTGGGTTCAAGAGCTAGACTTCTACGAGTCTTGAGGAGAAGGGATTGAGTCGTGGTGTGTGACTCTTGGTGATTGTCCTTCTCTTCAAATTAGTCCTATTAAGCTTGATGGTACTAACTAGTTGATTTGGTCCCGTTCCTGTAGTCTTGCTATTGCTACTTGTTAGAATAGTTGAATAGTTTGAATAGTTCTTTTAGTTATTTTTGTTCTCTTGTTTATATTTACTTAAGTTGAGGGTATGATGGTCATATTGCTACTTTAGGTTTTTTATATATATTGGAGTGATGTAAAGTTGGTGAATTGATTATGATTTAATATATACAAAGGTTCTCTCTTCTTCTTCTTCCTTCTAACCTTCAACCCTAATTACTCCATTTTACATTCTCACTTGGTATCAGAGCCATCTCTTCTTCATTAGAAAGGGTTCTACAGATTCTACCGATCGATCTGTGGTGACGGAGAGCGTCTTGATGTCATCGGACGTCACGATGACGTCGGCATAGCGTACTTGACGGGTCCTTCACCCTAGATTCAAATTGCCTCCGAGATTTATGGTGATTTTGTGGAATTTTTGATCATCACGATGTAAGTTTTCAATTTTTGAAAGTATTTCGGTTTTGGGACTGATTTTTGTGAATCTGCTTTTGGACTCTGTTTTTCTGGTTTTTTCTTGCTGGGCTCACTTCCCTAGGAGCCGAAAATCCCTCATCTGAGGATCCTTGATCTTACTTTGTTGTTTTACACCTGTTGGGTTGCTCTTACATTCGCTTTTTCTTTGTTTACGGTCCCGACTCTGGTGTTCTTCGGTTCTACCTGTTGCAGGCTCCTATATAAGGGCTGAAATTTATTGATTGCTACTGTTGAGTTGTTGTGTTGGTCTCTTTTGGGTCCAAACTTGGTTGTTGAGCTATTTTTGTGTTTATATTGGTGATTGTGGGTGTGGGTATTGGTACATCTCTGATGCGGTTGATCATTATGGCTGAGATTGAGGCTAAGACTATAACTATGGGTAAAGATGATGACATGCCTAAATCTATCACTACAAAGAAATTGAATGGTGCTAATTATTTGGCTTGGGCCCATGCTGTCAAGATTTTCTTCGAGGTAAGAAGAAGTCCCGCTATATTAGTGAACTCCTCCTCCCATCGATGATAAAGGTTATGATGATTGGTGTTGTGAGGATTCTTGTGTGATGGGTTGGATTTGGCATAGTTTGGAACCACAGTTGCTACTAGTGGAATTTTGTGATACCTCTAAGGCCATTTGGGACTCCTTCTTTGAGTCATTTTCAAATCAAAGTAATGTCTCTCGGGTCTACGAGTTATATGAACAGATTTTTGCTATGCGTCAATCTAGCCGGTCTCTCCCTGATTATTATAGTAGTCTCAAGACTTTGTGGGATCAGTTACTGCAGCATCGACCTTTCACTACTGATGTGACCAAGCAGAAACAACATTGGGAGGAGTTTATGATGGCTTCTTTACTTTCTGGCTTAGATCCTGAGTTGCGAGGGTTCAAAGATCAGATTCTTGCCAGTGACACTCTACCTTCGGCTGCCAATGCCTATTCTAGGCTGTTACGCTCTTCATTGGGACAAGCACAGTCTACTTCTGGGTCCTCTTCTTTATCATCTTCTGCATTGGTTTCTAGTAGTGGTGATCTTGGGTCTACTCGCGGGGGTTTTCATAGTTCTTCTAGTTCCCGGAGCTCTTCTTATGGTTCACGGGGCTCTCGTGGAGGTGGTTCTCGTGGTGGTGGTTCTCGTGGTGGTTTCCGTGGTGGTTTCCGTGGTGGAAGTAGTAGTGGACCTGGATCTCGTTCCCGTGGAGATCGCAAGTGTACTCATTGTGGTTCCCAAGGTCATACTGAACCTTGGTGTTGGCAAAAGCATGGCAGACCTGATCATGTCCATCAGATTATGGATGTCCCATCCTCACAGCCTTCCTTGTTGTCCATTGGCGCAGATGCATCTCCTGTTTGCCGCATGAGACACTCACTACTCAAATTAGTGAGCTTCTTGCCTTGTCCGATCTCTCCGAGCCTAGTCTACCTTCATCCTCTCTTCTACCATGGCTAGTTCGGGTAATATTGCATGTGTGGCTAAGTCCTCTCGGCCTTGGCTCCTAGACTCGTGCTAGTTCTCATGTCTCTGGTAATTCCTCTTTTTGATACTCTTAGACACATTGATCATACCATTATACTTCTTGATGGATCTTCTCGGCTTTGTGTGGTCAAGGTCCTCTTCATCCCACTCCATCCATGTCCCTTACGGTCTTTATGTTCCTAAATTTCCATTTAATTTGCTTTACGTTAGCCAATTGACTCAAGCTCTCCATTGTTCGATAACCTTTTCTCCTACTTCATGTGTTTTCGGGACCTCCGGACCAAGAGGATGATTGGTTGGGCATGAGAAGGATGGCTTATACTTTTTGGATCTTTGAGACTTCTCCTCCTCCATCTCTTTGTATTGAGTGCTAGTGTATCTCCTCTTGATGGCATTTTAAGCAGGTCATCCCTCCTTGGCCAAGCTTCAAGTTAGGCTGTAGGGTTTGAGTCATGTTTCTCAGATTGAGTGTGAAGCTTTGTCAATTTGGGAAGCATCATCGTAGTTCTTTTTCCTCGTCGTAGTGTTAGTCGTTAATGTCAGTCCTTTGCTCTTGTCCATCTGAGATATTTGGGGTCTGCTAGAACTCCCCTGTTAATGGGTTCTTTTATTTTGTTATTTTTGTGGATGATTACTCTCGGATGACGTGGTTGTTTTTAATGAAACAAAGATCGATTTGCCTTCCATCATCCCTAAGTTTTATAATGAAATCTTTACTCAATTTGGCAAGCGTGTTAAGATATTTCGATCGATAATGCCTTAGAATATGTGCAATCTCTTGTAACTGTCTTTTGTGATTCTCATGGTATTATTCATCAAACTAGTTGTTCTCATACATCCCCACAAAATGGTGTTGCAGAACGGAAACACCGCCATTTGCTAGATGTTGCTCGCACCCTGATGTTTAATATGCATGTCCCCAAACAGTTTTGGGGCGATGCCGTTCTCACTGCTTGTTTGCTTATCAATCGCATGCCCTCTAGTGTTGTGCACACATCTCCCTATTCTCTGTTATATCCCACCACATCTCCTTTTCCCTTGCCTCCTCGTATTTTTGGGTGTGTGGCCTTTGTCCATGTTCTTGACCCTAGGTTGGATAAGTTATCTCCTCGTGCAAGTGTGTGTTCTTAGGTTATTCTCGCACTCAAAAAAGGTACGGTGTTATCATCTTGAGTCTCGTGCTACTTTGTCGATCTTGATGTCACATTTTTGAGTCTACTCCGTTTTTTCTTCCTCTGAGCAACTTGATTATCTTGATCTTCTCTCTTCTCGTGAGGGGGAGCCAGCCTCTCTCACTCCTACTCTTCCCTCTTATGCTTCTTCCACATCCCCTCCTCTATCCTCTCCATCTCCTCTCACTTCTACCCCTCCTTTGCAGGTTTATCATCGGTCTCAAGCTCGTCGCCTTGTGTCTTATGGCCCGACCAGTTCATCTCCTTCGTCTGAGGCCCCTGTTCCACCTGCTGCTCTACCATCTGATGACCTTCCTATTGCACTCCGCAAAGGTAAACGCACTTGCACTCAACATCCTATTGCTCATTTCGTTTCTTATGATCGCCTCTCTCCTGGTCTTCACTCTTTTGCTTGTAGCTTGTCTAGTATTTCCATTCCTCGCACCTATCTGGAGGTTATGTCCATCTCTAGTAGGAAATGCGCCATGGATGAGAAATGCATGCTCTTCATCAAAATCGACACAGGACCTTACCCTCTCTGTCATCGCAAATCTATTGTGGGTTGTCGTTGGATTTATCTTTGTTAAGTATCTTCTGATGGAAGCTGTTGGCGACTTAAGGCTACTTTGGTAGCTAAAGGCTACACCCAAACCTATGGTGTTGATTACTTGGAGACCTTTTCTCCTGTGGCCCGTCTTAACTACTGTTGATTCTTCTTTCTGTTGCTGTTAATCAGTCTTGGCCTTTATATCAACTGGATATCAAGAATGCTTTTCTCCATGGTGATCTCCGCGAGGAGGTCTATATGGATCAGCCCCCTGGCTATGTTGTTCCCGGCCAAGAGCATCTTGTTTGTCGATTGCAGAAGGGCTTGTATGGTCTTAAGCAGTCCCCTCGTGCCTGGTTTGATCGCTTCAGTGCTGTTGTGCTTGCCTATGGCTTTCACCGTTCCCCTTTTGATCACTCTGTTTTTGTTCGCCACTCGTCTGCTGGGAGTATTGTTCTTATTGTCTATGTGGATGACATCATCATTTCAGGGAGTGACTCCAATGGTATTCTTGATTTGAAGCGATTTGGGACAACAATTTCACCAAAGACTTGGGCCATCTTCGGTATTTTCTTGGGATTGAAGTTGCCCGTTCTTCTCGGGGCTTGTTTCTTTCTCAGCGGAAGTATGTTCTTGATCTTCTTCTTGAGGCGGTCTCTTAGGCACTTCGCCCGATGATACTCCCATGGATTCTAGTGTCAAGCTTGATGGTGACCTTTGGCGACTTCTTTCTGATATTGGTCGTTATCGTCGGTTGGTTGGCAAGTTAATCTATCTCATTGTCACTCGTCCGGATATTATCTATGCTGTGGGTGTGGTCAGTCAGTTTATGCATGCTCCCTGCCAACCCCATTTTGTGGCTGTGTGTCGTATCTTGCAATACTTAAAGCGTGCTCCCGGTCGGGGGTTGCTCTATCGCCCCTCTTCCTCCTTATGCATCGCTTGGCCGATGATCTTTGATTAGGCTGTGTCGCTTTGATCGCCGTTCCACCTCAGGCTATTGTACTTTTGTTGGTGGTAATCTTGTCACTTGGCGTAGCAAGAAACAGACTGTCGTTGCTCGTTCTAGTGCCGAGGCTGAATATCGCGCCATGGCTCATACTGCTTCTGAGATGCTCTGGGTTCAGTCTCTTCTCCACGATTTTGGCTTTTCTGTTTCCACTCCTATGCGCATGTTTTGTGACAATCAGGCTGCTATCTTCATTGCCAATAACCCTGTGTTTCATGAACGCACCAAACATATCGAAGTTGATTGCCATTTTATTCGTGATCTCTTACTCCGCATAAACAGCGGTGACTCCTTATGTTAGATTACGAGGATCAATTGGGTGATATTCTCACCAAACCTTTGGCTCGGCCTTCATTTCTTCGTTTGTCTGCCAAGCTGGGCATGTTCGATCTCTATGCTCCAGCTTGAGGGGGAGTGTTAGAATAGTTGAATAGTTTGAATAGTTCTTTTAGTTATTTTTGTTCTCTTGTTTATATTTACTTAAGTTGAGGGTATGATGGTCATATTGCTACTTTAGGTTTTTTATATATATTGGAGTGATGTAAAGTTGGTGAATTGATTATGATTTAATATATACAAAGGTTCTCTCTTCTTCTTCTTCCTTCTAACCTTCAACCCTAATTACTCCATTTTACATTCTCACTCTACTTGTCGTTTGACTGGATATATTGATGGTACCCGCAAGCAACCCACTGATGATGGTGATTTGCGTACTCAATGGACTTCCTAAAATGCTTTGGTTAGGACCTGGTTGATCAATTCCATGCAGCCTAAAAAAAAGAAATAAAAGCTTGGGAGGCAGAGAAACTTGACTACAAAAGACTTCTGAAACCTCCTCGGAAGGCACACTGGTTGGCTGACACAAACAGAGCCTAGACTGGAAGTCACGAGCCTGGTTACCTACATACATAATAGAAATAATGAGTTGGAGCCCAGTGAATAACATCAGAGTAAAGGTTTTGATGAATGATGTCTATAACATATTCAGAAATCAATATTCAAGTTAGAAACAAATTATTATACAGATTCAGATTTGTGAGCAGTTATACGTGATACATCCATTAGTTAACAGATCAGATTGGTCAAAAAGACCCACGTGCAGAGTAAGTGGTCATAAAGACCCATATTCACATGAGATGGTCATTAAGACCCATGTGCAGATCAGATAGTTGATTATGCATAATCAGTTCTATGAATGGAACCCACGTGAAACCTTGTTACCAGGTAATGGATAGCACATGACAGATTCACATGATGCTAAGAATGCCACGAATACATTTCAAAAAATTGGACATTCATTTATGATTTACAAAATAGCATTTCAAAAAACAAATCATATCATATCAGTTAGAAAATACTTATAGTCAAACTTGGCTTTACAAAGTTGTTACTCACATATAGCTCTAGAAGCAAATTAGATTGATCAGATGGACAATGGCACATGACCTACACAAGCACGTGACAGATACATATTGAAACACACTCTGAAAACACTTTGACTTATTATATTTCTTTCTTAGTGTGTTTCTAATTCATCAATGCATACTAATTGGGTGTTTTTTTTTAGTGTGTTTCTAATTCGTTTCTTTATTATTGTGGCCTAAACCATGGTTTAAGATGCCTAAGATGAACTGAGAATGCAATTATGCACTTTGAAAACACTTGCCAAACTTGAGGTTACCTTTATTTTGGAAGAACATAGGATCTAACGGAAACAAATCAGGGTATCTCTTCATCATCTCTTCTATTGTTTCCCAAGTCGCATAGGTTCCTCCATGTTGTTGCCATTTGACTTTGACTAAACCTTTTTATCCAACAGTTAACAATCTGTATTGGTCGTTCTTCATAGGTAAAATCATCTTGTAAAAGCACATGTGTCGGTTCAATCACATGAAGCGGATCCCACAAATAATCCCGAAGCATGGAGACATGGAAAACGTTATGCATATGCTCCATGACCGGAGGTAAGGCTATTTAGTAGGTCACTGGATTGATTTTCTCAATAATCTCATACGGCTCAACATCCTGCAGTGCTAACTTCCCTTTTACCCCAAATCGTGTTTGCCCTTTCATTGGAGTTACTTTGATAAACATGTGATCACCGACTTCATATTCTCTGTCTTTTCTCCTAACATCCGCATAACTTTTCTAGGAATTTGTGCGATTTTTAACCATTGTTGAATCAATTTCACTTTTTCAATCGTCTCTTGCACAAGTTCTGGTCCCAACAAACGTCTGTCGCTTACTTCAGCCCAACAGATTGAAGATCGACATTTCCTTCCATACAAAGCCTCATAAGGAGTCATACTGATACTCGAGTGATAACTATTATTATATACGAACTCGGCCAAAGGCAAGTAGGTTTCCCAATTTCCTTGGAAATCCAACACACACATTCGTAACATATCTTCCAACATCTGAATAGTTTGTTCTGACTAACCATCTATCTGTGGATAATATGCGCTACCAAGTCTCAGTTTAGTTCCCAAGGCTTGTTGCAAACTTTGCCAGAATCTCGAAGTAAACTTGAAATCTTTATCAGACACAATAGATACTAGCACTCCGTGCAGTCTCACAATCTCATTCACATAAATGTTATCCAATTTATCTACATTATAAAAAGTTTTAACAGGCAAAAAGTGAACAGATTTAGTCAAACGATCAATAATAACCCAGATAGAGTCCATACCTCTTGAAGAGCGAGATAGACCGACAATGAAGTCCATCCTAATGTGCTCCCATTTCCATTTCGGTATTGGAAGCGGCTAAAGTAATCTAGTGGGTCATTGATGTTCAGCCTTCACTTGTTGGTAATGCAAACATTTTGCTACAAAATTAGCAATACATTTCTTCTTTTCAGGCCACTAGAAAATCTGTTTCAAATCTTTGTACATTTTCGTGTTTCCTGAATGCATAGCAAATTTGGAGCTGTGGGCTTCTGTCATAACACGGTTTCTCAGTTGTGAACAAGTCGGTACACAAAGCCTACCCTAAAATTTCAATACATCAGTCTCAAATGCAAATCCCGGTCTCGGTTTTGATTCAAGTTCATCAACAATATTTTTCAAGAACTCATCTTCTAGTTGTTTTTCTTTAACTTCCTCCATAATTGCTGGCTTTGCAGAAGTGGCAGCTAAGACTCAACCTTGTTCACGCAAAACAATTTCAATTTCATTTCTTTCCAAATCACACAATAACTCTTTCTGACCCATGAGCAAACATGCCAAATTCCTAATGGATTTTCTGCTCAGAGCATCTGCAGTTGTGTTGGCTTTTCCTGGATGGTACAGAATCTGCAAGTCACAGTCTTTTATTAATTCAAGCCATCTTCTTTGTCTCATGTTCAGTTCTTTTTTAGTGAAGAAATATTTGAAACTTTTGTACACTTCACAAGTTGCTCCATATAAATAGTGACGCTAGATTTTCAAACCAAACACTAAAGCTGCAAGTTCAAGATCATGGGTCGGATAGTTCTTTTCATGAGGTTAGAGTTGCCAAGAAGCATAGGCCATTACTTTTCTGTTTTGCATTAATACATACCTCAAACCTTTGTATGAAGCATCACTATAAATTTGAAACCCATCTATACCGGTAGGCAAGGTGAGAATCGGTGCAGTCTCTAATCTTGTTTTCAATTCTTGAAACACTGATTTTCTCTGATCATTCCAGTCAAATTGCACATCTTTCTGTGTTAACTGGGTGAGTGGTAGAGCAAGTTCGGAAAAATCTCTCACAAATCTTCTATAGTAACCCACAAGTCCCAGAAAACTCCAAACTTCAGTCACTGTGGTCAGCCTTCGCCAATCCACAATAACTTCAATTTTTTTCGAGTCAACAGATATGCCATCCTTGTTCATCACATGCCCCAAAAAAGTCACAATGTCAAGCCAGAATTCACATTTGGACAGTTTTGCATACAACTTCTTCTCTCAATGTCTGTAGTACAGTTCTCAAATGGTTCTCATGTTCTTCCCTGCTTTTGGAGTAAATTAGAAAGTCATCAATAAACACAACAACAAATTCATCAGGAAATTGTTTGAAAATCCTATTCATTAGTTCCATGAAGGCAACTGGTGCATTAGTTACCCTAAACGGCATTACCAAAAACTCAATAGTGCCCATATCTAGTTCAGAATGCGGTTTTCTCTATGTCTTCTGCTTTAACTTTTAACTGATGGTATCCAGATCTAAGGTCAATCTTGGAAAACACTTGAGCTCCTTGAAGTTAGTCAAACAAATCATTTATTCGGGGCAGTGGATATTTGTTTTTCACGATCACTTTGTTCAATTTCCAATAGTCTATACTAAATCTCAAAGTTCCGTCTTTCTTTTTGACAAATAAAATTGGAGCACCCCAAAGTAAAGTGCTCTGGCAGCTGAATTTCTTGTCTATTAGTTCTTGCAGTTGAATTTTTAACTCTTTCAGTTCAATGGTTGACATTTTGTATAGGGTTTTAGAAATTGGTTGCATCCCAGGTACTACTTCAATGGTGAATTTGATTTCCCTATCAATTAAATCTCCAGATAGTTCATTTGGAAAAATATTGGGAAATTCATGAACTATAGGAATGTTTTTTACACTGGCACTATTTGTAGTCACAGACAACACACTACACAAGTAACCCTTACAACCTTTTCTTAACAATTTATTAGCTTTCATAAAAGAAATCAAACATGGGGGAGGAACTACACTATTTCCAACAAATACGAATTCAAGCAACCCCAGTGATCGAAACACAATAGATTTAGCAACATAATCAATGATAGCATGATATTTTGTTAACCAATCCATACCCGATATGCAATCAAAATGATCAATATCCACAGGCAGCAAGTCAATATATAACGGCATATCTCCAATCACAATGTCACATGCAGGATACACATGCGCACATTATAGAACCGCCTGATGGTGTAGATACAGATAACAAGTAGTTCATTTGTTTTAGAGGTCTAGTTAATTTCCAAGAAAAAGCATGCAATAAAAACGAATGAGTGGATCCAGAATCCATCAACACATGCATTTTGGGCACAAATAGGAAGTATACTTGACACCACAGATTCGGTATTCTGAACATCTCCAAGCACAAGTGCGAACACTCTTCCTTGTCTATAAGTTTCTTTCCCAGTATTAGCCCTTGCATTTGATCTTGGTGTAGACCTGGCCGAACTTACCGCAGGGCGGTTGGTATTCTGATATGAAAGCGAACAATCTTTTACCATATGACCAGCTGGACCACACCGAAAACAAGCAGCTGTTGCTCGGTAGCACACATCTTTATGTTTCCTCCCACATTCTGGACAGGTAGGCGCGAAGCCACTTCCCTCACTTGAACTGCTAGTCGATCCTATATTTTGTTACTTGTACTTTGAAAATGACTGGCCCTTCTTGAAATTGAATCTGGATCTTTTACCTCTCCATTCACTTGTTGGGGCTTTGGCTTGGTTCATGGTTGCTAAATTGGCTTGAGATATTAAGGCTCGATCCAACACGTCTACTTTGTTAATTTCAAGACACCAACCCAATCTAGCACATCCAGATTCAGGCCTTCTTCGAATTTTCTAGACTTTTTGTAGTTCGTGTCCAACATATGCGGAGCAAACCGAGCTAGTTTAGTAAATTTAGCCTCATAGTCGGCCACTGACATGTTACCTTGCTTCAACTGTTCAAATTCTGACACCTTGCAACCTTTGAAGCACTGAGGGAAGTATTTTTTGTAAAAGATCTCTTTGAATTGAGTCCAGGCCATAGCCCCATTACTGTCTCATATTAATATCCACCAACACCGAGCTTCATCCGTCAGAGTATAAGTAGCAAACAAAACTTTCTGGACTTCGGAACATGGAAAGACTTCAAACAATTTTTCAATCTCAAGCATCCAAGTTTTAGCCTTTAGTGGCTCAATACCACTCAGAAAGGTTGGAGGTTTCATCTTATTGAATTTCTAAGTCAAGGCAATAATATCATTTTTCACCGGCTCAACTTGCACTGGAGAAGGTGGAAGAGGTAACGATTGTTATCTTTGTTGTTGTCTAATGGACTCGGTTAGAGCTTTTAGCATTCGATCCATTCGAGCATCATAAGATTCAATTACATCATCACTTCTTGTTCTTTCCATTTGCTATAAGTAAATAGCACACTAATAAACGTAGGCAAATAATTCTTTTGCATTTTTCACAGTGTTCAGGTTCATTTCATTTCATAGTATTTCAGATATATTCACTTCCCATAATTCACACTTACACATGCTGATGCAATGTCCCTAATTCTTTTCTAGGAAATCATATAGCTCAAATGAACTCGTGTGTGCGGTATAACTCGTGCTTTGATACCACTCTATCATGACCTAAACCCGTCTCTATAGATTTAGCGCCGCAACCAGACAGTAATCCTAAGATTACCAAAGACCTCTGAGATAAATTAGCAAAATAAGGGGCTAGTAGAAGCAAATATCAAAATATAATATCCATAGAGCTGTGCAAACTTATATGAGACAGAAAATTAAACCTTAGATTTACATATCATATGACATCATTCTTGCGTCACCACAAGTATAGATAAACAAAAAGGGACTTAGCCCTACATGCAGAGTAACATAAAGACTTGTCCAAGTAAACAAAAGAAATAAAAGCTTAAAACTTGTTCATTAGCTTGGTCACAAATATTGCCCACAGAAACTTGACCACAAAAGACTTCTAAAACCTCATTGGGAGATGCATTGACAAAACCCAAATTGGAAGTCTCAAGCCTGGTCACGTTCCTAGTGTCACGGCCTTGGAATTTCTGAACCAACCCTCAGTCTTTCCAAGCCAACCGTGCGGCCTTAGATGCTTCAGCACGCCTTGCTTGCACCTAAGTAAGCCTTTTGTGGAAGGGAGCTAGAGAATACACACACAAGAGAGTCTTAGAGAAACTTGGAGAGCTCTTGGGGAATGCTTGTTGTATTACTAGAATACTTGTGATTACACTTGATCACTTGGGTAACTTGGGTCTTGGTGGTCTTGGTGGGTGCTTGGGTCTTGTTGGTTTGGCCAAATGAGGGCCTCCCCCTTTTATAGCCTCACAAAGATTATTCTAGAACCATAAGGGTGGAGAGTGTTCTAGACACTTCCACCTCCTACATCTACTAGACTATTCTAGATCTACATGGATGGAGGGGATTCTAGATCCTTCCCTTATCTGTACAAAAGACCTATTCTAGAGTTATATACAACCTTCTAGAATATACAAGTATTATGTACAATGTCTACAATGCTCTATATTGTTCTAGAGTCTTCTAGGCAAGTCTCTTGTAGCCTTTCTTCTTGTAGCCATTCTAGAGAGTTCCAGAACCCTCTAGCATCCCTTAATGGTCTTCATTCTTTCTCAAGCCTTCCAGGAGCTTTGAAGCCATTTCAATAGTCTCTTTTCCTTGAGATTTCTTCTTTGTAGACCATTCTGCCTTGGTGATTCGGCGGGGCGTGACATTCTCCCCCACCTATGCTCGCGACGCTCTCGTCGCGTCTCCTTCCTCGAAGTCGCTGGTTTTCTCTTTAACTTGCGCTTTCTTGGTTTTGACTGTGCCACGTTGAACTTGGTACGTGACAAGCTACCACCGCTAGTCCCTGATGCCCTTGTCAGGGGGACATTACCCTGCCTGCCGTCATGCTTGTCCGTTCCCCTACCCACGGGAAACCCGCCCGCGCAGACACCACCCTTGGTGCGGACTCCACAATGAAGGTGCTTGGCGTAAGTCTCACGTACCGTCCCAGCACCACGCCACAGTCTTTGACTTTTCCATGCCATTCACCAAGGTGTAGCTCAACCCCTTGAGCCAGCCCCTCCACGGCCTTTTCCTTGGTGTTTTCCACCTTCATCAATCCTTGACCCCCGTCAAGGTTAAGACCAACCCCCTTGGCCTATTCCGCATTGATGAAGTTGTGTGACGCTCCGATGTCGACCATGACTTGGGTTGCCTCCCCATCGGCCTTGCCCTCTACGTACATCAAACCCTTATCCCCTTGGGTTGATGTAGTAGGCTTTGACTCGGTGGCACCCAGTTGCTGTAGAGATCCTATCTGCGGAGTCTCCACGTTTTCCCGTTCTTCCAGCATTGCAATGAGACTCCTCCTCTTAGGACAATCGCTTGCCCAATGTAGCTCATCGCAAAGGAAGCAGTTATGCCTGGGCTTTATATCCTTCCTCCAAATTTTGCCCAAGTTTCCAGTAGTCTCCTTTCTGCGGTCCTCCTTGGTGTGGATTACTTCCAACATAGTGCCCTTCCCACCTTAGTTACGACGCCTTCGTGACTTTGGCTCTGATACCAACTGTCACGACGCCTTCGTGACTTGGCTCTGATACCAACTGTCACGGCCTTGGAATTTCTGAACCAACCCTCAGTCTTTCCAAGCCAACCGTGCGGCCTTAGATGCTTCAGCACGCCTTGCTTGCACCTAAGTAAGCCTTTTGTGGAAGGGAGCTAGAGAATACACACACAAGAGAGTCTTAGAGAAACTTAGAGAGCTCTTGGGGAATGCTTGTTGTATTACTAGAATACTTGTGATTACACTTGATCACTTGGATAACTTGGGTCTTGGTGGTCTTGGTGGGTGCTTGGGTCTTGTTGGTTTGGCCAAATGAGGGCCTCCCCCTTTTATAGCCTCACAAAGATTATTCTAGAACCATAAGGGTGGAGAGTGTTCTAGACACTTCCTCCTCCTACATCTACTAGACTATTCTAGATCTACATGGATGGAGGGGATTCTAGATCCTTCCCTTATCTCTACAAAGGACCTATTCTAGAGTTATATACAACCTTCTAGAATATACAAGTATTATGTACAATGTCTACAATGCTCTATATTGTTCTAGAGTCTTCTAGGCAAGTCTCTTGTAGCCTTTCTTCTTGTAGCCATTCTAGAGAGTTCCAGAACCCTCTAGCATCCCTTAATGGTCTTCATTTTTTCTCAAGTCTTCCAGGAGCTTTGAAGCCATTTCAATAGTCTCTTTTCCTTGAGATTTCTTCTTTGTAGACCATTCTGCCTTAGTGATTCGGTGGGGCGTGACACTAGTCACCTATATAAATAATATAAATAATGAGGTAGAGCCCAGTGAATAACATCAGAGTAAAGGTTTTGATGAATGATGTCCATAACAGATTCAGAAATCAATATTTAGATCAAAAACAGATTTTTATACATTTTCAGATTTGTAAACAATTATACGTAGTGCATCCATTAGCTAACAGATCAGATTGGTCATAAAGACCCACGTGCAGAGTAACAGATCAAATTGGTCATAAAGACCCACGTGCAGAGTAAGTGGTTATAAAGACCCACGTACAAATCAGATTGGTCATTAAGACCCACGAGCAGATTAAATAGTTGATTATGCATAATCAGTTCCATAAATGGAACCCACATGAAACCCTGATACCAGGTAACAGATAACACATGACAGATTCACATGATGCTAAGGATGCTATGAATACATTTTAGAAAATTGGACATTCATTAATGATTCACAAAATAAAATTTCAGAAAACAGATCATATCATATCAGTCAGAAAATACTTATAGTCAAACATAGCTTTACATAGTTGTTACTTACAGATAGCTCCAGAAGCAAATCAGACGAATTAGACAGATTAGACGAACAATAGCGCGTGACCTACACAAGCATGTGACAGATGCATACTGAAACACACTCTGAAAACACTTGCCTTAATATATTTCTTTCTTGGCGTGTTTCTAATTTATTTCCTCATTATTGCGGCCTAAACCGTGGCTTAAGAATACCTAAGATAGAATGAGGATGCAATTATGCATTTTGAAAACACTTGCCAAAATTTCAAAAACAGGGTAGTTCGCTCGAGCGAAGCTTTGGTCGCTCAAGCGGATCCCTTGGTCTGCAAAACTTTTGAGAGCTCTTAATTTACGCTCGAGCCAACTTCTCGGTCGCTCGAGCCGAGACTGAAAATAAAGGGTGGTTGCTCGAGTGGTCTTTTGGCCATCAACTCTACAAAAGTACTGAGAGCTTGCAAAGTGTGCTCAAGCAAACATTGCGAATTCTGGAATTTCTAGATTTGCATTCAAGGTTCAAAACTCAACTTTAACACACCAAAACTCATTTTTTTGGGCCAAAACTTAAGAAAACACGTAGAAACTTGTGTAAAACCATGAATTAAAGATCATTTCGCAAAACCAAAGTCCAAAAGCATGTCAATTATTTCAAAACTACACTTGAACCTCTATATGTATAACATGCAAGTATTGAATTGATATTCTTTGGTTCCAAAGCATGTACAAATGACATAATGAGAGGAGAATCATGTTGAATTCTTCAAATAACTCCATGTATGTGAGGTTAAGATGGAATTCAATCTTAATCTTCATGAATTACGCATGCATGCATGAATCATGCTCATTTTCTACATTCTTAACTTGATTCTCATGTTTATTCCTTTAATTCTCTTGAATTCTCATGTAAGTTAGCTTCCTATCCCAAAATGAGAGTCGAATTTCTTACCTAAACTCTTCAATCCCTTGTGTTCTAGCAAGTTCTTGGACAACTCCACCAATTCCCTTCAATTGTCTACCAATTCCTCTCTTCTCTCTCTCTCTCTCTCTCTCTCTCTCATTTTTGGAGACTCAAGGATGAATGTGGAGTGTACAAGGAAGGTTCTTGAATCACATTAGCCTTACATAGGCTTAATTAGTGGTATTTAATTAATCTTGATTAGCCTTAGCTTAATTTTAATTAATTTATTCTAGTTATTTGATTCTGAATCAATTTCTAATTAAACTTACCGTAAAATTCTAAAAATCCCAAATAACACATTGACTTAGTCAATTTCATGTTTGGATGCCGATAAGGCCTTCAATTTTCATATCAAAACATAATTTCAGATATATATTCCTACAACAGATAGATAAAAATTCAAATAACACACAAATCCCACAATTAACACATAATTTCATTTAGCCACTTAATTCACATTCTTAATTACGGATTAACGACTACTTATAGATCAGGGTTATCACAACTAGATGAGTTGAACGGCTCGATGGGTCGACTGAGTCGAATCACTACCGAGACGAAGGATCCAGATGAAGCACTCGCGGACGAAACAGATGGGTCACAAACAAATGGATAATGGGTCACATACCCAAGTCACGAATAGAGATCGAACTAAAAGGAGTTCAGTCGTGTACCAGACCAATTGAGAAAGAGAGAACTTGATCGAACAGATGAATCACGAGCAAGTTGAACCAGTTCGTGTGTAACCCTAGCCACCATGAAATCAGGAATTGCGAAGCTTTGATACCATGTAAGATTTTTGAACGTTTTTTGTTTATTCAATTGTAGTAGTAACACACGAGTACCTCAGTTTATATAACAATCTAACCTAGGACTGGAAAAGAAAAGAAGAATATCTACTCTATCCCTAATATATACAAAATATATATACTACCATATATACATAAAGCCGAATATTCTCACAATTGTTTCATAGCACCTAACTTGCCTACGAGCAAGGAACTCACCCAATTGAGGCTCATGTTAGTCAAGGTAACCCGTGTCAGTGTTGCCCATAACTAAGTTAACTTGATGTTGCTCAACTGTGCACTAATGTAGAACCCTCAACCTAGCTGTCAAGCTTTCCATCTTATGTATATATGGTCTCTTGTTACGCCTATCTCGAATAGCCACTGATGACTAAGGCTCGCTCGCACACCCACAACATAATAACCATGCACGCATTATCATGCTAAACCATCCATGATGGTCATTGAACACTCGTGGCATTGCACTTGCTTGTTTCATGAACATGACAACAATAATCCATAGCCCACAATTAGCATTCCTCCTTCCCACAAGCTCCGCACAATGTACCTCACATGATAGCAATGCTTCATGCCTCTCAAGTAAGAGCGTTGCCACCAAACTGCTAGATAGGCTACAAGACCCCCCACATTCACGGCTGAACCCAAGCGCATGTTCATGAGTTGGCACACAAGGCTCTTGTTGGCACCTCAATAGCCCATTCCATTTGATAAAGGTCGACACCACAAGATGCTACACTGCACGCTAATGCCTCTCGTTACACTGTCCGTGGGGCTTCTAAACCTATTTGGAGACCAATGCCATGTCACTTAGCTGACTTGGTGTACCATTGCACATATAAAATGACACATGTAACAAAAAATTTCCAACTCTCTATCTTTCCATGAGCCCCCTTCTCAAGAATGCAGCACACTCCTCTTTCCCCCTCTCTCTCCTATGTAACTCTACAACTTCTCTATTAGAACACCTCCAACACCTGACACCCCCATGATCCACAACCACTACCATCACCCTTTCTAACCAAGCCTTCCATAATCCCAAGAGCTCATCAAGACCTCACCATGGATTCCGGCAAATTTATTTTATTTTTTATTTTTAATCTCCTATTCCTATTCTCTTCTTCTTCACTAGTTAGCAAGTTCAATCAACAATACCCTTATCAAAACCTATTAATATTATGTGGTATCAGTAGTAGCAAACCCATTTGTCAATCTGAGAGCAACATCAATTTATTTATTTATTTATTTTATTTTTACATCACTGAATGTTGGGTAAGAGATTCAAAATCCTGCGAGTAAAGCTAGTTAATGAGTAAACGTATAACCACTCAGACAAAGAGACGATAGCAACATCACTTAATTCATAAAGGTTGACAAAGGAATTTAAATGATATGTAAAAGATAACAGATTTGTTGGGTTTGAATTGAACTTGCCAATATCCTTAATTCAAAACATAATAATAATTATGACTTTGATAGATCTGTTAAGATGCATTTCTTGCAGAAATAGCAGTTTATTTAAGAGGAACAAGAATTTTGAAACCAAAGGCCATGAACCATGGATTCTTCCAGAAAATTATGTAGAGAAATTGTTCAAAGTGACAATGGAGAAGTTTTTTTTACCAATTCGTTAACCAAACTTGGGACTGACAGGAAGAGAGAGAGTTGGAAAGGAGAAGATAATGATAATGTATATATTTTGAGAAGAGACGATTGTGTCTTTGTATTCTTGAGATGAGGGAGAATTGGAAAGTTTTTGTTACACGTGTCATTTTATCTATGGAATGGTACATCAAGTCAGCTAAGTGACATGGAATACCTGTTACACTAAATACTTTCTCTATAGTATGTCAAAGGCCCATCCCCAAGTTGCCTTGAGGATGCCCACTTCAAGCCCATCATAGGCTAGGGAGGTAGGTAGCTGGCTGACCATACCCGCTTTATAATAGCCTTTTAAGAACTTTGTCAACTGGCACAAAGAAGCACCAACCATGTCTGAGGAGTCATAATGATTTTTCAATGATTTCCCAATTCTTGAAAAATCCCCCAATCTTAGCCGTGCGGGCATGAGCGGTGCTGGGTGTGCTTCCTAACATGCATAAATTGGGACTACTTGGGGCCAAACTTCCAAACCATGTTGGGGCACTAGGCCAGTTGACTAGTGTCACGTACCGACTCATTAGGGATGCGAGTTCTACACCAAGCACCTTGCAAGCGCATTAACTTGTGAGCAGCAAGGCAGGCAGGGTAGATCCCTATCGCATCTCCTGGGTTGGTCCTCGGGCATAATGCACGGGGGTACGCAGTACCACTCGTGGAGTTGGCTTCTCGGGAGGATGACAAGCGCCCAGTCCGTGACAAGTGGTATCAGAGCCAGCCTGGGAGCACTGTGATGGGGACGGTACGTGGGACTTACACCAAACACCTTCATTGTGGGGTCCACACCAAGGGTGGTGTCCGCGCGGGGCGGGTTCCCGGGGTAGAGGAACGGACAAGCATGGAGGCAGGCAGGGTAATGTCCTCCTGACGAGGGCGTCAGGGACTGGCGGTGGTAGCACGTCACGTACCGACTCATTAGGGATGCGAGTTCTACACCAAGCACCTTGCAAGCGCATTAACTTGTGAGCAGCAAGGCAGGCAGGGTAGATCCCTATCGCATCTCCTGGGTTGGTCCTCGGGCATAATGCACGGGGGTACGCAGTACCACTCGTGGAGCCGGCTTCTCGGGAGGATGACAAGCGCCCAGTCCGTGACACTAGGAATACGATGCCAAACTAACGTAGGCACTTCCAAAGGCATAAACTTGAGCACAACAAAGGCGCATGCAAGCATCACAATGTTGGAATTGAAAGTGTCAACTTGTGACAGTTTGTTACGATTAAAGCCAAATCTCCATTAGAGCCTAAGCCTTTTAAGTTCTATAACTTTTGGGTTAAAAGTCCTGACTTTTGCTAAAGTACCCAGTTAGAGGCTCCCCTATATACCAATTGTGCTCTAAGCTCAAGTCTCCAAAAGTGGAGCTTAAGAAGTTTAGTAAGTCTCATTTCATTAAATTTATGTTAAGGTAGTAGAGGCAAAAGCTCTCCTTGAGCAGACTCAGTTGGCCGTCCAGTCTCATCTTGACCATTCTTCTTTGATTGTTACTGAAAGGAAGGATTTATCCTCCTATTCCTCTCTCTTGTTGGCTGAGGAAGCATTTTATAAGGAGAAAGTTAGAGGGAATTAGATTGAGCTTGGAGATCAAAAAACTGCCTAAGATAGCCTTATGGTTTAGAATGTACACTTGCTCTAGCTTGCTAGTTGTGAAATTTACTGGCCTTTAAAATTAAAATGTGGACATTCATATAAATGTTTGAATCGACTCCTCACTCTGTTGCAATGTGTCCCACATCACTAGAAGTTGTCCTATCTGTGCTGGTTATAAGGTTTCAATTTCTCTCTCCTTAATACCTGGGTTTCAATAAGTGTGGGTTGGGCTTTTCAATTTGGTATTAGAGCTTGGTTGGGGCTATGATTAGTGTGCCGTTTGTCTGGCTAGTATGTTGTGGTCCAGAAGGGTGTGTTGGAATGTGTCCCACATTATCTGGAGTTGCCCCATCTGTGCTGGTTATAAGGTTCCAGTTTCCCTCTTCTTAATATCTGGGTTTTAAAGAGAGTGTGGGCTAAGCTTTTCAATTACTCCTCCCGGGCCTTATAACTTGGCATCAGTCTTACTCACTAAGCCTGAATGACCAATGTGTTCTCCATTGACTGCAAAACAAATAATTTTGTATTATGCATCTAATGATTTTTGTGTTTTTAAGTGATACATTCCTTTTCCATACTATTATTTCGATTTTTGTTCTTTTTGTTGAGTGGGTTGTATGTTTTATTTAATGACTGAAGAGGTAAAGAGTTGCAATTTGTCCCACAGGGTGGTTATATGTCTTGGAAATGGCACTAAAAATTTATACTTACGGATTTGAGAACTATTGGAGGGATGGTCAAAATCGTTTTGATTTCATTATCACATGGGTTATAGGTAAGTTTCTACAACAATTTATTTCCTGTATTAATGCATCTTTTTTTTTTATATATATTTCTTTGATTATATATATATATATATAGGGGTGAGAAGAATGGTGGGTTGTTGGAGAAAAATGGTGTGACAAAAAGTTGCACATGTGAAACTCAGTCCAAGAAGTTTGATTTTGTCCAAAAAGGTCTCTTTTCACCATTTAGATCTCTTTTCACCAATAAGATCTTTAATCAAGGACAGAGATTTCTCAAGTTCAGATTCAATAAAAAAAAATTATTGTAAAAAATATTTATTTTTTCAAGCAACTTCTCATTGACTTTCTTTAGCTTAAAGAAATCTTTGGACATACTCTCATCTCATGTCATTTGGATAATTTTTTTTACGCCTTCTTTGGAACAAAATCAGCATCAAGATCATATGTGCGAGAATCACTATAACCGAGGAATTATCTCGACTCTCTGAAACTATGACACCAATAAAAGCGAGAAATGGTTTATGAAAAATATGAATCATCTTGTTTGGTTTTGATCGATTTTCTAAAAATTGAGTTTTTATTTTTCATGAATTTTTTTAATATTTTAAGTAAATTTT
Source organism: Camellia lanceoleosa (assembly GCA_025200525.1). Classification (NCBI taxonomy): domain Eukaryota; kingdom Viridiplantae; phylum Streptophyta; class Magnoliopsida; order Ericales; family Theaceae; genus Camellia; species Camellia lanceoleosa. Next base: position 93,449,073 of record CM045762.1, read on the forward strand.
TTACTTTCTAGATGCACATAACTTGGATGCACCTAAAAAGCAAAATATTTGTGAAAAAATATTTTTTAAATTGAATAAATAATTTTTTAAAGAATTTTTTACTAAAACAAAAAACACGAAACCCCCCCCCCCCCCTCCCTTTCAATTTTCTGAAACCAAACAAGGTGATTAATGCTTTCAATTCAAAGTGCACAAAATAGTCTTTTTAATTTTTCAGTTAAAATGTTTACAGGAAATTTTTAATTCAAGCTGATTTAATTCAATTTAGTTTTGATTTAATCAACCAATTAAATATATAAAAATATGCAGAAAATAAATTGAGCATCCATGGAGAAATGGTGATTTAACATGGAAAATGTCCGTACTTGGGACAAAAAACCTTGGATGCAAAATTCACCAACGTTCCAATATCAATTACAAAGCTTACCATGATCCAAAGACACATGCGTTCAAACAAAGAAGTTTATATTTCACAACAGTGCTCTGTATGTTCAACCAGAATGGCTCTCATTTGAACAGTAAATTTTTGTGTTCAAACGGTTAGCATAATGTCTAAAAAAAAAAAATTCCAAACTAAAAAAACCAGTTCTCATTCGGATAGAAAACCTGCATTCGAATGAACCACTCTATTCATGCACAATCCCAATCAAGGGCAAAAGGAGGGGGGCTCTTAGGCCCTCCAGAGTTTTGGGAAAGTACTGTTAATATGGGAAAGTACTTTATTGGTTGGATCGTATTCATCTAATGTACATTCTTTGTTTTGCAGTAATTGGAGAAACAGCAACTTTCTTGTCTGCCAATGACCTAACTTTTCTTTCGAACGGGGAATGGTAAGGATATAGGAACCTTGGATTTTTGTGCATGCTAAGGATCTTATTCATAATCACATTTGCTTAAAAATTGGGTAAATTACATTTTGCACCTGTGCTCTTTGCACCAAATCCCACTTTGGTCCCTATACATGAAATCATGACAGTCAACCCGCTACATTTCTGGTCAAGTGTCAATGTCCTCTTTCTGTTACTTCGTTGTTGAAGTTTTTAACAAAATCTAGTTACGTGACAAGCATGTGACTACGAAATGAGGGAAAGAGAAAAACATCATCCCCATTTCCCATTATTACACACTTTCTCTCGTGTGAAAAGCATGTGAAAGTCATATAATACAATATATGTATGTATATTTGTTCATATGCTGAAAATAGGGATGAAGAGGCAATAAAATAGAACTTTTGAAATCAAAAGTGGCAGCAGAGAAATGAAGAGGAATAGACGGAAGACTATGTTATTGCAAAAAATAGAGCTTTGTGATTCCAATTTTTGCAAAACCCTAGTTCATCTTTTTAATCGTTCAGAATTTGTGTTTTGTTTTAGCTTAATAAAGTCTTAATTTGATGTAAATTTTGGGACGAAATGTGTATAGGCGAGAAATGGAGGTGATTTTTCTCTTTTGCCCTCATTTCATAGTCACACGTTGGTCACATGATTGGATTCTGTTAAATACTTAAATAACGGAGTAACAGAATGGGAACACTGACACTTGACTAGAAGCGTAGGGGGGTTGATTGTCAAAATTTCATGTGTAGAGACCAAAGTGGGATTTGCTGCAAAATGCAGGGGTGTAAAGTGTGATTTACTCAAAAAAAATTTTGCAAATTATGAATCTTGCGTATTATCATATTTGCAAATAGTCTCTTTTTTGTTTCTAATTTTTACAATGCTTCCAAGATTGTTTTTTATTCTTTAAAGAGTCATTAATTTTGATTATATAGATGGATCATGCTGTCCACGTTATTTATTATTGTTTATTCTTTTCTTAATTTTCAAATTAAAAAAACTTTGAATTTCTGATAATATCCAAAGTTAAATTTTACATTTACCCTGACCCATCTAAATATTCCATCAACAATAAGATCTAGAACATTTTGAATAAGTTGCAAAATGCAGATGTGGTTGGATGAGATTCTGCTAAAACTACAGGAAAACTCCATTGGTAACATCCTTGAAAAATTGGTATTGAGAGAATTGTTGTGACACTTCAGCAAGAACGGTGGAAATTAGATTTAGTTATGGTATTTAAACCGAAGCTCACCACTTGAAAGGGCTCTAGTACCATGTTACACAGACATAATGAAATCTTGTAGTCGAGTCTTATAGACGGCCTGGGATGCCTCTGTAATCTTTATAATGCTAAAAGTCTTCTTCCTTCACTTATTTTCTTTTAGTTGTGGTAGCTTCCATGCCCTAATGTGTATAATTCATTAATATGGGCAAGGCCCAGGTATGTATACTATATCTGAAGTACACAAATAAATTAACTACCGTCATACTTTTGCAGCTTGCAAGATATACTAGTATGTAACCATTAAAGAGGGTACAGTGATTAAAGCTTTGGTTCTTAAGTGGTTAAAACACAGGTTTAAATAAAGTATGGGGACAGACACTTTGTGCAAGTTAAGGCCGAAATTTTCTTTGTAACCTCCGCTCTGCTAACCTTTACTAATAGAATGACCATTTATTTAAAATACTGATAAGATTGCCTCTCCAAACACTATATGCTTTTGAAGCAGCTCATTGGAATGAAAAAATATTGACATCCTTGATAGCACCATTGTTGCAGCAAATAACTCATGTTTTATGTATACTTTATTTGTATATTAATACTTTGAGTTGGAATCTCAAGGATACAAGTTTTCTTCTAACATAACCCCCTGAAGAATTTAGATGGTGGGGAACTATAAGCTTGGTGATCTTGCTTGCAAATATGTCCGATGAATCTGTTCTGGATGCTATACTCAGTTTACAAGTATCCTCTTTTCCATGCTAACTCCTTGTTACTTTCGGTAATTTAATTTACATGAGTTTATTAGTTCAAGTGTGTCCGTTTGTAATGAGGAAGTTAGTGAGAGATAGAATCCACATCTACATTTTGCTTTTGTAGTTCGAATTTCACCTCTATACTTGTACAGTTTTATTGCATAAGAAAATAATAGATAAACATCCAAGGCTGGTTAACCTGCATCTCCAGATGCATAAAAATTGTGCTCATCACTTTTATGCAGAACATCTCATACAATTTAATGACCCTAGACACATACCCAATGTAAATAAATGAATAAATAAATAAATAAAATGGATCATGAGCCACTTGCATGAACCTTATTGAAAACCTGAGACATGTCATGAAAAATAGCCATGGCATATCATATAGTTCTATTCCTTGATTCATACTCATGTCTGGAAAATAGTTTGTTTAGTACTAGCTGTTGCCTAGAGTGATTAGCCTCACAATCATTTCTTTAAATTCCATGATATATATTTAATTGGCTCTCCTCAATTACAGGATCCGTTATCTTCTTCTTGCTAGAATGTTACGATTAATTAGGCTCTTGATGCAAGTCCAGCGGTACCGTGCCTTTGTTGCCACGTTTTTGACCCTCATACCAAGTTTGATGCCATTTATGGGCATCATATTTTGCATTCTATGCATCTATTGCTCTCTTGGTTTACAGGTAAAACAGGTTCTATCTTCACCTGCTTCCATTTTGTTCTCTTGGCTTTTGTGTGTAGAGACAGTTTTTCATGTGGCCTTTGTCGTCCTAAATTTGTGCTTGGTTATGCTTAACATTTCTGACATCTTTCACTTTCAGAACAAAACATGGAACTCCTTATTCATCTAATTTGAATTCCAAGTCATGTCAAAAGCTTTCATGTGGTCTTCAATTTTATTTCTTTTTAGTTGACTGATTGTCTTTGTCTGCAGTGTAAAATTTAACATAATTTGTCTTTCATGTGTCTTCTTTTGCTTGCAGATATTTGGTGGTCTAGTCAATGCTGGGAACCCCAAATTAGAAGGAACAGATCTTTCTGATAATGAGTATCCTATGCCATTAAGTTAAAAGTATTTTAATACACCTTCTGGGACATGCGTTATTCAATCCATAGTTGTTTTTGATAGAATATTAATGATTTACCTACATTCACCAAAGACCTACATCTCCAAGAGCTGACATTGTTATTTTCCTGTTCATTGCACTTTCTAAGGTGTTGTCTATGAGTTAAATTTTAGTTTTGTGACTCAGTTTTCTTGACAAGGGAAGCTACCTACTTTTCAATTTCAATGACTACCCAAATGGAATGGTGACACTTTTCAATTTACTAATAATGGGAAACTGGCAAGCCTGGATGCAGGTAACACTAATCTGTCACAATCATCTATATCTTCTCTTCATTCATACTGCTCTGTGCATGACTGAAGAATATGTCAACTTGTCTTTGCAGTTCACTTGTGATTTATGTTTACCTAGTTAACTAGTGAAAATTATGCCCTTAGTGGCTTGTTCTTATTTGTTCCATATCCTTGTTACCAACCAAAGGTTTTGGTGCCTTGTTTATCTTGAGCTAACAATTAATCAGGATGGCGCGCCTTGCAGAATATACAAAATTGTGTTTCCCACAGGACTAAATTGTAATGTGATGATACAAATATTTGAAAGGGAAACACATGAATAATTTTCCAGTTTCACTAGAAAGGCTCTCAGTTTTTGGGATTGAAATTATATTTAGATTTTTTAGGGAAAAATATTGAAAAAGAAAATCAATTAATAGAAATTGCAGATGGGTTGGGATGAGAGGAGAGAGAGTCTGGCTTTGTAAAAAGAAAGCTATTTGCAAAGAAAGAAATGGGGTGGGCACTAAGAAACATTGGCACTGTTTGGGAAGTAGTTTTTTTGGGTTTTTGTTTTGTTTTTTTTCACTGAAAGACAAATTGGTTTCAAAACCAAAAAAAAAACAAATCCAAACAAAATATCACATCAAACCCCATAATCATTTCACTTTTTCTCTCACAAACATCACATCCAATCACAAAAAAACCCAACTATCTTCCCAAACACAAAAAAAAATTTCTCCAATAATATCCTACAACTAAAAAAACCTACAAAAAAACCCACTTTCCAAACACCCACATTTTATTGAAGTATTGAATATGATACGGAAAAAAAAAAAAAAAAAACGTAGAAGAAAGAAAAATTCATAAAGCTGATGAGCTTTTGGTAATAAAACTAACTTCTTGACAAACAGGCAATTAAGAAATATACACTTTGTATGCACTCTGGAAAATTTATATAATTTTTTTCTTTCTTTCTTTCCTTGTTTGTTTGTTTGTTTCTTTGTTTGTTTTTCTTTTTGGGCTCAAAATTAGTACTGAATTGAAGGTTGACATTGCCGTAGGATATTGTTGACTCAAGATATGCTTTAACCACCTAACGTATTAAACTGCTTCCAGATTACACTTGTTTTCTTTTTCTTTTTCTTTTTTATATATATATATAGTCTAGAACATCCACTTGCTGCATAGAAAAGGAGGCAAAAGTATATCACCTTTAATGTGTCATCAAGTATAATAGTGGTGACTGTTTAAAGATGAATTTGGCCTAGTGTTAACTAATTTTGTGTAAAAAAAGAAATACTGATTAACTTGGGTTGTGTCTGTATGTGCTATAAAAGTTCAACCACAAAGACTATATGGAATTTTGCAGCCAGTTTTTCACTTACCAAAAGACGAAACAATAATGTGTAGTTGTTGCCATTGTAATGACTTGTTGCCCTTTTTCTTTTGGTAGATAATTTTTTTGCCTTATTATGGTGCCTTATGAAGCATGGATGCGGGTATGGATTGTCACACCCTGAATTTGCAAGGTCCAACCCACGATAAATAAACTCAAATAGTAATAAAAAGGGGTCTCTCCTATATATACATGATGATCATTCAATATATGAGGGTTTTCAAGCACAACACGAAATTCAAAAGCACTAACTATCAACTTAAATTAAAATGCCCTTAGGCTTACATCAACAAAAGAAAAATGGTGTAACCCTTAATATACATATGGCTTTCCGTCTACAAATAAAGTCCCCATGACCACAACCAAAAGAGCTATCCAAGCTCGTATCCATCTTCCAGGCCAACTCATGGTCATGGTTCACCACCGTTACGTGAAAAGATTTTAACAATGTGGGATGAACATATACTCTAGTAGGCAAAATCTTTAATTTCAATTAATATAATCCTATGTATGTATATGATTATGATGCTCCACATTATACATATGTACTGTCTTTTTCTATTTTTTATCCAAAATACTTGAACATTTCCATGACCTCTTCATTTTATCTCAAAATTTATACCCTTGTTTATTCTACAATGAGTCTACTCAATTGTAATAACTTCCAACACTTCCATGATTCATAACGAGTCTCAATACATGTACATAATCTATTAACCCATAATAGATTTCAACACACACATATATCAACAATAAATCTCAAACACATATACATATTTGTGGTCTCGCCAAGCCCTACCTAAACTCTCCCAATTTACCGGTTGCTAGGCGGAAGGAATATTGGTACACCTCTACATAGCACACCCCCACTTTACCGGTTGCTAGCCGGATGAAATTGGAACCTCTATACAACACATCACAATTTACTGGGTACTAACCAGAAGGAAATTGGAACCTCTATATAGCACACCACCACACAAAATTTGAGTGTATCTCAAATTATTCCCATTTATCAACGTTCAAGTTACATAATCACACCACTCATAAAATTCTTACATTGTTATTATCACATTAATTTCTACTTCACTAATCATTAACAATTGGGTTTCAACTCACCCCAGGTTGAAATATCTACAACAATTTAATCCTCTACCGATTGCCAACAATAGTTATCTCTATCAATAGTATTCCATCAAGGCAATACAAGATAATAATTCAACAATTTCTCATCATTTTCCAATATTTCAAAAGGGTTAGCACAATAATCATCAATTTCTAACATTTCCAAGAAGTTCAATTAATAGTATTCATCATCAATTTCACACAGAAATTAAATTTCCGAATTTCCGAAATTCATAGAACTCATGTAATCTAAGGCTTTTTCACAATATTAGGGCTTCTTCAAATTAAATACTCAAGATTCAATAAAGCTTTTGAAATTTACATTTGATAAAGAAAATTTTGGGAAATACTCAATACATACCCAATTATAGGTTTTCATATTACATGCTTTGAAATCTCTATCCATTCTCTAAATTTATGCAAGAAAATACCACATTCATCTACAAAATCATATTATGAAAAATGGGAAAAAAATCCCTACCTCAAGTTAGAAGAGGAGAAGGAAGAGGAGGTTCAAATATTCAAATTGTTCCAAACGACGATAGGATTGGGTAAAGTCTAAGCTCTCGATGCACTCTACAACTCCAATAAACAAATTTTGAACAATCTTTCTCTAGGAATGAGAGATTGGGTGATATGTGTGATTAATGTAAGAAAGATAGAGATAGAGAGAGAGAGAGAGAGAGAGAGAGAGAGAAAATATTGTATGTGAAAATATCTAAGTCCCTATATATAGTACAAGCATAAAAATAGCTTTGGCCCTACAAATTTGACCAAAAATGAAATTTTTCACGTGCTAAAGTTGAACAAACCGCACAAGCAATCAAAGGTTCGCTCAAGTGATGAATGGGTGCTTGCAGGATCTCAATTTTTGGAAAACAGAGTTGTCCAGGTCTACCGGCCGCTCAAGTGGTCAAAAGTGCGATTGAGCGAACTATGCTAACAGCTTTGGTGCTCGAATTTCAAATAGATATGACTCCCTCGTCCGAACTCCATTTTGGGCCATTCTTGTGTCTAAATCGAAACCCCGGAAGTAAGTTTTCCTATGGTTCTAACGTCACATAAAGATTCAAATTGTGCGGAGAGAGAAGAGCAAAAGAATGAAGACTACTCAAAAACAAATATCCGAATTTGGGATTTTTGGTCCAATCTCGCCCAACCATAATATTAACACCTCAATCAAGACTCTAAATATCTAGGAGGTCCCAATCATAATAATAAAAAGGTCAAATGCAAACCTATCATTTCTAGGAGCCCGAAAACAATACAAGGATAAGGTAATAAGTACCAATTAACGTAAACAAATCGGGTTTAAGATTCAAAAAGCTACATGGATATTGGTATGAGTATGTTATGGGTACGTTGATAGTGCAAGACCTAAAAAAATAAGATATGGGTACGGCTGGGTTACGTCAATAGAAATCAAAGTTCAATACCAAAACTAAAAGGAGAAATTACAAAAACAAAAGAGAAATCATAGTTCAACAATACCGATACCAAAGTAAAGTCTATAAGCTATTTTAATGGAGGTAAATAGGAGAAATGACAAAATAAAGTTTTATTCCAAAAGCACGCAAAGCAAAAATTGAAATTTCAATTTTTATTTCCATCAACTTCATCATTGAATAATACATCTTTCATATTTAGCACATCAAGTAAATGATTTGCAATTTCAAGTAAATTAGAACTCTCTAATAAGTTAAACGTACCTCCACCAATGTCCTATAGCTTGGTGTACCCCTGATGTACCCATCTTGTACCCAACTGCCAAAGAATGTATAAAACGTACTTGGTACACATGCAGCCTCATTGGGACACATACCAGTACCCGGTACGAGTACGACAACATTTTCAGAGTACCCATGCTTCATAGATGGTGACATAACAACGGCGATGTTGATTAATTAATGCATCTATCTATTGCTATTATGTTTGGAATCTCTTATACTTTGTGGTTTAACATTGCAGAGCTACAAGGAATTGACTGGTACTTCATGGGCGTATGCCTACTTTGTTAGCTTCTATCTAGTAACAGTATTGCTGCTTTTGAATTTGGTAAGCCTCTGTCAGTGCTGCTTAAATATTTGATTCATTTCTTGATCTAAGGTGTCGCAGAAATAAGATACTTCAGATACAAGATTCTATTCTTTTTGTGTTTTGATGATCTTTTTTATTTAATACTGTAAACATTGGCGCAAGCTTTGGAATTGAAGAAATGATAGAAAAGAAGAGAATGGTAAGAAGCATAGATTTGAGAAAAATCAGGCTTACATATTTATAATGCTCAAACCCTTGGTTGTTTGAAGAGGATTCCTCTACATCTCCAACGATGTGAAACAAAAATACATATACATTTTCATATAACCAATTTTGAATGGACAATTAAAACTCACCCCATGTGATTTTGGACAAAAGTACAATATTAACACCAGCATATGCCAATGTAAGATTTCTAAATAACTTGTATATTCAATTGTGATTAAAATACAAAGAGTACATCTAATTATATAGCAATTCTAAACTTAAGACTAAAACGGAAATATGCATAATTCTAAATATATAAAATTTTTACAGAGTCTCTTAGAATTATAGTTGTCAAATCGGGATTCATATCGTGAATCGAAATGGCCTCATATCAAATCGCGAATCGAATCGAATCAAATCAAATCAAATCAAATCAAATCATGAATCGTAAAGATTCGGTCTCTTTTTCTAAATTACTTAAAAACATATATCTACATATTTAGATGATAAATATATCTTATGAATATGAAATATTTAGACTTAAATCAATGAAAATATTATTTTTAATGATCATCACGTAGTTTAATAGGTAAGAAGTTAACAAAGGTTCTTATGTAAGATCATCATCTTATCTTTTTCTTTTTTAGATATTTCTTGTCAACCATTCTTAATAAATATAATAATCAAATAGACAAACTATCAATTTTCAAAGTAACAATAATTAACAACGATATTGATATTTGGACAATAAGCATATATACTTTTCCAAGTAACAATGAGCAAATCATAATTATTTAGAATATTTTATTTTAAAGCCTAAAATATTTTAAAATGTATAATTGACCTCACACATGTAATATTTAATTTAATAAAATAGTAATAGATAATTCATAGTATAACTTTAATCTTAAACATCTTTAGAAGATATATTATGATTTTTTAAAGGGGAAAAAAATGAGAAAAAAGGTTAAAAATATGTTGGGCCTGACTAAATCAAGTTGGATCCTATTAAACACTCTATGATCACTAAAATAACAAAAACTCATGTGTATATGTTGGTTATTTTGGTACTAAACGCTATTAAAAGTTGCATTATGTCATTTTCACTAAAAAAATGGAGAAGAAAAGAGTAGAAAATATGTTAGACACAATAATTTCAAAAATTGCATGAATCGTAAAAAGTGAATCGAATCGTGAATCGATTGTGAATCGTGCGATTCACTAGAGATGCACTTCCAAAATAGATTCACCTATAGATTTGTATCGATTTTGCAAAAATTGCAAATCGAATCCTGAATCGAATCGCAAATCGTAAGATCCTGATAACAGAGCTCAGAATATATACGAAATATAAACTAATATTCTCACAGTAAAATGACCTTAATACCCCTCTATCTTCTTCTTTTTCCTTCTCTTCTCATCCTTTAGAGAGATAGAAACGAATATACAGGGGTGCCACGTCGTGTCATCCATGGCATATGAAATTGCAAAGTCCAAAAACATTGTCTCTCAATGTGTTCAATTTTGTGATAAGTAATTTGAGGATAAGAAAAAGTTGAAAAGAGATTGACTTGTCATTACCAATTCACCCTTGATGTTTGCAAGTGAAAAAAATAAACTAAAAATAAATAATAAAGAGAGAGAGAGAGAGAGAGAGAGAGAGAGAGAGAGAGAGAGAGAGGTTTTGTTTTAGTTTTCTTCTTCATTATTCTGTAAGCAAATCTTATTACCAGTTTAAAAATACAGATTTGCATGTCAAATGACTGGTAAAAAACAATTTGTTACTTCTCATGGACTTTCAGTTTGGATGAGTGACTTTTGGTGCGCGACCTAGCATTTGAATTTAGGGAACTTCAATAGGAGTAGTGATGATGACTTTTGATTCATGGCCGTCTCTAACTTTTTCAACTGTTTTTCTTTGTTTGATGCAATTTTTGTGAGGTCCTTGTCAGTCAATCTACTGAGATAATGATTCACACATCATTGCTTCAATGTAATTTCAGGTTGTAGCATTTGTCTTGGAGGCATTCTTTGCTGAAATGGATCTGGAAACTTCAGAGACATGTGAAGACCCGGGGAAGGTTGGTACCTTTAACCTCCTTAAAAATAAAAATAAAAAGGAGCAAAAGGGAAAATAATAAAATCTAGTGTAGCAATAGGTGTCTAAGGTGAATGGAAATCAAACCTGCAAGATCTTTATGGAATGAACTCGTGAAATTGTAATTCCATTCACTCTATTACTCAACTCTACTCCAATTCCAATGGTATTTGCATGAACCCTTAATTCCAAAAGAGAGAGATTAAGGTCATAACCTTTGAAAATAAAGTTGACTGATCTTACACTTGAACTGGTAATTCTATTCACCTACTGTCAAGTCACCAAGGGAGGAATCCATCTAAAGTTTCTGCAAAATTGTGTTGCAATACATACAAACCTATAGTTCTCTGTTATTGCCATTCTGGTGATTAGGAATTAGTTTTCCACACATGTTAAAGAGCATATGATACTTGCCTGACTTTGGAAGTTCATGAAGTTTGAAAGAGTGATTAATTCCCAATTACAAGCTGTTTGCACCGAGTACTGTCAGCAGGAAATATCATGTATTTTATATACTAGACATTATTCTCCATATATTGAGTAGTTTAGGTTTGTAGAAGTTCAAAATGGAAATTGCACTTAGTGGTCCTGTATTTCCTCTTTCTTTTTTCTGCATCATCACATCACTCTGATAGAACACATTGACATGAGCGGTCAATGCAGCATGCTTTAGTTTTATTAATAATAAGCCAACTTTAATTTCCTATTAAGAAAACTGTTTTAGAAACTAGTAGATTTAAATATGAAGCAACGTAAAATAAGCCAAATTTCTAATGACAAACCCCGTTTGTCAGGATGAGACCATGTATATGGGTTCTTGGAGTCAAATATTTTCTTTGCTTGGGGTACTTTTAGTATAATGTTGTCTTGACTAAGTATATTTTTTAACTTTTCCGATAAATAAAATAAAATAAAATAAAATAAGTATATTTTTAACATTGAGCTGCACACAACCTTTTATGTATGATTAGGCACATTGTATTGTTCTATATATATATGATCAAAGCTAAGAAATATCATTTGCCTTCTCAATGCAGGAAGGAGGAGAAACGTACAGGCGCCGTTACATCGGGTACATATTTCATAGAAGTTCTTATTCTGATAATATTTCATACATAATCATTGTCTCTTAAAATGATCTGAGTTGATGATATTGTTTGCATGGGTGCAGGTCAAAATCACGGAGTCAGAGAATTGATGTCCTCCTCCACCATATGTTAAGCACAGAGCTGGAACAAACGCAGAGCTCCAGTCCATAATTTTTTTGTTTCCATCCTGTTAGCTGGTTTACGTCTCCGAATTTCCTTTCCACTTTAGAAAAAATCTTCTTGTCCATGCGTGTATGAAAATTTTAAAAAGAAAAGTTGATCGTGAAAATCTGCTCTTGTACCTAAATCCAGAACAATATTATCAATCCCATACCCTATTATTCTGTAAACATTAGAAGGTAAGTGACTAATAATACAGTTTTGTAATCGTTCGACTTTCACCATTTTTGTTCATTTATTATTATTATTATTATTTTTTCCTGGAGAAAAGGGAGGAAACTAGCTTCAAATTAGTTGAATACTTTTTTTTGAGAATGAAATTCTTTGAATGCTTGTTCAGGCCAAATTAGAAAGCATTTGCAAATTTGGATTTGTGAAGATTGCCTACTTTGATCATCATAAAAGAGAAATTTCTATTTCTTTTGGAATGGAATCATCAATTATTTAAAGCAGATAGATACATCAATAAATAAAATTCCTCTCTCTATTTTGCATCTAATTGAATTGTGTGGATACCTCTTTTCCTTGTGTGGTTGAAAGGCATTCTTCGCATCAAGTTAAAATAAGATATTTTTTATTTATTTATTTATTTGTAAGTATAGCCCTTTCTGAAAATGGAGAATAGGAACAACAAAGTAAAATTGAAAAAAAGTGGAATTTAAAAAAAAAATAAAAAACAAGAGAGCTAGGAACTATTGAACTCTTTTTACTCTTCAATTTTCCATTGAAGAGGGCTTACGTATAAATTTAATAGGTAAATTTATTGTTTAATAGATCTTGTGAGAATTAATGGCGTTATCATCAAACACTATAAAAATTAAAAAAATATTAATTGTTAACTTTTAGCGATAATTTAAAAATTGTCACAAAGTCACTAATTATAAATTTTAGTGACAATTTAAAAAGTGTCACAAAAAAAGGTATTAATTTTTAATTTTCAACACTAGTTTGAAAATTTCATCATAAAAAAAGTTACTAATTGTAAAATTTAGTGACAATTTATAAAAATTGTGAATAAAAAAATTATTAATTATCAATTTTTAATGACATGTAAAAAATCGTTACAAAAAATTATTTTTAATAATGATTTTATTACGATTTAACTTCAATAGAATTTTATGAGAATTAATTTTAATTATTAAGATCTATTGATAGTTTATCTTAAGGATTTTTTTTTTCCTTCAATATTCTTTGATTTCAAGCCACATATTAATCTTGTAAAAAATTGAGTAAATAGAGAAATGTTTGCTATCGAAATAAACCAATTACCGTCATATTACAAATGTCAAGAATTGATTTTTTCAATATTTTCAACCTTTTGTGTCTAGGGGTGTAAATGTGACCCGGTTTAGCCCATGTCGGGCCTCGCGGACCCCTGTTAAAATTCAGGTTGGGCTAGGCCATGGGCCAGAAAATTAGGCCTAGGCCCAGGAGTATTCGAGTCTTGGATGGGCCTGGGTTCAGGCTTGGGCAAACCTAAATAGATTTTTTTGTTTTTTTTTATTTTTTCTATCAAAATTTTATTATTTTTTACTAAAAAAGACATTGGGTCTCGGGAGGGCCAGGCCTTGAGTAGGCCTTAAGCAGGCCGATAGGTAGGGCCACGGGGCAGTCCAGGCAGGTCTGGACCATGGACCGAGCTTCAAAATGATGGCCCAAGCCCTGGCCCAGGATCTCGAGCTGGGCTCCGGCCCAAATGGTCGGGCCCCACCCAGGGCCGCCCACGAGGCTGTAGGCTATTTTTACACTCCTATTTGTGTTTGGCAAACATTATTTGTAGCTTATTTCGCTAATTGCAACTTAAAAAATAGAGTTGATTATCTAAAATTTTTATTTATAAATGTTATTGTAGCTCAGGTCTTATCTATAAGATTTTTGGTATCAATAAGTTCTATTTAGTAAAATTGATAATATTATCAGTTTTTCTCAATTTTTTAAAATTAAGAACATTATCAATTTTACATAGTAATGTTGTAGATAATTATTTCACTAACTAATGAAAAAAATAGAGTATGAAATTAAACCTTTTTGTTCTTCTATCTATTGGTTTGATTCAACTATCTAATAAAATCAAGAACTTTATCAATTTTTTTCCGTTTTAAAACTGAGAACATTATCTATTTTTTTTTAAACATCAATGTTCCATCATCATGCTTTGCACAAAATATAATTCCATTTTTTCAATTTTTTCCAAAATTTTTTTTTGCACATAAATTTTTTTTTTTTTTTTTTAAATTTGAAAGTTGATGTTTTAAAGTTATAATAATCAAAATAAATGTCAAATTATCATGTTCCTTTATAGATAATCATAAATGATGAACAATCATTGTTTAGAAGGTAATTTCAACTATTAAAAATTTAATAGGACTTGAAGGTCTAAAAAGAGTGATTCTACTTATAACACAACTTTACTTTTTTACACCCCTCATGTGGGGAAATTATATTTTCACATATCATTTTATCTCTGTGCACATCATAACTTAATTCACACATTTAATGAATTTGAAAAAAAAAATGTTTTACTCAGTACATAATCCTTTATACTAGAAATACCCTCTTCTTCATCCTTCCACCACTAACCCTAATCTCTAATCCTAACTAGTCAATGTCGCCATCTTCACCATAGCCGCCGCTGTAGCCCATCCCAAAATACTACGACGCACTATTTCCAAACTTTCTATTGCCTATACAACTAGAGAGTTCACACTTGTATTGCACCCTAATTGATATAATTTATTCTAAAAGATCAAACTGTTGCATGCAGTTGAAAAGAAAAACTGCAAACTTGACATAGCTAATTCCATCTCTCTGGATAAGCTTTTTAAATAGCTTCTAACCATTGATTGCACTTGTTCCTTTTCTACATTAAAGTGTCTCACCTCTTTATATCTATATGGGGACATGCTATCATCAACAATGCTTGATCTGCTACCATACAGATGGAGTTGTTACTTGTAACCCAATAATCTTGAATTCATACCCCTACTGAGGCGGTTAAGGGAGGAGGCTCGAGGTGGTGCGGCAACTAGTTAGGGTTAGAAATTTTTGGGTGGCTTGGAAATTAGGGTTTTGGATGTGGAAGATAAAAGCATATTTTGGTATTTTTATTTTAGGATAAAAATGTAATTAATTTTTTTTTTCATTAAGCGTGGATTGAGAGAACTTTATGTGTGGAAATAGAATTTCCCCTTCATTTGAGATTTTTTTTTTTTTTTTTTGAGTGCTGCTATTAGTTCCCCATAAATTATTTTAGACCTCCCAATTTTAAATTTATTTTATTACAATAATAACCTCAAATAAAATTACTAAAAAGGATATCATTAATTTTGGAACACCTCATCTCACAATTAAACTTACACATCCACTACATCATAAATTAGGATTTATGAGAGCACCCACCTCTATCACCACCCAGCCATCTTTCCCAAATCCCATCTTCAAAACTTACCCACTCTTAAAACCTTGAAAACCCTTTGGTGGCAATATTCTGGCGGTAACAGTGGCAACCATTTAACTACCTACACTTGTTCGACAATGGCAATACTCCGGCAGTAACAGTAGCAACTATTTGGCGAAATACAGGCCCTAACATTACTTATTTTTTCGAGATGAGGTTCCCAAACAAATAAGTAATGTTTGAGAATGCAGGTCCGAACATAGAAATTTCTTAACACATTGAATGGTCAAAATTTTTAACACTTGCAAAAGTTATCGGAAATAGCCGAAATTCATTATCAGGTTCAAAAGTTATTCCTTCATCACGTGGCTTTAATAATATTGCGACATAATTCTCTGTTGAATTCACAATTTTATAATATCTACCAACAAAACCAACCAAACCAATTATTATAATTTTTTTCCTACAAGAGAAGAAATTATTACGAGAGGAAATTATTACGAGAAAATTAAGAAATTATGTGTGTGTATATATATATATATATATAGAGAGAGAGAGAGAGAGAGAGCATATCAACTGTGACAATGGTGGATGAGGCAACAGAGACAATAATCACATTGGCTCTTCTTCTTCTTGGTGGGTTTTGTTAGGATTTTTTGGAAGAGGGATTTTTTTGGGGTGAGGGAGGTGTGCATTCAATGGGTGAAATGTTTTCACAAGAATAATTTTGTTATTATTTAGGGGGGGAAAAAAATTTTGAGAGTTTCAAAATTTATAAGTGGGGGGTCCAAAGAAATGGGGGGGTCCAAAATAATTCATGGGGTGCTAATAGCACCACTCTTTTTTTTCTTGCAATTTTACTCATGTGTGAAATAACCTTTAGGGACAAAACACTAAAATTAAATATATTTTATTATCTCCTTACACCCCTTAGTCTTCAATCCCTACTCCTCTTCTTCCTTTCTCAATTTTTCTTCTCTCTTATACATCTCTTTTCAAAAAGTGAGAAATCATAGTGTTTTGATCATAGAAAAAAGTAATGGATGAAGAAACGGTGGTGGAGAACCATCAAAAAAGTGAAATGTTGAGTTTTTTTATTTGTTTGATAAGGTTTCGTTTCATTTTTCTAGACTGTTCTTTGACTTTTGTTCGGTGTTTCAAAATTGAATAAAATAAAATAGTCTGACATCACATTGCCGGACAAAAAATATATGTCTGGTAACCAACTGCCGAATAAAAGATATATTTCCGATAACCCAATTGCCGAATTTTTTTAATTTGTTTAGCTACTCATTACTATGTATTTTCAGTTTGATTTTTTTATATTGTTTATTTTTTTGCTTCGAAGGATTGTGCTTCTACTTATTGCAACAATACAAATACTGCATTATTAGTGGACTCCAGTCATAAACTTATTACAGATGAGATTTGTTAAGTTTTTTTTATAAATATAAATTTTTCTTATTTTTAATTTGTATTGAGTTTTATTAATAATTTGATGTATAAATGTATTTATTGTCTTTAGATTTTTAGTAGTCGTCAAGTATTAATTAAATGGGCTTCTGACATTAGAAAGAAGGCTAGATTTATCATTGTTATAAAGACATCAGATGCGGGAGGTAATAGTAGAAAACCAAGACTTACACTTGAGCTGCATTCGAATGTTATACATTATGTGCAACTATTTGGTTCACAGGAAAGGGTTGATAGCCTTACCTCTATCTTATCTTACTTCGAAACTGGCCAAGGATTTAATCATTGGATGACTATGTCCGACATAGGCCATTTGATAACATCATACTATCGAGTCGTTCTTTATCATTTATCTATACAACAGTGCTTGACGTTTCTATCACTTAGATTAGTACCGATTACAACACCTAATCGAAGAGATATCTTTATAAGATTTATAAATGAAAACCATTTCGTGCAGGTATAAACTACCGAGCCTACTTAGATCATTACTATGTCTTATTTTGTAATTCTACTTATTGATGTCTTTGTTAGAGGTTTATCTACAACCTGGTTATCCAGTACGTCCGATAGCAAATAATTAGATTCGTTTTCATCACCCTTGTGCTAGTGTATGGGTGGGAGAAATCATACATCAATTATGTGTGCTTGTCAGCCTTGATATAGTAACTACCAAAACTATTGATATAGACAAATTGTGATAACATGTTAGATTGATGGATGCAAACAATGACAGATTTTATGGATGCTTTTTATGGATGTTTCGTACATTTGATGTTTTTATGAATACTTTTTATGTATAATTTTATGGATGCGTGTTTGATTTATAGATGTTTTTTATGGATGCTTGAAGGAAAATGTGTCACATCCCAAATTCAGACATGACTGGTCGTGGCCCATAGGGACTTAGCCCAAGGCACACATAAGCCTATATACGAACCCACTATCACAAAGAATAAATATAATGATAGTCCAAAAATAAATAAATCAAAACTCAATCCAGTTACAAGTCACAAGTATAAACAGCAAAATCAACACTAATTAATACCATCCAAACCAATGGGATATAAACAGCCCACATAACAAAATAATCCTAAATGAACTTCAATAATATATATATGCACAAACTTAACATAACAATCTGAAAAATAAACATTAAAAAAAATAAATAAAATTGAATGTCCTAGAGGTCCATGTAATTGAATCCCCACTACGCCATGAGTCCGTTTTAAGTCCTATCATCTGGAAATGATAAACAACTAAGTCAGCTGATAGCTCAGTGAGTAAAAACATGGATAGTAAATATAGTTTTGAAAAACATGGTTCAATTTCAAAATAAAATATATATCGCAGAAACTAGATTGGCATACATTTTAATAAAGACAATTTGTTTCAAAAAGAAAGTTCCACAATTCAACAATTAAAATACTCATGTCTCTCAATAATATAACAAATGACATTCTCCACTTAAAATAGATTACAACATGATCATCAATAATTTTCTGGGTACCAAGAATAACACGTAACACGCTACAAAGTTCTTAAGGCAATAAGTTCGTTGGATCCAATATTGAACCAAGAGTCATCATCAGGGTGGCAACCCAAACCTTTTTTCTAAGACAATCTGATTGAAGGTCACCTAGCCTAGCCCAGATCTTTTCCTTACAATCGTTGAGCACTAGAGTCATCACAGCCCAACCCGGATTTGCTCCCTAGTCGCCAGAGTCACCACACACAGTGGAATAAATTCCCTGGACTTTTATATACAGATAGTCCCAATAATCAACACAATTTAGTTTTGCAAAACATGACAGTTCACCATTATAAACATGAGACCAAAACAAATAGTTTGCAGTATGCCAAATTTACACATGTTTTAAAAATAACTTAGTTATAATATAATAATAATTTAACCAAGGTTGTTTGGCCACGAAACAACAATTTACTTTTCAAATAGTTTTAGGGAAATGAAACATTTATAAAAATACACAGCATGCAACTATTCACCTAAACATGGTATAATATAATCCTCAAACAAAATAGGAAAGTCCAACTAGTGCCCTGAACCAAGTACGAAAACTACATATCACTAGTAACTCAAAAATACTAAAAAAAATAAGAAACTAAGTAATTCCAAGCTAAATCACGCTATCATAGCTCAACCCAACTCACCGTTACTATTAAATAATACCTAAGTTCATGTTTTTCAAGGTCTAAAATTACCCACGACATGAGTTCAGATTGAAACTTAATTAAAAGTAACTTTAAGATAAAACAGAATTTTAAACAAGTTTTCCCAATCTATTCGCTAAATTTGAAAATTAAAAACCCACTCCACGTTGTTAGAAAGATTCAAAAACCCTCCAAAGATCAACTAATATATCCTTAATTTCAAACTCAATTGGTTTTACTTGATTTGCTTATCAAAATAATTATTTACAATTAATTATATCCAAACAGGTCACTTTCTGCAGCACTTTAAAGAAATTAATGGTTCTCTTAGTATACCCGAGCAATCAATGCAAGGCCAAAAAATTAAGAAACAAGACTCGTAACCAGTTCTAATGACACTGATTTGATAATTTTCATATTTATACCCAAAGAAAACGACACTTCCGAAGTTACTATTTTGTACATGTTTCCTAGACAGATTTGAACGCATCAGTTTATATGGATTTTGACTCCCAAAAATTATAAAATAATTTTGGCATAAAATTCAATATTTAATTAAGCTATTGTAAAAATTGCAGTTCAAAATTCATCCATTTCATATGATTTCTTGATTTTTAAAGTTTGTGTTTGTGTGCAGATTTTTTTTATTTTTTATTTTTAGACTAAGAATTACACCCATTATTTCTCATCGCCAACCACTAACTTGGCACCCAAACAACACACCCATTTCTCCTATTCCTTCCCAACAATAAGCAGATTACACACATGAACCATCACAATATAAAAATATAATAAAAAAGGACAATACCTTAGAGTTGTTGACCCACCAATATTGTTGAAAGTTTCTCTCCAGTCTCTCTTCTCTCTGCCTCTCTCCCTCACGGTTGCAGCTATTTTGTGGTGAACAAATAAGAGATTAGGGTTTTATTATTATTATTTATTAACCTTTAATATCGTGTGTTTAAAATTAATTAAAATACCCTCCAACAATATTTAATTTGAACTTTAGGATTCATCATCAAAATATTTGAGATTGTAAAATCATTATTATTTAATTATTCACTTTATTTTTATATTCGGATTCTCACAAAAAGTAAAATTTTCAAGTATTATAGTTTGGCAATATGACTCTAAAATAATCTAATTTGTATAGCAACGTATCACCAAACAAGTACTTCACAAGTGGCCTTGAATTAATTTCTTATTATCATCCAATCAAACAACAACATATTGCGGGAAAAATAAGTTTGTCTAGTAACATGGCACTGGTAGGGCTGCAAATGAACCGAACTGTTCATGAACAAGTTCGGCTCAACTCGTTAAGGGCTCGGCTTAGTTCGTTTGGCAAACGAGCCGAGCTCGAGCTCAGCTTGTCAAACTTGGCTCGTTTTTCTTTATTTAAATTATATAATAAATATATTATTTATCTATTAAATAATAATATAAATAATATTAATAAAAAAAATATCGAGCCGAGCTGAGCCGAGCTCGAGTTCTATTAATGTTAACGAGCCGAGCCGAGCCGAGCCGAGCTCAAGCTTAATAAACGAGCTCGATAAGTACATGAGCTGAGCTCGAGCTCAGCAAAGCTCGGCTCAACTTGGTTTGTTTGCAACCCTAGGCACTGAATTAATTCAAATTCATTAGCATTGTATTACCAAACAGGGCCGGCACAAATTTAAAAATCATTGCTTGGAAGAAAATGACTCTATAAATGTATAGCAACAAAATGCTGGAGAAATCTAATTTTTTCGGCAATATAACATCGGAGGAATGTAAATTGTTTAGCATTGTGTGACCGAACAGACACTTCGTTGCGAGCTCCACTCACTGTCTTTCCTGCGTCTTTCTCTTTCTCCTTGTTGCATCTTTCTCTATTCCCTTATTTTCCCTGCAAAAACTATTGGTGTAAAGAGATGAAAGGGTTTTGAAGAGTTTTACTTTAGGATTAGTTTTGGTAATATAATAGGTGTAATGAGAATTAAATTTTTTTTTAGTGGTGTAATGAGATAAAGGGTGTAAAGAGATAAAATAGTGGTGTCAATAGAATCACTCTCAAAAAAATCTTAGTTAGAACTTAATGGAGTATAAGTTTATAAACTAAGACTTACGTGTAAATGCCCCAAAAAAATATGTTGAGACTATTTGCGTATGTGCAGAAGAAAAAAAAAAAAACTATTTGCAGCTATTTGAGGCAAATTACTTTAGAATGTTAGGTAAATATATATTCAAAAGGTATGAATTCTATTTAGGGGGTATACAGTTCGGGTTGAGGAAAAATTTAATATCAAACTGAACATTTGGTAACCAAAACTGATTACATGCTATTGTGATAGTTTTGTCATTTCTGTGTAGAGGAATAATTCACCAAGGCTTTAAAGGGTTTTATATGAACACATATCAACTAATTAATCACTCAGCATTTTTCTCCTACTTGTTGGCATATCTGGAAAGCACGTAATGACCAAGTTTTTAATCAGTGGATCTGAAGTTGGTGATCGGCAAGGCTATTAGGGAAGTAATGACCAAGTTTTTAATCAGTGGATCTGAAGTTGGTGATCGGCAAGGCTATTAGGGAAGCCATGGAGTTCGAAGCAGCCCGGTCTTACTTGGCGTCTCCTTCCCTTGTTACGTGGTTGGCTGGTCATGTCCATTGAACCCTCCCCCAGCCCAGGGGTCTCTCAAAGTGTGATGTAGCGGTTAACTCTGGTTCAAGATATGCATAACGCTCAAGGGAAACTCATTGATGGGTTGGCTTGTGAGGTTAATATCACATCGGCGTTTAAGGGCGAAGCGCTAGCAATTCTTACGGCTTGTGCGATGTGTGATACTCTGAATCTTAGCAAGGTGGAAATCGAGGGGGACAATAAGAGGGCGATTAAACTCTCTGTTTCTGAGGATGTTCCTCCATGGGAGTGTCCTACTATCTTTGCAGACATCAGGGCAATGGCTCAACAGCTTGTGTTAACCTGTAGGTGGTGCCCACGGTGTGCTAACGGAGCGGCGCACTGGGCTGCCCGAGCTAGACTAGGTGGGCATCTTCCTGTAAATTGGGTGGCTTCCAATCTTCGGTACTATCAAAAACGAATTTCACTACCTACCAATAATATTTTTTTTTTCTGCCACCAATGCAAGAGGATTCCCAACAGATAAAAGACAAACAAATAAAAAGGAAACATTAACATCAGAGCTAAAAACCCGTGAACTGAAAATTTGTTTGATGGGTCTATAATATAATATTTGATGATCTCATAATAAAAATTTGCCAAAGGTTCACTGGATCATTTCTGCAGATCCCTTAATTACTACTCAAAAGTATTACCGTTATTGATGCCCCTACACAGTTCGTATCCAACTCCCGAGTTAGCATCAACCGTGGGGATTTACTCATAGCAAGTCCAAGAAATGAAACTTCGAACTAGTACCTGTTTAGTTTGGTTCACAACATATATATCTGATAAAACATGGTTTCTACAATAACACCAAAGCAAGCATATCACAGAATATTCTCCCACTGGGCTGCACCTTTAATAATACACTAATACTACTAACTCACCCTTAACAATCTAGAAATTATCCAAAATCTTCATCTTGTGAATCAAATTTATCTTGTACATACACCCCACATGAATCTCATTACACAAATTCATCTTCACTACACAATCACTCACCCAAGATTTTTTGGGTGAATTAATCTGATTCTCTAGACATTTTCTTCATAATATATATGAATCCGGTTATGGACACACCATTTTCAATGACGCATATTCTCCTGCTTACTCACAATGGGAATGGAGTCCACACCACAATGATGTGTGAGTGAGCCCCACTCCCATTGTGAGTAGACACTAGAATACAGTATTGCTACCGCTAAAAATTAATCTACCAATTACTCACACGTGGCTCCATACATGCAAGTAGTTATTAGAAAAGTTTGGTAACTTGGTTTGTATCTCTTATCATTTTTTTTAATGGAATATGCTATAAAATTCCCTAATCTTCCTCATACTACAAATTAAGTCAATCCATCAATTTCAAAAGTCATACATAAAATATGAGACATTTGGCAAATTCATTATTCATTGAAAATGTGACATGAGACAACTAATGATACTAAGGCCTATTTTGAAAAGTTTAAATTTAGTTAAAAACTCAAAAACTCAAAAAGCCACTAAAAAAAAAAATCAGTCTTCTATCTACTTTTTTATACATCCTTCTATAGAAAAGTTGAAAAAACTACTAAAAAAATCAATTTCCAAAACAATCTTCAAGGAGTAGATAAGCAAGTACAAAGAAGTTGCTTGTCATAAAATAAAAATAATAAAAAAGAATATCTATATATATATATTAATAGTAATAAAATGAAATTAAAAAATTATTATTATTATTATTAAATAAATAAATGAATAAAGATTAGTAGAAGATCACAAGATACCCACCGTATATATATGCTCAGTAAGAAGCAATTGGCACTTGCACACATCAAAAGTCATGTATTATTATCAGCATCACTCATAGAGAGTAGCCCCCATTCTTGCTTCCCAAAACCCATTTAAGCTAAAATATGCAGATGATATATAATGGCCATTCGCTTTATAAGACTCATTTGAAGGAATGATATTAGACCACATAACAAAAAAAGCCAGATTCAATTTCACTTGGAGATGTGATGCAACGAACTATACGACTGGAATCTCTGTTTTCCATCCCTAAAACACCCTACCTTATCTACATCTATCAGGAAAATCCCAAAGACAAATCTTTCTATAAACAAATATCTGTGCAGTTACATAGAATAAAAAAAACCAAACTAAGAGAAGGAACTTACTAGCCCTAAACTGCCACCCATCAGCCCTGGCATCAGACTCACCAGCTATCAAACTGGACGACGGAACTGCTCACAATCCTTTGACCCATTTTTGTTGAAGTTTGTAACTAGACTATTCATCATTCTAGCTATTGCTTCCTTGAATTCACCAGGTTGGTTCTTTTCTGCCTTATTATTAGTATCTTCAACGACTCCTTTGACCACAGACCCAACTTCAGCACCCTCCATATAAGCTTTACACGCTGACAGAATGTCATGTGCTTGAAGACGAAAATGCCCAGCAACTAAGTCCTCGAAATGCTGCAAACAAGCACAACTGATCAAATATAACTATTTGAAAACCAGAGAGCATACATCATGAAATCATATATGAACAAAACTCTAGATTTCACCATCAGACATCAGAGAGTATGTACATAGGCATGCATTGGTTTGTTCACCCACATGAGTGTGCAATGATGGGTGCAAGGATTGTCTCCCTGGATGTATGGCCATTTGTTATAGCCATCATTGAAATTGACAAAATTGCGTATTGTCCTTGATTCTATTAGTGACTACACCAGCTTGAATCTATTTTTTACTACAGAAATGCTCATCCGGATATGGTACCAAAATTATCGAATTTTATCGAATTTTGGCAGACTGACAGTACTGGAAATAACAGAATGAGCCACGGAACATATAGCTATACTCTCTGTTGAATTTATAGAAGAGAAGAAGAAGAAGAAGAATAATAAGAAGAAGAGAATAGAACGAGAGAGAAAGCTGCTGTGTCTCATTAATTCAAAAACATAGGGTTACACATAACTACTTATACTAATAAGAATAAATACATAAAGACCAAACTACCCCTAACACTTAACACTCCCCCTCAAGTTGGTGCAAAGATATTTCGCATGCCCAACTTGCAACAAATGGGGACTTTATTACTAAGACCCTTAGTAAAAACATCCGCCAGTTGATCTTCAGACTTAACAAAAGGCACACATATCAAACCCTTATTCAATTTCTCCTTAATGAAATGTCGGTCAATCTCAATATGCTTAGTCCGATCATGTTGAACAGGATTGTGTGCAATACTAATAGCAGCCTTGTTGTCGCAATACAAAGGCATGGGACCACTCCAATCAAGCCCTATATCACTCAACAAAGATTGAAGCCACATTAGTTCACATGTTCCATGTGCCATAGCCCTGTATTCAGCTTCAGCACTAGATCTAGAAACGGCCGCTTCTTACTTCGCCATGTAACTAAATTTCCACCTACAAAAGCACAATAACCGGAGGTAGAGCGTCGGTCATCTATAGAGCCTGCCCAATCTGCATCTGTGAATGCTTCCAACCGCAAGTGACCGTGATTAGAAAACAAAATTCCTTTCCCAGGGGCAGATTTAAGGTACCTCAAAATGCGATAGACTGCATCCAAATGAGTTACACGAGGATCATGCATAAACTGACTCACTATCCCAATCTGCATAGGCAATATCTGACGAGTATGAGAGAGATATATCGCCTTCCCACAAGTCTTTGGTACCTTTCCTTCTCCACAGCTCACCAATTCCACTACAAAGATGATGATTAGTCTCAATTGGTGAATCACCGGTCTCTGATAACATGCCCGTTTCCTCAAGAAGATCTAGAATGTACTTCCTTTGAGAAATAAAGATGCCTTTATCAGATCGAGCAACTTCAATCCCAAGAAAGTACCGCAATGGACCAAGGTCTTTTATCTCAAACTCCTTGGCTAACTGCATCTTGAGATGAATCACCTCCTCCTCATCATTACCTGTCACAACTATGTCATCCACATATACAATAAGCACTGTTACCTTATGTACATTGCGTTTGACAAACAAGGTGTGATCCGCATTGCTTTGCTGATACCCAAATCCCAGCATTGCCTTGAGGAATCTACCAAACCAGGCTCTAGGAGATTGTTTCAAACCGTACAAAGCCTTCTTTAATCTACAAACCTTTCCAATCAGAGATCGATGAGAATCCTGGAGGTACATCCATATATACCTCCTCCTCCAAATCCCCATGAAGAAAAGCATTCTTCACATCTAGTTGCTGTAGAGGCCATCCCAAATTAGCCGCACATGACAAGATAGCCCGAATGGAATTCATCTTTGCTACCGGGGCAAAAGTTTCTTGATAATCTATTCCATATGTTTGGGTAAATCCCTTGGCCACTAGTCTTGCTTTGTACCGTTCAATCGTCCCATCTGCATTGTGCTTAATGGTGAACACCCACTTACATCCGATGGTTTTTCCCATTTGGAAGAGGCATCAACTCCCATGTGTTATTTTTACTCAAAGCATGCATCTCTTCTACCATAGCTACCTTCCACTTAGGATCATTGATGGCGTCTTTCCAACCTGCGGAATACACACGTAAGAAAGGGACGAAACAAAAGCACGATACGGAGAAGACAACGAATCATATGACACAATTTAGAAATAGGGTGTTGAGTACAAGCTCTAACCCCTTCTAGAGCAATAGGAAGACTCAAATCATCCGTAATGTAGACCATCAACAACAGGTGAAGAAATGAGATGAGGATCATTACCTCAAGAGTTAGTGGACCTTTGGGTGTGGGCGGCATAGGAGGGGATGATTGACTTGGTGGCACAAGAGAAGCCGGCTCTTTCTGACGCCGTGAATAAGTCTTAAGATCAGCTTTGTCCAAACGACCACCGATATTCGACTCCTCGTCAACAGAACTTCTAGGCTCCCCCTCACCACAAATAACAGCCCGCTGAGCAGGAAGGAAAAAAGACAACTCATGTTGATATGATGCCGTCTCATCCGCAATCTCATCAATCTCATCGAGACCACGCTCCCCCTGAGGAGATGGCGGAGGGCCAGGAAAGAAGGACTCAGATTCACGGAAGGTGACATCCATACTAACATACAGCTTATGAGAGTGAGGGTCATAGCATTTGTAGCCTTTCTGAGTAGCAGAATAACCAAGAAAGACACACCGGACTGCCTTAGGATCAAGCTTGTGTTTTTTGCATCCTCTTTTCTCATCTCATGGCTGATAACTTGGGTCAGCACTCTAAGGGCAAGGAGGAGAGTGGACTGAGACGTACCAGGAACAGTATGAAGCCTAAGCAACAATCTTCAAGGAGGAAGATAGTGCTCTGATACCATGTTGAATTTATAGAAGAGAAGAAGAAGAAGAAGAATAATAAGAAGAAGAGAATAGAACGAGAGAGAAAGCTGCTGTGTCTCATTAATTCAAAAACATAGGGTTACACATAACTACTTATACTAATAAGAATAAATACATAAAGACCAAACTACCCCTAACACTTAACACTCTCCAATCAAGTTAGCCATTCGAAATCACACAATTAACACTGGACAGAAAGTTGAATGCAATTCCAACCAGCCATTCCATAGGAGAACATTGCAATTCCATCTAGGGTTTCAGACACTCGTTTTCAAGAGTTTCCATGATTACAATTAATAACTAATCCGTCTAAGTAATTCATGTTAGCAATAATTAATAGGGGCTCTGAAAGTCAATCTCTACTGCATTTCGCCCAACACACGTGCTCACATGCATGCAGACATACATATATATATAGAGAGAGAGAGCATTTTAGGGAAACAAAATTAGTAAAACCACGTATGATCATCCAACGTCATGCTCCTCTCCTAAAATGGTCTAACAAATATCACCTTCACATGTCAAACTGTCAGGGAGGGCTATCCATGGGTCAGTCCAGGTCAGGTTTGCCCTTAACCCGTCACCTGACCAAACTACATTGGGTTGGGTATTTGAACAACTGACTTCAACCATTCATCCATCTGAAACTGTCCGACCTACTCAATTCGGTTTCATGGTCAGTTCGGTCAATGGAACTAATACCAAAAAAGAACAGAGATGAGGCACCAATCAACTCAAACAGCACTCTAAACTCCAGAATTTGACTCAAAACTTGAAATAAATAAATAAATTACATCTTTTCGCCTCTCGTAGATGAAACATAATAGTGAACATATATCTTTAAAAAAAGGCCTCCAAAAAGTGATGAGCTTCAATGAGGCAACGAAGCTCCTCGATTGACGTCACCAATCTTCTATCCCTATCAAGATTGTCGTTGTCGTTGTCGCCGATTTGGGAGAGAATAAGAAACTCAAGTGAAAGAGAGGCGGCTGAGAAAGACTGTTTTCAAAGCTTCAAGATCATCAACAATGGCAGACTATGAGAGAATATGGTGAGAGCTGATGCTTGCAGTCTTGCAGATCATTGGGGTGGGGGGGAGGATTTGGATAAGGTTGGAAATTTTTTTTTTTTTTTTATAATTTTTTTAGATCACGTCTTTAGATTTTGGTGATAATGTGCAATCTGAGAGACCAATAAAAAATGGACACATGTAAGGTGTATAATTGTATAATATTTCAGTCGGGTCCGGTTGTAAGGGTATTTTTCACTAGGCCCAACACCTGACCAGTAACCCTAAAAAATGACCCCTTACACCCGCAGCCAACAGAACCACCTATCCAAACCATCCATTAGTGAGCAGGCCGGGTCAGTTGAGCAGGTTGGTAACATTTTTTGACAACCCTATTGTAATCCCTTTTCTTGGGAAGGCAAATGGACTATCATACTCATAAGAATTCATCTAATATTGCATGAATTGATAGAAATACTGCAAAAACAAGCGCACACAAAAATTATTCACTAATTCAAAGCATCACAAATTTTACACATGAATATTGAATACCAATAAAGGCATCTTTTTTCAGTTTAAAAGAATTTTGATATGGGTTCATATTATGTTTTTCACCGAAGTAAATCAATTTAGACATCTATAAAACCTACATAATCCAGATTAAATATGAACCATAACTATTGAAATCGCAAAGGAAACTTAGCCTTTTGGTATGTTCTTGTGAATATATGTTCATCTATGCATCCATGAATTTTCTGATATCAATGAATGTAGGTCCTTCCTACCTAATCATTGGCTAGTTTCTTTGGGCAATTAAGTGAATCATTTTAAGTGCCAGAACTAAACAAAGCATGTTTCATCAAATAATTACTCGAAATTGCAGCAATGTACTGAAGAATAACATAGCCATACTTAGTTGTGGTTAAGGATTCACTCAGTTGAGTTTTGAGTTAGGTTGGTTGATGCTATTGGGGGGGGGGGGGGAGGGGATGGGGGTGTTCCATTCTCACTCTGTCTTCTTCTTCGCCTCTCTGATCCACCAAGTTCCAGAAAGCAACAAGTTCAACTGCAAATTAATCTAAACTCATCCAGCTTTGCTCTGACTTGCCTTCTGGAACTTGGGTTAAAGACAGCCCAAGGGGTGTTGACAAACCTGAGACATTGAGTAATCAACCTTAGCTTACTAGTATGAGGTGTCACTATTTTTTTTTTCCAATTTTCTTCTGGTAATTATCAAGCATGAGGTGCATGAGCATCACCTTAGTTATACAAATTAGTAGAATGAGCACACACAAGTTTCTCTCACTTGCAATAGTACAAGACAATCTCCACTTTATGCCAGGCCAAGTCTAACATAAATACCTTTCTATTTAGGTTCAGCTAACAAGAAACCAAGTTAACTCTGCCCTCTTAAATGTACTGATCATAGAATCATTTGACAGTGCATCATTGCCATCTTGCTTTCAAAAGTAGAAAACAAGCTCCACTTTATACCATGCCATGGCTAATATAAAACCCTTTCTATTTCAGGTTCAGCTAATGGGAAACTAAGGCCTTGTTTGGGGAGTAAACTATTTTAGCTAAAAAGTCAAAAAAGTCACTATAAGTAGTCAAATCACTCTCTACTTTTCTGCACTTCTTTTCATAAAAAACCAAAAAGTTACTAAAATAACATGTTCCCAAACGAGGCCTAAGTTAGTTCTGCCCACTTATGCATATCAAAACATATCAAAGATTCATTCATAGTACATTATCATCTAGATAAAAATATGAACACAAAACATCCATATTACCTTGGCAAATTATGAATCAAGCATCAAGGCAAGAAAACACATAATGATCACAACAGGATGACGATAATAACAATGCAAAAATTCGTACCTTTGGGGGCCTCCTAAGCGTATACATCATTGTCTTCAAAGATAGAATAAACACATCCTCATTGTAAGCCTTTGATCTTCTTTCTCCCTCCAGCCCACCATACATATTGGCATACCCAGGTTCATTAAAGAAGGGCTTCGCATTCAATATCAAAGCTTGTATAGAGACAAGGACTTGTAGCATGGTTGATGTCTTTGGCATCCACATCTCATTCTTGTTGCCACTCCATGTGTTCAAAAGGCTGAGGCAGACTTTCCCACAATCATACAAGTTTGGGTTTAATCGAAGGCCACCAGAATAGTAGTAAACCATCTGCCGGAGAGAAGCAAAACTAATCACAATGGAAAATATTATAATAATTAAAACAAGGATATTACCAGCAATAACATACCGGGGGCACATCAGGATAGGTAGTAGGGAAGAGAACATCAAAGACGAACAGACCATCATGGTAAGGTGTCCCTGCTGGTCCTACAATGATAGCCCTCAAAAGATCTATCCTTGTTTCATAAACTCTTACATATATTGTATCTGTGTGAAAGAGAAATGACGAGTAAGCGAGAAAGGTAGGTAAAATATAAAATTCCTTGAGATGGCCAAGAAAAAGAATAAATAAATAAAAGGTCATACAAACAAAACCAAAAATATGAGCTGAATGTTTCCTTTCAATTAAATGAAAAGGAAGAGATTTTATTTGTGATTTGTGAACTACATGTCCAGTCCACTCCAAAAAAAGGAAGCTTAATCAGTATGGTTTGCCCCAAATCCATCACCATATAACTGATTGAACAGCAGACAGAACTCACCAGGTAAATCCTTCTCCAGAATTTTCCACTCTTCCTGAATTCTCTTTGCCCAAGAGGGTGGCTATCAAGGAAAAGAGTAGATAGAAGTTACAAAGGCACATCCATTAACATAAACAAAGGTAAAACATGAGATGCAGGTTAATGTAACTAAACTTACCTGCTGCCCTGAAAAGGCCACACCGTTGAAGTGATGATCCGAAAAATCATCAACAGTATCAAACCTTTTAAAAAGTTGAAACTTACTCAGAACTTCATCTTCTTTTTCTTCTTTCTCTTTCCCGCTGGAACTTGACTGTGCAAGGACTGTTGAACTGCTTGTAGCAGCAGCCTCATTTTTGCTATTGGCAGCGGGATCATAAATTTTTAAGGAAGACATCCTTGCCCCAGCAGGCTGACCCACAGCACCACTCGGGCCTGTAGCATTATTAGAAGCTGGGGCATTTGCACTGGCAGAAGTATCTCTCAACCAAGAAACTGATGCCTCGACCCCAGGAGGTAAATCCACATTATCGAATTGGGCTTGCATACTCAGATAATCAGCATCATCATCATCATCGTTGTCAAACATAAAATCATCATTGTCATCATAATCAGAAACATCGTCGCCATCATCAACTGCCTCATCGGCATCATTATCATCATGATATGACATATCTGAATGGGAACCATTGAGATTGTCTGAATTAAGAGACTCAGATGTTAACCCCACAACAATAGTAGACTTCTCAAAATCGTTGGCCACAGCATCCTGGAGGAAGACAGGAAAAATGCTTAATCACAAAGCATGGTAATGGTACAAGTGGTATTAAATAAAGGAGCTTGCAATGGATTACTAAGAAGCACAAATGGAATTTACATGGGAAAGGGGATATACCATCAGTCGAAGTGTGTTCATGCGTGGTGAGGTTTGTGTCAGTGTTGTTTCTTGCCTATATTTTCTCCTTCTTTTCCCAGGGGATGGGGGCAAAACTAAGGAGCAGATGTATAACAATAATGTAGCTCTCATTCTATGCCATGGTCATTAAAAAAGGGGGTAGAAGTAGGGAGAAAAAATATGAACAACAAAGAAAAAGGTTGAACTAATTAGCAAGGAAACAGAGATTATTTTGGCAACATCATAATCATAATTTACAACTGGAAAGGGCACATAAATACATATATATATAATTTGGGTAACGGATGGGGAGAAGAAAAAAAAATTGTTTTACTGTATCAAGAAACCATAGCCAACTTTCAAACATAACCCTTCACCAAATATGTTTGCAATTGACCTAACATAATCGTGGGAAAATGGTGAGGCTTACGCCTCTTGATGATTAGACCAAATAATGAAGCATATATGAGGTGTATATCTCAAGCTTGAGCTCAACAACACCAACACATGCTTCTCCTAAAATTCACCTAGTTGCCAGGAAAGACTTTCAAGGGGAAAAACACGCTTCAGACATGGATATGATATCTTTTGAAGGGGGGAACAAAAACAAAAAAGAAAATTTTTTATTTTTTGGAAATTATTGCGAAATGGGATTTTTTTTTTTTCTTTTTATTATTTATATTTTGAATGTCCAATACGAGCTAGAAACTACAAAGAAACTATAGAGAAACCCAGAAGAAACTATGTAAACTCCTTGAAAACTTAATAGAATTTTAAGAATTCATCTTGAAAAACTTCTAGTAGATGTAATAGACACCTTTTAAAAAAAATTCAAAATACCATATGAGATGGTTTGAGAAACTTCAATGAGGAACATGAGAAGTTTTGAAAACCTAAGAAGCGCGGACATGAACACGCAACACAACATTGACACATCGACACAACAATTTAATTTAATCTATACTATTATTAAGTGAAGGCCTCAATTGGTGAAGTGAAGCTTTGCTCTCCTCATGTCACGTGGTAGTGTTTTTTATTTTTTATTTTTTTTTTTAAAAAGTAACACAAATGCACAAAATATATAGTTTTATATATTTATAATATGAATATTTCATTCAAACTTAAAAACAATACAACATAACACTAATTTCTAAAGTTTAATGGAGTAAAAATTAATAGATACAAGTCTAGATATTTTTTTATCATTATACCTTATGTTAATTTATTAAACGAATAATATGTTTCATGTGTGACTAAGTGATGGATACACACGTGTGTCCATTGCATGTCCAAATCTGAAATATGTCGGGTTCGTTTGGTTTGAATTTCCCAAAAATTTTTGGGAAAATTTCTCTACAAATGAGTTTTCAGAAAAATTCAAACCAAACAAATTTTTCCAAAAAAATTTCCCCAAACTTGTAAACCAAACAAGTTTTCCAAACAAATCTCTCTCTCATACACATCAAATCAATCACTTTTTCCAAAACTCTCTCTCAAAATAATTTTCCAAAATATCTTTCCAAAAAAACCAAACCAAATAACTTTTCGTACTTTTTATCTCCCAAACTCAAACCAAACATACCCGTCATGTTTGGACAAGTGTTTGAACTTGTCTGGGAGTGTCCAACATGTGTCTGTGAGCAACCTTAGAAGTATCTGTGCTCCTTAGTTGAAAACCATTTGAGAAACTTTGGAAATCACTTCAGGAAACACGTCATTGAAAAGGAGACTTAAAAGTTTTAATAAAATTTATAGCTATAAAATGTAGGCTGATAATATATTTAAAATAAATAAAAAATGAGAGAATTTTTTTTTTTTTTTTTTTTTGGGGGGGGGGGGTAAATTATTGTTTCAACCCTTGAACGTTGCTCAAAATATCAATGTGATCCCCATACTTTCAATTATTATATCAAAGCCTCAAATTCTTATAAGTCAAAATAGTTCAACTATTAACAAAACTAAGAAGAACTAACCATGTTAGATCATATGCTTCCTACTTCAACTGAATTAAGGTTGAAACTAAGAAAAAAAAAATGTTTGAATAAAAAAAGACAAGCGAAGAGAAAACCTAAGAAGCAAGGCCATGGACATGCAACATGACACAGATACAACAAAAACACGCCGACACGCCAATTTTTAAAAAATACAAGACATGACACGTGAGGGACACGCATGAAATTTATAATTTTATATATTAATTATATGTTATATATATGAGTATATCATTCAAAGATAATAAAAAAATACGATATTTATAAATTTATATAATTTTTGTTTTATTATTGTATTTTCAGATGTTTTGTTCAAAATTATAATTAATTTTGCCTGTGTCTAATCAATAAACACGTGTATATAAACGATAGACACATGTGTCTTCTAAGAGTCCAAAGAGTGTTTGGATTTTTAAAAAAAATTAAAAAATAAGACACATTTTGAAGAGTGTCGAACACGTGTCAAGAGTGTCGATGTCTGACACTGACACGACACGAACACGTCACATTCTTAGAAGTGTTCGTACTTCTTAGGAGAAAACTAACAAAAGTTTCAATTAAGGGCATACACAAGTTTCGAAGGTTGAAGCAAAGTGCCTATGAGAGCATGTATATATTAAATATATAAATATATTCTAACAATTTATTTATTTGTTCTTAGTTTGTAATATATGTGTTAAAATATAAATTATTATTGGAGACTGATATCAATTACAAATTGTCCTTGTTAAGTACAAATAAATATTATATAAATAAAAAGTACTAAGAAAAGTTTGAGTTGTTTTTCTTTTAGATTTGTATGTTTGAAAAGTTCTATCTCATAAGAGAGCAAGTTTCTTCCTCAATAGGAACGAATTTCTTACAGGTTTCTTACTTGGGAGCATGAAATTGCATTTCTGAGTAAGAAACATCACCCAACTAGGAGTTTCCTATTTCTAAGAATTCAGCTTTCGTTTAAGGTAGTAACAAATGACAAATTGTCACCAAAAAGGAGGCTTTTCTTAGTATCATTACCTATTTCGAAAAAAAATGATTTGACTCAGAAAGTTAAAGACCTAAAGTAGAAAAATTTAAAGTTCGAGAATGGCATTAAAAGGTGAAATAAAGTTCGTGGGACAAAACGATAGTTTACCCTTTTCTTAAGGGAAAAACTAATAAAGGTGATTTGTTTTCTTTTATTTATGGGTAAATTACACAAACCTCTCTTAAAGTTTGGAGAAAATACATTGGGCTCCACAAGTTTAAAATAATTGCATTGGGCCCCCGGCTCTCTTAAAGTTTTAATTCACATAAAACTTGGCTCCTTTTCAATGACAATTCGTAAATTGTATGGAAGAAAAAATGTTGTCGTCATTTTTTTTTATACTAAAATATATATTTTATCTTATCTATCCTTGTATCTACACACCATCTACGTTAGTTTTGAATGCTTTAATCGTGTAATTATGCCAAACTTGTGAGGCTTTTGTATATTTTTTCTATACCTCAAGGGCAGTCAGTGTAATTTACTGTTTATTTATATTATTTTTCTCGTTGGGATGGTGGAATATGAAAGAGCATATGCTCACAGATGAAGTGAAATGAAAATATGCATGTATATGACATCTATATTCAAACTTCGTTATGATAATGTCCTAACTAAGATGTCTATCTATATAGCATTCGTGCTAAAATGTTGGCTTCTTCAGATGTCTATCTATATAGCATTTGTGCTAAAATGTTGGCTTCTTATTTCCTGCCAAGAAAAGGAACTCTAATCAAGTCTTAGCCATGTAACATATTTGTTATACACTTATCATAGGTGGGGGTGGAACTGTGCAAGGGGCAAGAGGGGACTCGACCCCCTCCAAATTTTGAAAATTTATCATTAGTTCTATATTTTATGTTTATTTGTAAAATGTATAATGGGATAACTCCTTAACTTTATAAAAATTACTTTACTAAATTTTTATTTCATTAGTATTTCACAATAATGAGAGGATATTTAATCATTCCACATTTTAGTTAATAACATCAATTTTATCTAGTTGATTTTATTAATACAAAAGGTACATGTTACTTCCTTTTCTAATTTTAAATATTAGAAGGTATATATACTTTTTTATAAGTAATGTTATCAGATGGTTGGGTCTTAGTTAATTGATTTCTAAACAAACCAAAAAAACTGACATGTAACATTCCATGTCATTAAGTGTAAATTTAAGTGTCATGTTCTAGGAGTCTGATGCATTTTTCACTTTTTATTTACAAGATCTAGATTATTATCAAACAATAAAATAGCTTAAAACAATGGTCTAACCAATTATATACAAATATATAATTAATAGTTCAAAACTTTTAAAAAATGAAAAAAAAAAACTTTTTAAAATTTATTTATTTTTCTCGTGAAATACTTTTTTCACAATGCTTATATAAGAAATTATGTTCAATTAGGAATGTATCAAAACTAAGTATTTTTCATTTAGATACCTTGGCCCCCTGGGACAAAAAACCTAGTTCACCCCTAACACTTATGTAAATGGAACAGAACATCCCAATAATCTTGAATAGGTAAGGCGAAAATTTGTTCAGAATAGAGAATACTATGCTACTGTTATCATATAGATCTTAAAAGTTAAACCTACTAGTACAGGGATGGGGAAACAAACCCAAATTTTAGAGACATAAACCCGGCAAGCACACTATTTCTTGGAGAATGACTGTACATCTCTACTATTATTATATATATATATATATATATGTGTGAACAACTCACTTTAGTCTCTTGAAGCCTACTCTCTCTTTTTGCCAAGTGGATTTTTTTATATCAAAAAAGGGGGAAAAAAATCATAAAGTGAATCTTGGGTTTTGAAAACACCATTCAGTGTGTTTGGTTTGAGTTTTTTGGATTAAGTTTTTTGAAAACTCAGTTTTTTGGTTTTCGTATTTTTTTGTTTTTAGTAAATATTTTTAAAATTTTAAATATTTTTTTTTATCTTTTTAGATGCACTTTATTTAGATGTATCTAAAAAGTAAAAAAAATGTGAAAAAATATTTTAAAATTTTAATAAATACAAAAAAATGTACTGAATTATCGTTTTTTTTTTTTAATTTTTGGTATTTAGTGAATTTTTAAAAGATTTTTTTCACAAATTTTTTACTTTTTAGGTATATTTATGTTAGATATGTCTAAAAAGTAAAAAAAATTGTTTAAAATATTAAAAAAATTCAATAAAAACAAAACAATACGAAAAACAAGAAAGTAGAATTTTCTAAAAAATATTTTTGGAAAAACACAACCAAACAAGCTTATTACCACTTGATAAACAAACACTATATATATTTTTAATTCAAAATCAAAATTTATATTTTACAGAGTTAATAGCACACCCATCGGACCCCTAGTACATATAAATTCATTCAGGCCAAAATTTTTTTTATTCCACTCGTCATGTAGGTCTAAAAAAACCTAACATATATATATATATATACACACCCAACACTATAAACGTCTCCACACATGCGCATGCCCCCACAAACATGCTAATTCTTGGCGGAATAACTAGAAATACATATAAACCTGATTGTGGATTTGCAATCTAAAGAGAAGAGGAATTGCATGTCAATTTATTTGAATGATCCGAACAAAACCTAACCGATGAAGTCCAACCAGGACGATTAAACCAAAAAAATTAAAAGCGATCAAGCACATTCAAATCATCAACAAACCAATCAATCAAATCATATCAAAATTCCATGTCTCACTCGATCAATCACATGTCATAGGGGTCAAAAAGCCGATTAATTTAACAAGGATGCGATGAATAAACAATTTGGAGACATCAAAAAAGGGGATTTTATGTAAGAAACATTACCTCATTGTGCTTAAGCTTCTTGGCGGCCGAAGCTTGAGAGTCGTCTGAAGCAATTTCGACGATTTCAACATCCATAGCCGCGAACGCGCGTTGTCAAAACCCTCTCTACACAGTTCGATTTTGCAGAGTAGATACATATAAATACGTATACATCTAGAGAGAAAGAGAGAGAGTCCAAGTCTTGTAGAGAGAGAGAGACACCAGCCAAAAGGGAAAAAAAATTAAAGAGAGAGAGAAAGACGGAGAGATAGAGATGTCGATTCGCGCCTTATTAGGTGAAAGTTCTCTATCGTATACAAGAAGGAAAAGCTAGAAATACTGTGCTGATCTGTTTTCATTAGAGTTATGGTAAAAATCCAAATATTTGGTAACTTATTTAATATTCATAATATTTTTCCTTTTTTTATTATGTAACTGACTACCAGTCGTGGCCTTCGTCAAATATTCTAGAGCCTAATTACGTCCTATAGTTTAAAATTTGTGTTAATTCTTAATTTTTTTATTTATGATATATTTAATTTTAAATTTTAATTTAAAAAAATATAAACTAATTTAATAAAAATAAATGATAAAAAATTATTTTAAAATTTTTAAAATTTATTTTTATGTATTAAAGATAAAGTTATATAAAAATGATAATTTTTTTTTACATTTTTATTTTTTCATTTTCTGACTAAATTAATTTTTAGTATTATGTGTTTAGATGATAATCATATAATGAGTGATTATTTTTGCTAATATTTTTTTATGGTTATCATGTACTACATAATTGTATTTGTTAGTAACGGATATTTTTATATGATTATTATGTAACGAATATTTATTAGACATTTAATGTATAATCAATATGTTCCATATATAAAAAAATTTTGATTTAGATTTTATTTATTTAATTAATTAGTTTAATAATGATATTATCATGTTTAACTTTTGAAAAAATAAAAACTAATTTAACAAAAATAAATATCAAAAAATTTATTTTAAAAAATTATTTCTATCCTTCCAAAAAATAAAATTTTATAAAAATTATGTGCTTTTAATTTATTTTTTTTACCAATTTAATTTTTAAAAAATTTTGAAATTAGATTTTAAAATTAAATCAAACAGCATTTTATAAACAAAAAAATTCTAACATTATTCATAAAAAAAAAAAGGTCATTATATTTCAAACAATATATAAGTTAATCAATACAAAATAAGTTATATGACAATTTTGACATTAAAATGGAGTAACAATGTCTTCAATTGTCCTTATTTGAAACGAGATTCAAAATTTAGAATCAAATATGTCATAATTATCAGATCAACAACCAAAATGATATAAGTTTTAAGCTATAAAGACCGTTAATATAACTCCCCTACTTTTAATTGGCTCGGTCTGAGACTTCCATATGCTCAGTCTCAATCATTTATTTATTTTTTATTTAAATCAAATATATAAAAATCATGTCTCACATAATTTACATAAATTTTGAATTAAAAAAAATAGATAAAAAATTTCTCACATAATTTCAAGGTCATTGTCTTTTTTTTTTTCTTTTTTTTTTTTTTCGACGTTTAGATCATTGTCTTAAAAATGATCTTTTCTGAAAATCAAATATAGAAATAGGGTTTTTGGACGTTTTAATTTATTTGTCCATCTTCTAAATTCTATAACTAAAATCTTTCTTTCCTTAAAATAAATTAAACAAAAATCAATTTAAATTTGTTTAATATAATAAATTTTAAAAACTCATTTTGTTTTTTAACCTCAATTACTTATTTTCCCAATTTAAAAATAATAATAAACTATTCATGTGTCTCACATAATTTTCGAATTAAAAAAATTATGTGATAAAATTTCTCACTGATTTGATTGTTAAACTTCAATTTCTTTTTTTTTTAATTTAAAAAATAATAAAATATTCATGTGTCTCATATAATTTTTGAATTAAAAGTATAAATAAATAAAATTTGTCACATAATTTCTGAATTAAAAAAAAAAAAAAAACATTGCCTAAAAGATGGTCTTTTCCTAAATTCAAATATAGAAAATTCATGTGTCTCACATAATTTTTTAATTGAATAAATAAATGAATAAAACTTCTCACATAATTTTAAGATCATTGCCTAAAAGATGAGTGTCACCTCAAACCAAATATAGAAACACAATTTGTTGACTTTCCATTTATGTGTCCATCTTTTAAAATCTCTATCTAAAATTCTTCATTCCTTAAAATACAATAAATAAAAATCGATTTATATTTGTTAAATATAATTAATTTAAAAAACTGATTTGGCCGTTTAACCTCAATTTCTTATTTTTCTAATGTTAAAAAATACTGAACTATTCACGTGTCTCACGTAATTTTTGAATTAAAAAATAGATAAATAAGTAAAATTTCTTACATAATTTTCAAATTAAAAAACATCACCTAAAAGATTATCTTTTCCTAAAATCAAATATAAAAAATTCATGTGTCTCACATAATTTTCAAATTATAAATAAATAAAATTTCTCACATAATCTTAAGATCATTGCCTAAAATATGAGTGTTACCTAAATCAAATATAGAAATACTATTTGTTGACTTTCCAATTTATGTGTCTATCTTCTAAAATCTCTATCTAAAATCCTTCATGCATTCCTTAAAATAAATTAAACAGAAATCAATTGAAATCTATTTAAATTTTTTTGTTTGATTGATTTTGTTTCCCTAAAATAAATTTTGAAAACTGATTTAGTTGTTTCTCTATAATTAAATTGTTTTGGTTTATTTTTTTTATTTTGGCTACGAAAAGAGAGTTCACAAGGGGTTAGGAAAAAGCAATCAAAGCTTAGAACCAAAGAAAAACATTCGGAGCCTAGAATCAAGAATAACAGCTTGAGCAGCCACTGGAGGAAAAAACTAAAATTGAGCAATGGTTTGGCATGCCAAAAAGTCTTTTTTTTTTTTTTTTTTTTTTGACTATTTTAGTCATACAAAGACAAAATAGATTAAAAAATAAATAAGACAAAATGTCACATTCAAACTATAATCATTTTATTTTTTCACTCACAAAAGTCAAAAAAGCCAAAAAACTTATTCCAAACGAGACTTTTTAATCCCAGACTAAAATAGCCAAAAGCCAAAAAATAACTCACATCCCAAACGAATCCTATTTTGTTATAGTCGATGGTTTGTTGACTATTTTGCTTTTCGGTTGGGACGTGTCAATGTAGCCACAATTGGGGGTGTTTGGGAACTTAGTTTTTGGGTTTTTTTTTTTATTTTTTTTTCACTTCAAGACAAATGTTTTACAAAATCAAAAAAAAAAAAAACCCAAACAGAATATCACATCAAACCCCATAATCATTTCACTTTTTTTCTCACAAACATCACATCCAACCACAAAAAAACCCAACTATCTTTTCAAACACACAAAAAATTTTCTCTAATAATATCCTACAACTAAAAAAACTTACAAAAAAACCCATTTCCCAAATACTCACTTTGTTCGGTTGGGTTTGGTTAAAGAATTTAGGAAGAGATTTAAAAATGAAAGGAAAAATGTAAATAAAATGTAAATAAAATATATTTGCATTCACTTAATTTAACACACTTATTCAATATCTTTCTAAATTTCTTCTCAAATTCTCCAACCAAATACGATGTTAGTTAATTTACGATTTCTCTTCACACATCATCCCACTCTCAACAACTTAGTCAGTTTTCTTACAAAACAAACACAATATACAAATCTCTTATACATTGTTTGTTTTTATAGATATATAGTTTTGATTATCCACCGAAACTTACAATTTATTTTACTTTAGTTGGAGTTTCTCTTTTTTTCTTTTTTCTTTTTCTTTTTTTCAACTGCATGATTAATTTCTGATATGAAATTCATTAATCCGCATTGATGTGTTATGAATTTCACAAACTGTGTGAATAGTTTAAACAGAATCCATTTATATTATAAACCTACATTATAGATATAAATTATTTATATTGTGATATGAGTTTTCTTCATGCTTTTGGAATTGGACTTGGGAAAATTAGTTTGTTTGGTTGATTTTGTTTCCCTATAATTAGTTTGTTGTTTTTATAGACTTATTGAGTCAAAATAGGTTATTTAAGGTTCATTTGAAAATTCAGAATATAGATATAAATTATTTATGTTGTGATTGAGTTTGATTTATGCTTTTGGGTAAAAAAAATTATAAATCACTTTTAAATTTATACAAAAAAAAATTAAGACCAGTAGGTCTATTTGTGTATTTTTATCTTTTCCGTTAAAAATTTCATCTTTTCGCAATTAATTTTACATTGATTTTTTGATTAGTGGATCACAATATGTATAATTTGTTAATCTTTAAAGGGACTTGGCGATAGAATAGTATTTGGACAAAATGCATCGGTGGTTCACTGTAGCCGATTAGCATTTGATGATAGAAGAAACCTACTTGATATTTTGTTTGTTTTCTTTGATGTTTTTATTGAGTCTTTAACTCATAGTTTAAAGAGAGTATATCAAAGGTTTGTTTGGTATACACAAAAAAGAGAGTTGTTCTTCAGTTGTGGATTCTGAAGAATTCGAGCCGGAAGCTTCAGTAGATTCTGGAGTGGCTCATCAGAAAGACAATTCCGTGGTGAATATGGGGTTGGAAGAGGCACATAGAAGTTGGTTCAATTAGACATTGTGGATTTGCTAGATAATTGAGAGTATACCTGTGCAATTCCTTTAATTTTTCTTAGTGGATTGTCTTGTGGCAGTTACTCGTGGTTTTTTTATCACAGTTGAAGGTGTCCAATTGTGATTTTTCCACGTAAAAATCGTTGTGTCTCTTTCTCTTGATTGTTTGATTAGGATTGTTTTTTACTGCTTTTTATTGATACATAATCACAAATCAACATCTAGGGTTTCTAGATTTTTCAATTGGTATCAGAGCGGGTCGTTCTATTTTTTTTTTTTTTTTTTTTTTAAAAAAAATCTTTTTGAACGCTCTATTTTTTTTAGAACGAGATCTTTTTTGATTTGTGATAATGGATTCAATTCGTGAGGGAAATTCTATGGTTCGACCACCCCTACTTGACGGATCCAATTATTCTTTTTGGAAAGCTCGGATGAGATCTTTTTTAAAATCTATTGATGAAAAAGTTTGGCAATCCGTCATAAATGGGTGGACTGAACCAACAATTACTGTTAATGGAGTAACTTTT
The DNA here is from genome assembly GCA_025200525.1 of Camellia lanceoleosa. Lineage (NCBI taxonomy): Eukaryota > Viridiplantae > Streptophyta > Magnoliopsida > Ericales > Theaceae > Camellia > Camellia lanceoleosa. Next base: position 93,492,017 of record CM045762.1, read on the forward strand.
CCCAAACCAATTGATAAGTGGGACACAACTGATTACCAAAATAGTAGCTGGAATAGTAAAGCTATCAATTCTCTCTTTTGCGCTGTCACACCTGAAGAGTTTAGCCGTATTTGTAATTGTGAAGTCGCAAAAGATGCATGGGATATCTTACAAAGTATTCATGAGGGCACTCATTCTGTGAAACGCTCAAAACTTCAAAGGCTCACGTCTAGTTTCGAAAACCTTTCAATGAAAGATAGTGAGATCTTTGATGAATTTTATGCGAAGTTGAGTGACATTGTTAATTCCAGCTTCAATTTAGGTGAAAAAATACCGAAATCCAAAGTTGTGGGAAAAATTTTGAGATCCTTGCCCGATCGGTTCCAGCCAAAAGTTACGGCTATTGAGGAAGCTCAAGATGTTGACAATCTCAAGCTAGATCAGTTGGTTGGAAATCTCCAAACTTATGAGGCACATAGAAATTTCAAAAAGAAACAAAAAGATGTTGCTTTTAGTAGTGCTCATAAAGTGATAGAGGATTCTGATGAGGACTGTGAGATAGATTCCAAGATTATGGATGATTTTGTTAAACAATTTAAAAAATCATTTTTGAAAAAGAATCCTAATCTGTTGGAATCTACTCATACTCATAAATCCAAAGGCAAAGATAAAGTCAAAATTAATCCTATAGCCAAGAAAGAAAAAGGAAAGATACAAGGAAACTCCGAAAGTGTCCAATGCTATGAATGCCAAGGATTTGGCCACTTTGCTTCAGAATGCCCCACTCGTTTGAAGAAAAAGAAAGCCCTCGCTATCACTTGGGATGATGACTCAAAATCTGATGAAGATGAGAGTGACAATGAAGATCAAGGCGAAGAGGGACGTAAACAATTCCTTGCTTTCATGGTGGCTTCCGAAACTGAAGGACAAACAGAGTCTCCGAAGAGGTCAGTTGAGAATACCACTGATGATGAATCCTCGGAGAGTGATCATGAAGAGCTTGAGCAAGCCTATGAAAGGTTGTATAAGAAGTCTCTTAACTTATTCAAATTAAATGACAAACTCACAAAGAAACTCAAAGCATGTGAAAGTGAGAATGTCAAACTTAAGGAGGAGATTTCCGAGGTTAGGATCAATGCCATCAAGATAGCTGATGATCAACAAGTTCTTTGTGCAAAACTGTTGGCTTGTGAGACAGAGAGGAATGAGCTACAGGAAACCCATGCCATGTATGAAGAAAAGATTGAATCTCTCGAGATGTCACAAGTTGCTTTGGAAGAACTAATGATCAAGAAAGAGGAAGAGCTAAAGTGTGCTATGGTTACCATTGGTCTTTAGAACAAAGGATCAAAGACTTTGGAGGATATCATTGGGTCTCAACAAATCTGTGCTGACAAGAGTGGCATTGGCTTTGGAGGTAAGAAAGAGTAACAACAGAGTACATCTACATCTCATGATACAAGAACTCAAGGAAAATGAGGACAAAAGATTCAACATGAGGATAGACTTCTCAAACTTCCTAGAGTTGATAAGGTAAAAGAAAAGAAGGTACACCATGTTTTTATTTGTCATCATTGTGGTATGCATGGTCATATTTGCCCTTATTGTTATAAGTTGCATGGGAGAGTGTCTCAAAAGGGTCGAAATTCGAATACTTTTTGGGTTAGGAGACAACCTTACATGTCTAGGAATACCAAGATTCATAAGGGTGTTCACAACGCCACGACTCTTACCAAGTCCGCTAGACCTGATTTTGTTAAGACCAAAAAGATTTGGGTGAGAAAACTTGACTTGTATTAATGTGTTTACTCTGTTTAGTTTTTTGGGTCTTTGTGTGTTTTTTTTTTCAATGAAAAAAAAAAAAAATATGTGCATGTTTTTTTTTTTGTCTTACTTTATTGTTGAAAGAGAGAGAGAAAAAAAAAAAAAAAAAAAAAAAACCCAAAAAGATTTTCTTGTATGGTTTTGCAAGCTTGAAATTTTTGAGCAGTCCTTGGTGCATATTGAAATTGATGAGAATATCCATTACCTGTTAATATGTGTGTGCTTTCTGTGGTCATTACTCATTTTGGAGTGTGTGTTCTTTGATTAGTATGTCTCATTCTGTACACATTCTTGGATTAGCAAATTTTGGAGTCTTCCACCTTAGTGATTATTTATTTTTTTTGGACTTCTGGCAGTGTATCTTTTGCTTTTCTAGAGGAATTGACCTATACTAGCATATCATGGGTGATGTTGAGTCTCTTAATCACCTTCTATCTTTTTGTATCTCCACGGCTTTTCCCTCTGTTCTTTGTAGTCCAGCCATGAGGAAAAGGCTACCTCAGAGTCACCAACCAGGCCATCCTTATTATATCCATGCTTCTCTGGTTCGGTTTCCATACTCTTGAGCGTGTCAGCCGCCAATGAATGTGCAAAAGAAAGAAAAAATGTGCAAAAGAAAGAAAAAAGTGCAAAAGAAAGAAAAAAAATGTGCAAAAGAAAAAAAAACAAAAAGATGTGAAAAAAAATAGAGCATAAAAAAAAGGATTCATTGATTGAAGGGAAGCCTCCGCTTTTATTCACCAAATACCCCTTGATTCCTAGTGGTTTGACTTTCTTTAGTTGTGCTCAGATTCTCTTATCAGAGGTTCAACTTTCATATCACTACTAGGATTTGAATCTTGTGTTTGTCGAACTCCAAGAGTCACACACACATTTTTATCATGGGATCTATGCTTTTCACATAATGCATCACTTTCTTCTATGAGGAATTTTTTAGAGGCTGTGCACATTATGTTTTCAAGTAATTGTGCTTCTTGGATAGTCTTGTGTGTATTAAGGTACTAATCTGAAATTCCTTGCTTGCTCCACCATATTATTTTTTGTCTTTTTCTTCTTGTTCATTGTTTTCAATGTGTGTGGTTGTTTTTAGTAAGGGGGAGTTTGGTTTATTGTTACAAAAGTTTGTTCGCATGATCACTTTGATTTGTTTGGTAAGGAGGATTGGCTTTAGTTGTTTTGCGTGTTGCTTTGCATTCTTGCATGCTCCTGATATTTACATCATTATATCATTGCTTGTGTGGTTTATGATCATGTTTTAGTTGATTGAGCTTTCTTTATCAATTCATGACAAAAAGGTGTTGTTCATATTTTCATGCTACATGTTTTTAATATTTCTAAGTCGCATCTATTCATGTTTTCCATCTCATGCTTCAAGATAATCTTGTCATATGTTTATTATTTTTTTTCATATACTCTTGTGGCAGTAATAGTTGTTTTGGAGATTGTGGCACTAATAGCTGTTTTGCAGATCATGACCTTGAGAAAAAATTTGTTTTTGTTGGATGTAATGGGTTGGGGTGATTAGGATTTTATTTGTTAGATGTGTTTTGTCACGGCATTGCCAAAGGGGGAGATTGTTAGGTTTTTATTCTTGGCAATCCCGTTTGACAAAACTCCTTTCAGATGTATTTATTTTCGCACTTTTATTTCAATGAGGCTATGAGTTTATTAGATGCAAATCCAAACCCGAATCGAGCCATGCAGAGAAGTTTGTGATGTTAATGCTTTCAAGATTGCCACTTCGCTGATTATTACAGGGTCGAGCCGCTTTCGTCACCATGTCAAGCAAAATGCAAAATTGCATTCAAAATTGCATGTCTGCCATTGGTCGCTCGAGCCAAGAAGAGCTCGCTCGAGCGAAGGTTTTCTCGCTCGATCCAAGGAGTTCTCGCTCGAGCCAAGGATTGCGTCCATACAAAAACCTGAAAGAGTGTATTACTCGCTCGAGCCAAGGATTCGTCGCTCGAGCCAAGGCATTAGTAGAAATCACGAAAAATACACTCCTCGCTCGAGCCAACAAAGCTTAGTTCGAGCGAGCCTCAGAATCCGGATTTCTCAAGGAGTTTGTTTTCTTCCCAATCTAGGATTACTTTTGGTTCTCTATAAATATTTGGTTTTCTCCCAAAACTAAGGTATTCATTGAAGTCCTCCAGATCTTCTTTTTGGTTCTTAAGGTTTATATCTGGGGATATTTTGTTTGTTTTCTTTGATGTTTTTATTGAGTCTTCAACTCATGGTTTAAAGAGAGTACATCAAAGATTTGTTTGGTATACACAAAAGAGAGAGTTGTTTTTCAGTTGTGGATTCTGAAGAATTCGAGCCGGAAGCTTCAGTAGATTCTGGAGTGGCTCATCAGAAAGACAATTCCGTGGTGAAGATGGAGTTGGAAGAGGCACATAGAGGTTGGTTTAATTAGGCATTGTGGATTTGCTAGATAATTGAGAGTATACCTGTGTAATTCTTTTAATTCTTCTTAGTGGATTGTCTTGTGGCAGTTGCCCGTGATTTTTTGATCACAGTTGGAGGTGTCCAATTGTGATTTTTTCACATAAAAATCGTTGTGTCTCTTTCTCTTGATTGTTTGATTGGGATTGTTTTTTACTGCTTTTTATTGATACATAATCACAAATCAACATCTAGGGTTTCTAGATTTTTCAATATGCATTTCATAATCAATGTAACCCGTAACCTATATATGTACAGAATAATAGATTCATCAATTATAATCTAAATCCATTATCAATAATACCTATGTCATTATCAACTATCAAAAAAACTTTAACTTGTAACATCATATTCTAAATATCATATAAATCCATACCAACTAAGTATAATCCATCTAAATTAAATGTTACATACAGAAACACGGAATTTCCAAAATAGAGAATAGTGCAAAAATAAATGTCTTCCATATCAACCTTTGAAGTAGCTTCCAAAAAAGAGACATCAGAAAGTGACTGAAGAACAACTTCCCTTGCCAAAGTTGGAGCTTCAGATGTAACATTTGTTTGAAAGAATAAGCACACTGATATTGTTAAAAATCAAAATGAGCAGATAGTTTAGAAAGATGCAGTGCATTGCATAATACAATTCATGAAAAATTGCAAAATTAGTGAAGACATATAGCCAATATTTTTAGTTGATTTATCAATGCATTATAAGAAGTATTAAGAAACCTTTTTTTAATTTAGCAAACTTGTTTTCCTGAGTCATATCCCAACAAGAAGCACACGGGAAGTGATATGATTACCAATATCATCTGCGGTATTGAAGACTGATAAAAAAAATTAAAAAATTATGAAAAGCATTTCCTATGTGAAATTCAAGAATCAGATGAAATGCATATTACTGTCATCTTCATATTGACAACATATACAAATGAGATTTGCAAGAATCTGCTTAGTAATATCAATATATCAAGAGCTCATACATGAGAAATCAAAGGATTAAAACAAACCAATAGCCCACCCATCCAGCTCCATAGACCAATTCTACTTCTAGCTTACTGTAGAAATGACTCCATCCAACTATATGTTTTAGACTACCATAATTTTTATGTAAAATCTATACTAGTGGAGACAAAGGAAAAGATCAAATAACATTGAACTTAAAAAGTGGAAGCACATATGGTCCAATAAATTGTTAATTTTGCAATCAATGATTCACACTGAAACAACGTTGTCCCATATTGGAAGTTTGCATAAATGATCTTTGGTATATAAGAGACCACTAGCTTGCTTTAAATAATATATATATATATATATTTGAACAATGCTACTATATAACTTGGCTTAAGTATTTTGGGTTATGTTCGCAGGCCGATTTTCTTCAGGTTACTTGGGCCAACTGATAGTGAGGCAGTCATAGTCTACAAAATTCATTGCCTCTTTCATAGAAGGGAACACCAATATATGGATATAATACACCTACCATTGTAACTATTGAAATTCCTCTTACATGTTTGACCATCCATATAAAATTTTCAGTACCATTTCAAAAGCAAGATCATCAGTACTCCAACTTGAGACATAACACATGTGTGTTTGGTTTGTGTTTATAGAGTAGCTTTTGAGATAAAAAGTACGAACATTTGTTTGGTTTGCTTTTTTTTAGAAATAGTTTTGGAAAATTGTTTTGGGGAGAGAGTTTTAAAAAAAGTTATTGATGGAATGTGTATGAGAGAGAGAGAGTGATTTCGGAAAGTAGGTAACCAAACAAAATTTTGACATTTTTTTTGAAAAAATTTGTTTGGTTTGATTACTCTTGAAAATTTGTTTATAGAGAATTTTTCCCAAAAATTTTTCTGAAAAACCAACCAAACAACATCTCATGAAAAACCCAAAGGAACTAAACAAACAAAAAGATATAATAAATTTTTAATTATTTCACATACAAGAAGCAATCAAAGAACAAAACTTCAAATCAAACAACCAAATTCAAACCCACATACGGAATCTATGAAAACAACACATCAAACACTTAAAATTAAAGAGCAAGCATGAATTTAAGATCAATGAAACAATGAAGGGTGTAGAAGAATAGACCTTAACCTCCTTCTAAACAAAGAAATTGCATAAATCTACGAAACGCAAGGTCAAAATAGGTGTTGCAAACAAAGTGGAGAGAGAGAGAGAGAGGGGACAAATGGTGGAACTATGTTTCTCTTAGGAATCACTTGGTTCGACAAATTGTCACTCTAGTGCATATGATAAGACCAAAGTAGACACAAATTGAAATAAATTTTTTTTTGTGTAGATCTCACAGAATTTAGAGCCAAAATCAAACCAATTCTTCATTCCTTTAATTTTTGTTTATAAACCTAACTCAATTTCTTCATCCTCTTTCTAATTTACCTATATGACATGCAAAATAAACCTAATTTCTTTCCAATTACATGAAATTGAGCCTAATCATTTCTTGATTTTAATGATTAGATAATTGATCTACAAGAATCAAACATGTAATCCTCATCTAGAGTTCTTGATTGATAATCTCTTGATAATTTTCCCCTTCTCTTATTTGTTGTTCTTCCTTTCTTTAACCTTAGCCTTTCCTATAAGCTTTCCATCAAAATTCCTCCAGCAAGATGAAGGTAATCTTCCTCTCTATCTCTGTCTCTCTTTTGGTGTTCTCTCTTCCTTTATCTTTTCCTTTACTTCTCAAATGTTTTGAGTCAAAGGGATTTACATCACCTCTTGAGCTCTTAGTGCGCACACACACCCGTGCACTCTGTGGGTGATGGAAGAGCTGTCGATTGAGCTTCCATGGGTGATGGATCTCAAGCGATAGTGACCAACAAGGAAGTGAATCGGTGCTTCGGTTGCCGACGAACGCAAGGAGTAGTGGTAGAGGGGAGCTGTTCCGTGGCTGGTAGATCGGTGGTGAGAGAGAGAGGGGAGATGAGCAGCAGAGAGGGAGACGCTGAAGATAGAGTTTGGTTTGGAAACAAAATATATGTGGGTGTTTGGAAAGTGGGTTTTTATGTAGGTTTTTTTAGTTGTAGGATATTATTGGATAAAAAATTTTTAGTGTTTGGGAAGATAGTTGGATTTTTTTGTGGTTGGATGTGATGTTTGTGAGAGAAAAAGTGAAATGATTATGGGATTGGATGTGATATTTTGTTTGAATGTGTTTTTTTTGATTTCGCAAAACTTTTGTCTTTTAGTGAAAAAAATGAGAAAAAAATTTGGGAACCAAGTTCCCAAACACCATCTATATATATATATATATATATGTGGTCATTTTACACCATTCGTGACTAAACATTTTGGTCGCTAATTAATTTTATAAATCCCTCTAAAATTTGAAATGTCTCCCTCCAACCATTTTAGTTTTTTGGCGATTAAATTTTTTTTTTTTTTTTTGTCATTGAAAAAAAATTTTTGACAACCAAACTTTTGGTCGTCAAAGATAAAAATTAAAATTTTTTTTTCATTCAGCGACTAAATAATTTTAGTAGCCAAAAGTAACTATACAACGACTAAAATATTTTTTTAGTCACCAATTGTGGCATTTTTATCTACTAAATCTTTTTTAGTCGCTAATAATCAATATACCCCGACTAAAAAAAATTAGTAACTAAATATTGTACTTTTACCGACTAATATAATTTTTTATCACCAATTCCACAACTTTTGACAACTAAATTTTTTTAGTCGCCAAATTTGGTTGCCAAAAGTGCAATTTGTTGTAGTGAAATTTTTTTCCAAACTCTCACCTGTATGTAATTGCCCCTTGTATTTTCAATTCAAGTTGACGGTAAAAAAAATGTCAACTGAATAAAATATAAACTATTAAAAATATGGGAAACCTACGTGTAAGTCATAATAGGTGAACTTATTATTCAATAGGTTCTATGATAATTAACGGCATTTTTTATGAGATACTATTAAAAAACATCACTGATTATTAATTTTCAGTGACAGCTTGAAAATTTTGTCACAAAAAATGTCACTAGTTATAAGTTTTAGCGATAATTTAAAAAAATCATCACAAACAAAACATCATTAATTTCCAATTTTCAGTGACAGTTTAAAAAATTCGTCACAAAAAAAGTCACTAATTGTAAGTTTTAGCGACAATTTATAAAAATCTTGACAAAAAAATTCACTAATTGTCAATTTTTAATGACATGCAAAAAATCATCACAAAAAATTATTTTTAACTACTATTTTACTAGGACTAATTAAGTCCAAATATTAGGACTCATTGGTAGTTTTTGTCAACATTTTTTTATAATTACATAGATTTTGTGCTAACAATTTTAAAATATATTTGATATTACCATAAGTAATTATTTTAAATCTTATCTCGTGTATAGCACAAGTCAGATGTTAGTATCACTAAAATAAAAAATAGAATTATGGTTTTTGATACTACCTCCGATTTAAAATATTAGTTATTTTAAAACAAATTAATTTTTTTGATAGTACAATTATTACACTTTAAAAATATTAACTTTTCAAAAATATCCTTTGATAGTACAATTATTATACTTAAAAAATATTAATGTTAATAATTTTTTTTTAAAAAAAGGCAAAATAAAAAAATTATGTTATTTTAATCGTTAATTTTTTTTAAATGAACTAATACAGCATGAGAAGCCTCTGTAGTCAGTAATCGCCGGCAAAGTGTTTTCTTGTGAGTTCCCTTACTTACTCCATGTTAAAAAAAAAATAGCATTCCCAATAGAAACATATGTACATGTGGTAAAAACTAGGGGTGAGCAGCAGATTTATCGATCCGTCAAAATCGATCGAACCGAACCGATCCGCCACATTTTAGACGGATGCGTGATAACGAGCGGACGGTTGCGGATTGATTTTCTCCAATCCGCCAATCTAGCCGACGGATGGCGGATTTGAAATTCTTTTGGCCGCAACCGAACCGCCAAACCACGAGCACCCCTAGTAATTTATAAGACTTTGTGTTTTCAGTTTGTTTAAATATTCTGTTTGTGTTTTTAATTAAAAAAGAGTTTAAATATTCTGTTGAAAAAAAAATTTCAACTTGAATATCTTTTTGGAATTGAAAAAAAATAAACGTATTATTTATCTATTATTTTTTGTTTTTAAATCTATCTCTAAAAATAATAAATAGAAAATATAATATATGCTGGTTAGTTTTTGTTTTCAAAAACAGATATAGATGTAACAATACAGAGACATACAATCTCTACTACTGCTATGTTCATGATTTTGGTGGTTTGAATTGTTTTTGTATTTTAAGAACCACAGATTGTAATACTTTATGTGGATGAGGCATGCTATGATTGTAGTATATGGATGAGACTTGCAGTGATTGTGATATTTTAAAGTTTCAAACTTTCTTACTTTGGATGAGGCATGCAGTGATTGTAATATTTTTTTAAGTCATTGATTGTAATACTTTTTTTTTTTTTTAGGAAGTGCACAAGTTGAATTATATTGAAAATTTATAAAATTTTAAACCGCCAAACCGATTCGCATCCATCCGCCAAACCGCTAATCCGCTCAATCTACATCCACCGAATTGGCGGACGGATGCGGATTGATTTTCTCCAATCCGCCAATCTAGCGGACGGATAGCGGATTAGAGGTTCCGTGGCCGCAACCGATCCGCGCCCACCCCTAGTAAAAACAAGCCCTACTTTTATTTTGCTGACCATAAAGAAGACAAGCCCTAATTTATCCTCAGTTCTATACAATGACCAACGCTCACTGATTAAACCATTAGTGCGTTCTACATTAGTGTAGCAGTAAAACAATGGTTTTGTAAGAAATCCATCATTGACAACTTAAATATGAAAAATGTTTGGTGGTCCGAATTTCTGTGTCTTGAATGGTTCGAATGTGTCAAAACGACATCGTTTTGGGTGTTTCGAGCCATTCGAGCCATATTTTTTCGGGCCACTATCATTGTATATATATATATATATGTATGTAAGTCAAGAGAGAAAGAAGCCTCAATGTCTAGAAGGATTGTGGTTGTGGTGAAGTGGGTCAGGTCCAGTTGGCACCTCTCTTGCCGAGTCCTCCACAGCTGAACCAGAAGCCCCATTCCCTGCTCTCCTCTCTGGACTGCTCTGAAGCCCCTTCGTAGAATAGAAAATCACAAGCGAAAACCATCAAAATATATTTTTAGTGACACTACAAAAAATTAACGGTTAAGAGACCCAATTATTTTTTGGAGACTAAATATTTTTATTGTGAAAAGTATTATTATTATATTTTTAGTTATGAAAATTAGACATTAGTGATGTATTATTATCTTTTTGAGACCAATTTTTTGTCTCAAAAAATAAATTATTTTTAGACTAAATTATTTTGTCCTTAAAAGTCTATTTATTAGTGACATTTTTAAAATTTTATTCCTAAAAACCTTGACTTTTCGGGACGATCTTTTAGCGATTATTCTCATGACGATAGAAATTGATTCATAAATATTTTTTGTAACAAATTTTTTATTTTTAGAGATCAAAATATTTGATTTTTAAAACTTTTATATATTGTAGTGAAAGAGATTAAAGTAGAAACTTTGAGACGCTAAAAGAAAGAACAAAAAGAAAATATTAGAAAAAAAAATTTGGTTTGTTTTTGCAAATCCATTCAATGTTTGATACCTGTATTAACCCTGCGCCTCCTGCCATTTTTGTCCCCCCTTCAAAAAAAAATGCAATTAAGAGAGACGTCAACACGTTAAAGTATGGGGTGTTTTGGGAAAGTTGTAAAAAGTTAGTTTTTTTGACTTTTTAATTTTTTTGGTGATTTTTTTGGTAAAAAACTGAATTGTTTTAGGTAAAAAAATTATTTTTTTTGGCTAAAAGAAAGCTAGAAAACCAAAAAATTGATTTTTTACCATTGTTACCAAAATGGTCCTATATGTATGCATGTATCGGAGCTAGGACTCCAGGGGACAAAATTAAGGCCTCGTTTGGCAATAGACCGGTTTAGTCAAAAAGTTACTAAAAAAATCAAAAAGTCAACAACCCATATCAAAAAGTCAAAGATTCTATTTTTTCTTTACTTTTTACACATGTTTTCGTAAAAAATCAAAAAATCATTCTAAACATACTAATTTTTTTTAACTTATATTTTAGCTAAATAGCCAAAAAATTACTAAATTAGCCTGTTTTCAAACGAGGCCTAAGGCATTGCATAAGTTCAAATGTTCGGTTCAAATCAAATTTAAATGACTTAAATATTTATTAAAATATCATTTTTGTTTTCCATTCAAAAAATGCAGTTAAACGAGACGTTAAAGTATAGGTATGTAGTGGAGCCAAGATTGCACTATTGAGGAACCAAAATTAAGGCATTAGACAAGCTCAAACACTCAGTATCAAATTTAAATGACTTATATATTTATTAAAATCAACCAATCACTATTAAAAACAACCAAATAAATAATGAAAACACTCTAAATGTGTTCCAAGAATTTGAAATTCGTCACTAGAAAATTACAAGTAATAATACATAATTCATCTAGTACATGAATGATAATGGATTACAAGTAATATTGCATACACAGATTTTGAAGTTTACTCATATTAGTGAATGAAAAAAAAAAAAAAAAACAGTTAAGTGAAGGAAAAAAATTTGGTACACACCTCTAAAAATTAGGTACCATATACCCTTGGAAAACTATATCATAATAATTTGTAACAAAGTCCTAAAAGATAATAATTTTTTCTAACAGTCGTATTCAATATTGTATTTTAATGTTAAAAACATAACTATAATATGTTTGATTTTAGTTTTGTGAATTCAATTTTTTGAAAACTGAGTTTTTTTTTTTCATATTTTTTTTTTTGTTTTTAGTGAATATTTTTAAAATTTTAATTATTTTTTTATTTTTTTAGATTCACTTTACTTAGATGTATCTAAAAAGTAAAACTATTTGTGAAAAAATATTTTAAAAAATTAACAAATATACAAATATACGAAAAATATACTGAATTTTTATTTTTTTTATATTTTTGGTATTTAGTGAATTTTTTAAAGATTTTTTTTCACAAAAATTAATTTTTTTAAGTGTATTTATGTTAGGTGTGTCTAAAAAAAAAAAATTGTTTAAAATATTTAAAAAATTCAGTAAAAACAAAAAAATACGAAAAATAAAAAAGTATAATTTTTTGAAAAGTGTTTTCAAAAAACTGAAAACAAATATTTTTATATAATCATAATAATTCATAAATAAGATTCTTTTGTGGTGCACTTTTTCATAGATAATTATAATGATTTATTCCTAACATGACAAAAACTCATAAGATTTTGCAGAATATATGGTATACATATAAGAAAAAATTTTTAAAAATTGGGGGAGGGGGGAACACAGTTAGCTTATATATGCTACACATATCCTACATATGTTACATGATTGTGCCAAACTTAGCCTATGTATGTATGTATGTATAAATGCATATAGAGCAAGAAAATATGAGAGAGAGAGAGAGAGAGAGAGAGAGAGAGAGATTAACAGGGAGTAGAGCTGGAGACAAATGGTGATGAAACCACTACAAAGATGTAAAACCAGGCTAGAGCCGTCCATAGCGCCATTGCTCTGTTAATCCCCAAAATAATAAAGCAGAGCCACCTTTCTTAAGGGGAGAGAGAGAGAGAGAGTGAGTGAGTGAGCGGATGAAGAGCATATAAACCCTCGTATTTGTACAATGAAGAAATATCAAAAATATATAAACATATATATAGGTTCAGCTTGTCTGCAATTGGAGATCAAGATTGGACCGTCCAGTTCACTTTGTGGGTCTATTTTTGTGCTCCTTGTTAATAATTTGAACCGTTGAATATGTAAAACTTATTGAGCGCTATAGTTTTGTAAAAAATCATGTTGATCGGATATCGATAACTATTTGATCAGATCAGATTTCTGTTAACCGTTTATTTTTTTACGGTTTATTTTTTTATACAAAACTGATATAGTCAAATAGTTATCCATATTCGATCAACATGATTTTTTACAGAATTATAGTAGTTAACAAGTTCTATACATCGAATGGTTCAGATTATCAAAATGGAGCACAAAAATGGGCCCACAAGCCAAATTGGACGGTCCGATCTTAGGCTAGGTTTGGTATCCCCTCAAAAAGTCAAAAAGTCACTATCCTATTTAAGTTACATCATCTTATTTAAGTCACATCACCTCTCTTAACACATCACTTCAAATCCAAACCCAACTCATATTTTATAAAAAAGTAAAAAAGTGCACTTATTTATAACATTCCAAACAATCTTTATTTCTAACTGGAGACAAGCTAGACAGTACATATATCTATAGGCCCCGTTTGGCAAGTGCCCCTTATAGTCAAAAAGTCAAAAAGTTATTAAAAAAATCAAAAAATCAATAATTTATACAAAAAAGTCAAAGATGTAATTTTCTCTTTACTTTTTGCACATCTTTTCGTAAAAAGTCAAAAAATTATTCCAAACATATTAATTTTTTTTACATCACATTTTAATCAAAAAAATAAAAAAATTACTAAAAAAATATGTTCCCAAACGAGGCCTTAATGCATATATAAACCTTCTCGGATGGAAAGCAGGTTGTTTTCGGTGTTGTTGTCCTACTTAAAAAGACAATATTAGCTTCATGTCACGATACAATGAAAAATGTAAAATGTGAGCCAGTAAAATGCAGAGCTAATAATGTCCTTCTAGTTAATTCCTCGTACTTATTACAGCCACAGGATGAAAAATAGTAGAAGAAAACCTTTCTTGACAGCTGGTTTTCGAGTGGTGCTGTACACACATGCAAGAGCAAGGATCCTCGGCCGCCCTTTTCGGGCCGTCAATTTCCCAAAAGCAGCGTCGTTTTGGGGGTTTTTCCTTTTTTTTTTCTTTTCTTCTTCCTTGTTGAGCAGAACCAGAGAGAGGGAGAGGAGAGAGGAGGAAGGGAGGAAGAAGGCCGGATTGGAGGGGCCATAACGATTGGGGAGGAGGAGGAGGAGGCGGAGGTGGGCGGATGAGGAGCGGTCTTGGCCGGTCTGTTCTTCTGACAAGGCTGCCGAGCGACGATCGGACAGGCTGACGGCCCGTGGCGACGAGGCTGCGGCCAGCGCTCCTCTCCTCCTCCTCCTCCCTCTTCTCTCTCTGGTTTGGTTTTGAGCGAAGAGAAAGCATGAACGAAGAAGAAGAAAAGAAAAAAAAAACCCCAAACGACGTCGTTTGAAATGCCGTAGAAGACTCTAGGGTAGAGGCGATGATCCAAATTCCACATGCAATGCAATGCGCGGGCTGTGGCGACACGTGGCGAGACAAGGTTGGATAAATGGCGCGTTTTCCTTATGGTTGAACAGAGAGCCGTCAGGAAGAATTTCAGGAGAGAGGCTTGTCCTCCTCCTAATCAATTACACCAAATTACACAAAGGCCTCGTTTGGGAACATGCTATTTTAGTATTTTTTTAGCTTTTTACAAAAAGATGTGCAGAAAAGTAAAGAAGTGATGTGACTAGTTTTGGTTGGTTTTTTGACTTTTTGGCTATAATAGTCAGTCCCCAAACGAGGCCTAAATTGATAATGTAGATTTTATTATTTTGAACATTGATACAGGTCGCTTTTCTGGTTAAATTGCACCAAATTGAATTAATTGAAACTGTTCGATTTGGTGTGATTTAATTAGTTTATAATTTTTCAAATTTGAACTACTTTTATATATAATCATTAATCTATGAAAAATGAGTGGTAGTTCGAAATTACTGTGCCCCCGAATGGCTCGACAGTCCAAAATGACGTCGTTTTGGGCTTTTTTTTTTTTTTTTTCTCTCTCTCCTCCTTTTATGTCTGAAGCAGAGCAGAAGGAGCAGAGAGATAAGAGAATTGGAAGAGGGTCGACGATCGCTGAGTAGAGAGAGCAGAGAGAAGAGGGTCGACGCGATCGCCAAGCAGAGACAGCAGAGAGGAGAGGGTCAACGATCGCCATCGTTGGCGCCAAGGGTCGACGATCACCGAGCAGAGAGAGCAGAGAGAAGAGGTCTACGATCGCCGTCGCTGGCATCGAGGGCCGAGGGTCGAAGAAGATGATAATGATGATGATGATGATAATGGTCGAAGAAGATGATGATGATGATTATGTTGACTCTATAATTTTGTTGGGGTCCAGAACAAAATTAAATGGTTTGGGATTTGCCTTTGGATCTGAAATAGTTCTGGACCCTAACAAAATTAAAATTTTTGGATCAATAATGCTTTAGATGGGTCTCCTCTCTCTGAGTCTCTCTACTCTATTCTTTTTTCTTTTTTTTATTATTTTATTTCAATTGAAATGTCTGAGTTTTGTATTCTAACACAGCTGATTTGTACAAAGAAATGGGGGTGGGTGTAGAAAGAATTCGGGCCAACTCGAGCCTCTAAATTTCGAGCTACGAAACGGTTATGTTAATCTATATAAAAACATTAAATTAGTTATTTGTCTACTATTTCAAACATATCCAATTCATCCATTTAATACATACTTTTCAATTCTTACATTAACAAAAATAAAAACAAAAAAAAGTTTGAAAATACTAAAGTTTCAAGAATAATGAGTTAGAATTAATATTATATATAATAAGAGTTTACAAACTTAGGTTATAAAGATGATAATGTTAATTAATTAAAGTTAATAATTTATTATACTTATTAATATTAGTATTATATTAGTAGATTATATATATATATATATTATAAATACAATATATGTTGAAGTGGTCAGTTTCGGTTTAGATTAGTGCACAAGGTGCTTAAATCGATACCAAATAAAAAACTAAAAAAAAATCAAATTTAAAAACCGTACAAAACGATTCTTGTTAAAAAAACGGACAAAATATAACCGATTTGATTCGATTAAATCGATTTGATCGATTTTTCAATTTTTTTTACATCTCTAATCATTAGGTGGGGAAGTGTTGTTCATTGCTTCACTATGAAATTATGGTAATATCCCCAACTTTGAATTGATGTTCTCTCTTTCTCTCTCTCTCTCTTTCTCTTTACATCAAGAAGAAGGCCAAGCACCATTTACACATTTTGTGTACATGAAAAAGACCTGTTTTAGGGGTGTAATTTTGGCCCGGCCTGACCCATCTAAGCTCGGGCCGGACTGGGCCCATGTCGGACCTTGCGGGCTCTCGCTAAAGGGCTAGAAAACTAGGCCCAAGCCCAGGGATATTCGGGCTTTCAGTAGGCCAGTGGGCCGAGCCTCGGGCCAGGCCCTTGGGCTTAGGTTTAGATTCAGGCTTGGGTGGGCCTAAATAATTTTTTAATTTTTTTTTAATTTTTTCCATCAAAATTTTATTATTTTCTATGAAAAATAACACTGGCCCTCGGGTAGGCCGGGCTTTTGGGCAGGCCTTGAGCGAGCCAATGGGCCGGGCCACGGCTGGGCTTCAAAACGATGGCTCAGGCCCTGGCCCAAGGCCTCGGGCTAGGTTCGGGCTCTGGCCTAAACAGGCCGGGCCCACCTCGGGCTACGGGCCAACTTCAGGCCGTCCGCGGGCCAAAATTACACCCCTAACCTGTTTGGATTATCTGAATTCACGAAATTGTTATGGGGAAATAAGGTTGTAATGGGTCAGAAAAAAATAATTATAAAAAAGTGAAATATATTATAAAAATTAATAAATAAATTTATAATTTTATTATTAATTTATAATTAATTTACACTCACATAATGTCATACAATGTCAGTGTAATTTTCCCAATTGTTATTCCTAACAAGTGGGTTAGTGTAAAATGTGTTTGGCCTTAAATATCTTTATTGTCTTTTTCCATCATGTTTAGTTTCAGGAAATTCAGATTTTTGTTTTTTTTAGTGATTTTTTTAATATTTGACACACATTTTTTATTTTTTCAATACATTTACTCTAAATAGCTTAAAAACTATAATATTTGTAAAAAAACAAAACTTAAAAAAATTCATCAAACACAAAAAATATGAAAATTCAATACGTTTTCGTATTTTGTTGTGGGAAAATATTTTTTGAGTACCGACACGTGGCAAAGTGACGCCGACGTGTCAGCTAAGGTGCCACGTGTCTTGGTTAGTTGCCGAGGTTATCTCGGTGTTGCCGAGGTTACCTCCGAAGATATCGGAATCCGAGATGAGTAGATAAAGGACAAGTGTCCTAGAATGAAAAAAGACTTCAAGAGGGATAAGGATAGTATTCCTAGGGAGTCTATTCTTATCTCTTGTAGAATCCAAAGTAAGCACTGAATGGGAGTCCATAGAAGTCAGGCTTCTAGTGGGACTAGGATTGAGTAAACTATAAAAGAGAGGCACCCCCATGGGTCTAAGGTATGCAATTTATGCTTTGAGCAGTGAATTTAGCACTTGATTATCTTTGAGATGTACTGACTTGATCGTCGGAGTACCGCCGGATGGAAAAACCACCGCCAGAATCTTCTCTTTTTGTTACAGGTTAGCCAGGAGTCATCTATTCTGCCAGTTCTCTCCAGCTGATCACTGAATTGGCAGTGTGATCGGAAAATTACTCACACAATTTGGCGCCGTCTGTGGGAAAGATAGGAGAATAGATAGCCAGCAACGGACAGAAGGAAAAGATTGGGGACGACACTCCTGCTGGGAGTGGGAGACCTATTGAACTGGATGTCACAGGAGACGAATACAACGCAGAAACTCGTGACTAGAATCATGGAGTGAAGGACATCGGCCAGACAAGCGATGCACCAAAGAAACCAGATCGAAGTGGCTACTACAACGAAGATGACCTCTAGATATGGAAGGATAGATGCCTGCGGAGGGACGAAGAGATGAAGGAGATGGCAAACAAATTAGCAGACCTACAGTCGGTTGTCAATTTTATGATGCAAAATAACGTCATGCAGCCGCCGTTCCCACTGCAGGATACGCCGATTCCAACAGCCAATGCCCAGCAGAGAGGGCAAAGAAAAATCCCCATAGCCCCTCAGAATGACGGGAGTGAAAGACATTCTCACCGACCTTCTAGGGAGGTCGGACGAAGGGAGCCAAGAAGACAAGAGTCACGAAGGACGCATCACACAAAGGAAGCAGACCCCAAGGGACATCAGCATGTTCAGGGGTAGGTGCTGTGCTTCGACACAACTCATGGAGAGGGGTCAAAGAGGACTCACAACGAGGTTGAAAGTAGTGCACCAAAAAGACTGAAAGCAGGAGATAGCCGAGCTCCTGGAAGGACAAAAGAGGACTTAAGAGATTACCTCAAAAGGAAGCAACAGAATGCTGAAGCCAAGGTAAATTCCCTAGATAAGCCGAGGACACCATTCTCGGTGGAATTGGACAAGTTTGAGGCACCGAAGAGATTCAGTATGCCGAGGTTTCAAATATACGACGGGAAGTCAGACCCCAACTTCCACGTCGGATTATATTTGAACTCAATGGCACTGTACAGTGGGAACGAGCCGTTGCTTTGCAAAGTGTTCCCCTCATCCTTCGGGGAGATTGCATCAAACTGGTTCCACAAACTACCGAAGGGAAGCGCGAAGACATGGAAAGGCCTGGCCGAGATGTTCGTGGCCAGGTTCGTGACAAACAAGCTGCAGCCATTGAGGGTGGATGCACTGATGGCTTTGAAGATCAGTAAGAATGAAGGCCTTAGGGCCTATGCAAAAAGGTACTACGAGGTATTCAACTGAATACCAGAATATAATCAAGAGGTGGCGGTCGTGTCATTCAAGAACGGCCTAAAAGACAACTGTCCACTACGGAAGTCTTTGGCAAAAACTTTGCCAAAAAGCATGGAAGAGCTCATGGCGAGAATCGAGAAGTACGCCAGAGCCAAGGAAGATACATAGGGGACTAAGGAGGTAAAGCAAGAGAAAGGAAACGGCTTGCCGAAGTGAGGCCGAGGTAACAACGGATCGAACAAACATGAAATAGAACTGAGGGCTGCACAAGCAGTGACGACTGTGTTCCGGGTCCCAATTCACAAAGTCTTGGAACAAATTTGAAACCAACCCTATTTTAGGGCACCAGCAAGGGCACCAGGGGAATTTATGGGGAGGCACGTCGGTAGGCGCTGTGCCTACCACAATGAAGAGGGGCACACAACCCAGGGTTGCAGAGCCCTGAAAGCACACTTAGAAGACTTGGTAAGGCAAGGCCATCTGAGAGATCTGGTCGACGAGGCCAGAACAAGAGAAGAACAGGCAAGATTGCCTCAAGCACCAGCAGCTCCGCCTCCAAGATCTGACAACCTCAGGTAGGAGTACCTCGGGTAGTCAATGTGATTCACTCAAAGGTCAACGAGAACGAAATCAGAGGGGAGACCCAGAAGGTAAAACACCTACAACATGTCTATCAAGTCGGGGAGAAAAGACATCGGGCAGAAGGATGCCAGGAACCAGTGATAACCTTTACTGAAGCCGACCTAGAGATGGTCCAGCATCCGCATAATGATGCCTTGGTAGTATCCCTCCAGGTTGGGGAGTACCAAGTGAAACGCATCCTGATTGACCAAGGCAGCTTTTGTGACATCATGTACGTCCGATGTTACAAGGAGCTCGACCTTCACCCAGATGACATGGAACAATCTAATAGCCCAATGGTTGGGTTCAATGGAACGCCGACATGGCCACTGGGACCAGTAAACTTGGAGGTGCAGGCTGGCACCAGGAAGATCAAGACAGAATTCAACATCATTGACACACCCTCCCCTTACAACATCATCTTGGGAATGCCATGGTTGCATGCAATGGGGGCAGTTCCCTCAACATTGCATCAACTATTGCGATTCCCAACAGAACATAGGATAGAGAAAGCCAGGGGCGATCAACTGCAGGCGAAGAATTGCTCTATGGTAGCAATGAAATCAACCTGCAGCATACGAGAGCCAAAAAAGGCAGAAATTGAAGATGAGGACGTGGAAGTCCTAGAAGACATCGGCAAGGAGCCAGCCGAGAAGAGCGAAGAGGCACTGAAGAAAGTCCTCGTCCAGGATAGCAATGAAGAACGCTTCTTTCTTCTCGACTTGGGCTTAGTCAAAGAAGAGGAAAAAGAGTTGGAGGCTTTTCTGCGAGCAAATATTGAGGTATTTGCTTGGACACCTTACGAAATGCCAGGCATTGACCCCGAGGTCACTTGCCACAAACTGAATGTTGACAGGTCGGCCAAACCTGTAATTCAACGAGCCAGAAGACCGACATTGACGCATGTCGAAGCGGTAGAAGAAGAAGTAGACAGACTTCTGGAGGCTAGGGCCATCAGAGAAGTTCACTACCCGATATGGCTGTCCAATATAGTGGTGGTAAAGAAGAAGAACGGTAAATGGAGGGTTTGTGTAGACTTCACCAGTCTAAACAAGGCCTGTTCCAAAGACAGCTTCCCTCTACCCAAGATTGACCAGCTAGTGGATGCCACTTTGGGGCATGGAAGGATGAGCTTCTTGGATGCCTACAGGGGGTATCACCAGATAGCTATGGACCCAGCAGATGAAGAGTAGACTGCATTTATCACTTCCAAAGGGCTATACTGCTACAGAGTGATGCCCTTTGGATTGAAAAATGCAGGAGCCACCTACCAAAGATTGGTAACCAAGATGTTCAAGCACCTGATTGGCCGAACAGTAGAAGTCTACATTGACAACATGGTCGTTAAGTCCAAGGAGCCTGAGGGTCATCTCGCCGATCTAAAAGCAGTCTTTGAAATCCTTAAAGCATATCGGCTCTGACTCAATGCATCGAAGTGTGCATTTGGAGTTGGATTTGGTAAGTTTCTAGGATACCTGGTGACCAGGAGGGGCATTGAGGCCAGCCCAGATCAGATCAAGGCCATCCTAGAGCTGAAGAGCCCGACGTTGGCAAAACAGGTTCAGATGCTAACTGGAAGGGCCGCAACCCTAAACAGGTTTATAAGCAGAAGCTCAGACAAGTGCAAACTTTTCTTCAAATTAGTGAAGAAAGCCACAGACTTTCTCTGGACAGAGGAGTACGAAGAAGCATTAGCCGATCTGAAAAAATACCTGACCACACTGCCAGTACTTTCAAATCTAGAACCTGGGGAGGAGCTGTTCCTGTACTTAGCAGTTTCAGAACATGCGATTAGTGCAGTACTAATCCGAGAAGAAAAAAGGAGAGCAAAAGGCTGTGTACTATGTAAGCAAAACCCTAGCCGAGGCAGAAACAAGGTATCTACCCTTAGAGAAATTGACACTGGCCCTAGTAATGGCTTCAAAGAAGTTGAACCATTACTTCTAGGCCCATAAAATTGTGGTACTAATAGAGCATCCATTAAAGGCCCTATTACAACAGGGAGACGCCAGATGGGCAGTCGCCATAGGCCAGTATGATCTGGAGTACAGGCCCAGAACTGCAATCAAAGGCCAGGTTTTGGCCGGCTTTGTGGCCGAGTTCACGCCAGAATCCATCCAACATCGGGCTCCGTTGAGCGAAAACAGAAAATGTTTAGACAAGCAAGTAGAAGCCCAGCCAAAGGCTAAAGAACAAAGGAAAGAAGAGAAACCCAGACCCTGTAGCATTTACATCGGTGATTCCTTTCAACTGTTCGTTGATGGGAGTTCAAACCGACAAGGAGTGGGGGCAGGAGTAGTACTGATATCTCCAGATGGAGAAATATTAGAACAGTCCATTCGATTGGGGTTCAAGGCCTCAAACAACGAGGCATAATATGAAGCGTTAATTGCAGGTATGAAGTGTTAATTGCAGGACTGAAGCTAGCAGCAGCAGTACAAGCTGATGAGGTAATAGTTTTTTGTGATTCACAATTGATAGTTAACTAGACAACGGGCGAGTTTGCAGCCCGAGATGAAAGAATGTCGACCTCATAAAGAGGTCATCGGGTTGGCGACCTTATTCGAGCAATGATGCTTCAAGTCAGCCGAGATGATAACAACCATGCCGATGCATTGGCCAACCTAGCTAGTGCAATACAACTAGGAAAAGCAAGGACAATAATGATTGAATACTTATCGGGCCTGAGCATTGAACCAGTAATCACAGAACGTAAAACAATGTGCGTAGACATGGGACCAAGCTGAATGGACGCAATTGTTGCATTCCTGAAAGAAGGAAAACTACCAGAAGACCAGAAAGAGACACACAAGATCAGATTGAAGTCGGCAAGATTCAGTCTGATAGCAGAAGGACATCTCTACAGAAGGTCTTTCACTGGAACCCTCTTAAGGTGCGTACACCCTCTGCAGGTTGAAGATTTTTTATATGAAATTCATAAAGGAATTTGTGGAAGCCACATTGGGGGCAGGTCGCTAGCTCACAGGGCCATTACCCAGGGGTATTGGTGGCCTTACATGTAAAAAGATGCAGAAGCCTACGTGAAGAAGTGTGAATAATGCCAAAGGTTTGCACCTTTGATTCACTAGCCAGTTGTTGACCTAAACCCTGCATCCAGCCCTTGGCCATTTGCCCAATGGGGAATGGATCTCGTTGGGCAATTGCCCCAAGCAACTGGGCAAAGAAAGTACCTGTTGGTAGCAATATATTACTTCACAAAGTGGATAGAAGCAGAACCTCTGGCCAAGATCCGAGATGTGGATGTCAAAAACTTTATATGGAGAAATATCATCACCAGATTTGGGATTCCAAGAGCAATTGTTGCAGACAATGGGACACAATTTGACAGTAAGCTGATCAAAAACTTCTGTGCAAAGTTTAAGATCAAGAACTACTTTTCAACCCCAAGTTTTCCACAAAGCAATGGACAAACAGAAGCATCCAACAAAGAAATTCTGGATAGGATAAAGAAGAGGCTGCAGGCAACAAAAGGGAAGTGGGTAGACGAATTGTCCAATGTACTCTGGGCATATCGGACTACGCCGAGAAGATCAACAGGGGAATCCCCCTTTGCCATGGCTTATGGCACAGAAGCAGTCATTCCATTGGAGGTCGGCATCCCAGGGATCAGAACCCAGGGAGTTGAGAACGGGACTAATGATGTACTCTTAGCCCGAGATCTGGATCTTCTAGAAGAAAGAAGAGAGAAAGCTACAGTATAGCTTGCAACGTACCAGCAACAGCTTGCTAGAGCTTATAACAAGAAGGTTAATCCAAGAGACTTTCAAGTCGGCGACCTAGTCCTGAGAAAAGTCGTCGGCAACAAGAAGGATCCCAGGGAAGGCAAGCTTGGCCCAAACTGGAAAGGACCCTATAGAATCACTTCGGTATTGGGCAATGGGGCATATCGGCTTGAAGATAATGAGGGCAAAGCATTGCCAAGACCTTGGAACACTTGTAATTTGAAATTTTTCTATCATTAGATGTTGCTTATTTTTTTGCCGATGTCATCAATAAAATCTTAAAAGAGTTCTGCACAACTTGTGAAACTATGCATAATAATGTTTTTTGAATAATGAGAACCCAAGTGGAACTCAGGTTCACATTAGGAGCAGAGAGAAGACAGAAACACTTAACACTTGTTGAAATTTGTAGCAATTTACAAGTTGAAGTTAAATTGAGGAAACGCTTAAACACTTGTTAAAATTTGTAGCAATTTACAAGTTGAAAACCAAGATAATTGTTCATCTTCACTTGTTGAAATTTGTAGCAATTTACAAGTTGAAGTTAAATTGAAGTAACGCTTAACACTTGTTGAAATTTGTAGCAATTTACAAGTTGAAGTTAAGCCGAGATAATTGTTTATCTTCACTTGTTGAAATTTGTAGCAATTTACAAGTTGAAGTTAAACTGAAGTAATGCTTAACACTTGTTGAAATTTGTAGCAATTTACAAGTTGAAGTTAAGCCGAGATTATTTTTTATCTTCACTTGTTGAAATTTGTAGCAATTTACAAGTTGAAGTTAAACCGAAGTAATGCTTAACACTTGTTGAAATTTGTAGCAATTTACAAATTAAAGTTAAGCCGAGATTATTGTTTATCTTCACTTGTTGAAATTTGTAGCAATTTACAAGTTGAAGTTAAACCGAGGTAAACCATTAGTTTTTATACCCAGGGTATGCCACCCCGAGATAATTGCATACAAAGGAAAAACTTGCAAAATATTATAAGTATAGAATCATGCAGAAACAGTCAAAAGAAGACAAAGGTACAAGCATCCAAGAGAAGGAAAGTTGAATTAGACATCCAAAAGAACAAAAAGGCACGTTGGCCATTCGTAGAGCTTACATTGTCTGACAAAAAGTATAAGAGTACAAAAGACAAAAGAAGAACAAACATGAAAATTAAGGATCTTCAACATCATCAGTAACTTGGGGTAAGACATCAGAAGGCTCTTGAGAAGCCACCTCGGCCGTCTTTTCTGCCGCAAGCTCAGCGTCGATTTCTGCCAGAGTTTCATCTACACTCTTGTCGGCAAGAGGAGCAACGACCGATGTCTTCTCAGCCATAGCGTTGTCAGGAACCTCCTCAGCATCCTCATCTTGAGTCAAGTCTAGGATTTGCTCATTTTGTGGAGACGATTTGGTCACTATGGCCTCTTTTTGTTTCTTACTAAACCTTCCTCCTCGGCCTCATCCTCAGTATCCGATTCGCTAGGAGGTGGGGTTGGAGGAAATGGAAGGGAAATGGCATCAACGTTCCTCAAAGAGGAGTCTTCAGGGACATCAAGTTTTTTTAGCAAAGTCATCCAAGCAAGGGAGAAACCCTTGTTGCATGCTTGTCTGACTTTTTTTTCATAAGCCTCTGTCACATCGGCCATGCCCTGAGAATACGCCTTTTCATCGGTATCTTTTATTTCGGCCGCTTTAGTGGCCAAGGCATCTTCAAGCTCCTTCTAGGCCTGGGCCACCTTATCCTCAGCCTCTTTTAGCTGGGCTTGAAGAACTTTATTTATTGCCTCGGCAGCACCGGCTTTTTCCTCGGCATTATCCCTCTCCTTGATGGCAACCTCGGCCTGGTCCTCTAGCGTTTTCATCTTTGACTGCAGGCTCTTATTTGTTTTCTGAAGTGTGGTGACATCGCTCTTTTTCTCGGCTAACTTTTCACGGTTCTGAAAAGATTGCATGGAGAAAGAGTGGGCATGCTGGATGGCCTGGAAGAAAACAAAAGTATTAGAAAAATATTCTAAGTGTAAAATAAAGAGAAAGAAAGAAGAAGTACCAGACAAAAACACTTACTTGAACAGAGTGTTGCAGCATCAAAGCGTAGTTTTCATATTCACTAAACTCGGCGTTTCATTCCAAGTCGCTTGGGAGAAGCAGTGCAGTGCTAAGTGCAACGCCGACATTTATATCGTCGGCGCTGTCACTAGCCATTACAGGCTTATCTTCCAAAGTTATTTCAGGAGCCTAGGGGGCATCAGGCTTCTTTGACCTCGAGGTCGTTGCAGATGACCTTGGCCTTTTCGACTTGGTGGATTCAGAGGGAAGGGCTTCAGCGGACCTCTTTGAAGGGACAGAGGCAGTCTTTTTGCTTGGAGCCAGCTGGGAAATTGGCAAAGTGTCTTCAGTCTCAGCCTGAGTCACTTTGGCCTTTGGTTGAGCCTTCTTGACTCTTTTTGGCTTGGGTGGAAGTTGGGTTTGTGTTGGTAGAGCATCAACATCAGTTGGGATGTTGGCTAAAAGATCTTTGGCCACTGGTTTTGTGCGACCCATCTCGGCTGCAAGAACAAGATGTCAGCGACGTTTGCGTTGAGATGGTGGGATCAGGTATTGAGCCGAAGTAGACAGCTGTTCTGCTGGATTAGATGTTGATCCTTGGTCTGTTCGAGATGTTGATGCGGCTTGTGGAGTTGTGGCAGAGGGAGGAGATAAGCTCTTCTTTTTTCTCTTGGGAACGTCGGGAAGAGTAGATTTGTATGTCGGAATGAAGTTGAGGAGTAGAGGCGCCTTCCGTTTTTGGACTGGCAAGTCCAAGAGTTTCTTCAAATCCTTGCTGAGAACGAAGGATTGGCGAAAGTTCCTTGGTGGCT
The DNA here is from genome assembly GCA_025200525.1 of Camellia lanceoleosa. NCBI lineage: Eukaryota > Viridiplantae > Streptophyta > Magnoliopsida > Ericales > Theaceae > Camellia > Camellia lanceoleosa. The sequence continues at coordinate 93,518,130 of CM045762.1, forward strand.
GACGAAGAGCTGTAAGAGAAAACAGACATTAGAAACATGTAAAATATTAAAAACTTGAAAAGAAACAACCAAGTAGTAACACAGGGCTCTTACCCTTGCCCTCTAAAATTGATCGAGGTAGAGAGAAGAGGTGGAGATCCTCATCTGGAGCAAACTCCCAATTTCCTGAGGTAATGAGGTAATCATCTCCAGCCCCCTTGTTGGAGTCTGGGAGGTCGGCTACGATTTTGAACTCCGTAGATCTCGGCTTAAGATAATAAATGTAGCATTTTTCTTTCAAGTTAAGGCTGCACATGGTATAACAGTATTGAATGTCGGCTAAGGTGATCCTAACGTGTTCCTGTTTAGCTAAGGCTATGATACCGTTGATCACTCGATAAGAATTTATAGCAAGTTACATGGGGTTCAACTTATAATAATGGAGAATCTCGCAAAACAGGATGTTGAGTGGGAGCCGAAGTCCACACTCGATAAAGGCAACTACGGGGAAGGGCATGGAGTCGTCAGTAGGCATGATGGAGTCATCATTCCCAGCCAACCTCAGATGGACGTCGGCTGGGATTTCAAACTCCTGTTTAAAGAATTCTAGTTTGGTTGGGGTGTTTACCCTATGCCTCCACATACCTATGACGTCGGCCTAAATTAAAAGGACTGGGTTTCAGAAGAAAGATGATCTAAAAAGGTTTTTGTGAACCTCGGCTAAGACCTAGGTGTATATTGATGCAAGAATTTGTGAAGATTGTTTTAGTTTTGACAGGTTCTACAGTCAAATCCCAAACCTAAAATCTACAAAGACGAAGATTGAAGGCACAAATCTGGAAAAAAGAAAAGCAAGAACAAAGTTTCAGAATCAAGAACAGAGGTGGGGCTATCAAAAGCACAGAAAATACAAGGAGTATAAGGTCAAGAACAGTGACAAAAGTGCAAGAAAGTGGTGAAACAGTGCGTGTGTTCAAGATTTGGGCAAAAGCAGAATCGTGGAATAAATACATTTAGATATATGATTTGCAAGATAAATGTTTGAACAAAGCAGTAATAACAACAAGTAATGAGGAATGTCAAAGGAATTGAAAACGAAAGGAACAGTTGCTTACCAGAAAAAATGGAGCCGGTATAAAGATTGCCGAAGTCAGACGACAGTTACAGATGTAGCAAAACAACGAAAGCTTCACAGAAAGGGAGAAAGGAAGGCAGTTACAGAGCTTGATGACTGGAACAATGGCGTGTTCAAGAGCTAGAGAGAGAAAAGACGAAGAGAAATCGAATGCAAAAGTGAAAAAATGAGAAAGGGGGAAAAGTTTTGTTAAAAATTTGAAACGGCGGCAAAACGGAGCATTTAGTACGCCTAGAACAACGCATACGTCAGATGGCACGCACAAACGCAAGACGGCTTGCAAGCGCGTTAGAAGCACGATCCAATGAGGATCAAACACGTAAGTGAAACGGTTGAAAAACAATGATTGACAGCTCACACGCATGAAGAAGTTCATAAGGGAGCTCTTGGAGTTCTTGATCTTTTAGAAGACATGTCGGCCTATGATGATGACGTCAGCTAAGATACTTTAAGCCGACGTACTGGAAGGAAGTACTGATGTAGGTTCCATCATCTCAGAATGCCGAGGTAATAGAACCTAGGGGGCAGTTTTGGGGAAATATTTTTTGAGTACCGACACGTGGCAAAGTGACGTCGACATGTCAGTCGAGGTGCCACGTGTCCTGGTCAGTTGCCGAGGTTATCTCGGTGTTGCCGAGGTTACCTCTGAAGATATCGGAATCCGAGATGAGCAGATAAAGGACAAGAGTCCTAGAATGAAGAAAGACTTCAAGATGGATAATGATAGTATTCCTAGGGAGTTTATCCTTATCTCTTGTAGAGTCCAAAGTAAGCATTGAATGAGAGTCCATAGAAGTCAGGCTTCTAGTGGGACTAAGATTGAGTAAACTATAAAAGAGAGGCACTCCCATGGGTCTAAGGTACGCAATTTATGCTTTGAGCAGTGAATTTAGCACTTGATTATCTTTGAGATATATTGACTTGAATGTCGGAGTATCCCCAGGTGGAAGAACCACCGCCGAAATCTTCTCTTTCTGTTACAGGTTAGCCAAGTGTAATCTATTCTGCCAGTTCTCTCCAGTTGATCACTGAGTTGGCAGTGTGATCGGAAAATTACTCACACAGTTGTATTCAAGATTTTTTTAAAGATTAAGTGGATCTAATTTTTTTTTAAGTTAATTAAAATATTTAAAAAAATTATTAAAAATATAGACATACGAATTGAAAATTTAGAAAACTATTTTTGAAAACTCAAAACCAAATATGGTGTGATTCTTATAATGGCATTAGGTTGTTTGGCTGTGGTATCTATTACGGATTTTCTTTTGATAATCTGAATTATTTATTTTGTAAAATTTTTCATATATATCATCAATACAAAAAAATAAGCAGACCAATTCAATAATTGTAACATATTTAATTTATCATATTTTATTATAAAAAATGGATTTGAAACCTACTTGTCGTTTATTTTTTAGACACAAATACGATAAATTGAATAAGTTACAATTATCGATTTGATCTAATTTTTTTATAAATGATATACGTGAAGGTTCTTATCATTGAAACAAAACTTATGATGAGTCTCATGAATTCAAATAATACTTTCCAATCTAAATTATGAACCAGAAAGAATCTATTGAATGTTTTATAGCTAGAGGCATGGTTTTAAAAATCAATCCGAATATATCCTTTGAACCGTTTGAAGTTAAAAACTAGCCTATTTAGAGAGAATTGGTAAAATCAACGATCTGTCTGACCAAATCACGGTTCAGGTGAACCGTCCGGTTGTTGAAAATCAAAATTTTGGACTTTTTTCATTTTATTTTTTATTTTTTTATTTTATATTTCCGAACTCATATGAAAATTTTGATTAGAAACTCTTTTTCAAGGGTCTCCTTTTGTGAGGAATCCCATTGAAAGTTTAAAATTATTGTGAAAGTCTTTACCTATTTATAAGAAAAAAAATTCTTACAAAAAAACTCAAAAAATCTATGTAAGATTCAATTCAGTTATTTCAATCAAATTTATTAGAGGGAGACTTGAAATCTTGATAGAGATAATTGTTAAAAAGTCCAACTTTAGGAGAATCTAAAGTATTAGGTCCAGTGAATATTTTTTTGTTAGTGAGATGTCCACCATTTGTAAAATAGTTTAGTAAGAAATCTTTTTATTTGTTTTCGTTAATATAGTATATTAAGATATATTATGACATTATTTGTATATATCTGTTATAGTATATTCTCTTTATATACTTATCTTCTCTCCTATATAAAGGAGTGCGTACCTATTCATTCATATATTGAATACAAGAGTTCTCTTTTCTCGTCTTTCTACTCTTATAACATGGTATCAGAGCTTAGGGTTTTTTCCTAGCCTCATTTTCTTCTGCATTTTTTTTTTCTATCTAGCAAATTGCTTCATTCTCACGTTGGTTTCTGCGTATCTAGTCTTTTTTTGTTTCACAGATTTGACTATACCAGTTTCTTCGTCTCTTCAAAACGAAGCCAACACCACCAGATTCATCATCATCTGACACTCTATGCGTTGCCATAAGATTGGCCACGTGCTGTCCTGTTATATTATGCGCCCTACGTGCCTCCTGCACTTGTCTCGTACTATTGTGTGCCGCGGCCTCATCTGCTAACATGAGTAGCGTGTTTAACGCTTAGCTAACGTCGTACAGTTACTTCCGTCGCTGCTCTTTGCTCCCCTACTATTGTCTTGCCAGGCTTCTCGCTAACGTCGCTTCGCTCTTGACATCATTTCTTTGCTCTTGTGACATCAGCCCTAGTTGACTAGATTGGTCAACTCACTTTGACTAGTCGATTCACTGCCTTTTTGGTCGTATTTTTGGTCCGTTTAGTTATATCCCCACTGTTGGCCTCCTAAATCTGTTGGTATGTTCTGTTTTGGCAAAATTAGCCTCTACAAAACACCTTCTTCTTTGTTTTTTCCCTATTTGAGCATCATGGATTGTTCTGACAACATCTATTCTGTCTCCGTTACACTTGATGGGTCTAACTATGCTCTCTGGGTCCAAGCTCTCTCTAGATTCATTAAAGGGAAACAACTTTGGTGTATTATCACTAGTGCTCTTTCCAAACCCGTCCAGGAAGACAAAGAGACTGCATTTGCTTTCGATAAGCGTCTTGATGAATGGAAAGGAAAGAACTACCAGATTGTCACATGGTTCCAGGCTACTTCTGTTCCTTCCATTAACCTTCAGTTTGGACGCTTTCAGGATGATGATTCTATTGTCTCTCCTACTAAGGAAATTTGGAAATTCTTGAAGGAATGCTATTAGATTACTGGCCATGCTCACCAATATCAACTCCTATAAACTTTTCATTACATGTGCTAAGAGCCTGGTCAGTCCATCAATGATTTTTTTTTTATCCCAGATGTCATCTATTTGGGATTAGTTGGCTCTTTTGAACCTACTTGGGCACATTCGGAGGATGTACAGTTATTTATTGTTCATAGGAATCATCAGCGACTATTGTAGTTTCTTATGGCTCTTCATAGCACCTTTGAACCTGTGCATGCTTCCTTACTCCATCGTCTGCCCTTACCGACTTTGGAGCAAGCCATTACTGAACTCTTGTCAGAAGAAACTCGTTTTCGGATGCTCAAAACTCCAACTTTGGATTCTACACTTGCTACGCCATCATCATGAGGTTTTTTATCTTCACAGCCTCCTAGCTCATTCATTTATTGTCGCAACCGTGGCCTACTATGACAACCCTCATCTCTGATTAGTGCTAAACTATGTTTGAGCATGATAAGTAACTGATTAGAATGATATCCTGAATCGATTGTATGAGTGTATTGTTTTGAATACATTTCTATCTGTTTGATTCCTGAATGAATCTGTTCGTGTTTTAATTTCGAACTGAGAATTGAAGGCCTTAACGGCGACCGAATCAGAAATTGATTAGTGTTATATGCTAATTAGGATTTATGTGATTTTATGGTAGGTTTAATTAAAATTTGATTTGGAATGATTAAATTAGATTAAATAATGTTATATTACATTAGTTTGGCTTTATTACATGTTTGCCACTAAGTGGATTATTCTAGGCTATTCACCTAATCTTGATTCACATGTGTTTGATGCATCATTTGCTCACCTTCTTGAGACCAAAACCGAGAGAGAGAGGGAGAGTGGGAGAAAAATTGATTTCAACAAGAATTAGCTTGGAGACTTAGAGGAATTGAAGGAGATTGCAAAAAATTGAGCTTCCATACCTAGAATTCAAGGCCTAAGATAGGGAGTTCATCCTTTTATTTATGTATTTAAGTTGTTACTTGCATGGTCCATGGTAAAATTAGTGATTAGAGTCTAGAATTGGCTCAGAGTGTTGTATTGAGTAGCAATGTTTGCATGCATGTCCATGTCATTGAGTTTTGAGGTCATTTACATGGGAATTCTTACTTGCATGTTCATATTTTTAGTTGTAGCCCATGAATTCATCGTGTTTTGAGCTCAAGCTTGCATTTGATTATGTTTTAGAGCATTAGAGTTCATGGGAACTCATGCATGTGATGTTTTTGCTTTATTCTTCAAGTTTCTTTGAAATTGGTGTTCAATTGGCTTACTTTTGGGCTTGATTTTACAAAATTGATCTTCAAAACATGTTGTAGTATGAGTTTTCAAGTGTTTTCTAGAAAATGGGCCCAAAAAGTTGAGTTTTGATGTGTTGAATGCTTGGTTTGAGCTTGGGAGGCAAATCTGGAAATTCCAGATTTTGGCTTCCACGCTTGAGCGACCATCTTTTGTTCAGAGCTCCGCTCGAGCGAAGGAATGCTGGCTCGAGCATAGATTGCAAGCTCTCAGATTTTTGGTGCACGCAGACGCATGCTCGAGCGATGAGACCTACGCTCTTGCGAAGAGCTGTGTCTTACGCTCGAGCGAGCATCGAGCGGGGATTTTTAACATCCAGCACTTTTTGCATTTTTATAAACCGCTCGAGCGAAAGAGTCCACGCTCGAGCGACCCTTTGTTTTGGAAAGCTCGCTCGAGCGTAGAAAGCCATTCTTGAGCGAGACCCCTGTTTCAGCAAAAATTTGAGAAGTGTTTTAAAGTGCATTCTTGCATCCTCATTCCATCCTAGGCATTCCTAGGCCAAGTTTAAGGCATCTTAATGAGGATAATGTTATAGAACCACACCAAGTATAATTAGGGGCTAAGTTATTAATCCCAAGTGTGTGTTAGATTACAGGCTATGAGGGTTGGCATCCGAGGACGCTCGTTAGCTTGTCTATAGCCCAGTGCTCTGTGAGTAACAATGTTGTAAAGATATGTTCAATTATGATTATTTTTTGAATGATCAACTGTACTACTTACTTAAATGTTATTGTTTAATGAATGAATGTTTGTCCTATTTGTAAACTGTACTCGTGGCATCCATAGCAACCTCATTATTATCGCTCTTTATTCTGAGAGATCTCTGTCGGTTCCAATGTTGGGACCACTACTGTTCACTGTTTGATGGCCATCAACTGACTGTTCGGTCTGTTAAGACCTACTGTATTGTTTTGCTCTGGAATGTACCACATATGACTACTATGGTTCTAAATGACTGATTTACTGATGCAATTGATTGTTTTAATTACTGAAAGGACATTCATTCTTAACCCCTTTACGTATTTGTTATTCACTGAACTTTAGCTCACTGTTTATATTTATATGTAGGTGTCCAGGCACCGGACCGATGCTAGGAGCGTTAGGTTAAGCTATTGTTTTGTCAAGCCAACCATCGCGCCTCACTTCAAGGTTCCAAGTTCGTTCAAGCTAAGGCTTTTTTGGGGTGTCTCAGTTTCACCCTCTTGTCTCTGTTTTGTAATAAATGTTTAAGACTTGACTGTACAGTTATAGTTAGGGATTTGGTCCCTGACATGGATGTTTGTGTATATGTCGCATGTACATATGTTTTGGTTATCAATGTGGCATGTTTATAAAAAGTCTTTTTACATTCAGACTGTCACAGCTCATTGGACATCTTTTATTTACTGTTTTAGCTTCTGCCAGCCCCTTTACTCTGTATTACTGTCATTACTGTTAAGTAGACCTTCGGTAATCACGGATTACTGGCCGGTTGCGATGCTAAACCCATAGGGACGGGTTTGGGTCGTGACACCTACTTGCCAATCATTCTTTATTTCAGTGCCAAGTTCGTGACTGCTTGACTTGCCACAAGACTGCTCTTGGTCATCTCCAAAGAAATTGTCCTCGTGCTTCCCCTGCTTCTTCTTCCAGGAAAGGGTCTTTACGTTTTGGGCCTCAGTCCAAATCTGCTCACGGTTCTCGTCTTGCTGTTGCTGCTACTGCTACTGCTACTGCTACTGCATCAGAGTGTTCTTGCACTCCCCACTCTATTGATCCTATTGCTCTATCATTTTCTATGGATGATGTTGAGTCCATTATCCAGTAGGTGCTTGCCAAATCTGGTAGTCTTCCTTCTCCTGCTCTTTCAGTCATATTAGGTAATTCTTCATGGTATTTTGATTACGTCTGCTGTAATCATATGACCTCTGATTCTACTATATTTTCTTCTATCTCATCATCCTCTTCTGTTCCCTCTATATATACTGCCGATGGTTCTCATATGTCTGTTAGTCACATTAGTCAAATTTCTACTTCCACTGTATCTCTTTCTAATGTTTATTACATTTCTACTCTTAAATTAAACCTTATCTCTATTGGTCAATTGTATGAACTTGGTCTCATCATCACTTTTTCTGCTAATGGTTGTTTGGTGTAGGACCCTCAGACGAAACAGATCCTTGAGATAGGTCGTTGGCATGGACGTATGTTCGAGCTTCTTCATCTTCACATTCCATTTACATTATCCACTGCTGCTTCTGTTGCCTTTTCCGCTGCTTCTACTTCTATGTCTTCTTTTCATCTTTGGCATTGTCGTTTGGACATGTCTCTTTTAGTCGTTTAAAAGCTTTAGTTTCTAGTGGTCGGTTAGGTCATGTTAGTTTTGAAAATGTTGATTGTTTACCTTGTTAACTTGCTAAACAACCTGCATTACCTTTTAATAAAAGTAATTCTATTTCTACTACCCCATTTGCTCTTGTGTATTCTAATATATGGGGACCCTCCCCCACTCCGACTATGGGGGGGGGGGGGTCTAGATATTTTGTGATTTTTATTGATGACTTTTCTCGTTATACTTGGATATTTATTATCAAAAATCGGTCTGAACTTTAACAGGTTTATTATGATTTCTCTGCCATGGTCCATACTTAGTTTTCTCAAACTATTAAAACCTTTCGTTCTAATAATGCTATGGAATACTTGGATTCTGATTTTTTTTTCCCTTTCTTCGGGCCTACGGTACCCAATCTTATCGTTCTTGTGCCGGTATGTCCCAACAAAATGGTCGCGCTGAAAGAAAGCATTGTCATATTCTAGACACTACTCGGGTCTTAAAGTTTTTGGCTCTGCTTGTTTTGTTCTCCTTCAACCTCATGAACACACTAAACTAGAACCTCGTTCTCGTCTTTGCTATTTTCTTGGATATGGTATAGAACATAAAGGCTATTACTATTGGGATCCAGTCTCCAAGCGTCTTCGTATTTCTCGTCATGTGGTTTTCTAGGAACACAAAATCTTCTCTACTTTGTCTAAGTTTCACCTACCACAGTCCACATATTCTTTGTTTTTTTATTGATCTTTCTATAGACTTGTTGTCTCTTGAATTTGATGTAGATTTCGGTTGAACGACTTCATAGATGCTAATGCCTACCGTTAATCATAAGGTTTCTGTATCTGACGATGGTCCTATGCCTCCTCTATTACCTCATGTGGAGCCTCCTCCATCATCTTCTGTGGAGCTTTCTTTTTCCCCACCACCATCTCCTACAACAGATCGTCATTCGACTTGGGTAAAACAACCTTCTATTCTTCTCCGTGATTATATTATTGGTTCCACTACTTTTTCCTCTCATGAACCTACTTCTTATCGTGAGGCTTGTTCTAACCCTCTTTGTCAGCAAGCTATGACTAATGAATTGTAGGCTTTGGGTAAAACTCATATCTAGGACGTAGTTGATCTTCCTTTTGGCAAGACTGCTGTTAGTTGTAAATGGGTTTATAAGATCAAAATTCATTCAAATTTTTCCTCATAATATATCATCGTGAGCATGGTTACACACTATACGAACCACCCAAGCCGTCTATGGTTATACACCATACGAACCACCCAAGCCGTCTATGGTTATACACCATGCGAACCACCCAAGCTGCCCCCTTTGGCGCACCACCCAAGCCGTTATAGAGCCCATCTTGTTGCCTAGGGATTCACTCAAGAGTATGAGATTGACTATGAGGAAACATTTGCTTCTGTTGCTTGTCTTACTTTAGTTCGCAGCTTATTAGCAGTTGCTGCTACTCGCTATTGGAGTCTTTATTAGATGGATGTCAAAAATGCCTTTCTCAATGGTGATATCACTGAGGAACTTTATATGCAACCTCCGTCTGTTTTCTCTGTTCCATCTATCAAAGTTTGCAAACTTCGCCATGTTTTGTATGGTTTGAAACAAGCTCCTCGTGCTTGGTTTGCCAAGTTCAGTTATACCATTCATGACTTTAGCTTCTCTTCTAGTGCCTATGATTCTGCCTTGTTTATACGTCAAATAGAGCGTGGTATTATTATTCTTTTTCTCTATGTGGATGATATGATCATCACTGGCGATGACACAGTGGTATCTCTAGTCTCAAATAGTTCCTCAGTCACTAGTTCGAGATTACAGATTTAGGTTTGCTTAGCTATTTCCTCGGCTTGAAATTTCTCATGATCCTTCTGGTTACTTTCTAACACAGGCCAAGTATATCTCTGATCTCTTAACTTGTGCTGGTCTTACCGATTGCAAGACTACTACTACTTCAGTTGATCCTCAGACTTGTCTCACACCTCTTGATGGTCACCTATTATCTGATGCTACTTTATATCGTCAGCTAGTTGGCAAGTCTTGTCTATCTCATGGTTACTTGTCTAGACATTGCCTATGCTGTTCATATTGTTAGTCAGTTTATGGCTGCTCCTCGCTTTCTGCACTATGTTGCTCTAGTTTGCATTTTGCGCTATCTAAAAGGCACTATGTTTCATGGTCTTCACTACTCGGCACACTTTTCTCTACAGTTACATGCATTTTTTTGATACAGATTGGGTCGGAGATCCTATTGACCGTCGCTCTACTACAGGATTTTGCTTCTTCTTGGGTGATTTTCTCATTGGTTGGCGTAGCAAAAAGCAAACTCTTGTTGCTCATTCTAGTACTGAGGTTGAGTATCGTACTCTTGCGGATACTACTCGAGAGCTTGTGTGGCTTTGTTGGCTTCTCACTGGTATGGAAATTTCCCATCTTGCTACCACTACCCTCTATTATGACAATCAGAGTGCTATTCAGATTGCACATAATGATGTCTTATATTAATAGTTTTGAAGGACATTTTGTTTTCAATTTTATTCAATAATTTATCTGTTAACTTTTTGTTGACTATTTGTTCAAATTCATATTTATCTATTTAATTTTTTCCCCTTATCCTGTTCAAATATCTGTCCAAATTTTATTATATGTTCAATTTTTTCACCTAAATAAATTGTATTTGTTTATTTTAATTTTTTTTTATCTATTGAAATACCAAGTCAAACCAAATTCTATCTGTTAAAGAAGATAACTAGACAAACCATATGTGTTCAATTTTTTTTCCTATCTATTCTCCATCTGTCTCTCTCTTTCTCTCCCCTATATGTTGCATGTTGTTTCATCAACAACAACAACAACAACTACTATAAAAAAAAGAAAAGAGCATATTCATTTTCTAGACTCTGTGTGATTTGTGACTGTGTGAATCGTTGATTGTTATAACTTAACATTACAAATCCAAAACTTCGAATAACTGAGATACAATATATATATACACACACAGACATATATGAAAGATTAAAGAAATGAATGAAAATAGAATGGAGATAGCAATAGCAGTGACAACAATGTGCAGCGGTGGTGGTGGTCAACAATGATTTGGTGTAGATCTGAGATTTGTGTTGCCAACAATCTCAAATAAATCTGTTCGATATGGTTGGAAAGAGAGAGAGAGAGAGAGAGAGAGAGAGGGTGACCTTGGCCTAGCGATTTTGGATGATGAGCTAATCTCTTATTTCTCCAAACCTAATCTCTCTCTCTCTCTCTCTCTCTTTAGCAGCCCTGGTTCACAGTTGCCTCCTCCTCGAAGAAACCCTCACCGTTGCCTCAACTCCTTTCCTCCTTCCATTTCTCTTTTCGTATGTTGAGATCAGAGTACTCTAACCCTAAATATTTTTCCACCGAAATTGATCGAACTAGTCTGGCAAAGTCCAGTTCATCGAAGTCAACCTCGACTCCAATGTTGGCGGTGTCGATATCTAGGTCATGGGGATGCATCTAGGTTGGTTCCGGTGTAGTTTGCACAAGGATGTGAGTAATTGTCATCAGCAACATCATACGAAGATCGTGATTTCGATCTATGCGGTGGTCAGAACAGATCATGATTTTAGTCGAGGAGTATAGGGTTCTGGCGTGATTCCAAATCTGTGTGAGTTGAGGCGGAGGCCGAGAAAAGAGATAGGGCAATAACAGAGCTGGTGGTGGTGATAGTCACAGTGACAGTGGTAGTGGCAGTGGCAGTGGCAGTGGCGGTGGCGGTGGCGGTGGCTGTGGTGTTGGCATTGAAGGAGGCGACAACATCGGAGGTAGAGGAGAGAGAGTGAGTGTGAGAGTGCGTGTGTGACTGTGTAAGATTTGGACCGTATATGATATATATGTAAGAAAATGTATTTTTTGTTATTTTGTTTGAACTTGTCTTTTTGGATAAAGTGTTTCGGCGCTTGGACATTTGAGCAAATAAAATTGAAATTTGGACTTTTGGACTGAGTGCCTATGTTTTAATATCCCTCCAAAATATTTGTTATTCTTTCAATCAAATTATTTGAATTAAAATTATACGGAGAGAATATTGAATATTTGGTTTCCTTCCAAAATTAAAATTAATAATATTTTAAAATATACTTTTATATTTTTTAGTAAAAAAAAATATTAAGAGAAATATTTAAGATAAATAACATTTTCAGTTTTTTCTAATTTATAATTTTATTACTTGTATTTTTATTCAAATATAATTTTTAATATATTTATGACATCATGGTTCAATTCCAGTTCAACTTGATAGTTGAACCGGTGACTCATCTACCTGATTTTTTTTTTCTGATTAATTCACTAGTCCGATTTTTAAAACATTGACTAAAGGTGCATTTTCTCTCTCTCTCTCTCTCTCTCTCTCTCTCTCTCTCTCTCTCTCTCTTTTCACATAAAAAATTATTTTGATATTTTTCCCACTTGCGCTTTTGCAACATGACCAAAATTTTCGGCTACGCATTTGCTGCAACTTGTAGGGTTGTTTATAACTTTTAAAGTAAATTTTATTTTATTTCTCAAATTATTTTTTAAAAATTAATTTTTTGATTATATTAATTTTTTACTTTAACTATTCAATTCTATATCTAAAAAAAAACCAATATATTCAATTTCATTAATTCGACCTCATTTAATGAGACTTAACGTCTGGTTTGGTTTGGTTTGGTTAATATTTCATTAATGGAGAATTCTATTATACACACCCACATACTATATGTACCATTACTTACGTCATTTTCTTCTTTAGTTATAACCAATTTTCTTCTTTATTTATGACATTTTTTGAGTTATTTATTTATGACTTTTTTGTAGTTGGTTATGATTTTTTTGTATTTGATTAGTTATGACTCAGAAAGAATGGAGTTACACCATTTTTTTCTATAGATATAAAGTACATATGATACACACATTTTGAGAAGTGTGTACCATAGTCTTTTCCCTTAATTAATTTTCCCAATTATTTAATTTTACTTTGATGTTGACGCACAACAAATTAAGATGTGGCACATCGATAAATTGTTTATTTTGTAAAGAAAAATGTTTTGAAATTCTAATTGAGCACTCTCAATACATCTTTAATGATATGTAATGGACCATGTGAAGGGATGAACCTACACTTATCTCTCTATTATCTTTCTTCCACCTCATTAGAGGTCAAAATAGGTTGACGTATTAGGAATGCGGGACCACTCTTTAGTAAATCATTTCTCTGGTCCCTACACCACCAAACCTATCCTTTTTTTTTTGTCTTGTATTTATACAGTCATTGCCATCCCATTTATACAAATGCAAAACATCTATGAAAACTTGAAATTTCATTAGCTGAACTGCCACCATCAAACTATTACCACCAAAAAGCCACCTCCACGTTTCCCATAATGTCACCCCCTCCCTTCTATCTTCCCTCTCTACACCATAAAAAAACTTTCACTCATTAAAATAGTAGGAAAAACAAGAAATAATACATAGCGGAAATAAATGGATTTAGACATACCTTTTATGCTCAAACCGAATTCATGGATTATGTGGGTGAATCATGTGTCTCCATTGATATCTTCAAACAATTCCCATCAGTGGGATAGAACTATTAGAGAACTACCTACACTCATCACAATACAAGGGCATGGTTGTTCTCCCATAGCAGAAAGTTAGAGTGAGAAAATCTTTTTTCCAAAAAAACTATTCGGTTAAAAAACCCATATCATGTTATTCGTAATATGTATAGATGCAAGAGATGTAACTACCCACAACTCTATCTCCTTAGAAGATGAGATTGTGGGTTATTCATCCTTATCCCCAAGATAAGGTGGTTTGAAATTCAAATTGATGAGATCACTACATGGATCATGGGTTATACCACCATAGGTGCTCAAACTCGGGTCTGAAACTCGACCTGATTTCCAACATCTTCCACTCACACATGGATTGGCATGATAGTGCCACATCTTTATCTTAATCTCAATTTTCCCAAACCTCGAACAAACTCATACTTGCTAATGGACCGTGTGACCACTAAGAAGCTAAAAAAACAAATACTAATTAAATAACTTGATCCATAAGAAGATCCATGGGGGATCTACACAACATTTATTCGGAAAGGGTTTTGATACAGACCCTCACAAAACCCAACCCCCACGCACCTATGAGAGGGAGAGAAAAAAAAATAAAAAAAAATACATACATACCTTGTCCACATCAATTGCGGGTCATGGGGGTCACCCATTTTGGGGGTCTCAGGCATTAACCATTTAGAAATTATGCAAATTACCAAAATACCCCTAAGCTTAAAATCCTAGAAAACATAAATAGAATTATAAAATAAGACTCTAATAATATTATAAACATAATTATATAAGATTCCTATCAATTTCTCTTGGACATAATGCCAATGTCCAAATATCATTGCTTCTTTGAATTTAGCATTCTTTAAACTTTTTATACTCCAGATCATTTGCATGTGGGAGCTCTACACTAGAAACTCAAAAGTACCAGTGTAGAGACATCAACCCGAAGATGAAAATAGTGTCTTATATACCGCAACTCATCCAATTACACTGATCCAAAGACATCTCTAATCCTTTAGAAGAGTATGTTTGACCCTCTCAAAAATTGCAATACATTCACACTCAATGCGCCTCTTATACAAAACGTTGTGAGTTAGTGGCAGTGAATGTACAATAAATATGTAATACTAGATGATCTTCCTTTTGGCCCCATGCCATTTAGTTTAGGATTGATCGCTTTTCCGGTGAGGTCTCTTAAGACCGAATCATACATGACAACACAACATACCAAAGTAGCAGAACATCAACCTTATACATTATGACATAGTCAAAGGTCACAAAAGGATACAAAAGTGAAAGTCATATCAATAATAACATGTAATACTTACACGCTGAGGAAGTATGGATCCATTTTCTTAACTTATTACTCGGTCGCCAAGCACATGTAGTACGGATACATGCTACAATGGAGTAACTATTTCAGAAAGTGATGTCATACTCGATACACCAGACAAATCTTAGTCTAGTCGCTCTTAAGCGCGCGAGTCGTTTTCTAGTATCTAACCCGAATTCTCTATTTGCTCACCTTCCAAGCGCTAAATGAAATCTTGCAACTAGTTAACTGTAAAATCACCCAGGGGGTACTTGCGCGCATTAAATAATTCAGACCCTCAATCTCTTGGATCTAGTCTCACGAGTGCAAAGTGAAACGTAGACAAGAGTCTAGATTTGGCAATTTTTAGAAAATCCATTTTATTGCAAAAACATTTGCTAGAAATGGACTACGTCATCAGATCTCAAAGTTGCTACCTAATAGTTATTTTGGGAGAATTAGGAAACTCGTGACTCATGCCAAGGCCACTGTTCATCGTAACCAAGGATGCTTGGTTCGGAATCTTAGGTAAGAGGGAAGAAGGTCATTAATTGAGTAAAATCGCTCACCCAATCAAAAGATCGGCTTTTACTAAACCTTGATATGATTTTTATTAACTTCATATGTTTGTATTCTGATTATTTAATAAATCCTAAAAACTCACTATGTGAAGCAATCAAATATGGACTGTGTGTCCATTTTGGAACAATTTGACTTCATTATTTCGAAAAGGTTTTGAATAGTGCAATCATGAAAATCAAATTTATTCCAAATTAAATAACACAACCTTCACCCATTGGCATACATATCAAATAAGCAATTAGCTGCATGGTAGGATGCTAAACATAGTAGAAACACATGCACAAGCAGGATTGTAAAGCACAAAAACTTACATATTTACTAACGTCCACAAATAAGCACAAAAAAAAAAAAAAAAAAATTTAGTAAACATGCATGATCCTATATACAAGATCCTAATGTAATTCACTCATGAAATGCAACTACAGACCTGGCTTCTAATATATAACTTGTGAATCATCTCAAAACATGAGGTAGCACACAAAATCACATAATAAACAATTAAACTCACAAATGCAAATTTAGCCAGATCGTAAGGCATAAAGCATGGATATGATGACAAGCAAAATAACATGCATATTTATAGAATATCAAAAGCAAAATAAAGAACGAGATAGGAAGAAACGGGGTAGGAAATTATTACAACTTTGAATATTACAAATCCGAATAGGGGAGGATGAGGACAAATATTACAACAAAATTAAATCCTCACAATTACTCTCTAATAAATATAAAATCAATAAAAACAGAAGCTGCAAAGGCCTCGGAGATCGTCGAAGACTGTTCTGTTTGACACTGGGAGGCTGTTGGGGTTTTGTCTAGGAGAGGATGGTCGGCTGATCAAATGATGAGTTGGCCAACCAAAAGGTTGGCCAACCGGCCAAAAAGGCCAGGCCAAAACTTTGTTTTGTTCTCGAAATCAGAAAAACAAACGGGAAATATGTAAGTGGCTCAACTAACCACTTCCAATTAGCTTACAACAGGTTTATAATATGAAATTAAAGCAAGAAAAGCAATGGAAGAAATAAAATACAAGAAATACAAGAAAATGAAAAGTGAGAAAAACACATTTCCATGGAAAGGATTTGATTTCCAAACTTCCCTTTGATCACCCTCAAGTTTAGGAAGTGTGTTCTCAATTCTCAGGTTGAAAATTCGAAATTCTTCTTGGAATGGTGTTTTTGGGCTATTTAACAGTGTTTATTGGGGGGTTGGGGGGGGGGAAGAGGAGGGGAGGGGGAAGTTACAACTCTCTGTTTTTCTCAATTTCAAGGAACACTCACTCTCTTTTGGATTAAGGCTACCTGATTATGGCTCTAACAGAATTTTTGGGCTTGGTTTGATATGTTGAAAGATGGTATATCAGTGTGTATGAAAGTTTTTGTTCAAACTTAAGCTTTTCTCTTTCTTTACGTAACTCTCATTTTTTCTTTCAATTCAATTCCATTTCATCTTCAATTCTGATCCTCTCTATCTCTATAAGTAATTAGGGAAGCATCCTAGGTCAAGGAGGTGGGAAAAAAGGATGATGGAGCGATAAGAGTGGTTGAAATAGATGCTCTCTTTTGGGGGTAAAAGACAATCCCCCTTTTGACAATTCAGGCTAATGGAGGATGATGGAGGGGGTGAGTGTGTATCTTGTACATGAATCTGCCAAGAAACAACTGGAATGGGCATGACCCACACGTATTCAACAAGAATTATGTCGAAACTACCCTGCTCCTGGGAAAATTAGTCAGCCGGCCAAAAACCTTGGCTTGGCCAGGCAAAAAGTTGGTCGTGGCTAACTATTTTGTTCGAAATAGGATTTTTTGACAGAACTGTCATCCTTTCCTCATATTTTCACACTTTTTTTGCTCAATTTATTGAGAAAATGTTTCATTTTGAAGTTTAAAAGTGAGCCTCGGAACACTACAAAAATATTTGGAACAAAGTGCAGAAAGAAAGTTTTAAACGGGATTTGAAAACTTGGCCAAATCAGACTTAGGTTTGGAAATGAAGCACAAATTCCATCTTTTTTACTGAGAAATATTCGAGAAACACATTCTGATTTTCATTATCAGGTAATCAAAAGAAAGTGCCCAAGTCTTAGGGTCAGTCAAAATGGGATGTCTACAGTTGGCCCTCTTTGACAGAACTCGAAGTCATCTTCTTGATGTGAGTGAATTTCAACGCCCAAAAATGACCCTTTGGAGAAGGCTGTAAGACTTGGGCGAAAAACAAAATGCAATGCAATTGGTTGAACCCGAGGGTTGCCTATGTATCCCTTTGCAAGGAGTCAAACCAGCGTAGTTTAGGGACATAATGCAAATGATATGCAATTGAAATACAATTTGAAAACTGGACTTGCAAGCTTCACGAAGCCATTTTGGTTTTGAGCATTCATGATCTACAATGCGATGCAACATGTAATATGAAGCATAACAAGGGATACAATCCAAAAACATTCACATAAGAGAATGAAATGTAATCAATGAATAATTTAACCTACAACCCAAAATAGGGGATGTATTAACCGTTGAATAGTCTCAACTAACAGCCCAAGAAAAGGGAAGTATTAACCAAAGGTGGTTTGGACTGCCAACCCGAGAAAAGGATAGTTTCGTCATCCCAAAAAAGGGCCAGTACAAATTGAGTGGTTTGAAGCTACAACCCAAAAGGAGGCCAGCATTAATTGACCCAAAATGTTATAGTCAAATGTTGATGTGAATAGATTGTAGCCAAATAATACAACAGTGACACCATGCAAATGATATGCTAATGCAACCGAAAGTTGACTTTTTTTCCTTTCCCTTTTCTTTTAAAAAGTGCATGATGTGTGCAATGCAATATGTGGTGAGGCAAGCCTTATGCAAATGAAGCATAACTAAGGGATACAATTCAAACACGTTTACACGGGAGGAGAGAATGTAACTGATGAGTAGTTTTAACCTACAACCCAAAACAGGGGAGGTATTAACCGATGGATAGTTTTCAACTAACAACCCAAGAAAATGGAGGATTAACCAATGGCGGTTTGGACTGCCAACCCGAGAAATGGGATAGTTTCGTCATCCCAAAAAAGGGCTAGTACAAATCAAGTGGTTTGAATCTATAACCCAAAATGGGGGCTAGTTATTAATTGATGAAAAATGTTTTGGTGTGAATGGATTGTAACCATGCATGACAAATATAATAGACGGTGCAAGAGTGACAGTGAATGCAAAAAGAAGGGGCAACATAAGACAAACAATATGCAATGATGGATGGATGCACAATACATAAAATGATGGATGCTGTCATGACCCAAACCTGCCCCTATAGGTTTAGTGTCGTAATTGGCCAGTAATCCTTGGATTACCGAAGGCCTCTTAACAATTAGACTTGTAATTAGGGGCTGCGGAAGTAAATAGATAAAAGAAATATACGTAGTCCATTGAGCTGTGTAGACATACATGGGACTGATAATCTTAACTTTATAAGCATATGAGTGACGTCTTAGGTACAGTATTTACACGTCACTTCATGTACATAAAAAGGAAAACTTGTTCATAGAGCAAAAGGTAAAGTCTTATACATCCATATTAACACAGCCACAAAACATGACTTGATCTAAAACCTCATCGTAAGGCGCAAAAGGTGGTTGACAGACACAACATATAATGCTTCAGGCATCATCTTAAGCCTGATCGCAAGCCTGCTCACCTACATACATAATAAATAACTAGTGAGCGAAGGCCCAGTGAATAATAACAGAGTAAAGGGGTAAATGAATGATGTCCCATAATTTTGTTTGAATACAAAGTTCACATTCGTATTCTCATTCTGAACATTTATACAAAAATCAGAGTTCATGTTTAATCTTACATGGTGTGTCCGTTAGTGTTGATGGATCATATACAGAGTATCGTAAATCATACTTGTCAGTTCTATAGAAGAACCTCCGGCAGGATAAGGATAACTTGTAAGTTCCATAAAGAAACCTCCGGACTGGGAACTTGTAAACTTGTCAGTTTCACTTAGGAACCTCCAACAGGGTACATATAGCTTGTCAGTTCCATAAGGAACCTCTGGTACTGGGAACTTGTAACATACTTGAATCGTAGCATAATGTCATAAATGTTTGTTATTGTTGGACAATCATTTATAGTATAAAACAAGACATTCCATTTAACAAATCTTATTTCATTTGCCAAAAATAATTTAATTTGAACATAACTTTACTAAGTTATTACTCACAGATAATAGATGCTTCAAGTAAACAAACTGAGTAGGCAATTCAGTTTCCTTGTGGCGTGTGACCTAGACAGCATGACAGATACATACGTTGAAACACACATTCAGATTATACATAACTTATTTCATTTGTTCTTAGTGTGTTTCTACCCTTTATCCTTATTATGGTGTCTTAATCATGGCCTAGGAATACCTAGGATGGAATGAGGATGCAAAACTACATTAGAAAACATTTTCTAAAACTTGCTGAAAACAGGGTCCATGCTCGAACTGGCATGCAGAATGTGAGGGTCTGCTCGTGCGTAACTTCTTTCACTGGAGCGGTCTGTAAATTTTGAAAAAGTACTAGTTGCTTGTTTTTCACGCTCGACGGATGCTCGACCCTCGCTCGAGCGTGAGACTCAGACCCTTGCTCGAGCGTGACTTTTGTTGCTCGAGCGTGCTGCAAAACACAAGAACTTCTGAGGGCTTGCATTTTATGCTCGAGCGTACTTCAGGTCGCTCAAGCGGAATTGCACGCCCTCAGAGTGGTCGCTCGAGCATGGATTCCTACGTTCGAGTGTAGATGCGAATTCTGGAATTTCCAGATTTGATCGCCAAGTTCAAAACTTAATCTTTAAACACCAAAACTTGATTTTTCTGAGCCAAAACTTGAGAAAATACATGGAAACTCTTAAAACATCAAGAATTAAAGATCATTACAAGAAATCAAGGCCCAATGGCTTGCTAATTGAGCAAAATTTAACTTGAAGTGTAGGAACATGCTATAAGTATGACATGCATGCATAATTTGAGTTCATAGTTTCCGAAACATGATCAAATGAAATATTCAACTCAAAAACATGGTGAATTCTTAGATTACAACCAAAATATGAACATGCATATGAGATTTCTCATGAAAAGAACTTCAAAACTTCATGATATGGACATGCATGCATGGAATGACTTACAATTCCCAAGTTCTAACTCAATTCTTGTATAAATCAACATAATTCTCTTGAGTTCATGCATTATAGTCTAGATTTCAAAGTTTAAGGATAAAATTCTTACCTAGAGGCTTGAGTTCACAAGTGTTGAAGTTGTAACTTCTTAAATTCTCTTCAATTCCTCTAATTCTTGCTAGCTTGGCTTCAAATTGACTCAAATCTCTCCCCCTTCTCTTACTCTCTCACAGTTGTGTGTGTTTATAGGCTCAAGAGTGTGTTGAATGAAGGAAAGAAAGATGAGTGGAGGCAATAGGTGCCTAATATAGGCTTGCCTATTGATAGTTAATTAAGGCTAATCACATGGGCATCAAATTAATCTATTTAAATCGTTCCGAATCGAATTTCAATTGAACCTACCATAAAATTTTGAAAATTTCGATTAACACATGAATCAAGTCAATTTCGTGATTGGATACCAATAAGGCCTTCGATTTACAGAACAAAATAGAAATTCAACCAGATATGACTACGATGAACAGATAAAATCACAAATTATGCAACACATATGCAATTAATTCAAAATCTGGTCTTCATAACTTATTAGGCATATTAAATCATGGATTAATGTTAATCATAGGTCGGGGTTGTTATAGTCTTCCCCTCTTAAAGAGTTTGGTCCTCCAAACTCGAATTACCTTCATTTTGGAAGAACACCGGGTCCAAAGGAAACAGTTCAGGGTATCTTTTCATCATGTCTTCTTCTGTTTCCCAAGTTGCATAAGTTCCTCCATGATTCTGCCAATCAAGCTTTACCAATGGGATTTTTTTGTTCCTTAGTTTTTTTTGATTCTACGATTAACAATTTGTATTGGCCTCTTCTCATAGGTGTAGTCATCTTTCAAAAACACATGTGTTGGTTCAATGACATGGAATGGATCTCTTAAATACTCTCGAAGCATAGATACGTGAAAAATATTGTGCATATTTTCCATGATTGGGGGCAAGGCCACCTGATATGTTACTGAATTGATTTTCTCTAGCACTTCATACGGTCCAACATATCTCGGTGCTAACTTGCCTTTCACTTCAAACCACTTTTGGCCCTTCATCGGAGTTACTTTGATAAACACGTGATCCCTAATTTCATATTCTCTATCTCGCCTTTGGACATCTGCATAGCACTTCTGGCGGCTTTGTGCAGTTTTCAACCTTTGTCGAATCAATATCACATTTTCGGTTGTTTCTTGTACAAGTTCTGGTCCCAACAATGGCCTATCACCTACTTTAGCCTAGCAGATCGGAGAACGACATTTCCTTCCATACGAAGCCTCATAAGGAGCTATCCCAATACTTGAATGATAACTATTGTTATACACAAATTTGGGCAATGGTAAATAGGTCTCTCAACTTCCTTGGAAATCTAATACACACATCCTTAACATGTCTTCCAGAGTTTGATTTGTTCGTTCAATTTGGCCATCTGTCTATGGGTGGTAGGCACTACTCAATTGCATTTCAGTCCCCAAAGCTAGTTGTAAACTCTGCCAGAATCTTGAGGTAAACCTAGAATCTCTGTCAGACACTATAGATATTGGTACACCATGTAATCTCACGATTTCATTAATATATATAGTAGCTAACTTGTCTGCATTATAAATAGATTTGGCAGGTAGAAAATGAGCAGACTTAGTTAAACGGTCAACAATGACCCAGATAGAGTCCATACCTCGAGAAGAGCGAGGCAATCCCACAATGAAGTCCATGGTAATGTGCTCTCACTTCTATTCCGGTACTGGAAGCCGTTGTAACAAACCAGCGGGTTGTTGATGTTCAGCTTTAATTTGTTGGCAGTGTAAACATCTAGCCACAAAATCTGCAATACCCTTTTTCATTCCCGGCCACCAAAAATTCTACTTCAAATCATGATATATTTTTGTATTTCTTGGATGCATAGCAAATTTGGAATTGTGGGCCTCTGTCAGAATATGTTTCTTTAAATCATCATAATTCGGCACATAAAGGCGATCCTGAAATTTCAACACATTGTTCTCAAGTATAAACCTGGGCCTTGGTTTCGAGTCAATTTCATCCATGATCTTTTTCAGGAATTCATCTTGCGGTTGTTTCTCTTTGATTTCTTCAATGATTGCAGGTTGAGCGGAAATAGCAGCTAAGATTCCATCCTGTTCTCGCAGTACAACTTCAATCTCATTCCTTTCCAAATCACATAACAATTCTTCCCGACTGGTGAGCAAACATGACAAATTTCCCATTGATTTTTAGCTCAAGGCATCTGCTACAGTGTTAGCTTTTCCTGGATGATATAGAATCTGTAGATTATAGTCTTTGATTAGTTCCAGCCATCTTCTCTGTCTCATGTTCAATTCTTTTTGGGTAAAGAAATATTTCAAGCTTTTATGGTTAGTATACACTTCACAAGTTACTCCATACAAGTAATGACGCCAGATTTTCAAAGCAAACACCACAGCTGCTAGTTCAAGATCGTGAGTCGGGTAATTCTTTTCATGAGGACGGAGTTGCCGATATGCATAAGTAATCGCCTTCCCATTTTGCATTAGCACACAACCTATACCCTTGTAAGATACATCACTGTAAATCTGAAATCCATTAGTTTTGTTGGGCAAGGTCAAGATTGGTGCCGTTACCAGTCTCGTTTTCAGTTTTTGGAAGGCTAACTCTTGGTGATCATTCTAATCAAACAGTACATTTTTTTGTGTCAACTGTGTCAGTGGCATGGCAAGTTTTGAAAAATCTAGCTTCTGTAGTAACCAACAAGCCCTAGAAAACTTCTAACTTTGGACACATTAGTTGGTCTTGGCCAGTCAATAATGGCTTCAATTTTCTGTGGATCTACTAATATACCATCTCTGTTGATTACATGGCCCAAAAAGGCTACGTTGTCCAGCCATAATTCACATTTGGAAAGTTTTGCATATAATTTCTTTTCCCTCAGAATCTGTAAGGCAGTTCTCAAATGATTCTCATGTTCTTCTCTTCTTTTGGAGTAAATCAATATATCATCAATAAAGACAACAATAAATTCATCCAAAAATTGTTTGAACACCCTATTCATAAGGTCCATAAAGGCAGCAGGTGCATTGGTTACCCCAAATGGCATAACTAGGAATTTATAATGTCCATATCTAGTTCTGAATGTAGTCTTCTCTACGTCTTCTACCTTGACCTTTAACTGGTGATACCTGGATCTAAGGTCAATCTTAGAAAACACTTGGGCTACCTGAAGTTGATCAAACATGTCATCAATTCGGGGTAATGGGTACTTGTTCTTGACGGTTACTTTGTTTAACTCACGGTAGTCAATACATAGCCTCAAAGATCTATCTTTCTTTTTAACAAATAAAACTGGAGCACCCCAATGTGAGGTACTCGGAATTTCTTGTCTAAGAGCTCTTGGAGTTGGACTTTTAACTCTTTCAATTCAGAAGTCGACATCTTATAGGGAGTCTTAGAGATAGGTTGTGTTCCAAGTATTACATCAATAGTAAATTCAATTTCCCTATCAATTAAGTCCCCAGGTAGATCATTGGGAAATACATCAGGAAAGTCACAAACCACAGGAATAGTTTCTACACTGGCACTATCTAAAAATTCAGTTAATGCACAACATAAGTAGCCCTGACAACCTTTCCTTAACAATTTATTGGCTTTCATAAATGAAATCAAGTATGGTAGAGGAACTACCCCATTCCCAGTGAAAGTAAACTCAGGCATACCAAGTGGTTTGAACAAGATGGTTTTGTTCACATAATCAATGGTAGCACAATATTTAGTTAGCAAATCCATACCCAAAATATAGTCAAAATGATCAATGCTCAAGGGCAGTAAGTCAACATACAACGTCATATAACCAATCATAATATCACATGCCAGATATACATAAGCACATATCATAGAATTCCCAGATGGTGTAGACACGGATAGCAAACAATTCACAGGTTCCAACGGTCTAGTTAATTTTCGAGAAAAAGCATGGGAGACAAATGAATGTGTAGAACCAAAATCAATCAGTACATAGGCATTCTGAGCACAGATAGGAATTATACCTGACACCACTGTTTCGGTATTCTGTACATCTCTAGGCACGAGTGCAAACACCCTTCCTTGCCTTAGTGTCTCATTTCCAGCATTACCTCTGGTATTTGTTCTAGTATTGGCCCTTGCTACAGGAACAGATCCGACTGAACTTGTCGCTGGGTGGTTAACATTGTCAAACTCATTGGACAATTTCTAATCATATGACCGGTTTTGCCATACCGGAAACATGCACCCGATGCATGTTGACATATGCCTTTATGCCTCCTTCCACATTCTGAACAGACTGGTATGGATTCGCTACTCTGGCTTGAGCTGCTCGAAAATCCAGTATTTTGCTTTTTGTTCATGAAAAAGGAACGACCCTTCTGAAAAATAGATCCAGGCCTCTTACTTTTCCATTCTATTGTTGGCATTTTGGCTTGTTTCATCGCTGCCAAAGTGGCTTCTGCCATTATTGCTCTGTCTAAAAATTCCACATAGGTAGGCAATTTCAAAACGCCTACGCCGTCAAACACTTTCAAATCCAAGCCACTTTCGAATTTTAGTGCCTTTTTGTAATCGGTATCCACCATATGTGGAGTAAACCGAGCTAGTTCGGTGAATTTGGCTTCATATTCAGCTATAGACATCCTACCCTGCTTAAGTTCTTGAAACTCTGACACTTTTCGATCCCTAAAACATTGGGGGAAGTACTTGTTGTAGAATATCTCATTGAATTGTGCCCATGTCATGTCCCCGTTGTTATTTCGAACTAACAACCACCATCTCCGGGCTCCATCCTTTAAGGTGTAGGTGGCCAATAGTACTTTCTAGGTTGCGGAGCAAGGGAATACTTCAAATAGCTTCTCCATTTCAAGTAACCATGCCTCGAATTTTAACAGTTCAATGCCACTTAAGAAAGTCGGTGGTTTCATCTTCAGGAACTTTTGAGTTAAACTTATGAGATCATTGTTATCCGGTATAGACACCCCATTTTTGACCGTCCTCAAGACTTGGACGTCACCGCTGGAACACTTGGTGATTACCCCTTGTCTTGGCTTCCTCAAGAAGCTTGCACCTTTGGGATAGCTTCCATTGGAAGCTTGGTCCCTTTGACCCTTTGGTTTAGCTTCTTTGAGAAGCTTAAACACTTTTCCTTGCCTATATAAGGAGGGCCTCTCCTTTCTTTGAGGAGGTTCAGCAAAAACCAGAGCAATATACATATTTACATCTGATATATACCTTCTCTCTCTATATCTCCCTCTCTCTCATCATTTGTGTGTGTTCAAGGGCCTTAAAGTGCATTTTATCCTTAGTTTTGCACACAAACACACACTACTACACCATACTTCGCCTTTGAGAGGCATTGAGGGTTTGTTCTTGAGGTTTTGGACTGATTTTGATCAGAGGAGGAGGGCTGCATTGGCTGTTCTTCAAAGGTTCTTCAAGGGTAACACTCTTACTTTAGATTCCCCAATCTTGCACTAGACTTTTTCCTATCTTGCTTACTGTTTTAGACTTTGTGTATAATTGAAAAAAGTCTTGTATTTGCATGCTTGAAATACTTCATTAAGGTTGTTTTGGTGTTGGGGGTCGACCTTCCTCTCTTAGGCCTTGTTTGGCCCTTTTGGTGCTCTCTTTGTTAAGCTTTGGTTACTTTTGTGTGTTGACCTTCTCACCACTGAAATCCAGTGAATTTTCAGTGGTGAAGAAGGAGTTTTGAAGTCTTGCATAGGGAAGGGACACCCCTCTCCCCTTGTGTCTCTTTTGCTTATGTTTAAGGCTTATAAAGGTAGCATACATGCCTAGTTGTCTTTGGCTCCATTTCAGAGGTTTTTGGCTGTTTTTTGGTCATATTATACCTCTGTCCCATGTTGGTTTGTTGACCCTTTGCATGCATAATACACTTGCTTTGTATTCCCCCATCTTGCCATTAGACCATCATGCTTGCATTCTTTTTCCTAGCTTTGTGAAATTTTTGGTCATATTTTGCCATGCTTGAGGTCTGTTGGGTGTTGATTTGGTCATGCCTTTCATGCTTTGTATAGTCTCTTTGCATTCTAGCATGTTGGCACCGGGTGTGTGAGTCATTGGCATGCATTACCTTGGCTATTTCAGTGATTTGGACTCACTTATTATGTCATTTCAGACCATGTTTTGTGCTTACATGCTTGCATTTGTTATCCTTTCAATGCCTTGAAGAGATGTGGTCTTATGCTCTATGTTTGAGTCTTTGTGCATGCCTATGTGTTTGAGTCCTTGGGCTGCCATTCATGTAGGTTTTAAGGTGTATTTCAATGCATTAAAACTCTATTTTTGGTTGGAAAGTCTATGCCATGTTTGGTGGGGGGGAGGTGTAGAGTAATGCCCTTTTGGTGACCTTGAATGCCTTTGTTTTGATGCCAATTTCGTAGCATGTTTTTGGCCCTATCCCATGCATGTTCCAGCCCTGTTTTGTAGTCCTCTAGGATTGTTCTAGGTCATTTTGGTCCATTGGGGTTTGATTAACATGGCCATGGTTTGACCCCTCTTGGTTGGCTTCAAGTTTGGATCATTGTTGCATGCCTTGTTTGCATGACATGGTTGATTTGGCATCTTCCTCTATGCATTTTCAGAGCTTAATATGTTAGCCTAGCATCCATGTTTGTCATCTGGTGAGTGCCCTTGAAAGCTGCCTTTGATGCCTTAGTCTTAGGCTCATTAGTTTGCATGTTTATTTTGCATGATTGGCATCATCATTTTAGTGCACTTTGGCCACTGTTTTGAGGAGGTGGCTGAGGTTCCTCCATCCTAGTGTAAGTCCATGCATTTGTATCTTGTAGTATACTCATTACATTGCATGTTTGTTGCATCCTTGTAGTCAATGCATTGTTGCATGTTTACCACTTTGCCTAGTTGCCTAACTAGGTTGTATTGTAGCATTGCATGCTTGGCACTTTGCACACTTGCATAGTAGCTTACATTGCATTTGGCATGTTTTGTAACTTAGTCTTTGTACACGTGAGCCATGTTTGTACACATGCATTACATTGCTTGGTTTGGGGTGTCAAACCAAGCACGAAGATTGAGGAGTGTTCGTACTCAAGGTGACGTAACACGTCTCAATCCTCGGTTGCCGATGTCCTTGATCTCAATATGATAGGGTATTGGCACTCATTTGTTTGTTGCATGTATTTACATCAAGTTGCAAACTTGTCCTCTTAGGCCATCACGCATCGAAATGCACAATTGATGGCCTGAGGGTCGAGGGCCATGCTCCCTGGAGTTCATTGCATAATAGGGAGTGTGTCCATGCATATATTTGCTTGAAAATTCCATGCCATACACTGCTTACCCTCTGCTGCTATCAACTGCAGGTTTCAGCAGGAATATTTGGCCGGCCGACAGTGTTGAGTGCCGACCGGCAAAGAATGTTTGGCCGAGAGCACAATATTTAGCCGATGAGAGTATTCCCATGGCCGGTAGCATATTCTTTTGGCCGGTAACATTCCATAACACTCAAGGAGTAGTTCTGGGGACTTTCAGAATTTTCAGAGGGGCAAGGTAGTGTAAACAGAGGCAACAGTGCTATGGCAGCGAGTTTCCGAGTGGGGCGAGTCAAGCATGCATCATTCGCGCATTCTGAGGCAGAGCTGTGGCAGTCTCTTTAAGCTTCACATTTAGTTTATTTTGTAATTAATTTGTTAATTAATTAAGGATCTGTAATAATTAATTAGCTAGGATAGTTGATTTATTATTCGGACTGTATTATTCTTTCGGTCCCTCCGAGTGAGGGCGTATTTGTAATAAGTGTGGTGAGTGTGTGCATGTCTTCCAATCCCACGTCTTTCTTCCCTTTTATTTACCTGCTTATGATGGTTAGACTAGGGCATATTTGAATTAGCATACCTTATGCTATGCATGTGTGCATCCATACATTTGTCTTACATGCACCGGGCTCGGCACATCATGCTAACTGCACTTGTATTTCAACTCCAAATTGAGTACTTGTTAGTTGCAACATTTCACATGCCATCTTTAGGGTAGCTGAGCCTATTCTAGCTGCTTCCTGCATGTGTTGCATTAGTCATCTTAACATGAATTAGGATCATGCATATGATTACTAACTAGTTTCTGTTTTGGCTTGGAGTACTAGGTAAGCTTTTATGCTTTAGCATACCGCATGCATGTGAGTGTTTCCATGACAGCATGCTTACCATGAGGCTATTTGTTTATGTGATATAACCATTTGAATGCCTGTAGATGGAGGTTGAATTACCTGAATTGGAATAATACATTAAAATTGTGAGTTTTAAGCCCACTGGATAGTGGCAAAACCATCTTTTCTAAAGCCCACTCGAGGGTGGCAAAACCTGCATTTTAGCCTACTTACGAGTAGCAAACCATTTTTCAAACAAACATGCAATGTTTTGTTCCAATTTAGGCGATTTGATCTATACTTGTTTGCTGTGTGCATAACATAGTAATTCTAGGCTAATAACCGGAATAAGAACGCATAACGTTTTCAAAACAAGATATCATGGTTAGTAGAGGCCGATCTTTGATCGGGCGAGCGGGGGTGCTCACGAAGTGACCTTCCCCAATCATACCCAAGTTTCCAAGCCGAGGCAACTTTGGTGATGACAGACACGTGGCCTTAGGCGAACGAGTCAGGGTTTCCTAAATTCCCCCATTAAAAAAATATTTAGGTGGCGACTCTGTATCTGGCAAAGCAGTCCATG
The DNA here is from genome assembly GCA_025200525.1 of Camellia lanceoleosa. Lineage (NCBI taxonomy): Eukaryota > Viridiplantae > Streptophyta > Magnoliopsida > Ericales > Theaceae > Camellia > Camellia lanceoleosa. The sequence continues at coordinate 93,547,526 of CM045762.1, forward strand.
TTTGGCACTTCTTTTCTAAAAATCTGTTTTCTCAAAACGATTTGCCGGATTTGGGCTCTTTGGTTCAGATTAAGAACCGTGACAATTTGAGTCCGAATTGTGGCATGAGGCCCCACGCGGGCGCGTCCACATCCGGCTCCACTTGGACTGGTGAGGGAGGTAAGTGTTGTTGCCTCTGTTGTTGTTGAGTCATTGCCTCAATTAAAGCTGTAAGCATTTGTTCCATCCGGTTCATTCGAGCCTCAGATGATTTAGCTGTTCCATCATTTGTTGTATTGTCCATTTGCTATAGGTAAACAAGACATTATAAACATAGGCAAATAGTCCTCTTTACATTATTTAGATTGTTTGTTCTCATATCATATGATTATAATCGGATATGCTTTCACTTTCAAACACACACACACTTACACATGCAGATGGAATGCCCTTACTTATTACTAGGACATCCTAAACTCATATGGACTCGTGTGTGCGATGTAACATGTGTTCTGATACCACTCTGTCATGACCCAAACCCACCCCGATAGGTTTAGCGTCGTAATCGGCCAGTAATCCTTGGATTACCGAAGGCCTCTTAACAATTAGACTTGTAATTAGAGGCTGCGGAAATAAATACATAAAAGAAATGTACATCGTCCATTGAGCTGTGCAGACATACCGGAGACTGATAATCTTAAATTTATAAGCATACGAGTGATGTCTTAGGTACAGTATTTACACGTCACTTTATGTACATAAAAAGGAAAACTTGCTTATAGAGCAAAAGGTAAAGTCTTATACATCTATATTAACACAGCCACAAATCATGACTTGATCTGGAACCTCCTCGTGAGGCGCAAAAGGTGGCTGACAAACACAACATATAATGCTTCAGGCATCATCTTAAGCCTGATCACAAGCCTGCTCACCTACATACATAATAAATAACTAGTGAGCGGAGGTCCAGTGAATAATAACAGAGTGAAGGGGTAAATGAATAATGTCCCATAATTTTGTTTGAATCCAAAGTTCACATTCGTATTCTCATTCTGAACATTTATACAAAAATCAGAGTTCATGTTTAATCTTACATGGTGTGTCCGTTAGTGTTGATGGATCATATACAGAGTATCGTAAATCATACTTGTCAGTTCTATAGAAGAACCTTCGGCGGGGTAAGGATAACTTGTAAGTTCCATAAAGAAACCTCCGGACTGGGAACTTGTAAACTTGTCAATTCCACTTAGGAACCTCCAGCTGGGTACAGATAACTTGTCGGTTCCATAAGAAACCTCCGGTACCGGGAACTTGTAACATACTTGAATCATAGCATGATGTCACCTGTAACATACTTGAATCATAGCATAATGTCATAAATGCTTGTTATTGTTGGACAATCATTCATAGTATAAAACATGACATTCCATTCAACAGATCTTATTTCATTTGTCGAAAATAACTTAACTTGAACATAACTTTACTAAGTTATTACTCACAGATAATAGATGCTTCAAGTAAACAAACTAAGTAGGCAATTCAGTTTCCTTGTGGCGTGTGACCTAGACAGCATGACAGATACATACGTTGAAACGCACGTTCAGATTATACATAACTTATTTCATTTGTTCTTAGTGTGTTTCTACCCTTTATCCTCATTATGGTGTCTTAATCATGGCCTAGGAATGCCTAGGATGGAATGAGGATGCAAAATTGCATTAGAAAACATTTTCCAAAACTTGCTGAAAACAGGGTCCACACTCAAGCGGGCATACAGAATGTGAGGGTCTGCTCGAGCGTAACTTCTTTCGCTCGAGCGGTCAGTAAATTTTGAAAAAGTACTAGTTGCTTATTTTTCACGCTCGACCCCCGCTGGAGCGTGAGACTCAGACCCTCGCTCGAACGTGACTTTTGTCGCTCGAGCGTGCTGCAAAACACAAGAACTTTTGAGGGCTTGCATTTTACGCTCGTGCGTACGTCAGGTTGCTCGAGTAGAACTACACACACTCAGAGTGGTCGCTCGAGCGTGGATTCCTACGCTCGAGCGTAGATGCGAATTCTGGAATTTCCAGATTTGATCTCCAGGTTCAAAACTTAATCTTTAAGCACCAAAACTTGATTTTTCTGGGCCAAAACTTGAGAAAATACATGGAAACTCTTAAAACATCAAGAATTAAAGATCATTACAAGAAATCAAGGTCCAATGGCTTGCTAATTAAGCAAAATTCAACTTGAAGTATAGGAACATGCTATTAATATGACATGTATGCATAATTTGAGTTCATAGTTTCCAAAACATGATCAAATGAAATATTCAACTCAAAAACATGGTGAATTCTTAGATTACAACCAAAATATGAGTATGCACGCGAGATTTCTCATGAAAAGAACTTCAAAACTTCATGATATGGACATTCATGCATGGAATGACTTACAATTCCCAAGTTCTAACTCAATTCTATTATAAATCAACATAATTCTTTTGAGTTCATGCATTATAGTCTAGATTTCAAAGTTTAAGGATAAAATTCTCACCTAGAGGCTTGAGTTCACAAGTGTTGAAGTTGTAACTTTTTAAATTCTCTTCAATTCCTCTAATTCTTGCTAGCTTGGCTTCAAATTGAGTCTAATCTCTTCCCCTTCTCTCACTTTCTCACGGTTGTGTGTGTGTATAGGCTCAAGAGTGCATTGAATGAAGGAAAGAAAGATGAGTGGAGGCAATAGGTGCCTAATATAGGCTTGCCTATTGATAGTTAATTAAGGCTAATCATGTGGGCATCAAATTAATCTATTTAAATCGTTCCGAATCAAATTTCAATTGAACCTACCATAAAATTTTGAAAATTCCAATTAACACGTGAATCAAGTCAATTTCGTGATTGGATGCTGATAAGGCCTTCGATTTATAGAACAAAACAGAAATTCAAACAGATGTGACTACGATGAACAAATAAAATCACAAATTATGCAACACATATGCAATTAATGCAAAATTTGGTCTTCATAACATATTAGGCATATTAAATCATGGATTAACGTTAATCATAGGTCGGGGTTATTATAGATGCACAACAGATAACTACATAAAATGATTTTTTTTTTCCTGTTTTCAAAATTTTCTTCTTTTTTTTTGATTTTTTTTTTTTTGTAAATTCTTTTTGATTTTCTGAAAATTTCTTTTTTTGATTTTCTTTTGAAAATTTCTTTTTGAATTTACATACCATATATATACATATACAGAAATAAAAAATAAAAAATATGTATTACATACATATACATATATACACAATATTTACATATACTGATACGTACATATATACAGATACATACACACATACGAGCTATATATACATATAAGGACATAATATATACATACATGTATATGGACACAGACATACGGATATAGATATACGGACACAAATATATACAAATAAGGATACAGAAACATATATATATATACAAATATACACTGCTTCCCTATTTTTGTCGCTCCCTCTCTACCTCGTTTGTCTTCTTTAAGCGCCGTGTCTAGCGTGCGATTTTAACAATCACGGCTCGCCTGACTAATAGCTGTTGGACCGATCTCGTTTGTCAAAGATTGCCTCGACAAACCACTATTTTCTTGGCCGCTTCTTCTTAAACCACAGCTCGCGAGGAAGACAGAGTAGAGAGTTGCAAACTTCCCCTGCCATTACTCTACAAATCTTCCTTTGGCATTATACTCCTCTTGGCATGGCCTCTTTTTGCCGTCCTCTCACTCTCTTCCCTGACCTTAATGATGCCCCAATCGAGAATGCAGAGGCCGTCACCTCTTAGCCTCAATGGAGTGCCACTGCCCTTGCCCTTGTTCTCAACTTTCCTGTGATGTCAGTTGAGCAAACAATGGTAGCGTAGTTTGATATTGATACCAACCACTTTACATTGAAGTCCTGTGTGGGGCGGTGATCGTGATCTCTAATTTGTCCTATAGGCTGCAGAACAAGACAAGTGAGATACATTGGTTAAACGCCCAACTCTCTCTACTCCAGAGTATGTACAAGGATGCTTGAGCAGAGATCAGTAATTTGAAGAAGCAAAACAAGGAGCTGAAACGGTAGGCGACCACTGCGGCCCTATTTGGAGGTCCTTTGTACTCTACCTTTGATGGTCGATAGGAAGTAATTTCTTTCGAAAGCTCTACCAATGCTGATGTAGAGTTTTCAAAGGCTTCCTAAGAGTAAAGATGTAGCGAGGCAATCATTGGTAGAGTCGAGCAACGAAGCTATTTGCAAATGAAGTCGGTTAACTTTGCTGTCAGTCTACTGTTGGAAATCGAGAAAAAGTATCTCCCTCAGTTTTTTTTTCTTCAATTTTTTTCCTTTTTGTTCTTTTTCCTTTTTTCTTCTCTTCTTTTTTTCTTAGAAAGGAGCACCAATGCTTCAGATTTTTTCTTCTTGGTTTTGAAATTTTCTTTTCTTTTTTTTTTTGTTTTGTAATGCTGATCGGGGCTTCACCCTAAAGTTTAATAAAATGAGTTTCTTTGTTTGCACATCATGGTGTGAATGGCTTTGCACTTTGAGAAATGAAATACATTTTTTTTTCTTTTGAACTTGAATTTGAGAATAATCGAATTGTAATGAATTTTGAATTGGACATTGAGCCCTCAACTAGCCAGAAATAAAAAAATGACTCAATGAAAGGAAAATAAAGCAAAAGTAATCCAAACACACCTATTTACACTTGCTGGAATGAAAGAGACTCAAAACACAACTTGAAAGGACAAACCATTGAGCCTATGCAACGTCTACAGTTTTCATTTTGGATTCAAAAATTGGTCGATTGGCTAATTGATTGGCCGACCGACTGATTAGTTGTCTAACTAGTTAAAAAATTGACAAGCTAGCTAGTTTACGAACAACCTAGCTAAACAAACTGATGAACTAGCTGGAAAATTGGCAAGCCCACTAACAAGTGGCCGGTTGGCTGAAATAACCAAGAAGCCCACCTAGAGTCAACTCAAAACTTGGACGGCCGACTGAATGGCCAGCTGGCCGGCTGAAACATGCAATAGGAGACTCGAGAGTGTAGGGAGAAGACATAATTCCTGACTCGACTATGCCCATAGTTCATTATTTTGACTTTTTTTTTTCTTTTTGTTTTTGGTAAAAAGATTTTGATCAACATGAGAGTTAAATTTACATGCTTGCTCCACTCTCCATTTTGAAATCATGTAAGTCAAGCTGTGAGCACTGAAAAATTTCATTTTTTAGGTCCAAGGAATGGTCTGGTTTTGCAAAAATAGAATAATTTTTGAGAGAATTAGTCGATTTCATTAGAAGTCCTCAAAATCTATTTTTGCAATTGGCCACTACCCAACCAACATGGAATCAACCCTTGAGATGCACAAACTAAAATTAGATAACTCGAGATTGATTTGTCTCGCAACTGAATCTACCGTAAAGAAGAGATAGGACAACTGAATTGAACCAAGATAAGCCAATTGAACATGGACAAGATAGCCGAGTCAAGTAAAATATACTAATCAAACATGGATGGGATGAGTGAGTTGAAAATGGTTAGGGCCAAACTTCAAGATGAAGCTGCCTATGTATCCCAAAGATAGGAGTTAGGCCTTATGTAGTTCCGGGGTAAAGCGCCCTTCCAGGTTTTCGACCTTGCGAGCTTTTCTTCAGTTTGTCATTTTTCATTTTCTATATTTTTTCCCGCTCTAACTTTTGCCAAAGCTGCCCTTCTGGGTTTTTAACCTAGCGAGTCTCTCAAGGATAGTACTTTTTAGCCTATCTATGTTGATTAGTTGTGAAAATTCTAGGCCATCTAAATCCATGAGAATGGCTGCTACACTTGAACAGATACACTTGATGATGTAAGAACCAGTCGAATTGGGTCTAAATTTTGCCCTTAGTATCGTGGATACGAACTTGATTGTCTTTCAACAATAAATCTCAGTCTCTTAAATTTCGGGATTTGACTTTCTTTCCAGTCTCCATTGGCTTGAGAACCAATCCAATTTTGAATCTTCGATCACATCTAATCTTTTTGCCCCTAGTTCAAGGGCTGCTTCTAATCCGGCTTTGCAAGCCTTCTTCGATCATATTCGACCTTTTTGCCTCTAGTTCAAGGGCTGCTTCCAATCTGGCTATGCAAGCCCTATATTTTGGTTGATTATTGAACATTCTAAAACAAGGTTTGAAAGCTAAGGGGTTGGGTCTCAAGGTCGAAAGTGATCCTATGGTGTACAATCTCAAGATTAATTCTAGGCATACCTTTGCAGGACCACGCAAAAATATTTTTTCAAATCTTTTAATAAAGCGACTAATCGTTTGTGCTCCTATGAAGACAGTGTATAACCAATCTAGACTGAGCCATGATCCTTTTCAATACCCACATTAATGGCAATGATCTTATCCATTGAGGGCTTAACACACCTCTTTTCCTCTCAGTCAATCAACTTTTTTCAAATCCTAAAGAATTCCTCCCTCTTCGTTTTTATCAAAGTTTTGGAATTTTTTTTGAAAATTTTGGTCAGTGCAATGATTTCAAGGTACAGAGAAATAGGCAAAAATTACTGCATCAAAATTTTTTGGCTCAATGGTGGAAACAAACTTGAAGTAAAAGAAGAGACAGACACAAAAATGACAATGATGTCCGGGTTATCACCCCCGAAATCACTAAACTTAGATATGTTAGAATGACTCGAGCCAGATCCCAACTCTACAAACTTGGTAGAATCAATCTTAGACTCAACACTTAATTCAAAACTTAGAATAAAACCAATCTCAAATTGCTAGTTAAAGTGCGGACCATCCACTACATTCAGAAAAAAGCTCGTGCAATCAACAGGTGGTCACTCTCTAATCACAGAAATGGTCGGATATCTCATAAGTTCTATTTATTTACACTGGTAGACTTTGTGGGATATTAGACTTTTCTGAAGCTATGGTGCTACAACGACTTAACAAAAATAAAATGGAACTCCCAATCAGAAGTTCGGAAGTATTTTGGCTCAACTGATCATTATGCACATTGGACACTGATCATTATGCACATTAAACTCAACTCAAAATGATATGCCTGACCCATTGATCAAATTTGAGCACCCCAGATCCCATACATTGCACATAGCAAGAAAGAGAACAAACACCCCTATGAAGGGTAGGGTTCTTCTGTCCTAGCTTTGATATGATCTAGGGCTTCACTATTTATATAAGTGGCATCATACGTCCTAGAATGGGGAAGCATCCTGTCCTAGTTTTGGAAGTTGCTAGAGTTTACTATATGCACTAGGTCAGTCTTAGTCAAAAAGGGTACCTCAGTGAGACACCGATATACTTACTTAATTCGACGGATCAAGTGGTACGTGGTGATCCCGATTCCAAGGCTTGTGCTCCCATTATATTAGAGCCCATGTCCATCTATCCGCCTAAAGCCGAATAGCCGTCCAGGATAATAGGTGACGGGCATGGGACTTAGGCATACCAATGCTTGAAATGCAATGAACATGTAATTGAAACTAAAAATCATATCATAGAGTTTGAGTCAAGGTTTCTTAATATCCCCAGCAAAGTTACCAGAAACTGTAACATCGCCCAGGGGGTACCAGCGCGCATTAAACAGTTTAGACCCTTAGTCTCTTGGATTTAGTCTCATGAGTGCAATATGAAACATAGATGAGAGTCTAGATTTGGAAACTTTTAGAAAATCTATTTTATTGCAAAAACATTTGCTAGAAATGGACTGCATCATCAGATTTTAGAGTAGCCACCTCATATTTATTTTGAGAGAATTAGGAAACCTGTGACTCGTGTCATGGCCACTGTTCATCATAACCAAGGATGCTTGGCTCATAACCTTAGGTATGAAAGGGGAAGGTCATTAATTGAGCACCTCAGCTCACCCGATCAAAAGATCGGCCTTTACTAAATCATGATATGATTTTTATTAACTTCATATGTTCATATTTTGATTATTTAATAAATCCTAAAAATTTATTATGTGAAGCAAACAAATATAGACAGTGTGTCTATTTTGATACAATTTGACTTCATTATTTCGAAAAGGTTTTCAATAGTGCAATCATGAAAATCAATTTTACTCCAAATTAAATAACACAACATTCACCCACTAGCATGCATAGAGTTATATCAAATAAGCAATTAGCCACATGGTAGGATGCTAAACATAGTAGAAAAACACGCACAAGCGGGATGCTAGAGCACAAAAACTTATATATTTGTTGACATCCTGCAAATAGGTACAAAAACAACATTAGTAAACATGCATGATCCTATATACTTAATGCAATTCACTCATAAAATGCAACTACAGAGCCGACTTCTAATATATGACATGTGAATCATCTCAAAACATGAGGTAGCACACAAAATCACATAATAAGCAACTAAACTCATAGACGCAAATTTAGCAGGATCTTAAGGCATAAAGCATAGCTATGATGACAAGCAAAATAACATACATATTTACAGAATGTAGAAAGCAAAATAAATAATGGGATAGAAAGAAACGGGATGGAGAATTATTACAACTTTGAATATTACAAATCTGAATAGGGGGAAGAGAAAAAATATTATAACAAAATTAAATCCTCACAAATGCTCTCTAATTAATATAAAAACAATAAAAACAGAAGCTGTAGTTGCCTCGGAGATCGTCGGAGATTGTTTTGTTCGACACCGGAAGGCTGCTGGGGTTTTGTCCAGGAAAGAATGGATGATCGGCGAAAAGATTAGTCAGCCAGCCAATAAGGCCAGGCCAAAACTTTGTTTTGTTCCAGAAACCAAAAAAACAAATGGGAAATATACAAGTGGCTCAACTAACCACTTCCAGTTAGCTTACAACAGGTTTATACTATGAAATTGAAGCAAGGAAAGTAATGGAAGAAAGAGAATGCAAGAAATACAAGAAAATGAAAAAGTGTGCAAAATTTACCTTCCAAGGAAAATATTTGATTTCTAAACTTTTCTTTGATCACCCTAAAGTTTAGGAAGTGTGTTCTCAATTCTTAGGTTAAAAATTCAAAATTCTTATTAGAATGGTGTTTTTGGGCTATTTAATAGTGTTTGTTGGAGGGGGGAGGAAGAGAGAGAGAGAGAGAGTTACAACTCTCCGTTTTTCTCAATTTCAAGGAACACTCTTTTGGATTAAGGCTACTTGATTATGACTCTAACAGAACTTTTGGACTTAGTTTGATATGTTGAAAGATGGTATATCAGTGTGTATGAAAGTTTTTGTTCAAAACTTAAGTTTTTCTTTTTCTTTCTCTAACTCTCTTTTGTCTCTCTTAATTCAATTCATTTTCATCTTCCATTTTGATCCTCTCTATCTCTATAAGCAATTAGGGAAGGCTCCAAAGTCAAGGAGATGGGAGACAAGGTGAGAGACATGGACGATGGAGTGATAAGGGTGTTTGAAATGGATACTCTCTTTTGGGGGTAACAGACAATGCCCATTTTGACAATGGAGGCTAATGGACGATAATGGAGGGGGTGGGTGTGTATCTCGTGCATGAATCTGTTAAGAAACAGCTAGAATGGGCATAACCCACTTGCATTCAACAAAAATTCTGCTGAAACTACCCTTTCCTGGGAAAATTAGTCAGTCGGCCAATTTATTGGCTGGCTGGCTGGCCCATTTCTTGGCTGAATTGGCTGGTTAGCCAATCAAAAAAGTTGGCTGTGGCTGACTATTTTGCTCGAAAGAGGATTTTTTGACTGAATTCTCGTCCTTTTTTCCTATTTCCACATTGTTCTTTGCTCAATTTCCTGAGAAAATGTTTGATTTTGAAGTTTAAAAGTGAGCCTCAGAATACTACGAAAATAATTGGATAATTTAAGCCTCTCTTGGCTATAAATAAAATAAACTACTAGTCTCATCCTTACTTGCTCCCAAGTGTAACGCCCCTAAATTTATAAACATTTATACAATCAATTTTATTACATATTCTCCGCATATTATCAATTGAATCCATTCCACATGAATTAAGGCTTTCTCATAGAATTTCTCATAAGAGCTTACATTCATATACTATACTTGTAAGATTTGAGAATTTAACAATACACATGAAATTTGAGAAATAACAAAAAATACAACAAAAATGTCCTAAGGGCTTACACCTTTCAAGGTGAGAGCCATGATTACAAATAATAGGAATACTTTCCCAAATAGGTAAGCTCGATAGCTAAAAACATATAAACATTCAACAAGCCTCAGTGCTCCATCACAAGATCACCAATGGAGTGTGTAGACACCCCATTTTGATCGGCCTTAAGACTTAGGTGTTTTTTTTTATTACCCACTGATGAATACAAGAATGTGTTTTTCGCATAATTCTTAGTAAGAAATATGGAATTTGTGCTTCATTTCCAACCCTAAGCCTGTTTTGGCCAAGTGTTTAAGTTCTGTTCAAAACTCTCTTTCAAAACCTTCTTTCTACGCTTTGTTCCGAATATTTTTGTAGTATTCCAAGGATAATTTTTAAACTTCAAAATAAGATATTTTCTCAGGAAATTAAGCAAAGAACAGAGTGGAAATAGAAGAAAAGGGTGATAATTCCGTCGAAAAATCCTATTTCATGCAAAATAGTAAACCACGACCAATATTTTGGCCAACCGACTAACTTTTTAGCCGACTAAGCAATAAATTGGTCGGCCGGCTAATTTGCCCAAAAGCAGGGAAGTTTCGGCAAAATTCTTGTTGAATACGTGTGGGTCATGCCATTATAGCTATTTCTTAATATATTCATGCACAAGATGTGTATCTACCCCTTTCCATGATCTTCCTTTGGCCTCCATTGTCAAAAGGAAGATTGTTTTCTTCCCAAAAGGTGACATCCATTTCAACCACCCTTGTCGTCCCATCAACCTTGTCTCTCACCTCCTTGATTGAGCCTGCATTCATTATTTATATGGAGGATCAGAGAGAAATAAATAGGAGAAAAGAGATGATTGAATTAAGAAAAGTCATCGAGGCCCCTCTGCAGCTCCTGTTTTTTTTTTTTTTTTTTTTTAGTTTTAGAGAGAGTTGTGAGGATTTAATTTTGTTATAATATTTTCCTCTCCTCCCTTATTGGGATATGTGATATTCCAAAGATGTAATAATTCCTTGCTCCCGTTTCTTTCTATCCCATTCTTTCATTTGCTTTCCTTATCTGTAGATATGTAGTATATCATGCTTGTTATCATATCCATGCTTCGCATTCATGTTTTATGTCTTAAGATTTGGCTAAATTTGCATCTATGAGTTTAATTGATTATTATGTGATTTTGTGTGCTCCCTCATGTCTTGAGATGATTCATATGTCATATATTAGAAGTCGAATCTTTAGTTGCATTTCATGAGTGAATTGCATTAGGATATTGTATATAGGATCATGCATTTGTTTACTAACTTTGTTTTTGTATCTATTTGTGGGATGTCAGTAAATATGTAAGTTTTTGTGCTTTAGCATCCCGCATGTGTGTGTTTTTCTTACTATGTTTAGTATCCTACCATGCGACTATTTGCTTATTTGATATAACTCTATGCATGCTAGTGGGTGAAGGTTGTGTTGTTTAATTTGGAATAAAATTGATTTTCATGATTGCATTATTCAAAACATTTTTGAAATATATGAAATCAAATTGTTCCAAAACAATTGACACAGTCTATATTTGTTTGCTTCACATAGTAATTTTAGCTTTTATTAAATAATTGAAATATGAACATATAAAGTTAATAAAAATCATATCATGGCTTAGTAAAGGCCGATCGTTTGATTGGGTGAGCGGGGGTGCTCAATTAATGACCTTCCCCTCTCATGCCTAAGGTTTCGAGCCAAGCATCCTTGGTTATGAGGAATAGTGGCCTTGACATGAGTCATGGGTTTCTTAATTTTCCCAAAACATTAGGTGGCGACTCTAAGATCTGCGGATGTCATCCATTTCTGGCAAAGAATTTGTATTAAAATGAATTTTCTATAAAAGTTGCCAAATCCAGACTCACATCTACATTTCACATTGCACTTGTGAGACTAGATTAAAGAAGTCAAGGGTCCAAGCTGTTAACAAGCGGGGGCACCCCCCGCGCAATGTCATAGTTTCTGGTGACTCTGTTTGGGATATTAAGAAACCTTAACTTGAACTCCATAATATGATTTTTATTTCCAATTATATGTTCATTGCATTTCATGCGTTAGTGTGCCTAAGTCCTGTGTTTGTCACTTATTGTCCTGGATGGCTATTTGGCTTCAAGCAGATAGACGAATATGGGCTCTAATATGGTGGGAGCACAAGCCTTGGAATCAGGATCACCACATACCGCTTGATCTGCCAGATTAGGTAGGTATATCGGTGTCTTGTTGAGGTACCCTTTTTGACCAAGACTGACCTAGTGCATATAGTAAACTCTAGTAACTCCTAACTTAGGGCAGGATGCTACCCTATTTCAGGATGTATAATGCCACTTGTTTGAATAGTGCAACCCCAGATCATTTCAAAGCTAGGACATGATAACTCTACCCTCCATAGGGGTATTTGTTCTCTATCCTACTATGTGCAATGTATGAGATCTATATAGGGGTTCTTAAATTTAGATGAATGGTTTAGGCATGTCAATTTGTGGGGTTCAATTTTTTTTTGGTGGGGCATACAATGATCAGTTGTACAAATTAAGTTGAAGTGCTGTCGAAATTTTGATTGGGGGTATTGTTTTGTTTTTCCTAAGTCGTTGTAGCACTATAGCTTTAGAAAAATCTGATATCCCACAAAGTCTACCAGTGTAAATAAATAGAACTTGTGGGATATCCGACCATTTCTGTGATTGGGGAGTGACCACTTGTTGATTGCATGAGCTTTATTTTGAATGCGGTGGATGGCCCACACTGTAACTAGCAATTTGAGAATGGTTTTCTTGTGAGTTTTGAATTAAGTGTTGAGTCTTAGTTTGATTGCACCAAGTTTGTAGAGTTGGGATCAGGCTCGAGTCATTCTAGCACATCTAAGTTTGGTGATTTCGGGGTAATAAGCCAGGCATCATTATCCTTTATGTGTCAGTCTTTTTACTTTCTTTCGAGTTTGTTCTAACCATTGAGCCAAAAAGTTCTGAATGAAGATGTAGTTATTTTTTCCTATTTCTCTGTGCCTATAAATCATTGTATTGACCAAAAATTTTCAAAAGTTTTTCCAAAACTTTGATTAAAAAGAAAAAAAAAAAAGAGGAAGGAGTTCCTCGGGATTTGTAAAATTTGATTGACTGAGAGGAAGAGAGGTGTGCTAAGCCTTTGATGGATGAGATCATTGGTGTTAATGTGGTGTGGACACCTTATTTTTGACGGCCCTTATGACTTGGACGTCCTTGCATGCACACCTTATAATGAGTTTATTTGCTCGCTAAGTGCTCGAAGTCCTCAGCGGAACACCACATCTTTGAGCCTTTCAAACCCTGCATCCCTTTTGCCTCATTTTTGGACCATGCCTTCGTCTTTCCAGCCTGCAACCTCTGGTGGCCTGCCGACCATCCCTAGAGATTGTCGGCCATCACTTTTGGCTACCGGCCACTGATGTGGTTTGCCGGCCACCAGTGTATTTTGCAAATATTTTATGCCAGCTATACCCGCTGTTTGCACAGATGCATCCATCTATCTCCACGTGTAGGGTTGGATCTTCTTGAGGGAATTTCATGTTTTCTATATATGGAGACCCCCTCTCTCTTGTTGAAAGGTTAGAAAATTTTGAACTCAAAAATTTTCCTCTCTCTCTACAATTCTCTCTCTCTCTCTCTCTCAAAATTCTTTACACTTTAGCCTACATACACTACACTTTTGCCTACACCTCCTTAATCAAATTTGATCACTTTTGGACTGAGGTTCCTTGAAGCCTTCTTGGAGCTCATGAAGTTGGTTTTGGCCTGAATTGTTGCCTAGAATTGATCTTTGCTTCAAGAGGTATAATACTTGCCCTTTTATCTTGCTTTGCATACTTGTTTTTCTATCTTTTTCCATTGTTTTTGAACTGTTTTTGGGCTATAAAAGACTTTTTTTGTGGGCTGAAATTGGTGGTTTAGGTTATTTAAGGCTAGAGGGGTAGCTCACCCTTCTTCATTCCTTGTTTGTAAGGCCTTTCCACCTTTGTTTCCCACTTTCAAACCATTTTTTTTTGGGCTTTTGAACACTGAATTTTAGAGTAATTTCAGTGGTGAAAATCATGTTTTGAAGTCCAAATTTGGAGGGGTTAGCCTCCCCTCCTTGTGTCTTGTTTGCTAGCCTAGTTAGCTCTATGTGTCAGCTTATTTTTCTAGCCATTTGTAGCTTAATTCCAGTATGTTTTAGGCTCTGATTTGGACCATTTTAACTTTGTTTTGGGTTGGTTAAGTCATTTGAGATTTGTATTGCATGCTTATAGTGTAAGTGTCCTTATAAGCTTAGTGTTGTAGGCCTTTAGACACCACTTGTTTGAGTTGATTGCATGTTGTTTTTAGTGCTTTTCTCACTTAATTTCAGTAAGCACAATCTCTGCAACCTCTTTCATTTCTTCACCGTTTGTTTGTTTTGAGAGTTGTTTTAACTTTGAGATTGTTTAAGCTTGAGATTGAGGTTCATACTTAATGGTTTAATCCTCTTTTGGGGGTTCATTATCAACGGCATGACATCTCTCTCTCTCTTGCCTTAAAGTACCCCTTATTTGACACTTCTTTCTCTTTTAGAGGACTTAACTCACCAATGGACCTAATTGGTTAACGAATGGTTGGTAAAGTAAAATGAGTAGATAAAACTTGGAACTTAAAAGTGAGCAAGATAATAACTGGTTGTGTTCAATCAGACGTTAATTGAACACATGGAAGCTTGAGCCATTTCAAACTCATTAGTGATGAAATGATTCAAGTTTTCAAGGTCACCACTTCCCTTGATCTTTCATGAACGGAAGGAGTTTCGAGTCTTATTTTGTTGCATTAATTGAACTTGCACACTTGATTTCATAAGCCATGATGCAATGAAATTGCATCCATTGATGGTTTGTGAACCAAAGCTTGCTACTCCTTTGATTTTCTCATGAAAAGGAGGGGTGGGTTATGCAAACAAACCTTTGAAATACCCTGTATATGCTGTGTTTGCCCTCTGTTACAGTAAGATGAATATGTGCATCAGTGGCCGGCAGGCCACTTTCCGTGGTCGATAGACCACCATCCATAGCCGGCAACCTTCAACCATGGTGGGCTGGTGCTCGCAACCTTTACCAGTGGCCGACCAGCCACTGATGCAAAATTCAGTAAAGTGTTAGTAAGACAGAGTAGAGTGAGCAGTAGTGTTGGTGTTCAACTGTGCAAACAGGGGCATGCAAAAGCAAAACAGTGGCGTTTTCGGCTGGAAACCGTGTATGCGCATGAACATCTCTCATTTCCTGAGGCAGAGTAGTTAATTGCTTAGTTTAATTATTAATTGCACTTGTGTTGTAATTACTTAATTAGTTAGGTAGTTAACTAGTTATGATGTAATTATTTTAGTTAGCTAGATTAGTTAATTAATTCAAGTGTTGTAATAATTAGTTAATTAGTTTAGCTAGTTATTTATTTCGATTTGTAATAATTAGCTTAATTAGCTTAGCTTAGTTAGCTAGTTAGCTTAATTCATTCGGACTCTCCTTCGTGAGAGCATAATGATGTAATAATGTGTATGTCTTCTAACCCCACATCTTTCTCCCTTTTATTTACTAGCTTATGATGGTTAGATTAGGGACATCACGTTTCAATTTGCATATTGCATGCTTGCATCCATTCATTGTATTGCACGCATTGAGGCTCGGTTCATCATCCTAACTGTATTGTCATTTCAATACTTCTTTGAACATGTGCTTAGAACACATGTTATCAAATCGATTCATATGCCATGCTTATTAGCCAAGCCTATTTTAGTTACATTATTGCATGCGTTGCATTAGACATCTTGTATAGTTAGGAATCATGCATTTTTCTAACTCTCTTGTTTTATCTTAGCTTGGAGTACTGGGTGAGTTTTTAGTGCTTTAGCATACTTCCATGAGTGTGAGTGACTGCCATGACTAGCATGCTTGCCATGAGACTAACTGCTTAAGTGCTATAACTGTTTGAATGCCTGTGGATGAAGGCTTGTTGTTTGAATTGGAATGATTCAATGAATGAACGTTTAAGGCCACTTTGTCAAGTGGCAAATTCATAAACTTTAAGCCCATTTTGTTAAGTGGAAAAATTAAACAATTTTGCAAAAGAAACATGAAATTGAATTGTTCCAATTCGGGCAAACTAGTCTATGCCTTGTGTGTGTGCGCATCACATAGTAATGCTAGTCTAATAACTGGAACAAGAGCATATAATGTTGATAAAAATCATATCATGATTAGTACAGGCCGATCTTTGATCTGGCGAGCGGGGGTGCTCAAATGTATTCATGACTTTCCCCTCTCATACTTAAGTTCCCAAGCCAAGGCAACTTTGGTGATGATGGACACGTGGCCTTTGGCACAAGTCATGGGTTTCCTAGATTTCTCAAAAATATTTAGGTGGCGACTTTGTATCTAGCAAAGCAGTCCATTTTTGGCAATTTGATTCAAAATCAATTTTTCAAAAGATTTGTCGGATTTGGACTCTTTGGTGTTTAGTAATTTCACATTGCACTTGTGAGATTAGATTGAGAACCGCGGGAGTCTGAACTGTAGGGCTTCTTTCGAGCTTCCGAAAGGCGGCGCGAAAAAATCGAGCTACATGTGGTTATTGAGAAGGATCCTGGCTTGGTCCAGATTGGTCCTACATTGTCTTCAGAGGAGTATGAGCGACTAGTCATTTTATTAAACGAGTTCAAAAAATGTTTTTGTGTGGTCCTATGAAGACTTGCTAGGAATTGAATCAGAGATTATACAACATAGGATCACTTTTAACCTTAGGACCCAACCCCCTAGCTTTCAAACCATGATTCGGAAAGTTCAAGAATTAACCAAAGTATGAGGCTTGCATAGTTGGATTGGAAGCAACCCTTGAACTAGGAGCAAAAAGGTCGAATATGATCAAAGATTCAAATTGGGTCGTTTCTCAAGCCAATGGAGACCAGCAAGAAAGTCAAATCTTGGAATTTGAGAGAATATCCACGACCCTAGGGGCGAATTCAGACCCAATTGGATGGGTCCCTACATCATCAAGTTTATCTGGTCAGGAAGAACAACCTTTCTCATGGATTTAGATGGTCTAGAGATCTCACAACCAATCAATATGGACAAGCTAAATGAAGTACTATCCTTGAGAGGCTCACTGGGCTGAAAACCCGAAAGGGCGACTTAGGAAAAAGTTAGAGTAGACAAAAAAAAAAAAAAAAAAGAGAAGAAAAATGAAAAATGAAAAAAAATATAAAAAGAAAAACGAAAAGAGCTCATAAGGTCGAAAACTCGAAAGGGCTGTTTTGGCAAAAGTTAGAGTGCAAAAGGAGAGTGTTAATACCCGAGTGAGCTTTACCCTGGAACTACGTAAGGTCTGATTCCTAGCTTTAGGATACGTAGGCAACTTCATCCTGAAATTAGGCCTTAACCATTTTCAACTCACTCATCCTGTCCATGTTTTATTGGTGTATCTTTACTTGACTCAACTGTCCTATTCATTTTTGATTGGCTCATCTCCTTTCAATTTAGTTGTCTTATATCTTCTTTACGGTAGATTCAGCTACAAGACAAATCAAGTTCGGAATTGAGATTGTGCACCTCAAAGGGTTGGTTCCATGTTTCTCAGGTAGTGGCCATTTACAAAAACAAGTTTTGATGATTTTTAATGAAGTCGACTAATTTTCTCAAAAAACCCAGACCATTCTTTGGACCAAAAGGAAAATTTTTAGTGCTCACAACTTAACTTACATGATGTCAAAACAAAGAGTGGAATAAGCATGCTTATTTAACTCTCATGTTGATCAAAATCTTTTAGCAGAAAACAAAGAAAAAATCAAGCAATGAACTAGGGGCGTAGTCGAGTCAAGATTTTTGTCTTGTCCGTGCACTCTCGAGTCTCATATTTATATTTCAGCTGGCCAGCTAACAATTCAGTCGGTTATCCAAGTTTTTAGTTAACTCTAGGTGCTTCTTGATTGTTTTAGTCGATCAACCACTTGTTTAGCCAGCAGACCATTTGTTTAGCCAATTCATCAGTTCGTTTAGCTGGGCGGTTCATAAATCAGCCAACCTGTTAATTTTTTACCTGGTTTGACAACTAATCAACCGATCGGCCAATCAATTAGCCGGCCAGCCAATTTTTGAATCCAAAATGGAAAACTGCAGAATTTGTGTAGGCTCAACCATTTGTCTTTTAGAGTTTTGTTTTGAGTGTCTTTTGTTCTAGCAAGTGTAAATAGGTGTGTTTGGATTACTTTTGCTTTGTTTTTCTTTCATTGAGTCATTTTTTTGATTTCTAGTCAGTTGAGGGCTAAATGTCCAATTCAGAGTTTATTAAAATGTAATCATTCTCATATTCAAATTCAAAACAAAATGTTTTTCATGTTCAAGTGTTGTGCCATTCACGCCATGATATGCAAACAACGAAACGCATTTTACTGAAAATTCAGGGTGAAGCCCCCAATCAACATTATAAAAAAAGAAAAGAGAAGAAAATTTCAAAAATAACAAAAGAAAAATCTGAAGCATTGGTGCTCATCCTGAAGCACAAATAGAAAATGAAAAAAAGGAAAAAGAAAAAAGAACAAAAAGGAAAAAAAATTTAAAATACAAAAAACAAAAAAGGGACTTCTTTCTCAGATTCTTGCAGCGGCCTGGCAGAGAAGATTACAAACCGACTTCATTCGCAGACAATTTTGTTGCTCGACTGTATTGCCTCACCATAACATTACTCTTAAGAGGCCTTTGAAGACTCTGCCTTGGCATTGGCAGAGCTTCCGAAAGAAATTACTCTTCACTGGCCATCAAATGAGGAATGCGAAGGACCTCTGAATCAGGCTGTAGAGGTCACCTGTCGTTTCAACTCTTTGTTTTGCTTCTTCAAATTGTTGATCTCTTCTCGAGCATCCTTCTACATATGCTAGAGCAAGGAGAGTTAGGCGTTTAATCGATGTACCTCATTTGTCTTGTTTTGCAACCAATGGGACACATTGGAGACCGCGGTCATCGTCTCAACACAGGACTTTAATATGAAGTGGTTGACATCAATGTCAGACTGTGCTGCCATTTTTTGCTTGACTGACATTGTAGAGAAGCTGAGAATAGGGACAGGGGCACTCTGTCGAGGCTCAGAGATGCTGGCCTCAATATTCTCGATTAGGGAATCGTTAAGGTTAGGGAAGAGAGTGAGAGAACGGCGAGAAGAGTCCATATCAGAGGAGAGTAATGCCTCCAAAGAGAAAATTAGTAGAGTAATGGTAGAGGAAGTTTGCAGCTTTTTGCTCTGCTCTCTCATAGCCTTGATTTAAAAAAAAGTTGGAGAAGAATAAGAGGCCAAGAGAAAAGGGATTGCTGAGGCAATCTTTGACAAACGAGGCCGGTCCAGCTGCTGTCGGTTAGGCGTGCCATGATTGTTGAAATTGAGCGCCAAATATGACGCTCGATAAAGACGAACGTGGCAGAGAGAGAGAGAGAGAGAGAGAAAAACATGGAAGAGAGATATATGATATGTATACTGTATATGTATTTGTATGTGTATGTGCTCATATGTATATAATTTGTATATATATATATGTCTGTATGTGTGTATGTGTCCGTATGTATATGTATCTGTATGTGTGTATGTATCTGTATGTATCTGTATGTATGTATTCGTATGTTTGTGTATACCGTGCATGTATATATATGTATATGTATGTATTCCTATTTGTATATGGTTTGTATGTATATATTTTGTATGTGTATGTATATGAACGTGATATGTATTTTGTATATCATTTGTATCTGTATATATATAAATTTTCAAAAACAAAAAAAAAAATTCAAAAAAATAAATAAACAAAAATATTCAAAAAGAAATTGTCAAAAAAAAAAAAAGAAAAAAAATCAAAAGGGAATTTTGAAAGAAAATTAGAAAAAGAAAAAAGAGAAATGTTAGAAAAAAAAAAAAACAAAAAGAGAAAATTTTGAATTTTTTTTTTCCATCTATTATGCATCCGTCATATGATATCATTGCATATTGTATCTCTCACATTGC
Organism: Camellia lanceoleosa; assembly: GCA_025200525.1. NCBI lineage: Eukaryota > Viridiplantae > Streptophyta > Magnoliopsida > Ericales > Theaceae > Camellia > Camellia lanceoleosa. The sequence goes on from CM045762.1 coordinate 93,567,650, forward strand.
TCCTTCTTGTTTTTGCATTCACCATCACATTTGCACTGTCTATTACATTTGTTATGCATGGTTACAATCCATTCACATCACTTTTCTTCTTTACCTGATTGAAACTATCACCTTATTTCGTATTGAGGTATGCCTTAGGTCTTGTATATTGGTTAAGACCCATTTCTCCTTTACCCGGTTGAAACCATCACTTTATTTTATATTGAGGTACAGTCTAGGTCTTGTATATTGGTTAAGACCTCTTTCTCTTTTACTCAGTTGAAACCATCGCCCTATTCTTATTAAGGTACGGTTTAGATCTAGTAGATTGGTTAAAACCCCTTTTTCTTTTACCCGGTTGAAACCATCGCCCTATTTCGTAATGAGGTACGGTATAGGTCTTGTATATTGGTTAAGATCCTTTTTCTTTTTACTCGGTTAAATTCAATCCCCTGTTTTGTATCGAGATACGGTCTAGGTCTCGTTGTTTGATTAAAACCTTTTTTTTTCCTCTCATGTGAGTGTGTTTAGATTGTATCCCTTTGTTTTATATCATTTGCATGAGGCTTGCCTCACTATATATTACATCTTGCATTGCATAAATCATGCATTTTCAAAAATAAAAAAGAAAAAAGAATTCAACTTTTAATTGCATTAGCATATGATTTGTATGGTTACAATTATCACTGTTGCATCACTTGGCTACAATCTGTTCACATCAATATTTGATTACAACCTTTTCCATCAATTAATGTTGGCTCATTTTTAGGATGACGATACTATCCCTTTCTTGGGTTGTCAGTTCAAACTATTTATCGGTTACATTTTCTTCTCTTATGTGAGTGTGTTTGGATTATATCGTTTGTTATGCTTTATTGTACATCATGAATTTTCAAGAAAAAAACCCAATTTCGTGAAACGTGTAAGTCTAGTTTTCAATTGCACTTTGAGCATGTTATTTGTATTCTGTCCTTGAACTATGCTGGTTTGATTCCTTGCAAAGGGATACGTAGGCAACCCTTGGGTTCAGCTAACTTCATTTGAATCTTATTTTTTTGCCCAAGTCTTACGACCTTGTCAAAAGGGTCGTCTTTAGGCTTTGACATTCACTCACTTCAAGAAATGACTTCGAGTTTTGTTAAAGAGGGGCAATTGTAGACACCCCATTTTGACCGGCCGTAAGACTTGGGCGCTTTCTTTTGATTACCCGACGATAAAAACAAGAATGTGTTTCTCGTATAATTCTCAATGAGAAATATGGAATTTGTGCTTCATTTCCAACCCTAAGTTGTTTTGGCCAAGTGTTTAAGTTCTATTCAAAACTCTCTTTCGAAACCTTCTCTTCGCACTTTGTTCCGAATATTTTCATAGTGTTCTGAGGCTCATTTTTAGACTTCAAAATAAGATATTTTCTCAGGAAATTGAGAAAAGAACAGTGTGAAAATAGGAGGAAAAGATGATAAGTGTAATAACCCGACCCTCGTATATGTTTCCTGGTATGCTTTCAGTTCCATACTCTATACATTTATGTGTTTATTGTGAAATTTCATGTAAAATTAAGTTTAATTGAGTGAATCTTATGATTATAGATTCATATCTGTTTAATCAAAGAAATATTTGTTACAATTATGATGTTTGGATCAGAAATTGGAAGTCTTAGAGACTTGATAATCCGAAATTGATTTTATATTTGAGATCAACATGATTTTTAGGTCATAATATGATTTTCTGTGAAATTTTGATTTGGAATGATTAAACTGATTAAATTTTGTCTTATTCACCATTTATATATGTATATATATGTTCTTTAAACATTTGACTTGGAAGCATCTTCAAAAAATATCTCCTGAGAGAGAGTTAGAAGAAGAGAGTTAGAGAGGAAGAGGGGAAGATTAGGGAGTTGAGAGGGTTTGAAGAGATTGAACCAAGGTATGTATGAATCATCTTAAATAACCTCTCTTTAACCTCTTCTTAAATGTAGTAAGAATACTTTCATGTAAGCTAGAGTTGTTTTGGAGATCAAGTGTGTGTCAATTGTTTCATTGGAAAGCATTCTTAGCATTTAGTTGTTGGAGGTACTTTGGATTATATGGAGGAATTATGACAAATTCCTTGAATTCTCGTGTTGAAATTACATGTTTATGCATGTGTATTGTTTGTATGTTTAAGGGAATTGAGTTGTGTTTGTAAAATTGAAAAAGGTTAACTTAATTGAACTTGTGACTTATGAACCTTGTGGCAATACACACTTGTAACCCATGTTATTGTGATGTTGAACCATTGCATTGCATTAATTTCCCTTATTTTATGCTTTGTACTGAGTTTGCCAAGTTGAAAAGTTGCTTGAATTTCGATCGCATAACAGGCGTAATCGCCGCACGCGTGGGGCATGCGGTCAGCGGGGTCATGCGCACAGACGACGGGCTCACACAAGACGCGGCGAAAGGGATTTTGGGCCGAGGCTATCGAAAAAAGGCACGCGCGGAGCCATCGCCGCGACGAGGTTTCACCGCATGTGCGGCCCATGCTGGAAAATTCTGTCTGCTCTGTTTTACTTATTTAACCCTCAGGTGTTATTAAAATCTGTATTTGATGCCTCTTCAATGTTTGTAAATTCCTTTGAAACGAAACGAATCAAAAAATGATTTAAAAAGGAAAAAGAATTAATTTGTGAATTAATTTGGGAATTGCGCATGTGCGTAGGTCACAATCCGGGAGGAACTATCGTTCCACCACAGCACAGTGAGTAATAGTACTGTAGTAGTACGCTTTACTTATCGCTGGTAATTATTATTAGCTCTCTGTTGATCGTAAGTCAACTGTGTTAACTTATGTGAACGATAGGAAGCATCTGTGTACATCTGTATGATTTTGAGACTAGTCTGTTCTATTGATATCTCGGCCTAAGGCCGATCTGTAAAATCTGTTGGGCCTAAGGCCAATTTGTCAAATTTGTTAGGCCTAAGGCCATTCTGTATGACACTGGGCTTGAAGCCGCTCTGCATAAAACCTAGGCCAAGGCCATTCTGAAAATATTTGCAGAATAAGCTTAATCATGTAACCTCTGCACTTATATACCTTATAATTCAAGTTAATCATTGAATTGTTTATGTACTATTATTCACTGAGCCTTGCTCACTCTGTGTTGTGTCTGTCTCTGTAGGTAATCACCCTGGAGGTCAGTCTTAGTCCAACATGTCCGCTTCTCTTTTGTCAACTTCAATGCGTCCAAGCACTTAGGTGAAGCTCATTTATTTCTGTGGAGTTCTTGCTAAGCTTTTAGCTTTGTGCTCTAAATTTTCTGTCTAAAGTTACGAAATGTGTATAACCCTCTTTTACCAATGCTTTTGTTGCACGCCCAAGCATGGGGCTGGGTCTGTATATATGTATGTACATAACTGTTTCTCATATGTTTGTTCACTGTATGTTAGTCTATCTAAGGCAATATTTGTGATCCTGGCATGGTAGTGATAGCTCAATGGATACTGTCTATGTTAATACTTGCTTCCGTTCAGGCCCCATATGTTATGCCAACCCAATTTTATGTCCGTTTCTGAATTGGTCTTACTAGGGGCGAGTTTGGGGTGTGACAATAATTCTGTCAAAAAATCCTGTGTCGTGCAAAATAGTCAACCACGGCCAACTAGCCAATTAATTGGCTGGCCGACTAATTTGTATAGAAGCCAAGTAGTTTCGGCAGAATTCTCATTGAATGCATGTGGGTCATGCCATTATAACTATTTCTTGATATATTCATACACGAGATATGTATTTACCTCCTTCATGATCTTCCTTTAGCATCCATTGTCAAAAGGAGGATTGTCTTCTTCCTAAAAGATGGCATCCATTTTCAACCATCCTTGTCATCCCATCAACCTTGTCTCCCACCTTCTTGATTGAGCCTGCATTCATTATCTATATGGAGGATCAGAGAGGACTGAATGAGAGGGAAAAGAGGATTGAATTAAGAAAAGAGAGATAGATAAATAGAGAGAGAGAGAGAGAGAGAGAGAGAGAGAAACATTAAACATTTAAGCTATAAGCTTTCATACATTGATATTCCATATTGCCATATATGAAAATCATCCCATAAATTCTGTTATAGCCAAATTTGTGAGCCTTAATCCAAAAGAGAGTGAGTGTTGTTAAAAGAAAGAAAAACAGAGAGTTGTAACTTCCTCCCCCCTCCCCCCACCCCCCCTCCCCCCACACACTGTTAAACCACCCAAAAACACCATTCTAACTAGAATTTTGAATTTTCAAATTGAGAATTGATAACACACTTCCTAAACTTGAGGGTAATCAAAAGGAAATTTAGAAATCAAATCCTTCATTGGAAGGCAAATTTTGCACACTTTTTCATTTTCTTGTATTTCTTGCATTTTCTTTCTTCTATTGCTTTTATTGCTTCAATTTCATGGTATAAACCTGTTGTAAGCTAACTGGAAGTGGTTAGTTAAGCCACTTGCATATTTTTCATTTTTTTTTTGGTGTTTGAACAAAATAGAGTTTTCGACCTGGCTTGATTGGTCGGCCATCCAACTTTTTAGTTAGCCGGTTCATCTTTTGGCTGGCTAGCCACTTTCTTCTGGACAGAACCCAGCAACCTCTCGGCAATGAGTAGAACAGTCTCTAATGGTCTCCGAGGCCTCCTTATAGCTTTTGTTTTTGTTTATTTATTTTAGTTTTAGAGAAAGTTGTGAGGATTTAATTTTGTTATAATATTTTTCCTCTCCTCTCTTATTCAGATATGCAATATTCCAAAGATGTAATGATGTCCCACTCCCGCTTCATTCTATCTCGTTCTTTTATTTGCTTTCCTTATTTGTACATATGTAGTATATCATGCTTGTCATCATATCCATGCTTTGCATCCATGTTTTATGCCTTAAGAGTTGGCTAAATTTGTGATTTTGTGCGTTACCTCAGGTCTTGAGATGATTCACATGTCATATATTAGAAGTTGGATTTTTAGTTTCATTTTATGAGTGAATTGCATTAGGATATTGTATATAGGATCATGCATTTGTTTACTAACTTTGCTTTTGTATCTATTTGCTAGACAACAGTAAATATGTAACTTTTTGTGCTTTAGCATCCTACTTGTGTGTGTTTTTCTTATTATTTCTAGCATCCGACCATGTGGCTATTTGGGTATTTGATATAACTCTATGCATGTTAGTGGATGAAGGTTATTTTGTTTAATTTGAAATAAAATTAATTTTCATGATTGGACTATTCAAAACATTTTCGAAATATATGAAATCAAATTATTCCAAAACAAATGACACAGTCTATATTTGTTTTCTTCATATAGTAATTTTTGCATTTATTAAATAATAGAAATATAAACATATAAAGTTAATAAAAATCATATCATGGCTTAGTAGAAGTTGATCGTTTGATCAGGTGAGCGGGAATGCTCAATTAATGACCTTCCACTCTCATACTTATGGTTCCGAGCCAAGCATCCTTGGTTATGACGAACAATGGCCTTGGCACGAGTCACGGGTTTCAAAATTTTTCCAAAATATTAGGTGATGACTCTAAGATATGGTGATGTCGTCCATTTTTGGCAAAAAAATTGTAATAAAATGGATTTTCTATAAAAGTTGCCAAATATGGACTCTTATCTATGTTTTACATTGCACTAGTGAAACTAGATCAAAGAAATTGAGGGTCTGAACTGTTAATGCGCACAGGTACCCCTCGGGCAGTGTTACAAAGTGGAATTACCTCATAAAGAGCTGGAAGTTTTGTTAGATTTGGGGTTGGCAATTGTCCAGTAGGAATACTATTAACAGGGTATATAAATGATTGAAATGCATATGATCATGTACATGCTATATAAAATCCATGTTTTTCTCTTTTTAAAATCGATGATGTCCAATGTACAATTTCCATTCAAAACTCGTCGTCAGGAACGGGGCGGTAAATACGCAATGATGTCCTAAGCAAGAGCCGCAAAACTATACATATATATATATATATATTTATTGAAAATATGTTCACATTTGTCGGCAATTAATGCGGCAGGGAGATGGGCATCCAAAATCATCCGTTTTTCTACTTTCACTAGCTATTAATATGGTAGGACCAGTGGACACTTAAAAGAAAAAAAATATTTTTTCACATTCATTCGGCGATAAGCTCAAGACAGGGCAGTTGAGCACCTTGACTCCTTGCGCGGGTACCAATACAATACTTATCACATTTCCAAAACCCAACTTGACTACTCGAACTCATACGTTATTTACCCCCTTTCAACATTTCCAAAAATCCAAGAGATGGTACCCAATCAAAAGATGAAATTATGTAATAAAATGCAATGCATGAATTTGTAAACATTTCAATTGCCTAAGATTCATTCATTGGCAAACATATAAATCTTAACATCAATGTTTTGAAAATTGGACCGGTGAGCGAACCAGAGAGAGAACTGGGTGGACGGATCGCCGATTGAATCGTCAGGTCGAAGCGATTAAACCGTGATGTCATAATTACATCATAAATATATTTAAAAATATAAATGTATAAATGAAAAAACAATAATTATATTTAATAAAATAATAGAATTTTCAAATATCACTCACAATATATGAAATTGTAATATGCAATAATAGCATGACATACCTTGTTTTTATTTGTTGAAGACCTTTCTCTAAACGAGTTGAGCAATACTTTTCACAAGCAAAAATCACCACACAATCTCCCATATATCAAAGTTAGAAATTAAAACTTATTATAAATACAATCATAATAATGAAAGTAATAAAAACATTATACTAAAAATAGTTAATATTACTTATTTGTCAAATAAAAAACACAAACATAATCAAATCAAAATATGAAACTCAAACACAAACATAAACCAACCATAGAGATAAAATCTATTATTCTAAATCTTAAAACATACTAATGAGCATCCATTATTCCTAAATGAAAGTAGATAAATAAATATAAATAAAAAAAAAAGTTCAAAACCAATCCACTACACATCATGCCATAAAAACATTGCTTTTTTGCCTAATTTCTTGGGATGGCCTCCATTAGCCAAGCATCTTCATCCTCATTTTCATTCCACCACTTTGAGTATTAGATCTATCATCTACGTTGACATCACCAAATGATCCAAGGTCAATATCATTTCCAACCTCTAAGGCTGAATCATCCTCATCATCTTCTACAATAGTTACAACAAAATCAATAAGTAATCAATTTAATAATAAAAAACAAACATTGTTATATAATAATGAAATAATTAATTACTAACCATCACGTAGACCATGACATTGCCTCTTATTTTGTGGAGCCGTACTTTTTTTATAAAGCATTTGTTCCAACCCATCAAAATCAAGAAGAGGAGGCTCTTCTTCGTCTTCAACAATCCAAAACTCGATTTATCAATGTTTTTAATGTCAACTGGATCATAGTTCTTCATTTTGTTGAAATGCCTATAATTTTCACTTAAAAGTAAGACATCTTGAATAAATATTCTATTAGTAAATACGTGACAAGGTAAATGGTTCATTTACCTATTCTTCAACCGCAAGTTATAATGAATGTATACAAGATCATTAAGCCTTTGATGTTCCAATCTATTCCTCTTCTCCGTATGTATACGTTCAAAAAAACTCCAATTCCTTTCACATCTAGAAGAGCTACTAGTTTGGCTAAGAATTCAAATAGCCAACTTTTGCAAATTTAGAGCACTATGGCCAAATAACTTCCACCATTCATCTTATTATTAAAATAAAGGAAGAAACAAATAAATTAGATATAATATTACACTTACAGAATTATTAAACAATCACAATGAACAAAAATCAAATGTAACAAATAATTTTACCTTGTTGTGTTGTCTTGAATGTAATAATAGCAAACCCTCTTCCAAAATTTTCTATTTGATCTCGAAATAATCTAGCTTCATCCAAGAGTTTTGTCTTGCTAAATGTAGCTTTTGTTTCAATCACATCAAGCACATTTTCCATAACCTATAGTTTTTTGAAAAATGATACTTGATCATATTGAAAAGTCAAATTCAACCAATAAGCTGCAGCATGGATATTTTTGCATAATGTGATATCCTAACGCTCTTTGACAATATTGTATAAGGCTTGTACAATCTTTTTTTCTTCATGAAAACATTCTTAATTGCTATTCTTGCCTTGTACATGCCCTTATATACATATCCCATTGATGGCTTTTATCTCCATCAACAATACGCAACAATCGCATAAGTGGCTTAACAATCTTAATAATGATCAAGCAATCATTTGAAAACTTACTGTCTAAAATGATAGCAATAACTTCTTTTGCTTTATCATCTTTTGCATGCCTTGAATCCACCAAAAACCTTACTTGTCACTAAGGCTTTCAAATCATGCATATGATTATGAATACTATGTAATGCAATGAAAGTAATGGCAAACGGGTTGTTCTTGGGTGCAAAATTTCTGTCCATCCTTTCTTTCTCAACCAAGCTATCAACCATGTGTGATTGTAAATATATCCTATCACACTTGATGCTCTAAAGGCAAGCTCTTTCACATGTTTCAACGTGGAAATATCACTTAACACTAAGTTTAAACTGTTACGCTCCGAATTTTAATTACTCGGAAACATTACCAAAAGCTTTTAATTTAGGTTCATTTTATATATATATATATATCTATTACCCTTGAGTAATAGAAACATAATAATATATGTTCTCTCTCGCAATGAAGACAACAATAATAATAATACATGCCAACTTCCACTTTGGAACTACAAATAAATAATTACAACCATCAATGTACAAAATTCATTTCTTTCACATCTACTATGAATTTACACATAAAAGATACATGAACTTCTTAACTCTCTAACCATTTAATCTGAATTCTCTTCTTGTAAGAAAAATGAAATAACAAGGGATGAGCATAATTTCTTGATAGGAATCTCATAATTCTAAAACAATAACTATCTTATAGATAGAAATGATCATGCATGCGGAGTGATACCACATAGTAAGGTGACGTTTTGTAAATCCAAAATATCATACGTAGAGTACCTTTTCCTCAAAATTTATTTAAACATTTAAGGAAAACCTTCAGCCATAAAAATTATTCCCTTATCATCAGAAAACCATAAATCCTTTTTGAAAACAAATATATTTGAGAAACAATATCATTTTAAATTTTTTAACCAATTCCAAAATATTCCTCATTTAATTTCTATTTTAATATTCCTTTTTTTATTTCCATTTTCCCTTTCTACTCATTGCATTTATTAAAACTCCATAACCTCAAGTTCAAGTTTCCTTAATACTAAAAAACAACCCTCATACACTCCATTCCCACCAGTCAATCCTTTATTGCTATAACTCCTTAACATAGAAATCTAAGTCTTCTTTATATTCAATAACAATTCTTCTACACTTAACTCATACTTGTCTAACAACTACATCACATCCAATTTGCATTATCAATTATAATTCAACATATCTCAGGGATAATAAACCCTTTTAATTCAATTTCTAAATTATTTACAAACGAAACTCATAATCTTCCCTTAATGGTTACATATAACCCGGTGAGTTCATTACTATTTCGTTATCCATTCTTTTAGATAATTTCTATATACATTCCCCTTTCATACTAAGGTACACATCAAATTGTAATTTCATCAGTTCATCTCAAGTCAAATTATCACCAACTCAACACATTTCTCAACACATTCCACATTTTGCTAACTTGATACGATGGGATAATGGGCACCCAATTCATGGCACATTCCACCTTCTGCCGGCTATTATACGAAGGGAAGTGAACTCCCAAAAACCCTTATCTCAAAAACCATATTTTTCCAAAAATCATGTTTTTCCACATTTACTGACTATCATACGGCAGGACGTGCACCCCCAAAAACATTTTCAACTTTAAAACCATCCCCACCTTTGCTGGCTATTATATGGCAGGAAGTGGGCACCCAAAAATATTTTCAAAATCATCCGTTTTTCCACTTTTGTGAGCTACAATACGGCAGGACTTTGTGGACACCCAAAAATCATTTTTCCACTTTTGCCGGCTATTATACGATGGGACTTTGTGGACACCTAAAAATCATTTTTTCCACATTCGTCCAGCGATAAGCCTAGTCTGGGCATTTGGGCACCTTGAATTCAAAATCACCCACCACATTTACCAGCTATTATACAACGGGACGTGGGCACCCAACAACATCTCGACTCCCTGCGTAGGTACCAACCACAGCACAACCCAACAACTCAACTCAACACAACACAACACAACACAACTCAACCAAACTCAACACAACTCAATTCAACTCAACTCAACTCAACATAATATAACATAACTCAATACAATTCAACGTAGCACAATAAAATTCAACACAACTCAACACAATTCAATCACAACCCAATTCAACACCATTCAATACAATTCGGCCTAATTAGATACAAACTCTTAAACCTCCACATCATCATTTCATCACAAAGCTCATATCATCTATACCATTAGTAATTTCTTTTTCCCAAGTTTGGTTTCATATTATAACATAATTTAAAATATCAACATTAAGAGTTCAATCGCAACTTTTACATAAATTTTCAAACTCTTTAAAATTTCAATTAAACTTGTACATGTGTAATTTGACGCCTCAATTTCATGATACTACTTTCAATTTAAGAAAAATCGTCATCTATCTTCATGGACCAAACTAGGGTTTTTAAGAAAAATTAAAGCTTTTCACAAAACATATTTTATTCCAACCCTTCTATTGCTTATACACTCAAACTCATGACCCAAAATCATAACCCAACAAGTAAATCCCAACTCTTCAAACCCAAACTCCCAATCTTATGATTAATCACAATATGCATAAAAATATAAACTTTGTATTTATATAAAGAAAATACCACAAATCTATCTATAAATGAGGGTATTGAAGGAGAACTAAAAACTTATACCTCTTGAAGCAAAGAAATGACAACCCAAAAATCACTGACAATGAAATCACAAAACTTTTGGATCAAAAGGAAACCCTTAACGAGATCTACAGTCTTTCTCAAAGGACCAAGGTGAAAAGATCACTCTAGGTGAGTAGATCTAAAGATCTAAGTGAAAAAGTTTGAGTTTAGAGAGAGAGAAGAGAACTCACGGTGTAGAGAGAAAGAGAGAAAAGAAGAGGAAAAGTGAAATGAACAAGTGTTTGGAGCCTATTTATAGTAGCAAGGTAATAATAGAATAATAGCCCCAAAGTCAAATGAAAAGAACAAGTCAAAGACCCCCAAAAAGTAAGCGCCAAACCGACCCAAAAATCTGAAAATTACACACAAGTGTCGACCCTTCCGACAGAGGTGTTGACCCTTAGGAAGAAAAGTCGAGACACTAATGTGTGTAGAGAACAAGGTGTCGACACCTCCCAAACTGGTGTCGACACTAAATTTCAACAAGCAAACCCCAGTTTCTACAATAGATAAGGGTCGACCCTTCCCAAACTGGTGTCGACCTTTGAGGCCAACAACAAAAGACAAGTGTCGACACCACCAAGATTGGTGTCGACCCCAGAACAAGATTTCTAAGTTCCTAAACAACTTTTCAACGTAAACAAGTGTGAACGAACAATCCCAACATGTTTAAATCGATTTGTACTCCTCCAAAACCAAGATACAACAATTCCAAAGACTCCCAAAAAAGAAAATAAAGGAATTAAATACACCCTCCAATAGATTAAAGGATACAAGTGTTACAACCTGCCCATCTTAGGAAATTTCGTCCCTGAAATTGAAGAAGGCCAAACAAAAGGTAGCATGAACACAATTGGAAACACAACCTCTAACCTAAAACTAAACCCACATATGGGATAGATTCCCAGATTCTGATTCAATATCGCAATGCCCGAGAACACCCGAACAAGAAGAATTACAAGGAAGAGATCATGATCACTCTTTCGATCAACATACTCATCGAAGTTTAAGAGACAAGGAACAACGTCAATTACTAGTATGTCCAAGGAAAATCAAAAACTCCTCAACCAACAACAACGCGCACCACTACCATCGAATAACTAATACCCAATTGGGAAGAGAAAGAAAACCACCAATAAACCAAAAACTCGGCCGACACTAGCAGAAGTCAATGGCAAACTTCAATGTATGGTCCATCACCACAATTTCAAATTGCACCAAGCTTAGCAACATTTCCATTTATTTATACAACCCGGCATTCAAAGGTAAGACAATAAAAATTGTTCATGTATATGTATATATATGTAATTTTCTTTCTCAAACGGTGTTCCCACTTACATCGTTTACCATCAAAGTACATTTGCAAATCTGAAAATTACACATAGGTGTTGACCCTTTCGACAGAGGTGTCGACCCTTAGGAAGAAAAACTGAGACACTAATGTGTGCAGAGGACAAGGTGTCGACACCTCCCAAACTGGTGTTGACACTAAATTTCAGCAAGCAAACTCCAAGTTCTGCAATAGATAAGGGTCGACCCTTCCCAAATTGGTGTCGACCCTTGAGGCCAACAACAAAAGACAAGTGTCGACACCACTAAGATTGGTGTCGACCCCAGAACAAAATTTCTAAGTTCCTAAACAACTTTTCAACGTAAACGAGCGTGAACGAAGAATCCCAACATGTTTAAATCGATTTGTACTCCTCCAAAACCAAGATACAACGACTCCAAAGACTCCCGAAAAAGAAAATAAAGGAATTAAATACACCCTCCAATAGATTAAAGGATGCAAGTGTTACATAAACAATGTGCTACACAAGGAGACCAATTAATATTTTTTTAAGTTTGACTAACAAGTCTTCTAGTAGCAACATAATTTGCCCCATTATTTGTCACCATGTGCACAATATTGTTCACTCCCACTCACTCAACAATTTCTTCAAACAATTTAAAAAGAAGAGGAGCATCTTTTACAGCATCAGAGACATTAACAGATTTAACAAAAGTAATTCCTATAGGTCAATAGATAAGAAAATTAATGAGGGTTCTATGTCTACCATCAGTCTAACCATCACCCATAATTGTACACCTAGTTTCAGCCCAAGTACTCTTTATAGAGTCAATAAACAATTAAAGCTCTTTCTTTGAGTCATCCAATAAAAGAACTCAGACTTCATTGCAGGTAGGAACTTTATATCTTGAGCCAATGGCAATTGCAGTATCGAACCTGGGCTGAAAGTATGTGGAATTGACAATATTCATTGGAACACATGTATGTATCATACCGAAATTGTGCCACTATCATATGTGCCTTATGTACAGCTTCAATAGTTACAAGGGCATTTTTGATAGTTGGTTAAGATCTCGGAGTCGTCCTTGGTGCAAAAAATTTTTAAATTTTTTTAGGTTCCTTTCCTTTTTCATTTTTGTGTCATTGTTGCTTTACTCTTATTCCTAGTACCACCACCTTCATTAATTAAGATAATCCTATTTCGTTGTGAATTATTTCTTCAATTTTAGCATCATCCTCAAATTCAATAATAGCCCGACCAAAGGGATTAGATTCCTCACTTTGCTTTTTTATCTCAGTAATTGCTTTCAAAGCATCTTTCATTCGATATCTAACATCACCTGAAACTTTCTTACATGGCCCAACCTTTCTTGCCAAATGTTGCTGCATTCTATTAATCCCTCAACCTTTGATAGTTTTCCCACAATACAAATATGTTAAAGTTTTCTTTGTAAACATAAATTTCAGAACATAAACCTTACACTTCAGATCATTTACCATGTGTATTATCAAGAAATCAAGACAAAATGACATACCTGAATCCATTGATGAACGGTTAAACGGAAGCGTGATTATCAATAAACTCTTTGTTATTGATTATGTTATTGCCTTCTAGTCCTTTCCCCTTTGGTGCCTTATGTTTCTCCTTGAGAGGATTTAGAAAAATGGCAGTGTTCTTTTTTCCACTTGGGAAGGAATAGGGACCATAACCTTTTAAAGGTTGTAATTGGTTTTCAAAACTGAAAGGTTGTGGAAGTTCAAAAGGAATGAAAACCAACTTTAACCATTATTGGTTTTAATTTCTATTTATTGGTTTTCAAAACTGAAAGGTTGTGGAAATTCAAAAGGAATGAAAACCAACTTTAACCAATATGTTTTAATTTCTATTTCTGCCCCTCATAGAAATAGAAATTATACAACTAGTATCTACACATTAGGTCCATAACACATATACCCTTAAGCCTATTAACTAAATTGAATCACTTAAATTGTAGGCTTCTTATAAATGATAACACTACATTTAATTATGTGGTCCCATTGCGACATTATCTAACAATCTCCCACTGGACCACATATGTATCCTGAAAAATGTGTTTAACTTTAGTGAGCTCAGAAATTTGTTATCATAACTTGAGGGTATCCAAACAATCTTGTCCATTAACTATATTAATATAGGATCAAAGCGGTTTTCGTTACATCAATCGTAACTCGACCCACCAATGGTCACGTATACTAATACAGGTAAATGACATAGATCAATCATGGATGCGTAACATGGAAATTACATGTGATGTGATCCATACATGCCTATTTCCAACTGGTCCTACTTAACTTTATTGAGATCAATACTTCACACGTAGCAGGCGTAATAAATCAATATTTCATTTCTGCGAAATTAATCTAATTACATAGATAAAACTCAAAGGTGACATAAAGCGAGAATATAAATACAAACTCCCACTAAACCAGAATGTTCTCAAATAGAACAACACCCATCTGAGCAGTGTGCTCATGAAAGACCTTGGGTGGTAGTCCCTTCGTAAGTGGATCCGCTATCATGGAGTTTGTCCCAATGTGCTCTATGGAAATCTGTCCACTCTGCACTCTTTCTTTTACAATTAGGAACTTGATATCAATATGCTTTGATTTTGTCGAGCTCCTGTTGTTATTGGAATATAAAACTGCAGACTTATTGTCACAATATAACTTAAGTGGTCTTTTAGTGCCTTCCAAAATACGCAACCCAATGACAAAATTCCGCAGCCATATCCCTTGGTTTAATGCCTCATAACATGCTACAAATTCTGCGGCCATGGTGGATGAAGCTATGGCGTCGCTGCTGCAGACCTCAAGAAATTGTTCACTTGACTAACAGATAAATATAGCCTGATGTGGATTTCCTATTGTCTTGGCATCCAGCAAAATCGGAGTCGGAATATCCAATGACCTCTAACTTATCCGATCTCCTATATGTGAGCATATATTCCTTTGTTCTCTATAAATATCGCATAACACGCTTGACTATAAACGCAATATCCGGACGCGTACACACTTGAGCATACATTAGACTCCCTACAGCCGAGGCATAAGGAATCTTCTGCATTTCTTGAATTTCAAGACTGTTCTTCGGGCATTGGCTGAGACTAAATTTGTCTCCTTAGCAACCGGGGTTTCACCTGATTTACAATTTTGCATGCCAAATCTATTGAGTACTTTTTCGATATAGCTCCTTTGTGATAATCCCAGAATACCCCGAGAACGATCTCGGTGTATTTCGATTTCTAATACAAAGGACGCATCACCAAGATCTTTCATTTCAAAATTCTTAGATAGAAATCTCTTGGTGTCATGCAATAAGTTTATATCGTTTGTGGCAAGCAATATGTCGTCAACATATAAAACCAAAAATATGTGTTTACTCCCACTGAACTTGTGATACACACATTCATCAACAACGTTAGTTTCAAAACCATACGAAGTGAGAACTTGATGAAATTTGAAGTACCACTGACGAGAAGCTTGTTTGAGTCCATAGATGGATTTAGTCAATTTGCAAACCATATTCTTTGGGTCTCCTGACACAAAGTTTTCTGGTTGCACCATATAAATTGTTTCTTTAATGTCACCATTAAGAAAAGCTGTTTTGACATCCATCTGATGCAACTCAAGATCAAAATATGCAACAAGCGCCATAATTGTCCTAAAAGAATCTTTCGAAAAAACTGGAGAGAAAGTTTCTTTAAAGTCAATTCCTTCTTTTTGAGTAAAGCCTTTGGCTACAAAACGTGCCTTATACCTCTCCACATTACCATTTGAATCCCTTTTGGTTTTAATTATCCATTTACAACCTACGGGCTTCGCACCAACTGGTAATGAAACAAGTTCCCAAACTTTATTGTCTTGCATAGACTTATATTCTTCATTCATGGCTTCTATCCACTTATGAGAGTTGGAACTTTCCATGGCTTGACGAAAGTTGATTGGATCATCTTTCGACGTTCCATTTTCTACCTCATGTTCCTGGAGATATACAATATAATCATCTGAAAATGCAAATCTCCTTTCTCTTGTGGATCGCCTTAATGGCACAGATTCTTGAGGTTGAGGTTGTAGAGTTTGTTCCTCAGGAACAATTACCTCATCTTGAATGGGGGTTTGAACTATATTATCTTGAACAACATTGTCTGGTTGAGGATCCGAAATTACTTCTCGAGCAATGACAGGTATAGGAACCTGTGATTGGTCAAAAGTAGTAGTAGGAAGTGGGATTACTCCTGCTTCCTCCTCAAAGACAATGTCTCTAACTGGATTTCTCTCCCCACACTCAACATCCTCAAAAATGTTGCAATTCCCGTCTCAAATATTGACCTATTTGTGGGATCATAAAACTTGTAATCCCGTGATCGTTCGGCATAGCCAATAAAGTAGCTGCTAATGGTTTTACAGTCCAATTTTCGTTCATGAGGTTTATAAGGCCTCGCCTCAGCAGGACACCCCCACACATGCAAATGTTTTAGACTAGGCTTTCGCCCAACCCAAAGCTCATAAGGTGTTTTTACAACTGCTTTAGTTGGCACCCAATTTAAGATATAAGTTGCTGTCTTTAGAGCCTCACCCCAGAGGGAAAAGAAAAGGAATTAACAATTATACTCACATTAAGTTACCAAACAGATAATCTCTAAATAAATTAATTTAATGACAACATCTCAAGATACCTAGCACAACATTAATACCAAGCCTTTGGGCAGTGATATTAACTGTAAGTGGTATTCTTGTTGTAATGATCAAACATTGACAATAAGTTATGTCAAATAACAAATCTATCTTTTGATGGATTTATTATTCACATTAGGTTTTCTTGACAATTGGCACATGTTTATCACCACAAAATGTGTGTGTAATTCTGCCAAGTCTTAATCATGTCTTTGGACCGATAAATACCCGCATGAGATACACAAACATGAACATCAAAACATTCCATATAAAACAATCTAGACAAGAGAGATCACTTTTGTGACATCTTGTTTGAATTGACTTATATTGAGAATGTTAGAAAATTAAATTTCTGTAGACGTTGTATGAAATTACATTAAATTTAAAGATTTCTAAATTTGTGACCCCGTATATGTTATATAATCTGCAGCAATTCCAATTATATACATACATATATAATAGAATTGACGGGTCCAAAAACAAATATATATATTTTTTTTATGATGTTCAAAATTAAACCGATCAAATCGCAAGATATATCTATATATATATATATAAATACATGATGTTCATCCATTTGAGAGAAAAAAAAAAAAAACTACCCACCGAATCATTTTACAATTCCAGAAAACAGATTGCCATTTTCACAGAACAAAACAGGAAAAAACAGAATTTACATCCATAAGAAAATTCAGAATCTGATTCCAAGAAACTAAATAGAATGAATAAAGCATATCAACCTGGCTTTGATACCAATTGTAAACATAAATTTCAGAACATAAACCTTACACTTCAGATCATTTACCATGTGTATTATCAAGAAATCAAGACAAAATGACATACCTGAATCCATTGATGAACGGTTAAACGGAAGCGTGATTATCAATAAACTCTTTGTTATTGATTATGTTATTGCCTTCTAGTCCTTTCCCCCTTGGTGCCTTATGTTTCTCCTTGAGAGGATTTAGAAAAATGGCAGTGTTCTTTTTTCCACTTGGGAAGGAATAGGGACCATAACCTTTTAAAGGTTGTAATTGGTTTTCAAAACTGAAAGGTTGTGGAAGTTCAAAAGGAATGAAAACCAACTTTAACCATTATTGGTTTTAATTTCTATTTATTGGTTTTCAAAACTGAAAGGTTGTGGAAGTTCAAAAGGAATGAAAACCAACTTTAACCAATATGTTTTAATTTCTATTTCTACCCCTCATAGAAATAGAAATTATACAACTAGTATCTACACATTAGGTCCATAACACATATACCCTTAAGCCTATTAACTAAATTGAATCACTTAAATTGTAGGCTTCTTATAAATGATAACACTACATTTAATTATGTGATCCCATTGAGACATTATCTAACATTCTTCCCATCGGTAGCTTGCCCCTCAGTTACATAGTCCCACGTTGGATCAGATTTACCTCTTATTGATGATGGAGAAGTAGAGTGTGTTGTTGAATTATGATCAGATGAATCCATTTTACCTAAACAACACTATATAATATATTTAGTAATACTGAAAAATTAACACAACTATGAAATCAAAATATTTGCAAGATGAGTATACATATATTTATTTTTGCAAGATGATTACCAGAATATATAATCAAAAAATTAGTTCACCAAACCATTAACTAACAACTATGAAATCAAAAAATTACTATAAAAAATAAACCGAAATTAGAAGTTTATTATCATGTATATAACTATGAAAAATAAAAAGCCATGAACTTGAACATAGTTATCATGTAACAATTACAAATTTATTCATTGAAACATAAACAAGAGCACTGGACCCGATTATTCAGCTACATTAACAAACAAACATTTAAATAATTTCAATATGGAAGCACCAATTTCACTTTCAGGTGTTTTTTTATTTTTATTTATTTTTATTTTATTTTTTTTATTTTAGGATTTGGCTAAGTTGGTTAGTGATAATACATGTTTAAAGAGCATTGAATTGTGAATGATGGCTTTATGGCAACAAACATTTATGAAAATTTTAAAATATTTACTGATATTACTATTCCATCATTAAATTTTTCTTTGCCTCAATGCTTTTTGTTTTTGGACATGATGACTAGAAAAATAAGCAACTTAAGCATGTAGAAGGGAAAAGATAGAAACAACCCAAAATTGAAATTGAGTAGCTTTTGTTGTACAAATTGTGTATTTAAATAAAATAAATATATTTATATTTAATTAAATTGATTTACAGAGCAAGAAATCATAAGAATTATACAACTTGATGAATATAAATATTCAACAAAATAAAATTGTAAAAAGAAGCAAACCGAAACATATGTGTTACCTCAAGAATCTTAAAACAGATTATATGTTTCTCTTCAAATTAGACTTAAGATTCATATGTAATAGTTTATTTTTTCATGGAAGGGTCTCTGCTTCTGTTACAAAGAAATTTTTTTTTTTGATACAGGAAAATCCTTCATACCCTCCTACAGGTCCAAGACAGCGCCTCTTGCAGAGATCACCAGAGTGTCCTGTTAACCGTTCCGAGCGAGGAGACTATAATATGGAAACTTGCCCCGATCTCCTAAGACAAGCTCTGCTTAAGTCAAGACTCGCACAGCGGGAGAGCATTGAACCCACACCAAGTACTTATTAGACAATTTGAGATCTAACATCCTAACCAACTGTGTTTCACCCAGGAAAAAGAGAATTGAACCTGTGACCTTGGGACTTAAACCCTAAGTCTTAACCACAATGCCATAAAACAAGTCTAAAATATTGTACAAAGAAATAATACTAATAATAAAAAATTACATGTTACTGTTCTCCGAAAATATTGTACTGGCTTGGTTTTCCCTCGTCTCCACTGACATAAAGCAAGTCTAATTTATTGCATGCTCATCAGTTGGTTGAAGTAATACTAATAATAAAAAATAAATAAAAAAACTGAACTTGTGTTTTGATTTTCCCGAGATCCTGAATCATCACCAAAGAAATTGTTGAATTTGGAATGTCCACTGTTTTAATTACTGATTAGACATTCAATTTAATTTATATAATAAGGTCACTGGTTGTTTTATAAAGTGCATGATTAGAATTTTTTAAAAAAAAAACATTTGTTTATGTAGAAGTCCTTTTACATGAGATGTTCTGATTTATATAAGTAAATATATATAATATTATTTTGTTCTGTTTATGTTTAGGAAATTTAGAAGGCCTAGAAACTAGAATTTGTATGCTACTATTTTGTTGGAACAATGGCACTCCTTTGTCTCCCTCCACCTACATGATAGCAATTCTAATTTATTTACATAAATTGGATGACTCATTATTTGATTCCGAGTTTAGTAGTTAAATGTATTTCTTATGGTGTTTGGTTCTAGTATTGCCTTTTAGTATAATTTTTTGTTTCAAGCATGATATCATGTTTTGTAATTTCAATTTAGTTAACTATGAATCTATTTATTTTATTTAATTACACAATTTGTACAATAGCTTCAAACTTGAAATTGAAAGATACAAAATTTACCATGTAGTAGAAGGGAAGAGAAAGATGAAGAGAAAGACAATGGGGAGAGAGGAGAAGAGAGAAAGAGAATAGTTACCGAAATGAAACAACCCCTCTGCGTTGGAACAACCTAGAGAAACAACAAGCAAAGAGAAACAGAGTAGAGTAGAGGTTGAAATCCTCACCGAAATTGTGTCCTCCGTTTGCTGGAATGAGAGAGGCCGAAACCAACACCCAAGAGAGAGAGAGAGAGAGAGAGAGAGAGAGAGGAGTTGAAAACCCTTTCCCTATTTTGGAATGCGTAGCCCTAACATTTGGGATTTGTTGAGGGTTTTATTGTATGTTCAACAAAATCATCTGGTTGTTAAAACCAAGTCTGAGTTGACGGGTTTAACGGTTGAACCAACAGTTCTCCCGTTTCTTTCATTTTACACAGATTTTGATCCTTTTCCGGGTTTAAAGGGTTTTCTAGATCGGAATAGGGTTCAAGCACCAGTCCGACCAGTCCGACCAGCCAATCCGATTCGGGTTTCCAAACATTGCTTAACGTAGTTCATAATTAAGAAGTTTCCAATTTCCACATTCCTACCAATACCCAATTTTCCTTCATTTCAATATAAAATTTCAAACAACTCAAAAATCAACTTTTATACACATTTCTACTAAATATCAACTCAATTTCATGATTCAAGGTCTAATTGAATAAAACTTTATCTTTTGAAGAAAATTGAGAAGTTATGGTTTGAGAAAAGTTAGGGCTTTTCCCTCATTTATGTTTCCAAAGAAAATACTCATTATCAACATCTATAATCATCAAGAGTTATTCCAAATCTCTCAAAAAATTTGAGTTAAACACCATTTAAATGCATCAAAACTCATTTACTACAACATAATCATCTCATACATATATATAACTAAGAAAATACCACATCTACATCTCAAATCATAGATATACGAAGTTAAGAGTATCCCTACCTCAAGGATGAGAGCAAAAATGAAAACCTCGAAGTAATTGCAATCTAATTGGTCATTAACTTGTTCTTCACCTTTAATGTAAGATCTATGGTGGATTCTTGGTGAGAAAGAGATGAAACCAAGGTTTAGAGGTCTAGGGTTTCTAGTAAGGAGGAGAGGGAGACAAGATATAAAAAAAGAATGAAAAGTTTGAACAAAAATGTAATTTTAAAGTGGTTGATGTCAAATAGACCGCTCGAGTAGTGAAACTAAGCTCTCAGAATCTCAGCATCTTGAATTGACTGCTCGAACGATCAAACGTTCTCTCGAGCAAACTTGTATCTAGCATAGGTACTCAAATTTCAAACAAGTATAACTCTCTCGTTCGGACTCCATTTTAGATCATTCTTGTGTCTAAGTCAAAGCGCCAGAAACAAGTTTTCTAATGGTTTTAGCTTCACATCCAGATTCAAAGTGTGGATAGAGAAAAAGATAAAAGAGTGAAGATTGCTCATGGAATAATCCTATTTTACCATTACAATACCACCCCAATAAATACTCTGAAACCAATCAAAGAGACTCCAAGTACAATAATAAGAGAGTCAAGAGCAATCCCACTAGTCCAAGTGTGACAACCCCATCATGTATTATACTTATATTTGTTTAATTTTGAATGTGATCTATGTGTTTAATGTGTATTTGAATGCTATCTGTTCATTGTTGGAATATTTGTTATGATTTCTGTTTGAATTTGAAATTGAAAGCCTTAACAACTTCAGAAAACGAAATTAGCAAGCTTAATTAGAATGACATAATTCTTAGAGCCTATTGAGAAGATTGATTAAAATATGATTCAGATTAAGTTAATTAGATAAAATCAATTAGAATTAAGTAAAATTAGTTAACCTTAAGCTTGCTTAATTAGTCTAAGCTAATCAAGCCTATATATATGTTACATTGAGTGCTTAATCCATAATTTGAACTCAAAAATTCTGTTGGTAGAGAACTCTAGAGAGAGTGAGGCCAATTTAGGGAGAGAGAGAGAGAAAGAGAGAAAGAGAGGAGAAGAACATGAAGAATTTGGCTTGAAGGTTGAAGAATTTGGAAGAGAGGCTAAAGAATTTGCTAGAATTAGTGAAATTGAAGACTTTAGGTATGTGTTTGATTCTTAATTCATGAATTTAAGTCACCTAATGAGTGAATTCAAGAAGATAATGTGATTAAATTTGAGAATTGAGCTAAGAATGGTGAAATTGAAGTCAATTCATACATGCATGCATATATGAGTGTAGAATCATTATTTTGATCATGAGTTTTGTTACCTATGTTGGGTTTAGAAGTTGAATTATACATGCATCCATAATTCATCGAGTTTTGAAGATGAATTTCATGTTTTGGAAGTTTGGAAAAGAGTTCGAAGCAAATTCATACATGCACGGAGTTTTAAGTTTCAATTTTATGGAATTCATTAAGTTTTGAGCTTAGAATTTGCAAATTGGTTTTGTATCCATGTTTTTGGAAGTGTATTCAAGGTTAAGAACATGTCATAGAAGCTTTTACATTTTGAATATGAGTTTTGAAGCTCTAATTCTATTTTAGAAAATCCAGAATTCGACTACATCGCTCGAGTGAACAAATTGTCGCTTTAGCACACATTTCATGCATCTAGCATTTTTGCAGAAACATTGCACATGGCTCGAGCAACCAAATGACCGCTCAAGTGATCTCAGCTTATTTTGCACAATTGGCTTGAGCGATCATCGAGCCTAGATTCAGAATAACTAGTATTTTTGCAGACCATGTGGTTTGATTGAACGACCAATATTGCACTCAAGCGAAGTGTCCTATTTCAGCATATTTTGAAAAGTCATGTTCTGTCCATATTTGCATTCTCATTCCTTTCTAAAGCATTCTTAGGAATGAATTGAGCCTCCCAAAAGAATTAATCAGTAAGAACTTGGCATAAGAGAATTGAATAAGTTAAGAATAATCCGATTAAGCAATGTGGTCCAATGTGTGTATGTGTTTGTATGTTATGTAAGCTGTTCCACAAAGCGGTGTCACCAATCAAACTAGTGTGAATAATATCTTAGTAAAGATATTTTCATGTATATTATTTTCTAAGTGTTACTAATGTGGTAAGTTTTTCTAAACTTATTATTTTGTGCTATGAATGAGCTTTCTATTTGTCCAATCTACATAATATCTGTGAATGTGATTGGTGAGATATGAATGTATATAATGGACCTAAGGTCATTCTATATAATTGAAATGTACCCAAGTTATGGATGTGTGAAGGATGGGTATGGGCCAAGACTATGGACCAAGTAAGTTATGGAAAAATTGCCACACGTGCGTGCGGTCGCCGGGCCAGGCCGGGTCTGGGTCTGGGTCCAAGGTTTGAGATCCAAAGTCCGTGGTCTGTGGATCATGGATCTTGGATCGTGGATCGTGAATCTGGGATCTTGGGCATAGTTGTTTTGGATCTAGGTTTGAATCGGGTTGTAGTTGCCAAGGTTGGAGGCTCTCCGCTACAGTATAAATTGAAGTCTTTCCCTCAATATTTCTACACAAACTTCGTAAGAAAAATATCTAGAGCTCTTCCTTCCTTCTATTCTAGTTCTTTGGTTCCTAAGTGAGAGAATACTGCTAGAAGTTCAGTTCGTCGGAGTAGCTACAACCAATGCAGCTATAGTAGCACAACCGTTGTTGTATCTTGGGAGACAAACACCGATAGACCTCTTGCACAATCTGGTAAGGCAATAAAATACACACTTTCTTCTTCATTAAAGATACTTGGAGGAAAGTGTGGATAAAAAAATTGGCCTAAAAATTTGGCCTAAAAATAAAAAAAACCGAAATAAAAAAAGTTGGCCTAAAAATAGACCTCCACCGATAGACCTCCACACTTTCTTCTTCACTAAAAGTTGGCCTAAAAATAAAAAAAGTCAATAAAATAAAATCAAAATTAGCATTTTCCACGTCATTTAAAAAAAACATAAAAAATCCTTTTCCAAAAACAAAAAAACAAATTAAAATAAAAAAAAACCGAAATTATCATTTTTCAGGTCATTTGAAAAAAAAAACATAATAAAGCCTTTTCCAAAAAAAAAAACAAATAAAAAACAACAACAACAACAACAAAACACATTAAAATGAAACTGAAATAAGCGTTGTCAACGTCATTTAAAATTAAAAAACAAGAAAAAACCTTTTCAAAAAAAAAAAATTAAACAAAAAAAAAAGTCAATAAAATGAAATCGAAATTAGCAGTTTCCACGTCATTTCAAAAAAAAAATGAAAAAGCCTTTTCCAAAATAAAAAAACAAATTAATATATATATATATATATATATAAAAGAAGACAACAACATAACACCCAAATTTACATTTTCCACGTCATGTTAAAAAAAGCAAAACATAAAAAAGCTTTTTCCAAACCCAAAAAAAAAAGAGCAAAAATACGCCTCATCCAACCCAAATAAATAAATAAATAAATTTAAAAATAGAAATTAGTAGTTGCCACGTAATTTTAAAATAAATAAAATACATGAAAAACTATTTTTGAAAAATAAAAACAAATTAATGTATACAAATAAAAATAAAAATGACAAAAATGTAAATTAAAAAAAAAGAACCAGAAAAATACGCCTCATTAAAAAAAAAATTAAAAACAGAAATTAGCATTTGCCACGTAATTTAAAAATAAATGAAACACATGAAAAATCATATTTGAAAAATAAAAACAAATTAATGTATAGAAATAAAATAAAAAAAAAGTGACAAAAACGTAAATTAAAAAAAAAGAACCAGAAAAATACGCCTCATCCAAAAACAAAAACAAAAAAATTAAAAACAGAAATTACCATTTGCCACGTAATTTACAAATAAATAAAACACATGAAAACCCATTTTTGAAAAATAAAAACAAATTAATGTATAAAAATAAAAATGACAAAAACGTAAATTTAAAAAAAAAAAAAGAACCAGAAAAATACGCCTCATTCAAAAAAAAAATTAAAAACAGAAATTAGCATTTGCCACGTAATTTAAAAATAAATGAAACACATGAAAAATCATATTTGAAAAATAAAAACAAATTAATGTATAGAAATAAAAAAAAATGACAAAAACGTAAATTAAAAAAAAAAAGAACCAGAAAAATATGCCTCATCCAAAAACAAAAAACAAAAAAATTTAAAAACAGAAATTACCATTTGCCACATAATTTACAAATAAATAAAACACATGAAAACCCATTTTTGAAAAATAAAAACAAATTAATGTATACAAATAAAAATAAAAATGACAAAAACGTAAATTAAAAAAAAAAAGAACCAGAAAAATACACCTTATCCAAAAAAAAAAAAAAATTAAAAACAAAAATTACCATTTGCCACATAATTTACAAATAAATAAAACACATGAAAACTCATTTTTGAAAAATAAAAACAAATTATTGTATACCAATAAAAATAAATAAGACAAAAACGTAAATTAAAGAAAAAGAACAAATTAATGTATACAAAAAGAAAAATGACAAAAACATAAATTAGAAAAAAAAAAAAAAAAGAACCATAAAAATACGCCTAATCCCAACAAAAAAAAAAATCCGCACCAATGACGCTGACGTGGAGGATGTATGGCAAGGCGTTGACATGAAAAAATCACTTCAAGGGCAGTTTAGTCATTCACCATGAAGACACCTCACCAAAAAGTCAAAAAAGTCAAAAAGTCCTTTCCAAACCAAGTTTTTTAGCCACAGACTAAAATAGTCAAAAAAGTCAAAAAGCTAAAAAGCCAACTCACTTCCCAAACGGAGGCTAAGTATACAGTGAAGCTTGAGAGAAAAATTAAAGTTGTTTCTCATTGTTTCACTTTCATTCCCTATTATTTTTGGCTTAAAAAGAGGTGTAAGATACTTTCATTTTCTTCTACTTTCTTTTCTTTTCTTTTTTATTCTCCCAAACACCTTTTATCTTCTTGGTATCATTGGAGTATTGGAGTATAATCTCCCAAGCAACATATTAGATTCCTTCTATTTTGTTTATTTTTTCTTGCTTTCTTTTCTTAGTAGATTAATTTCTAGATTCCATTGGAGATGACGGGGCATATTCTCTCCAGTATCTCCTTAATATGGGTTTGAACATCTTATGTTCATTCTCATGATGTAGAGGATAGGCTATTTCCATTTTTGATACATCTTGATAGATTTATTTTTGCTGTGTTACTATCTTTCTTTTCCATTTTTACTTCTCCTTGTGTAGAGTAGCTTCTATTTTGTTCCCCTTTGTTTTAGCTTCCAAAGGAATGTTGAAATCTACCTTGCAATCTCTTTTTCATGGATTTGGATTCCCGTGTTCATTTTCATGTGTTAGGAGTAGATTCTAATCATTCCTTCTTTATTAGCTTGTTTTAGCATTGTTGTAGTGACTATTGATAATGTTTAAAATTTACTTGCTTTCAAGCCACTTTTTCATGATTTCGAGTCTTCATTTCCCTTTATGAAGAGATTTTAACTAAATGTTATGTGTAATAAAGTAAATCTTAAATTCGTTATTTTCCTTTCTATTAGACTTATTTATTTTTGATGATTTATTTAATTATATTTTTAATTTATTTGGAAGAGAAAAATAGAATCAAAATTTATTTTGATGATTTATTTAATTATGTTTTAATAGAATCCAAAATTTATTTTGATGATTTATTTAATTATGTTTGAAAGAGAAAAATAGAATCAAAATTTATTTTGTCCCATTATTTCTCACCTAAACTTTTATCCTAAATATTGTTTGAATGTATTTAATATTTGCTTAAATCAGGAATTCATTTCAACCCAAAAATAATGCCCAAACCAGACGTTCAAACAACCCAGCATAGCAGCATGCCAAAAGGTTTAAGTAGAAGATATTCAAATGAATACAACGGCTATAAACGGCTATAAGTTTCATTATATATACCAAAACCTCTCAAGTAAACAAGTTACAAAAAATCAGAAAATATTCTTTGATCTATAATCACTCACATCTATTCTCTTAAAAATTCTCTAAGAAGTGTTGTTCAATTTTTGTTTACATTTTCTTTCAGAAATTATACACTGAGACATATAGCTTTAAGCCCATCTTTCCTATGTGAGGTTTATAGAAAAATCAGAGCTTCATTTTTATATCTATCTTTGAGAGATAATTCTCGTAGCTTTTTGTGAAAACAAAAATACCTTCTTTTTAACCTTGTAAGAGTGTAGTACACTCAGTGTTCTTGACTTAGAAAGTCTATGTAAAATTCGTGAAGGATTGCTCAATTTGTAAAGAGGTTTTTAGCACCCTCGTGAAGTAGAGCATAGTGGAAAATCTCAAGTGAAGCTTGAGGAGTGGACGTAGGCCGAGTTGAAACCGAACCACTATAAATTTGTTTGCTTCTCTCTCCCTTATCTCTTTATTTTATTTAAATTACCATAACTATATTTCACATTTTCACTGTGCTAAAATCATTAATTGACATAGTTGTTAGAACACTTGTTTTAATTATTTTTATTTCATTAACTATATTTATCTGTTGTGCTAATCATAATTTTTATTAGGGTATTATTATTTTTATTTGTAAAAACCTAATTCACCCCCCTCTTAAGTTGTCTTTTGGGTAACAATTGGTGTCAGAGCCTAGACTCTTGTTTCAGATTTAACTATCTGGGAGTTTCGATCCATGGCAACCTTAGCTGAAGGACAACCCACAAATAGGCCACCATTGTTTGACAGAAACAACTATAGTCATTGGAAAGATAAGATAACCATATACCTTCAAGCCACTGATTATGCTATGTGGATTATTGTCACCAAAGATCCAAAAATTCCTTCTAAATTAGTAGACAATATTAGTGTACCTAAAATAGAAGACGAATGTGATGAGAGGGATCACAAATTATTACAAGCTAATGCTAAAGCCAAACTCACTCTTGTTTGTGGATTAAACTCTAAGGAGCATAATAGAATTTCAAGTTGTGATTTGGCAAAAGAAATTTGAGACAAACTAGAGGTAACGTATGAAGGTACAAACCAAGTGAAGGAATCTCATATTGATATGCTTGTTCATAGTTATGAATTGTTTAAAATGAACTCTGATGAATCTATTTCAAGTATGTTTACTAGATTTACTGAAATTGTAAACTTTTTGAAATCTCTTAGCAAAATTTGTACTAACAGTGAGTTAGTGAGAAAAATTCTTAGGTGTTTACCAAAGAATTGGGAAGCAAAGGTCACCGCCATTATAGAAGCCAAAGATCTCTCCACACTTGGATTGGATGAGCTTATGGGTTCCCTTATGACTCATGAGATCACCATGAAAGGACATGAGGATGTTGAAAAAAAAAGAAAAAAGAAAAAAAGTGGAATTGCATTCAAAGCCTCATTAAATGAAGAAGAACATGAAAACTCTAGTGAGGATGAAAGTTATGCCATGTTTAGTAGAAATCTCAAAAAGCACTTCAAGAAAAACAATTAAGGAGGAAGAAGACCTTTCAAAAAGGAGTACAACAAAGATAACAAGAAAGAACCTATTATTTGCTATGAGTGCAAAAATCCTAGACATATGAAGATGGATTATCCAAAATTGAAAAACCATGGAAAAGACTACAAAAGAAACAAGAAGACCATGGTAGCAGCTTGGGGAGAAAATAAAGATGAAAGCTCAAGTGATGAAATTGAAATGAAGTAGCCAACTTGTGTCTCATAGCTCTTGAAGATGAAGACTCTACTCAAGATGAGTTAACTACTTTTTATGAAGAACTTGAAAGTGCATTCCATGAACTACAAGATGAATTTAGAAAAGTTTGTGCAAAAAATAATATGTTAAAAAAATCTGTTGCATCTTTATCTAGTAATGTAGAAGAATTAAAGAAAGAAAAAAAATGTTTTGAAAATGATTTTGACACCATTTCTAATGAGAAAACTGCTTTAAAAAACAATGCTGATGATTTAACAAAAACACTTGAAAATTTTGAAAAAGGTAGAAATAATCTCAACATGCTTCTTGGAAATCAAAAATGTGTTTTCGATAAAGCAGGTATTGGATATGACCCTATTAAGAAACAAAAGAATCTCAATACAATTTTTGAAAAGACACCTCTCATGACACACCCTCATATTACTTGTCATTATTGTAGAAAGAAAAGCCATTATATATCTTATTGTTTATTCAAAAAGAATATGAACATGAGAATTAAAAAGATTTGGATGATTAAGGAATCTAACAAAACTAACCAAGAAGGACCCAAGAAATTATGGGTACCAAAAACCAACATTTGATTGTTATCTTATAGGTTTGCTTTAAGTCCAAAGCTAAAGAAGGGAAATGCTACCTTGATAGTGGATGTTCCAGACACATGACCTGAGATAAATTCTTCTTTACTAAACTATCATCGAAAGATGGAGGATTTGTTACTTTTGAAGACAACAAGAAAAGAAAAATCATCGGTATTGGTAGCATCGGTATTTCTCCTAACCCTTCTTTTGAAAATGTTTTACTTGTTGATGGACTTAAGCATAATCTACTTAGTATTAGTCAATTATATGATAAAGGTAATCGAATTATTTTTGATAAATCACACTGCACAATTGAAAGCACAAATGATTATAAAGCTTTATTCATTGGTAATCGTCATGATAATGTTTATGTTTTCCATTTCAATGATCTCTATGCTAGTGATGTTAAATGTCTATATGTTAATAATGAAAATAGTTAGTTATGGCATAGAAGACTTGGTCATGCTCATTTGTATTTAATTGCTAAACTTTTGAGAAAGGATTTGGTCATTAGACTTCCAAAAATTAAATTTGAAAAAGATCATCTTTGTAGTGTTTGTCAACAAGGAAAACAAGCTAAAACATCGTTTAAATCAAAATCTCACATTTCCACAATTAAACCTTTACAACTACTACATATGGATTTATTTGGTCCCTTAAGGACATCTAGTCTAAGTGGTAAACATTATTGTTTTGTTATTGTTGATGATTATTTAAGATTTACATGGGTTATGTTTTTAGTACACAAAGATGAAACCTTTTTTTCTTTCATAAAACTCTGTCATAGAATTCAAAATGAAAAAGGCCTTCTTATTACTAATATTCGAACCGACTATGGTAGAGAACTTGAAAATGAGAAATTTGAATTGTTTTGTGATGAGCATGGTATTGGATATAATTTTTCAGCACCTAAAATCCCTCAACAAAATAGTGTAGTAGAAAGGAAGAATAGAACTTTAGAAGAGATGAGCAGAACAATGCTTTGCGAAAATAATCTTCCTAAATATTTTTAAGCCGAAGCCGTTCACACCACATGCTATATTTTTAATTATGCATTAATTAGACCTATTCTCAAAAAGACTCCTTATGAACTTTAGCATGATAGAAAGCCCAACATTAGTCACTTGCATGTTTTTGGTTGTAAATGTTTTGTGCATAATAATGGTAAGGATAACTTAGGTAAATCTGATTGAAAATCTGATGAAGAAATTTTTCTTAGCTATTCCTTAACTAGCAAAGTTTATCATGTTTTTAATAAAAGAACTCTTATTGTGGAGAATCTATACATGTGGCATTTGATGAAACTAACATCTCTGCTCAAAAGTAAATTGTTAGTGATAATATAGATTTGGATCCAAATGTGGAAGATTCAAGTATCTACAAAAAAGAGAATCAACCATGTAAGTTGAACAAAGAGATTGAACAACCTATTCTCCCACCTCAAGAAAAAGGAGGAAACAATGATGATTTGCCAAGAGAATGGAAGTTTGTTCATAATCACACTAAGGATTTAATCCTAGATGACCCTACAAAAGGTATTGAAACTTGCTCTTCACCTTAAAACATTTGTAGTAACTTGGCTTTTCTCTCACAGATTGAGCCTAAAAACTTTCAAGAAGCCGAATTTGATGAACATTAGATGATAGCTATGTATGAAGAGCTTAACCAATTTGAGAAAAACAAAGTGTTATAACTTGTGCCAAAACCTTTCGAAATAAGCTTGATGAATCCGGCACAATTATAAGAAACAAGGCTAGACTTGTTGCACAAGGATACAATCAAGAAGAATGTATTGATTTCGATGAAACCTTTGCTCATTAGAAGCCATTCGTATGTTATTTGCATTTCCATGTTTTAGAGATTTCAAACTTTATCAAATGAATGTAAAAAGTGCCTTTCTTAATGATTTTATAAATGAGGAAGTTTATGTTAAACAACCCCCAGGTTTTGAAGATCATGTTTTTCCAAATCATATTTTTAAACTATCAAAAGCTTTATATGGTTTGAAACAAGCACCTTGTGCATAGTATGAACGATTAAGTAAATTTTTGATTGAAAATAATTTTTCTAGAGGAACGATTGACACAACACTTTTTGTTAAAACTAAAAATGATGATTTACTTATTGTGCAAATATATGTAGATGACATTATATTTAGTGCTACTAATGAAACCTTGTGTAAGGAATTTGCTAAGTATATGCAAGGTGAGTTTGAGATAAGCATGATGAGGGAGCTAAATTATTTCCTTAGGCTTCAAATCAAACAATGTAAGGAATAAATTTTTATCAACCATGCTAAATACACAAAAGAACTACTCAAAAAGTTTGGTATGTATGACTCAAAAATAGCTGGAACACCTATGAGCACATCTATTAAGGTAGACAAGGATGAAAAAGGTAAGTCCATTGATCAAACAAAATATCGAGGTATGATCAGCTCATTTCTTTATTTAAATGCAAGTAGACCCGATATTATGTTTAGTGTTTGTATGTGTGCTAGATATCAATCAAATCCCAAGGAATCACATCTCAGTGTTGTTAAAAGAATTTTTAGATATCTTGTTGGCACTCAAAATTTAGGACTGTTTTATCCTAGAGGTGTTGCATTTGATTTAATTAGTTACTCGGATGCCGACTTTTCCGGATGCAAACTTGATAGAAAAAGCATCAGTGGCACTTGTCACTTTTTTAGTAACTCATTAGTATCTTGGTTTAGCAAAAAGCAAAATTTTGTTGCTTTATCAACGGCCGAAGCTGAATAGATAGCTTCCAGAAGTTGTTGTGTCCAAATACTTTGGATGAAACAATAATTGGAGGACTTTGATTTGCATTATGATCATATCCCTATTAAATGTGATAATACTAGTGCCATCAATTTAAGCAAAAATCCGGTTCAACACTCATGAACAAAACATATTGAAATTCGACATCATTTTTTAAGAGATCATGTTCAAAAAGGGGATATTGTACTTGAATTTGTAAACACTGACAAGCAATTGGCGGATATTTTTACAAAACCCCTAAGCGAGGATCGCTTTAATTTTATTTGTGGTAAGCTTGGAATGTCGATTTCTACTTAAAAAGTTTTGTTATAACTGTGAAATTTGAATTTTTGTTAAAATGATATATGTGTATTTCTACATTGATATGGAAACATTTATATCAGTTAAATGCTCTCAAGTCCTTCATACATTTATTCTCCTTAACAGTTTGTTATTCTCAACTGTATAATTTTTTTTTGGATTCTGCATCTTGAGATAAAATTAATTTTGCATACATTAATTTTTTTACCCTCATGGTATTTTATTTTATTTTATTTTTTGCATTACCATTCCAGCAATACCAACGTCCCATTAATTTTAATTTCTGCTGGTATTATTTTATTTTAATTTAATTTATTTTTTTCATTTTGCTATTAGGCTTAATTTCTTTTATTTTTATTTTTATTTTTTTTCTCATTATTATTATTTTTTTGGGCTTAATTTTCTTATTTTTTTCTGCTTTTTAATTTTATTTTTCAGTACTTAAACATAAAAACAAAAACAAATCAAAATACAAATATTTACATAAAAAAACCCTTCATTTTTTTAACGGCCATACGTCGATCTTACTTACTCGTCTCTTCTATCGTTTTCTTCCTATTTTTATCACCTTGGGAGGCCCTTGAAGGCTCTGCCCCTGTGCTTTCGTCGAGAGCGACGACTCCCTGTTAACTATCAAAGGCTAAGAACAACGTTGCTCCAAATCAGGCCAAGGAGGTGGTCTTCCGTTTAAGCTTTTTTTTTTTTTTATCTTCAGTGCGCAAATCTCTGCTCGTGCATCCTTGTACATGCACTGGAACAGCGAGAGTTGGGCGTTGACCTGGTAGAGCTTACTCGTCCTATTCTAAAGTCGGTGAGCCAATTTTGTGACTGTAGTCACCATCTCTATACAAGACGTCAGTGTGAAATGATTGGTTTTAATGTCTAATTGAGCTGCCATTATTTGCTTAATCGACATCATAGGAAGGTTGGGAAGAGTAGGAGCCGAGGCACTCGGCCCAGCAGCGCTTACGGGATCATTCAAGTCCGAAAAGAGAGTTAGGGGACAGGACGAGGCCATGAAGTAGAAGAGAGAGATGTAATCGACAGGAGGGTCGTTTTTGGCAGCTTTTCTACTTTGCTCAGTCTCTCTGTTCTATCTCTCTCACGTAGAAGAAGAAAGAGATGGAAGTGAATGAGCAAGATGCAGGAGAAGAGAGTGATTAAGAAACAGACGGAGGAGAAGAAGACAAGAGGGAGAGAGAGCTAAGGCCGTTGATTGACCCATCTCGCTTTTGTCGATCGGTTGACACAAAAGCGATGACGTGTGTCCGACTCGATTTTCGATGGAAAAGAGAGAGGCGCACGAATCGTATATATATGTATATATATGTTTTGAATTGTGTAGATGTCATTTATCATTATCATTTTCCTCCTCCTCCTCCTCCTCTTCCACCAAATTCTGACCCATGATTTCTTTTTGATAATGTCACAGAGGGAGAAATTATATGATGTTATGTCTTATGGTATTATTTTGTTATGATGTTATGTATTATGGTATTATTTTCAAATTATGATATTATTTGAAAACTAATCTGATGATTATGTATTTATAGTTTGATATCTTAGTCTCATATCATGTTTCTAATTAAAACTTATTTATTGTACATGTGCTAACCTATGTATTTAGAAATGAATTCATAGAGCATGACTTGAGGGGGAGCTTTTCTTACTCCCAAATCAAATCAAAACATCATTGTGTGCCATCATCAAAAAGGAGGAGATTGTTAGACTTATTTATTTTGATGATTTATTTAATTATGTTTTTAATTTATTTGGAAGAGAAAAATAAAATCAAAATTTATTTTGATGTTTTATTTGAAAAAGAAAAATAGAATCCAAAATTTATTTTAATGATTTATTTAATTATGTTTGAAAGAGAAAAATAGAATCAAAATTTATTTTGTCTCATTATTTCTCACATAAACTTTTATCTTAAATATTGTTTGAATGTATTTGATATTTGCTTAAATCAGGAGTTCATTTCAACTCAAAAATAATGTCCAAACTAGAGGTTCAAACAGCCCAAAGCAAAGGTTTAAACAACCCAGCACAGCAGCATGCCAAAAGGTTCAAGTAGAAGATATTCAAATTAGTAATGATGGAGTGGAAGATATTCAAATGAATACAACGGATATAAACGGCTATAAGTTTCATTATATATACCAAAGCCTCTAATGTAAACAAGTTACAAAAAATCAGAAAATATTCTTTGATCTATAATCACTCACATCTATTCTCTAAAAAATTCTCTGAGAATTGTTCTTCAATTTTTGTTACATTCTCTTTCAGAAATTATATACTGAGACGTATAGCTTTAAGCCCATCTTTCTTGTGTGAGGTTTATAGAAAAACCAGAGCTTCATTTTTATATCTATCTTTGACAGATAATTCTTATAACTTTCTGTGAAAACAAAAACACCTTCTTTTCAACCTTGTAAGAGTGTAGTACACTCAGTGTTCTTGACTTAGGAAGTTTGTGTGAAATCCGTGGAGGATTGCTCCATTTGTAAAGAGGTTGCTAGCACCCCCATGAAGGTAGAGCATAGTGAAAAATTTTAAGTGAAGCTTGAGGAGTGGACGTAGGCCGAGTTGAAGTCGAACCACTATAAATTTGTTTGCCTCTCTCTCCCTTATCTCTTTATTTTATTTAAATTGCCATAGCTATATTTCACATTTTCACTGTGCTAAAATCATTAACTGACATAGTTGTTAGAACATTTGTTTTAATTATTTTTATTTCATTAACTATATTTATCTATTGTGCTAGTCATAATTTTTATTAAGGTATTATTATTTTTATTTTAAAAACCTAATTCACCCCTCTCTTAGGTTGTCTTTTGGGTAACACTTTCGTTCTCTTATTAGCTAGCTTTCTTTTCTATGTGGCTTCTTCAAATTTTTTCTCTTGCTTTCTTTTCCATGTAGCTTCTTTAAATCTATTATTTGTTTATTTGTTTCGTTTAGTTTATTTGATTCTCTTATTAGCTTACTTCCTTTAGTTTATTTGCTTCTCTTATTAGCTTACTTCATTTTTCTATATAGTTCCTTTAATTCTATTTGTCTCTCTTCCCTTTTATTTACTTATGCTTTCTTATTTGTTTAACTTGTTTTGTTTACTTTCATTTTATTATCTTTTATCCATGCTTCATATTCATGACCATAGTTTAGTTCATGCATTTGTGTTCGGTTCATTGTATTTTATTAAATGTTGCTACTACGTGGATTAAGCATATTTCCATGCTTGAAATGGTGCACATGACATTTTAATGGCAACTAGACCCATAGGACTCATTTCTTGAGTTATTGCATTTTTAACTTTTGCATTTAGGATCATGCATATTTTCTATCTCTCTCCTTTCTTTGCATCTCACTTATGCATTTTTCTTTAACTATGTCCAACATGCTACCATAAAGCTATGTGCTTACTTGAGATATCTCTATATGTGCTCATTGATTGAAGGGCATTTCACCTAAGTTGAGAATGCCTCTATCTCTTTCATGAGGGTTCCCTACCTTTTTTTCTTGGAAAACTCTCAATAAAACCAGTTTCATTATGAAAAAGATAGAAGGTGTCCAAAATAGGTAATTTACTCTATATTTGTTTGCTTCACATAGTAAAGATAGCGTAGATACCCCATTTTGACTGGCTTTAAGACTTGGGTGCTTTCTTTTAAATACCCGATGATGAAAGTTGAAATGTGCTATCTTATGAATTCCTCAACAAGAGAGCCAGATTCAAGCTTTAATCCCAACCTTACACCTGTTTTGGCCAACCTATTTTAGGCCCTCTTAAAACCTTTTTAAAATCTTTTGGTCATGTAATTCCAAACATTTCAACAATGTTCTGAGGCTTGCATTTCAAACTCGAAGTGTTATGCTTTTCTAGTAAATCGAGCAAAGAACAAAGTGAAAATGAGTGGAAGGAGGATAATTCTCTAGAAAACCTTGTTTTTCCCTTCAAAACTGATTTGCCCGTACAAAAAAACCTATGGCTGGATGAAAAGTGTTCAGCCGACCTAAACGTGTGACAGCCGGATAAGTTGCCTGGAAAACAGAGCATTCTCTAGGAAATTGGCTTCCATGCACATGAGATATTTTAGGAGATATTTTCAAAGATATTTTGCGAAGATATTTAATGGAAATATTTTCTTAGATATTTTGCCTCAAAACTCTATATATACATCATCTCCTATTCATTTCAAAGGGTTGGTAATTAATTTCAAAGACTTAGAGCTTCCCATTGAGGATTCAAGCCATATCCTAGAACTTTGACGGTGTTTGGAAGCAGGTTTGGTAATAAAAAATTATTCTTTGGTTTGAAAGGTAAGCATTGAAGTTTTTTTCTTCTCATCCATTTCTCCTTTATATCTCTTTATTTCCATAGCTTTTTGTTGATTAAACTTGTGATCCCCTTTGGGATGTGGATGGCTTAGCCACCCTCCATAGAGTTATGATATAATTCCTCTTTGTTTCAATGTAATCTTTTAGCTTTGGGATGTGGATGACTCAGTCAACCCCTATAAATGTTGTAATTTATTGCTTTATTGTACTTAAATATGTATTTTAGCTTTGGGATGTGGATGGCTCAGCCACCTCCCTATAGAACTGTTAGATAGTGTAATCTCTTTACTTTATTGCACTTTCTTACCTTTTTTGAATCATCCCAGTGTTCTGATCTATGTGATTCAATCCATACTCAATCTTGATGAGTATTTGTGGTTGTTTAATAAGATCCCTTGGATGAACCTTTGTTATCTTTCTTTCTCTCCTTTTGAAGCTATAGGAGATTTCTCATCAAAAGCGTTGAAAACTCTTTTCTTAATCAATTTTGAACATGGAGATGGATTTTACATCCTTGTTCCATGACCAAAAAGATGAGTCTTCAACTATTTTGATGAGTTATATGTATTTCTATTGTCTTCTTCCTTACTTTCTTAGAAGCCCTATAGAGTTTTCATTAGTTTTATGAGGCTTCATCTTAGAAATGATGGCAATCTTCTCTCTTCATTTAATAGCATGAATTTAGGTATTAATTAAGTTAAAATTAATTATGTATGCTTACTTTTAAATGGAATTAGGGTACCGAGAAGACTGACATTGTAGACTTCTACAAAGATTTCCATTGGAGCAAGAGAAAGCCAGATTGGGTAGCCCCAATATGTGGTCAATTACATGTAAGTATGCCAATTAATAGTTACATATTTATGTAAATGGTTTTATTTGTTGAAGTTGTTTACAAATTGATAGCAAGCTTTGAAAAAACAACGTAAAGAGTCTTTAGAACCTGGAGCAACACTTTTAACTCAGGAGCGGCTGTCGATTGAGGTTATTGGAAAGAGATCGGGATACTTAAAAGGCTTCGGAGTTGGTCCAAAACCATCCTCATCCAAATCTTCTGTTAGTGCACAAACACATATTGAGGTGGTTTCGAGCCTACAAAAAAAAACTAGAGTCATTGAAGAATTTGTCTGAGGTCTAACAAGAACAAATTGCAGCCCAGAACCTAGTAGCACAAAAGCAAGCTAAAATGATTGAAATGCAAAACAAAATATTTGAAGAGATTGAGAAGTTTATGAGGATGTGCAAGGATTAGGCAAGCATGCAGGTTGATGAAGATGATTATCCATCAGAGGAATCTTATTGACAAGCACTTTTGTAAATATATTTTTCATAATTTAATTTTCAAATCACTATAAGCATTTCACTTAATATATTTTTTGAAACAAACTATTGCTTGCTACTCTTGAGTTGGCTGAGTTGACATAGAACTTTAATTATTGCAAAACTTAAAGTTTAAAAGGTCTATTTGGGAAGCGATTGGACTTTGGATTAAGAAAAGAACTTCATTGATAAATCACAAAGTAAACGCTTTGTCTGCCTTGTCTCAAGTCTTACAAACCGGTACAAAACATAACAAAAATTGACAGCAGCCACCCATAATCCATTCAAACCACTCATTCATTATTCTTTAGTTTTCGATCAACTTATAGCTTGTTTTAGTACATTAGGTGTCACGACCCGAACCCGCCCCTATAGGTTAAGGCCATAACTGGCCAGTAATCACGAGATTACCTACGGCCTCAAACCAAATAAGACAAAACTCATCAGAGTAAACGGGCCAAACGGAAGCAATTTAAAACTTTGTCCATAGAGCCGTGCTTATATGCACATCATAACATTCCACATTTACATATGTTAATAACTCACAACAGGAAGTATAGTAGCATAAGGTTCTGTACAGACAGGATCATTCAAATCTAAGTCAGCCAAACAAAACTATACACAAACGTAAACCAAAGTCCTCGCCAACATAACGAAATACACAGAATGGCAAAAGGGCGAAGACGTGTCTCGTGCGTGAGACGCAAGGGCTGACTCTTCAAAACTTTGGTTGTTCCATACAGACTTCACTGAGGCTGGGTCTAGACCTCTCTAGGCCTACCTACAAACACATGAATGAGCATGAGCGAAAGCCCAGTGAATAATATCAAATAAAGAATATACATTGGAACAATATACATCAAATGGCCTTGGGCCCATTTTGTATTTCTAACTAATACATACATACATAGACATATGTAAGTTAAGTAACTGCGGTTCCGAACACATCATACGGCCTCGGGCCCAATTCTTTAGTATCATTCAGGTCAAACTGGTCTTTGGCTCATTCATACTTTCATGTCAAACTGTTATTCGTGTCAAAACGGCCTCTGGCCTACCCATTCATTCTTGTCAGAACAGCCTCAGGTCCATCCATTCATTCTTGTCAAAACGGCCTCAGGCCCATCCATTCATTCTTGTCAGAATGGCCTCTGGCCCATTCATTCATTCTTGTCAAAATGGCCTCAGGCCCATTCATTCTTTCCTGTCAAAACGGCCTCAGGCCCATCCATTCGGTATAGCAAACATTGTCCACCAATCGAATCAATGAACTTATAAAACTTACATAGAAGTAAGCAATTGGATAACAACATATTTCAGATATCTTTGTTAAGATATTACTCACAGTGATCGGCTGATTGATTTGTCCTGGAGCTTGACCCTACACATCACATAACATATATGGGTCACAATTGATTCAATCCGTTCTTAATTCACATATTCCTCTTTAGGCTTAATTCTTATTCTTCTAACTCATTTACAATGCTCAATGTATGCTTAAGTGTACTTAGAAGTGAAAGGGAATGGAAAACGGAACACAAAATACATTTTCAAAATTTCAAAAAATAGGGTCCCCGCTCGAGCGTGGACTCCCCCGCTCGAGCGGACCCATGAGGTCTGCAAAAGTACTGGATACTTCGAATTTACGCTCGAGCGTGAAGTCTGGCGCTCGAGCTGAAGGTCTATCTACATAGCTCCCCGCTTGAGCGTGAACTTTCCCGCTCGAGCGGACACCATGTCTACAAAAAGTTCTGGGAGCACGTATTCCCCGCTCGAGCGGCACTTCCCCCGCTCGAGCGAACGTAAAAAATTCTGGGTTTTCCAGAACACATTCTTGAGCTGAAATTTGACATTCAAAGGTTCCAAAAACACATGATTTTAGTTCAAAAACATGCAAACACATTACATTTCATGAGAGTATAAAAGTATGACCCCAAATTGTTCAAAGTCATCATTTAATTCCCAAATAGATCGACATTTCTTTCGTATGATCAAAATCCAAACATTCAAACTTCATACCAATTCCATAACTTCTTCAATCATGCATGCATGTCAAATTTTGACTTCATTTCTGTTACAAATGGCACAAATGATGCTCCAAATCATGAAGCTACACAAAACTACTCATGCATGTAAGGTTTGATGCTCCATTCTTCATATTTAACATGCTACATGCTAGAACACCCAAAATTGTAACAATTATGCACATGCATGTTCATTTTAACTTCAAATTCATTTCAATTCTTGCTCTTGATTACCCAACTAGCTTGAATACACAATTTACAACTTATACTCATAAGTTTATGCTCAAATGCTCACCTAGAGGTTCAATCTTCCAAATAGGAGCAAGTTCTTGAGCCTAGCCCTTCAAAGCTTGAGCTTCTTAGCAAAATCTTCAAAATTGAACCCTCTCTCTCTCTAGAGAGGAATTTCGGATTATGAGCTCAAAAAGGAACAAAGTGAAGGTGTATAATGGCCTCTAAAAGCCCCCTCTCAAATACATTATTCTAATGTAAAATAATTGAGCACTAACCCATTAATTTAATCTAATTATTTTGAATCAAATCAATTTTCAATTAAATTTCACCGTAAGCTCTAAAAATTATGCCAATCACAATGGCGCAATCAATTTCGGGTTTTGTGGCTGATAGGGCCTTCAATTTAATTTCCAAAGCAGATAATCGAATAGATATTTCTACGGTAAACAGATAGAAATTCAAAACCACATATATTCACATGATTGGCACACAAAATCATATCAGACATAATCAAATTCATAATAAGGACCGATTAGCATAATACGGAACAGGGGTATCACATTAGGACACATATATATACGAGATCTGAAAGGCTAATCCTCATCATCCTAGCTAGTATTATGCAAGTTGTAGTGTTAAGAAGTTAAAAATAAAGCATATAACCGTCTTTAAAATCCTAAAAATGCTAAGTAAAAAGCTAATCATCCCATGTGAATAACTATGATATCTACCCTTTTTTTTTTATTGTAATGATTATGGTTCCATAAATGAGTCAAACAAACGTTACAATCTTTGTCAATTAAATTAATTCTTTTTCCAATTAGGACAGCACAAGGGCCAACTTCCACCATACTTGGTCCTTTTCCAAATTAACTTCATCTCAGCTTTTGTAATTTAGAAATTATCATATAGGTGGTTGTATGTTTGGTTAATGATATTTTGTAAAAAAAATTCTTGCTGTTATTCTTATTTTTTGGGCAATATAATTAAAGATGGTTGTTGTGTTTGGTATATGATAGTTTTGAGACTAAGCATTTTATTACTAACATTTTAATATTGTAATTTTTTTTTATATGTTTGACAGATTGGCAATGGATGGAACATATTTTGGGGGAGCATCAGAGGATTACATTTTGAATTTTTTGATATATTTTGTCATAGGATTTTGTAGCTTGAGAAGTTTTTTTTCGAATTATTGTGTATATGTTTCAAGTTTCGGATTGTCAAGGATTTACTTATGTTGAATGTTTTGGATTTGATATTTTTCTTATGTTTAATATGCTACTATTTTTTAATTAAGTTTATAGTTTGGATGCTTTGCACAATGTATTATATTTTTTTGTTTTTGTTTTTTTTTTGATTGCATGTATGTGTAGAACTGATGCACAAGAAAAATAAGTTTGGGTTTGGATTATTTTTTATAGGTTTATGAATTGAATAGGGAAATTGTAAAAAAAATAAAAAATAATGAATTTTTGATGATAAGTTTTTTAGTTGTTAATTTACTTTTGGTGACAATTTGTTTTGGTTGCTAAAAGTCTATGTGAAATAAGATATGAATGGCGGTGTTTGGCAAACGCGGGTTTAGGCTATAATAGCCCGGTTTTGAAAAAAATCCAAAAAGTGTGTGTTGGTGTAAATTTAGGTTAGCAAC
This sequence comes from Camellia lanceoleosa, assembly GCA_025200525.1. Lineage (NCBI taxonomy): Eukaryota > Viridiplantae > Streptophyta > Magnoliopsida > Ericales > Theaceae > Camellia > Camellia lanceoleosa. The sequence continues at coordinate 93,609,989 of CM045762.1, forward strand.
GCAGGTCGGAATTACTATTTTGCCCTTGGACTATTTTGTTTTCGTATGGGTCATACACACACAGCTCAAACAAATTGATGCCCTATTCTCATCTCTTTCCTGCCGTCTCTCACACCGCTGTAGCAGCACCTTACGATCAGGCGCCTGATCTGTCTCCGGCGGACCTGTATCCGGCGGACCTCTGCCTTCTACAGAACACGACGGACGAAGAACATCCACAGGTAAATCAGAAGCCACCGATTATCCATGTCTTCCTTACCTTTTTCCACTCGGTTTCAGAATTTTTCCATTCCGATCTACACGATCTTCCTCTGTTTTCGCCCATAGTGACGATTTTCGGTGCCTATTTACGCCGATCTGGTCATGATCCGTCCTGTTCCCTAAATTGCAAACATGGACAATGTTTTTTTTTTTTTTTTTTTCGCCTCAGTGAAATGGCTCGTAACAACCGAATACCATTGTGTTGAGCAACAATTTTGAATGATTCATAATCCGAATGATATTTGAAAAAGCATTACGTTTGGATTTCGATTTTCTTTTTCCTTTTTTTTTTTTTGAAAAAGATTTGTTTGTTTCATAATTATCTTTCACTAATTCCTTTTTTTCCCATTTTTTTTGGTCATTTTCCCCACTCGAATGATGTACTCCCTCTTCATTTCCGTAATCCACTGTGTTTTCCCCATTTCTGTCTGCCCATCCCTGTTTGTGCATCATATATGAGAAACTTAATGGTAGAATAAGAAATTTCTGTCATTTGACTTAATGGTAATGTCGAATAAGAATAAGAAATTTCTTCATTTCCGTAAGAATAAGATATTTGTGTCATTAATAGAAACTTAATGCCTATCCGTGTTTGTGCATCATCATTTCCGTAATCTGAAAAACTCTCACTTAATGGTAGAATAAGAAATTTCTTTTTAATGTACTCCCGTGATCAATGTTATTTTCTGTGAAGAAAATATATATGTAATTCTCAGTTCTTCAATTTTTCTCATGTTCTTCAACAAAATTTTCTGTCATGTTCTTCGATTACTCTGAATATATCTGACTTACGGGTAGAATAAAAAATTGCTGTCATGTTCTTCAATTCATCGTAACTAATATGAATTCAGGGTAGAATAACATATGCGCAGTTCTTCAATTTTCTTAGAGTGTTCTTCAGGTTAACATTTTCTGTCATGTTCTGCAATTAATCTGAATACATCTGCCGTAAGGGTAGAATAAAAAATTCAATTCATGTTCTTCAATTAATCTTAATTAATCTGAAGTAAGGGTAGAATAACATATTTAGAACCGTAACATATGTGTAAAAGTGTAAAAGTGTAAAATTCCTGCAGTTTAGTCTGCTGCGTAATGGTTTTTATAAGTTTTTGAACTGGTTTGTTGGTGTCGTATATTTGGAGGGATTTGCATCAACAGATTTACAGCATAAACCTGGTTATAGACATTTACAGTGGGGCTTATAGACATTTACAGTGGTTATAGGTGGTGTCATATACTTGGTTTTACACATTTACAGTGGGGCTTATAGGCCCTAATGACTCTGTTTATGTGTTTGACAAGTATGATAATGGGCTAGAATCACATCAGAAAAGTTCTATGATTACTACAGATGCACTGAGGATTTGAAAAAGCAAATTAATATCACTACTGTCACTAAATTTTGAATATCACTACTTTCAATAAAGATTTGTTAGTAAGAAACAGCGGATGGCATCGTCTATGTCCACTAGCACGTCAAACTGGCCACGACGAATGTGTGCTTGCGGCTATGGCCATTGTGTTGTTAAGATTTCCAGATCCCACAAAAATCCTGGTCGTGCATATTACGTTTGTCCTCGGCCTGTGGTGAGTTTAGTAAAATATGTTATTTGAATCTCCATTGATTGGCAAAATTGAACTTTCTTAGCTAACCACAGTTATGTTTGTTGCTCATCAGCAATGTGTAAACTGGATTGGTTGGTGTGATGATTCAAGGATACCGAGCCCCGACCATGACTCATCCCCAACCGAAGTCATGCAGTTACGGGCTGACATCATGCAAATCTTTAACACATTACGTGTCATGAAAACGATTATTTCTATGTTGTGCATAACGGTTGTCATATTATTATTGCGCATGTAAAACGTTGTAATGTATTTAATATGTATGTACGTTGGATGCTTGTTTCCCTAGTAACTGAAGTGACAAAACTAGACTACTGTAACTGTAACCTCCTATTACTAGTTATCTTCTACTTTTCTTCTTCAGTCAAGTTTACTTGCATATCATATTTTATGCGGGAATTTAATATTTATGTTCCGTTTCTAATTTATTTATGTCAAATGTATGCACTACCTTGTACCGTAATTAGTTCAATGGCGGCAACACGCTCCTCCCCGAGAACACCGTCCAAACAGCTTGGTGTTGGACAGTTGCCTACTACAGGCTTGCCTGATTAAATTGATCTTTCACATAAAGCAACTTGGGACAGTGTTTCAACCGAAATTTTCTTAGAGTGTATGCGGGAGCAAATTTTATTCGGACGTAGGCTAGGTACAACTATCAGTGTTGCTGGGTATAAGGAAATTGCAGTGCAATTTGCTAAGCGCACAGGGAGACGTCATGACGTGAAGCAGTTCAAGAACAAGTACCTTGGTCTGAAAAAGGAGTGGCAGGCTTGGAATAAATTGATGGACACCAGTAAGGGTGTAACTGGGATTGGGTTCGACAGGTCAACAGGGTTGTTCACCGCGTCAGAGGAATGGTGGGAAAATTTGAAAACGGTATGTAATGGAATATATATATATATATATATACGTGTACTGTATTGTTTAATTCATATTCGGCATTAATTCGCTTGTTTGTTACTTTACAACTTCAATTTGGGTTTCTAATTATTGTGCTTCTCATTTGCAGACTAACAAGCTAGCGTACAAATTCAAGACCAAGCCATTGGAACATGAAGATTTGATGCGGGAAGTTTTCACAGGTGCAACCGCGACTGGGAAACATCATTGGACGCCCGGCGAGCAAGTTGTGGACATTGCGGATGGTGACTCCGATTCTGCTGACTCACCTGGGTTGCAGCCATTTACTGCGCCATATCAGCCGGTTGGCGACTCACCACCACCCTCTCCCATTGTCCAGGTAGATGAGACGGAGTAAGGGTCAAAGCGCAAAAAGGGGGCTAGTTCAAGTGGAAAGTCTAAGAAACCGCCTTTGCATCTGCGCTTGCAGACAGTTTCAACCATCTCTCCGACGCAGTTCGTTCACAGAAGCACCTTACGATCAGGCATGGAACTGGAGCCTCTCAGAAGTATGGCATAGAGGCATGCATGCAGAGGATTATGGCTATACCTGACTTTCTTAGTATGCCTCTTTTCCACTTTGCCTGCATTGCTTTGGAGAATGCCGATTACCGTGAGATACTAATGTGCATACCGGCTGATGGTAATGTGGTGGGTTGGCTTGCGGCATTGAAGGCCGCCAAAGGACTGTGATAACTGTGGGTTGTTGTTTTTGGGGAAAATGGAAGCCATTGTCGGTGTTTCTGGACATGACTTGTGTTGTTTTGTGTCTTGCTTTTTTTGCTTTTTGCTAGCTTCGCTTATTAGTACTAGTAGTTAATATTGATGTTTTTGGGTGAATGGATGTGGACCTCATGTCGAACACTTGATGCAGTATTGCTTGATCGAAGCGTGGTTTGTGTTGACTATATACGCATGTTCATATCTTGAGTTGTTCACTTTCATTGACTGCATTCTTCTTTATGTGGTTTGTACGAAAATGTTGATGTATGCATTTGTGTTGCCATTTGTTTTTATTTTCTACATTACTGTAACGAAGGATAAGACTACATGGTCAACGTAATTAATACTGTGTTGTGTGCATTGTAGGATTGATCACTTTCGATATGTGGAACGATGAATGTAGCAATCTGTATCAAAATAATGATGACTACATACTCCAGGAAGTAGAAGCAGAAGAAGACAAACAGAATGATGTAATCGTTAAAGCAGCGCGACATGCAATGGAATATTATGTAAAGTACATGGACAAGATCCCATGTCGAACTTCAATTTTAACCGGTCGTGCATGGATTCAAGAATTATTTGATGGACACTTGGGTAGGGGTGAAGAAAATTTGCATATGCCTCTGTATGTGTTTAACGCGTTATGTCATACATTACGACGAGATTTTGGTTTACGGGTACCTAAAAGACCTCATGGATTACACATTGAAGAAAGTGTTGCCATGTTCATACATACCTTGGCCGGCTACCAAAACCGAAGCATTCAAGAGCGGTTTCAACACTCGGGAGAAACGGTTTCTCGACATTTTCATGCAGTGTTGGATGCAATGAAGTTATTCACTGAACAACATTGCAAGCCAACAAGACCTCAAACAAGTAGGCATCCCAAATTGCGGTCAAGAGGCAAATACATACCATTCAAGGTGAGTATGCTGTAATTGTCGTTAAGAACACTTGTGTACAATGTGGTGTGCAATTAAGTAGTTATGATGTGTTCCATTATGGCAGAATTGTATAGGTGCGTTGGATGGAACTCACGTAGAAGCTGTGTTGCCTGCCCGTGATGCGGGCACATACTATGGCTGAAAAGGTTATCCAACCCAAAATGTACTAGCTGTATGCGACTTTGACATGTGCTTTATTTTTATTTCTTGCGGCTGGGATGGAAGTATGCATGACAGTCACATCTTTAAGGAAGTCATTGAAAACGAGCGTGCACCGTTTCTGCACCCACAAGAAGATAACATATTTGAAATTCAGTAGTAGCAAACTTTTATGTCACGTGTAAAAAAAGCCTTTTCTAATTTTATTTAATTGAACTATAGGTAAATATTACCTTGTGGATGCGGGATATCCAAACAAGAAGGGGTACCTTGCACCATTCAAAGGGTCTCGGTATCATCAAGCACAATTTTGGGAACATGGACAATCTGATAACCCGAGAGAAATGTTTAACGAAGCGCATGCTTCACTAAGGAGTGTAGTGGAAAGGACCTTTGGAGTGTGGAAATCTCGGTGGAAGTTCCTGCATAACATGCCGGACTATGATTTCGCGACAGTGCAAGTGCCGTTGGTCGGTGCATTAATGGCCTTATACAATTTCATTCGTAGACACGAGATAGCTGCCTTGGACAACGTTCCACGTTATTTTGTTTCATTAGCACCGGAGGACATGCCCAACGTTCACGCCGGCGGACAAAATCTCGATGATGGGCTCATGGTTGGGGATACGGATGTCGATATGGCAAGAGTTCGTGTTCGCATGCGCGACCATTTGTTTTACATACGCAGTTTGGGACTATTGTGAATTTGCTATTTCGTTGTTTTATTTATGTTATGGAATGTGACCCACGTAGCAAGCCCTTGGACTTATGTTCCAATTTGTAATGCATATTATTCCAACTGCAGTATGTTCAATGTTTGTAATGTACTTATGAATTTTAATTAATTAGAGCGTCCTTTAGTTTCATTCAAATTTGGACCTATTGAATGCATTTGACATTTGAGTCCCAGTCAAATTTGTATAACGAAGAATTGCATTTTTTTTTTTTCAAATGTTAAAATCAAAATTTTTATTGGTAATTTATTCAATTTCTGACAAATTGAATAATTTTTAAGGCTGAGTTTTTTTTATTTGTAGAAAAACATAGAACAGAGTATTTAATTTGTGATTACTATTTTGACAACATGTTATCAATTTTTTTGTAAACATGAAGTAAAGAAAAGAGTTCGCGGTGAAGCCAAAAAGTATATTTGAATTTAATATTTATTATTTATGATAAGGGGAGCATACAGTTGGAACAAAATTACTTGAAAAAAAAATCAAAACAAAATAGTTGAAGGAAAAAAATTCAATTAGAAATGGGGAAAAAAATGTGCTCCCAAAAAAATATCATATCAACCAAAATAGTTTGAAATGAAAAATAGTTCAAAACAGAAATTGTAAACAAATTATTGGGAAAAAATTATTAAAACAAATGTAATGGACAGAAAATTTATTTGGGAAAAAAGTTAATTCCGAATTTTTATTTTACGAAAGCAAATGAATGGACAACTAAATAATTGGAAAAAAAATTAAGTATTTTTCACATTAATATAATTCATTATAAACTGATGATTATTAATAAATTATAAATTTCAAAAGAATTATAAATTATATTAATGAGTCAGGTTTAATAAATGATTGAAGGTGTATTCATATAGGTAATTAATTGTGTATAAGTTTTACATATCTTTTTTTTTTTGTTATTTGTACATGTTAAAAATTAGAATACAATTAAAATAAATAATAATCCTCTTAAGAAATTTTTGTTACCAGGTCTGATTTTTATTTTTTTCAATTAAAAGTCACAGTATTTTTTTTTTAATTAAATAACAATGGGTAAAAATATTATTTATTTTTATTTAGAATTAAAGTTAGAATTTCAATTAGAAATTGAACATGGGCAACACATGGACTGAGGTGCAATCTGTACGTCACGTGATGCCTTATCCGAGCACAGAGCAACGGCTGGTACATTTTGCTGATCTGGGGGCAGTTTGGTAATTTCATAATAAAACATCATATCAAACACTCTCTCCAATACAATCATTTCAAAATATTTTCATCCATCTTCCCAAACACACAAACTAAAATAACCTACTAAAATAACAAAATAGCCAAAAAGCCTAAAAAATAGCCACTTCCCAAACGAGGCCAATATATAGCAACCAAAATCTTGATTGGTCGCCAAAAGATTTGGCATTCAGCAACTACACATTTTTGGTCGCTATAGCTGGCTTTTCATGTTTCTCGGAGGGGTTTAGTCTCACGATAGTATTACAGTTCGGACTCCCGTGGTTTTGAATCTGATTTCACAAATGCAATATGAAATAGAAAAAACACAAATGATAGTCCAAATTTGACAAATCTTAGAAAATCTATTAATCATCAGAAATGCAAAAAATGGACTGCATTGCCAAATTTCAAAATCGCCACCTAAATATTTTTGAAAAATTTAGGAAACTCATGACTCGTGCCAAAGGCCGCTTGTTCGTCACAACCAAAGTGTCTCAGCTCGGGAACTTAGGTATGAAAGGGGAAAGTTATAAATTGAGCACCCCATTCACCCGATCAAAGATCGACCCCTACTAATTATGATGTGATTTTTATGTATATTATATGCTATTGTTCTGATTATTTATACTAACATTACTATGCGAGACATTACTATGTGAGTATAGACTACGTCAATTGCTTTAGAATGCTTTGATTTTATATTTGTTTGAAAAAAAAAAAAGTTTTGAATACGTGCTACTTGAAAAGTAAGCTCATATGTACATTTATCAAAGTCATTCCAACTTAAGCGAAATAGCCTTCATCCACATGCATTCAAGAAGATATTTTAACTAAGCATGTAGCCTCATGGGGTTATGCTTGATATGGCAATACAAACACACATGCAACATGCTAAATCAAAATAAATAAATAAATAAATGCTCACCTAGTACTCTGAGGCAAGCCAAAGAAATAAAATAATTAGAAAAATACATGGTCCTAAATATGCAAAGTGAGTAATGAAACGCATACAAAATGCAACTACTAGGTTCGGTTTATTTAACATGTCATATGAATCAATTCAAAGCATGCGCAACGCATGTATTCAAGTAAACAGGAAATGATAATGATATTAGAATGATGAACCGAACCAAAATGCATGCAAAAATAGATACAAGTCATGGAAATGAAAAAGAAAATATGATGCTATATAACTACGATAAGCATGTAAATAAAACGAAGAAAGAAATGGGGGTTGGAAGACATACACCAATTATTACAAATTTTCCCTCGTATAAGAGGGTCCGAATGTCTGAATGTTCTAATTAATTACAAATCCAAATGAATAAGTACCTAATTTACTACAACAATAATATATAAAGAATGAACAAGAATCACATGCGCGCCGATGAAGATAGTCCTCATAAACTGCTCTGTCTTCCTTCTGGGAAACTGCTGTGTTTCACCCTCAGCCACTGCTATATGTTTTCAGCAAACTGCACTGTCTACCATACTTTGTAGATTGGTTGGCCCACAAAGAGGTTCGGCCGGATCCAAAGAAATCCGGTCATGCCCTATTTTTTGGTAAAAAGACGGTTTTGTACACTGAGGTGAAAACAGTGTAAACAGAGTGCTTCTAAGAGATGTGTGTCCTCTCTGTCTTTCCCTATCATGAAGATATTCAAGGGAGGAGTAGATTCACTTCTCAAATCATCAACTAATGCAAATTTGTTACATGATGATCTTTAGAAGCAAATAGGATAAGAATTTAATAAACAAAATAAAAAGACAAACATCACATTCTTCCTATCAAGAAGTTAATTGAAAAAAGGGGGTAGACATGCTTCTGGAACCATCAAACATCACTAATTTAGTATGTGATGATTCTAGAAGTGACAGATTCAGTTACTCTGATTTTATTCTAGTTTTATTACCCTTTTTACTTTACCTTTCCATTTCTTATCTTTTCTTCATTTTTGTCCAATGGTGATGTTTCAAGGGTAGTTGATACTCAAAACCCACACCACTACCTGAACCCCATGCTCAAGGGTGATTGAGCCCTTGCTTACCTAGTGTCCTCACGGTATTTTCTCTCTCACCCCTTATATCTCTATTTTTCCTCCTCTCAATCTCTCTCAAAATCTTATAATCCACATGACTATTTATAATAGTCTACTTATAAGAGTCCTAGTTCCATACAATTAGATAACCAAATTCCACACATATTAGGTTTCTTAATAGATTTCAGACTTTACTATCCTAACGCAAAAATATGTATAAACCAACCTAATAATCATATAGGATCCACCTTTATCATATGGGTGGACTAATCCTAACAAAAATCACCCTCAATATGCACATCCGACATACCCAATTCATGCACAACAAAAACACAGTCAGCCTCAACCCAAAAAGGAAGCTTCTCAAACAAGGACGTACGCCATCACTTCCCCTTTGAAATTTCGGACCATCACCCCTATCTCAATTTAGATACACCTATATTCTGTACACAATTTGTCAATTGATATAACATTTTTATAATATTAGAGGATTAACTTGGATGTTGGAATACCTCCGACCGTCTGCCAGCCAGGGCACTAATGATGTTTATTCTTGTAGATCTTGATCACACGATGACTCTGATTATCTTCTTTGTTGAGTTTTCGTCTTAACAAGGTAATAATTTTTTCTCAACAATAAATTTTTTTTTTTTCCTTTAAGAGTTACATGTATTTTAATTCTTCCAAAGTTATAATCTCAGATTAGTCAATAAGGTAAGGGGCAACAATGTCTTCATTTTCTTGGGCAATAATTTTGCTATTCCTCCTAGGGCAGAGGATGGCCAGCTCTCAAAGTTGTTGATTCTGAGCCATTTTTCAGTGTTAATGGTTTGCATGCCAAACTTGGAGTCTGTCATTTTGAGAATTAAGGTAGAACTTAAAATAATATTATTTGTTTCAACGGAATAAAAATAGTTTGAAATGGAATGACCAGTCATTAACCTCCTTATAGAATGATCATTGATTTACAAGGGCGAATGATGATTTTGTTTGCTATTTTTATTATTATTTTTCAATGAACCAAATATTAAAATGAATATTATAATAAAATTATCATTCCATTATATTTCATTTCAAATGAATAAAAATAACATTAAAGTACACAATGTGGGTATACCTTACTATTGCCTTCGTAGCTTTCAATCATTTCTTTGCAGTGGTGCACCAAGAGCACTTGGTTTATTCTAATCAAATAAGTCATAAAAATTCAATCTAAAACTGAGACTTGCCTCTCTGGACTCTGAAAGTTTTTAGTAAAGCTAATCTGTTTTTGACACCAAGATTTTGATTGCATCATAGTAGTTGGTTGTTGCTCAATTTACATACTTTTGCTTTGTATTGTCTCCTTATCAACAAGAAATTCGAAGAACTCATGAACTTGGTAATGCCATTGCCAACCAACTACATGCAATGCCTTCATGTATTTTGGATGCTGAATGCTCCATTGACCCGAAATGGGCCTCCTCATGCTAACATATATGTTCTTGGTATTTTTCTATAATTTAAATCTATATATGTAGACTTACTCATCAGTGTCACATTTTTTTTTTTTCTCATGAGATAACGTTAGTATGTTAGTATAGTTAGATTACAACTGAAAGGCCGCCGTTTTCCATTAACTTGAACCCTTGACCTCCCACTCACTATATCCTAAGGTGTAGCTAATAGACCATTGAGCCACACCTCAATGTCCATCATGAGTGTCACATTGCAGACTGAACTTTCAACGCAACCAACACAAAGATAAACGTTGTAGTTTTATTGCGTAACAATGGTTAAAAAAACAAATCTAATTTCACTGCCCTTTGGTGTCTCTCTTTAAAAACTCCGTACACAATATCTCTTACAACTTTTATTCAATTTATGCTACAATTTCATTTAATTTAAAGTATATATGTATGTATAAATAGTACGAACATACAAATCTATTGACCTACATTCTTCCCCTTTAGACAATCTCAAACCATGAAATTCAACCCCCACATAAGAAGTTACTTTTTTGGTAGGACACATGAGAAGTTACGTTTTTGGTAGGATAAATTAGATTTTTACCGTCTCCGCAAACACAATTCTTTCAAGTGATCCTTTTGAGAAGGCAGTACACCTTGAATTGCGGCAAGCCTACAAGAATGTTCGGTTATTATCTGATATGTTGCTGGCCTTTCCCAAGGGACGATCCCAAAATCATCATTGTACTTTTCCATTTCTCCAACCAAGAACTGCCACACAAAAGATCCTGCGCCGGACTTCTTTCTCTTGGAAGATTTGTACATGATGTCATAAATAATTTTGTAGAACTGGTCCCGCTGAGATGGCTTGAAACCCTTATTCAAATTTGACAAGCCGAATTCTGTGAATGTGACTGGTTTCTTCAGTTCTTTATCACCATCTTCAATATGAGAAACCATCCATTTGGAAACATATTTTAGTTTCTCTTCAAGTTCTTGGTCATGAAACCTACAAAAATAGGTCATAAGATTGGTATCAGCTGATAATCAAGTAAAGTGACAGGCTAGTGAACTCTTTTCATATTTTAGTAATTTTATTTATTTTTTTTAGATGCACCTAGAAAGTAACAAATTTGTGAAGAAATCTAAAAAAAAGCTAGTTCTAGTTCTTTTCTTTTCTTTTTCCTTATTTTTTTTTGTCTTTAGTGAATTTTTTTTTAGTGAACTTTTCTTACGGATTTCTTCACAAATTTGTTACTTTTCTAGGTGGATTTAAAAATTAAAAAAATTGACTAAAATATGAAAAAGTATAGCAAAATAAAATTTAAAAAAAGGCGAAAAACAAAAAACTCAAATAGTTTTTAAGTTCCAAAACCAAAGGTAGTTTTGAAGCATAACATCTATGAGCCTACGGCCACCTTGAAGCAGACTTCAAACAGAGAACCACGGGGACTAGAGCACCTCTTGATGTGATTTTGCTTCAAAAGAAGAAAATATGTTTTTTTCTCTCAAGCCCCCAGGGATATTGCTTCATTTCCTCAAATAACTTTAAATTCTAATTTCGTAAGGTTTCAATCTTGAAAGTATACAAAGTTGGACATTAAGCTTACCAATGATCAGGGTAGATATGAACAGAGGCAAAATCAATGGTTGAGATCTTGGAGTTGCGAATAAAATCAGATCCAAGTTCAGCTGCCCATTCTCCTGGGTTGACAGTCAGCCTTTTTGGACTCTTAGGACCATAGAATCCTTCAAGTCCCACTGTTACTAGATGATTCTTGTCAATTGATTTCACGTAGGTCGACATTTCTTCTATCCAGTCCTGCAATTATATGCCATACAGTTCGTCGTACTCAGACATCAATGAACAACCATAGAAGAGAATCTGTCTCTATCCACCCATCTACAAGTGATGTACTAAAGCCTAAGAAGCACGGACACTTCTAAGAAGTTGACGTATCCATGTCGTGTCCGTGTCGGACACCGACACTCTTTGAACACTTTTCCAACACGTGTCCGACACTCTTCAAAACGTATCATATTTTTTAATTTTTTTAAAAGACCTATACACTTTTTGGACATTTGAATGACAAATGTCTATCAATTAGACACAGGTGAAACTAATTATAAGTTTGAACAAAACAACTTAAAATATAATACTAAAACAAAAACTATATAAATTTATAGGAATTAGAGTCATATTACATTTTTTGTTATCTTCAAATGATATATTCATATATATAATAATATAGCATATAATAAATATATAAAATTATATTTTTCATGCATGTCCCCTCATATCGTATCCTGCATTTTTTAAAAATTGACGTGTCGGTGTGTCCGTGTTGTATTGCGTGTCCGTGTCCGTGTCCATGTCCATGCTTTTTACACTAAAGCATTTAAAAAATAATAAATAAATAAATCAAACTCAAAAATGTATGCATATGAATTGTTGATTAGTAAAAAAGGGTGATTGTTGAACTTATGCAATTATAGGAGAAAGGAAATCAAAACACACACACACACACACAAGAAAAAGGATTTAGCAATTTCAGACTGAGGGTTCCCTATCAAGAGTTAGGCTCCACATTAAGCAATTCACAAAAATTTGACCAGAGTACTGTGATTTTTCATGACACAAACATATCAGGAAAAAAGAAGAAGAAAGAAAAAAGGAGCGAAGAAGAAGCAATTGCACTAGAATGGTACCCCCATTCCTGTGTGCACAGTGGCATTTAATAATAACATTAGCACCGGCATACCCATCAATCTACTAAAGTTTTGTTTTGAACATTACAAAAACATAAGGTTCGGGGAGAAATTGGCGAAGGCATATAATAGGACAAATTAATAAAGACTTTACCAAATTCTAAACATTCTAAAAACTATGTTTAGAATAAAACTCAAGGAGATTTGAGATATTATTTAATTGTTAGGAACTTCTTGAAATACACAGAAGTTTGAAACCTCATTAGATGCTTTATCCTTATTTAAATAAAGAAATAGGCATCTTCTAGATTTCTATATTGATACTCATCCAGAATAAAGCAATGCAAGGAGTCCATGACTTACTTGCAGAGTATCGCCTGAAGGATCACTCATGCAACGGGGCTCGTTTATTAACTCCCACGCAAAGATAGTTGGATCATCCTTATATTTAGTTCCAGTAATAGTGTTCTTCCTTGTCAGCAAAGTCTGCATGAGAGAAATTTAACTGCACTGGTCAAATTTTTTTTAGAGAAATATCATGCTTCATGTTTCAATTAATATAAACTTGATGTGTTCCAAAATTGCAGTATCTATATCTAAATCTTACTGATGCAGCACTACAATGGTAAGCCTGACAAACCAAGACAGTGCTATTGTACTCTTATATATGACTTGACCCGAATGTGTGGAAAATCATAAAGCATGCAAAGAAGAGATAAATTCCCCAACGATTGAATGCAATGGGGATGGAATTTATAGAGGTGCTTGTGACTCTTCTGAAGAATTATGACTCTTCTAAATAATAAAGGGTTGCACCCTTTCATCCGAATGGACACCATGTTGGGTTGCATCTTTCTAACAAAAAGTCTCAACTTCTATGGAGTTAATTTCCATTCACACTAAAAATTTCCATTGGCTAGGTTGGGTACTTCATATATTCGAGTCTGTTAGTGTTCATTCTCTTTACATGCTTCTTTTCTTGTATTCATTGAGAGGTAAGGCTCATTACATCCCCTTCTCGGTTTTGGATCATTAATAAATTTCTCCTCATGCTGCCAAAGATACCAAATATATATATATATATATATTTAATTGGGTTTTGACTATTATTCTAACAAAACCTAAGAACATCCAGTGGAATTTTATTTGGTCCATTGCATTTTACATATCATTTGACCCAACTCCATAATGTCTTGAAAGCATTTAAATTAGCCTACATGTTTTTCTTAGGCTTCAAAAAATGGAGAAAAACTCCCTACTTAAGCACTCAAAAACTACGTAGGCATAGAAAACTGTATATGTCAATGTGTTGAGTGTGAGTATTTTCTGAGACAAGTCAAGTAGCTAAGCTGTCCAAATTCTGAAAGCCAGATAGGAATGGAGTGATCTGATTTAGGAAAGTTCAAAATCAGGTGCAGTATTAATATCCCTAAATTTTCCTTTTATCTTCTTTAATCTCTTGGAACTTCTTTTTTGATGACGAGGAACCCCGACACCAATCTTCGATGAGACCTGAGGTAAAACCCCAAATATGTGCAACCACCTGCTACTCTAGGATCTTCTTTGCACTCACACAGGTTTGTCTGTTGTTGTTATGAGAATTTGGACCATGAATTAGAGTGTCTAAATGAGAAAAGACATTTAACACTCCCATAATTGTCGACTTTTTGATGCATGAAAAACAAATTATTATTTCCTTCAATTTTTAAAAAGAGACTCAAAATTCTCATTGAAGTGCTATAAAAACAGTTTTAGGAGCTATTGATCAAGATAAAATCATGAGAACTCAAAAGCAACATCCAAAAGCTTCTTATTGAAGAAGAGGGGGAAAAAGGATTCCAAACAAACTGAAGAGATAGACACAATATTACCTTGACATGATTCTTGAAATAATGCCGAATTGATGGATCAAAGAAGAATGAATCATTCGAAGAGCTCAAACCTATACCTTCTTCCCATGCCCACTTGACATATTGAGTCTTCCCACCATATGCCTGCAAGTTATTAACTAAGCTAAGTAGCAGCCGAACTCCGTGTTGCCTGGCTTCCGCAATGACATGATCCAATGCCTGCCATACTATTTTGTCATTAAAATGAAAAAACAAATAAAAATTGGGACAATAATAATAAATGATCATTCAACATGATGATATTAACCAAAGTAAAAGAATTCAAGTATTGGCAACAGTTTGGCAGTTTTATTTAATCCAGGATAAATTAAACAGATTTAACAATCCATGGGCCATTGGGCCATGTTCGTGACTCGGTACAATTTAAGAAATACTTGAATGAAGGAATGTCAAGATTTATTGTGTGATACATCAACAAAGTTCAGTAAATTTTGCAGATTTACAGGATTGATGGGTGAAACCAGAAAAAATGAAAAGACAAAAAAACAAAAAGCAATGTGCCAACAAACCAAATAAATGTTTCCATTTCACACCAGCTTGTTTTGGGACTATACACAAGAAAAAATCATGTAATGTCATGATATTAACAAAAATAGAAAACTTCAGACTTATGTGTGATAGGTCAACAAACTTCATTTAATCTTGCAGCTGCACAGGATTGATGGATGAACCCGAACAAATGATAAAATGCAAAAATAAATAAACAAAAGAGCAATGTCATCCCAACAAACCAAATTAATGTTTCCATTTGACACCAACTTGTTTTGTCCATAGGCAAATTGTCATACATAAAATAAAAAAATAGAAGAAGAAGAAGAAGAAGAAGAAGAAGAAGAAGAAGAAGTTCATGACAGAATATCAGTCCTCCCTCCATTACTCAAAATGTTGTCATTTCAGCTCAATTCAAGTTATCATCACCTCTTACTTGAACCACATAGTATATATATACATATATATATGTCTACACTAGGAGAGTGAAACACACATATAAGAGGAGGTATAATTGAATAACAATTACAAGAAATTTGTTTTACCTTGAATACGCGTTCATCGTATTGACCAGGGGAAATCTGAAGGGCATTGTAGACACCATCATTGAAGGCCCAAGTTCGACATACAGTGAGACCCATCTTGGCACCAGCTTGCAACATTGCTCTGATCCTGGGTCTTCTGTATTCATCCACAGCATGGTCCATTAACCAGTAAGAGTTCCACCCATTAATGTAGAACACTCTACCATCCAAAATGAAGTGAGTCCCATTCCTCTGTACAAAACTCAATTGTGGTTCTCTGGGGTAATTGGGCCACAAGTCCCCAAATGACAAGTACATGAATGCAAAACATGATGCAAATCCAATAATTGGGTAAAACAGCCCATTTCCTGATACCATTCTTTGGCTTTGTCTTGATGATTTAACAACCATACAAAAAATTAAAGAAATTAAAAGTGATTCTTCTTCAATAATATACCCTCTGGGCTCCAAATCTACAAATTGTCAAATTCATAGATTACCCAGATGGGGATCAGATCTTTCCAGACCCTAGTTCTTGAAAACCCAGATGTGAACAAGATGTTCAAGGGCACCCAGATCCCCAAAAAGCACCAAAATGATCAATGAGGCTGAGAATATCAGAGACCCATATGGAATTGCATCATATACATGTAAATTCTGTTGATGGGGTTTTATAAAGAGGAGTGTGGTGCTGTTGTTGGTGGTGGAAATGGAGGAAGGTGAGGTCAAATGGGGAGGGAAAGCACACCTAAAATATGGCCCCCATGAAGACTGTGAAGGAATCAAAGAAAAAGAGAGGAATGAGGGATGAAGAAGAAGATATACGAGTGTGGTTGGTGGAATGTTGGTATCTAGCAGATGTTGGCCTAATGAGATCTGTGTTCTTGTTTTTCAACAAATATTATTATTAAACTCATTCAACACTCCTGGGCCATATATCTATGATAACTCACTCTTGTTTTAATCATTTTTTATTAAATAATGCTATATGTATAAATTAGTATATTAAATAGTATATCAATTAATAATGTGATATAATTTTAAAAAAAATTTAGGATTTGTAATTTAATTAATGAGTAGGATCAATAATAATATTATAACTAATGTTTGTACACCAATTAATATATGTAACACTACTACTTTTTATTTGATTTTGCATATTTTAAAATATTTCTAGTCTCATCATGTGCAATGCCCCATTTTGATAGTCTATTTAGGCTTGATTTGACATGTTTAAAAAAAAGTTATAAAGTCACTATCCTATTTAAGTCACATCAATTCTTTAACACATCTGTTGGCTTATTTTTCCTACGAAGGAAAATATTATAAATGCGAGCGTGCCAGCAAGGATTAAAAAATCCTTACAGATTAAATTCAAGCCAATTATCAAGCGATTGTGTTGACGGTTCTTTCGCCTCAACGAAGAGGACTTCAAAATTGCCAAAGTGTAGAGAAAAGAAAAATTAAAAGAAGAAAGGGAGATGGAGAAAGACGATTGAGTGAACAATCAAAGTAATAATTACTTACCTCTACTCCTATGCTTCGAAATGAAAGTGCATGAAAATAAATGCTTTGAAATATAAATCTATGTTAAACTACTCTAAGATAAGGAAAATGACAAGAAATATTGAAATCAACTCTTTGATTTGAGTTACGGATCATTTACAATGTAGCCATGAATGGCTATTTATAGGCAAATATTTGTAGGAAAAAACTTCCAAAGAATAACTACCCAATAACCACCTAAAACTACCCACTTCCATCTTCATTCTTGTCTTTTGCCATGTGTCATTCCACACATCCACTTTGTCCTTCATATTCTCCATCATCTTTATAACTTCTTTTAACTTCCAAATGAATAAGAGAATGCCACGTGTCCTGCAATTATATAAATAATAAAAATTGCAGATTTATGGTGCTAACAACATCACTTCAAATTCAATTCATATTTTATAAAAGGGTTTGGTTATGGTGTGCAACTTACACCTTACACCTTATTCTTTACATTTACACCTTATACTTACACCTTTTATACCTTACACCTTACACCTTTTGTGTAAGTGGTATATGGTGTGCAACTCACTTACACCTTACACCTTACATTTACACCTTACACTTACACCTTACACTTACACTTACACCTTACACTTACACCTTTTGTGTAAGTGGCACATGGTGTGCAACCCACTTACACCTTTTGTGGGTTGCACACCTAAGAAAACTCCTTTATAAAAAGTCAAAAAATACATTTACTTAGATCATCACAAACAACCCGTTAATAAGACTTTTTAGAATTTTTTTTGGCACATTATGCATTTTAAACATCATTAAAATATGCATATAAAGGAAAAATTATTTGGCATTTACGCGGCATCACGTATTTTTCACCAATTATAATATATTATATTTTTTCTATTATACAATTATTTAATATAAAATTATCAATTCTACTTCTTTTATTAATCAATACGTTATTGGAATACCGCCTAAGGGTCACAAGGACCAATGATAAACTTCTCCAGACAAAGACTTCTACCATTTTCAGAGTCTTTTTCCCCCTCTAGTGTGAGTTAATGAGTACGGACAAATTAGTTGCACCCGTTTCCTAATTTCCTTTAATTTTATTTTTCTTCTACATTTTTTTGTTATTAATTATTGCCACTTTATTTTTATTTTTTTCTATTTGTTCAATTTAAATTCGTTTGGCAAATTGTTTATAAAACTATTTTTTATTTTATTTTAAATAACTCACTTTTAGGCATTATTTGCTGAAAATTTGGAAAGAAAAAGAAAAACACATGAGAAATATGAAGTTAAATTTTTTTTTTTATAATTTCTCTCATTTCTCTTTTTCTTTTTAAATTCATAATTTAATACACTCTTAAAAAATAAAAATTATTTTTAAATTTTTAAAAACTATATTTAAGTAAAAATAAAAAAGATTATTGTTTTCACTTTTTTGTTATTCTTGTTTTAAAAAAATTGAATAAAATGAAAATCTAACACAACCAAACAGGGGTTATTGGACCAAATAACCAGCAGATCATCAATACCAATCAGACTAAAGTCCAAGTGCACTTTTTTTTTATTTGATTAATGGAAAAAGTCTCCCATGGACTGGCCCACATAAGCCTTCCCTCTGAGGCAGTGATCTTCTATTCTTTCCTTTTTCTTTTTTTTTTGGGTCCTTGCTTCTAACAGTGATCATGTGATTACTTTAATGAATGAAGGGCCACGTGGGCCATTCTTGTCGATTGGATCTTTCGTTCATATATTCTCTAACATGTCGGTTGATATACCCTTAATAAAATTAGAAGGGTATGGATTAGTTTGAGGTGTCTTAAATAAGTGTATTTTTATTTTTTTAGATTAAAAAGTTAAGGAAAAAAAATAAATATTTGGATTAATTTTTTAACTTTTTATAAAAAAATATGTATTAAAAAATTATATAAATAAGTGTATTAGAGAAGTTAGTGGATTCCGTTGTACATGTTGGGCAGGCTAGTGGGCTGGTATGAGATGGGAAATGATTGTCTACTTTTTGGGTTTGAATTGAACGGTGTTGTTCGGTCCGTAGGGACCCACCACAGGTTCCATTTTGCTAATCGAAACCGTGTAGAACTCGTCGAGCAATATATGTTTATAAAAAATCACGTTGATTGGATATCGATAGCTATCTCATCGTATTAGTTTTTCTTGTCAACTGTTAACTATAACACTATCCATTTTTTATACAAAAATGATTTGATCATGTAGTTAACGATTTCCAATCAACATGATTTTTTATAGGCATATAGTTCTGGACGAGTTGTACATATTGAACGGTTCAGATTATCAAAACGGGACCCGTAGTGGGGCCTCCATAGGCCCAAACTTCCGTCCAACTTAGTAATTTTATATATGTAATTCTTTTTTTTTCCCTCTCACGGTACTAAAGGGTTAATTCAGCACTGAAAATTGTTAAAAGTTTGTTTGATTAAAATATTATGTATATTAATTTTTTAATATTTTTAATTGTGAATTTTACTTTTTTTTTTTTTTTTTTTGTAACTTTTTGACTTTTTGACTTTTTTGAAACACTCCAAACCAGGCCTAAATTGTAAATACACTTAACTTTGCTTAAAATATAAATTATTTTTTGTGATTTGAAAAATTATAAATATTTTTTTATTAAAAT
Source organism: Camellia lanceoleosa (assembly GCA_025200525.1). Taxonomy (NCBI): domain Eukaryota; kingdom Viridiplantae; phylum Streptophyta; class Magnoliopsida; order Ericales; family Theaceae; genus Camellia; species Camellia lanceoleosa. The sequence continues at coordinate 93,629,859 of CM045762.1, forward strand.
TTTTTATTTAACAGAACTAACTAAAAAATTCAAATTCATCTCCTATACAATAATAAAATTACCTAAATTATTAATTGAAACATATTTTTAATATCATTAAAAACTGTTAATTGATTTGATGATTTATTAATAAAATGGACAATTTGTTATGAAACTAGAAACCTCAGAGGTGGAATGTAATTTTCAAAAACACAGAAAACAATTCGTATTTTAATCAAATCTCAGGGGGTGTATTTGTAATTTATCCAAATTAGAAATAGCTTATCCTTTGTTTGTTTGGTTATATTGTGGTAACGTAAACTAGGATTGATAAAAAAAATTGTTTGAGAAAGCTCAGTTCAAATAATAGAATGGGGGAAAAAAATTATTGACTGCAAAATCTCTAGGACGACAATCTTGATTACATTATGAAATGCGTAAAAATTAACAAAGTCTTGATGTTCGGCTCAATGCTAGGTCCACTTTGAGATTGGACTAGATTGAAGCTTGACCCTATGGCCAACACCTGTCCCAAAGCAGGACAATCATTGGAGTTTAATCAAATGCATGAGTTACACTCTGAAGTAGATACTAGAAAGCTTGGCCCAACGAACAAGGCTCGCTTCGAAGCGGACCAAGTAACAAGTTGAACCTCTAGATTGGACAACCACTTCGAAGTGGACTAACTTGGCAAAGGTTTTTATTGAGCTCACAAGCGACAAACAAATATGCTCCTCTTCATCTATTTGAACATAACGTGGAGATATGGAGGCTCAAAAGGACAAGGTACACACACGACAAACTTGCACCTGGGTGTTAGAGCGGTTATCCTCCTCCAATAGGAGATGATCACGAATAAGACAAACATAACAGACCTGCACCTGAGTATCAAGTGGAGTGGCCGTTCTCCTCTAATGAGAGATGACCACGAATAAGACAAATAGGACAGATCATGGAGATAAAAGGTTTTAGAAGAAAAGCAACATTCTCCTGTACAAAGTAAGCACTATTCACCCTCAAGGCATCCAAAATCCTTACACTTAACATATACACTCTTTGATTCTCTTTTATTTTTCTCTCATAGTCCCTAAATTTATCATCAAAGGGGTTTCCGACCAAACCTTGATTGGGAAGCCTTATCGTTTGTTACTCTGTGCATATCTTTACTTCCCGAAGCACGTTGTTCTTCCACAAAGTTCTACTTCATAGTGCGAAAATTACTCCTACACACGCTACTTCAAAACAAATAACTTTTTTACACTTCGAGTCGCGTTATAATTGTTGTTTCCTAAAGACAATATTAACTCCCACCAAATTGTGTACATAAGTTACCAGAAAATCCGCTTTCATGATATAAGGAAGTTGATCTAAGGATCTTCTATACATGTTTGCACAAACGAAGATAGAGAAAAGTACTTTTGTACAAAACGAAAATAGAAAAATATTGGGGTCTGATATTTAGTTTCTAAAAAATAACAAAATATCAACTAAAAATCAAAAGAGAGAGTGAATTTTAGAACTTTGAATTTTGTTGGCTTGGAATGAAAACTCGAAATCAGAAGAGAGAGTGAATTTTAGAGTTCTGAATTTTGTTGGCTTGGAATGAATTAAATTGCCTAATTGTAGGCCTATTTATAGACTTGACTGCACCGGATTGTAAGAATCATGATCCTTGATCGTACTTGACCATACTTGACTATTGGATCGAGTTTTGATGGTCCGAATTTTGTTATAGCTAAATGGGTGTAATGATGAGGCACACCTAATCACGATCAAGTGCGGTCAATAACATACGATCACGCGTTCGGATGATCAATGACCATGATCACACTGACCATGTTTGACATGCAACCATTCAGTTGGGTGTGCGACTTCATCACCACGTGGTGGCTGTGTTCTACATTAGTGCCACCACATGTTGCCTTAGACCTTGCCACATCGTTGTCACAAATGATCATTCTAAACCCTTCATATCATGCGCGTAAGTGCAAAGTGTGTCATTAAACGCTACACAACTCATGTTGCACGAGTGTGCGAATGGTGCATTATCCTTGCAGTGTGTGAGTATACATTGTAGCACCTTTTCCACAATTATTTATTCAAGAGAATATTTCATGTGGATGTTTATTAACTAACTAATTCTATTTTCGCACACCATTAACTTTTTTGTGCACACACTTAACGAATTAAATTTTTATTACAATTTTGCCACTAAATACAATGGCCACTATAGACATCAATACACACACCAAATCTTAAAACTAAGTTTTCCTATACACATCTTTTGATGAGGGGAAAAAAAACACTTAGAATACATCACATTATGATCTACATTGTTCCTACATTGTTTCTCACTCCCTCCATTGTTACACTCTATTGTTCCTAATGTTATTTTTTTATCTGTGTGATGAAATATTTGCAAAACAATGAAAGTTCAAATTTAGAGAAGAATATAATTGTTTACAATTAACGCAGTAATAAAAATGTGAGCTTTTATGTGCAGATGCTTTTTCCTTGGTGATCCTCATTTGACAAACTAGTGTTGAATAGGTGCATCCTATTCTAAAATCAACAATCAAAATTATTTCGAAAATTAACTTATGAAATATCTAACTTCATTCAGTTTATACTGTTTAGATGTACAAAATTGAATGGGTTTAAATCGTTCGATAGTTGTGTATCGAACGAAACTATTTGGTTCGAATGTCGATTGTGAAATAAAATCAATTGGTTTCGAAAAATCAGTATTGAATAGATTATTTTGTTTCTTCACCAACCAAAATTAAACCACTATCAGACATGATAAAACTATAGCATTTTTTTTATTTTTGTTTGCAAATGTATTATATAATAACCACAAAATAGGTTGATAATAATCACTAAATTTTGAGAACATAATGGAGTTCAATGTAGGTCTTTAATGGAGCCAAAGAATTGCAGGAAACGTGTTGAAGAATTGCTAGATATGTTAGAATTACGAATGTGATGTGTGTACATGTGTTTTGTGTGATATGCATACAAATTATGAGTTAAGAGTGTATTCAAAGTGTTTGGCATGAGGAATAAGAAAAACAAAATGTAACCAAGTTTATAAATTTATGAATTGAAAAATGATGTGTACAGAGAGTAAATAGTGTGTGAAAATAGAATTACCTTTATTAAATCATTACTTTTCTCTCATGTTTTTGATGTGGGACAAGCCATAATGCTAAAAGAATTTCCTAAAAAGGTTTTGAAAAATAAAAACAATAAAATGTAAACCCATTTTATTTTTAAAAATTCCCCAACAAAACTAATCCTAAAAGGCACTATTGTAGGGAAAATTATATTGTGATCATGGATAAATTCATGTGGTATACTAACTAGTGTTTTATTAATTAAAATAGTAAGATTCATTTCGTTTATATTAAATTTTAAAAAGTAAGAGGACATATAACATAATATGAATTAGAAGTAAGTAGCAGATATGTCGATCTGCCCAAAACGACCGAACTGAATCGATCCGCCGTATTCTGGACTGATGCGTGATGACAAGCAAATAGTCGCGGATTGATATTTTTCAATTCGCCTAGTTTTGGACGAAAAACAGATTTGAGGTTCTTTTAGACGCAACCGAACAGTCAAACCGCGATCGCCCATAATAATTTGTAAGATTTTGTATTTTCAATTTGTTTAAATATTCTATTTGTATTTTCAATTGAAAAAAAGTTTAAATATTCTGTTAAATATATTCTATTGAAAAAGAGTTTTCAGCTTGAATATATTTTTTGAATTGAAAAAAATGTATTATTTATCTATATTTTTTGGTTTTTAAATCTAAATCTAAAAATAATAAATAAAAGAGATGATATATGCTGGTTTTTTTTGTTTTTAAAAACAGATATAGATGTAACAATACAGAGAAATACAATCTCTACTACTATTTTGTTCATGGTTTTGGTGGTTTGAATTGTTTTTATATTTTAATAACCACAGATTGTAATACTTTATGTGGATAAGACATGCAGTGATTGTAATATTCTAAAGTTTCAAACTTTCTTTATTTGGATGAGATATGCAGTGATTGTAATATCTTTTTTATTTTTCTTTTTTTGTTGAGGAAGTGCAAAAGTTAAATTATGATGAAAATTTATAAAATTTTAAACCGTCAAACCAATTCACATCCATCTGCCAATCCACTCAATCCACATCTACTGGATTGGCGGACGGATGTGGATATATTTTCTCCAATCTGCTAATCTAACGGATGGATGGCGGATTAAAAGTTCCGTGACTGCAACTGACCCGCACCCACCCTTAATATGAATGACGTGAACTACCAAATAGCTTCTCTGATATGTCCGACTCTTTACTTTATGCTAATTACATCTTTTTATTTTATTTTTTTAAGATGGGGCTAATTGCATCCATTCTTCATATTTTGTGTATTTTGACATGAAATTTGTTTGTTTTAGAATTGATGAGTCAGTTTATTTTCTCTATTTTATACAAATTAAAAAAGGGTAAATATATATTTGACACCCCTAGCATTTTACAATAAATGTTCTATTAGGTTTTCAGTTTTTTAATAATAACAATTAATTCTTAAGCTTATATAATCCAATTATATTGTTATCTTTATTATCATCTTATACAGAGATTTATACATGTGTCAAAGATGAATCAATGCTTTTAAATGTTTCTATGGGTGTTGATTTTTGACTTCATAACTAAATAGGGAACTTAATTGGAGAGCACGTGGCAGAATAGATTAAACCAAGCACCTGCCAACAAGAAGACAAGAACACTACAGTGCCTCGTCCACCCGGTGGCACTCCGACGATCAAGTCAGTCATTTATCTCTCAAAGATATCAAATTAAGTATTTAGTGCACAAACAAAAGCATACCTTAGATCCATGATGTGCCCTCTTTATATAATGATCAGTGTCTAGCTTTCCCTAGAAGTCTTACTTCATGGGACTATGTCCTTTACAAGAATATTACTAATCTAAGACTCCTCCTATTTGAATTAAGATCGACCCTTTCAAGTGTTCAACCTTATCCAAATAGAGAGTCTGTTATTATTTAGGACTTTAGTCCTTCATTTGAATCTCGAATTATGTGTGGTTTGACCACAAATTGGACAATCAAAATCATCCACATGACACTTCAGCTAACCATCTAAGCCACGTGGACAACTTAAAATTATGTCCCCATTGTTTGCTAAAACAATTATATTTGGCTTTACAATGACTCAATGCTTTTCCAATGCTCATTTGTTTATTGGGTAGAAAATATTTTTAAAAATATTTTCTATATTTGATATAATAAAAAAACGAAAGTTAATAGAAATATTGTTCATAATTAACGGTAAATAAATTTATTTAAGCAAAAAATATTTTGCACTTTAAAAAATGGGAATACGATTTCAGAATAAAATCTTACCAATTTCATAACATTTTCACAGTTACCATCACCTTTATCAATACATCACTACTACCACTACCACTAATGCTATCATCTTTGCCAACTCGATTGTTGTGGCTACTATCACTACTACCTCTATGTTAATACAACTATTAGTACATTAATTTTAAAGATATAATAAAAAAAATATTTTTTTAAAAAAATAGTTTCTAAAATATATATATATATATATATATCTGAAAAAATACTTTCAATCAGAACAAACAGTGGGTTAAAATTATGGCCTGGAATGTGACTGCATTTTCTTTTTGCTTTTTGTATAACTTACACCTTGTTGGTTTAAGTTTTAACGTTACTTTTTTCAATTTAGTTCTTAATATTTCTGTACGAGCACAGAATAATCTTCTCGTATAATCCGTGTGATCAAATTTGCGCTTCTCCAAACGTCGTCGCTTTACTCCTTGAAAACACAAATATGAGCTAGCCGACGGGTGTGTGCCAGATACCTCTCCGATACCTAAGTCAAAAAAATAGACAAATAGACAAAAGTTCTGTGTATTCGAGAATCAAAGTTGTGATACCTGTACATAGGTCCTGTTACGAGCTTTTATAGATTCTGTGTAGCACAATCCTAGTAGGACTCTTACTTCTCAATGTAGAGTCCTCCTAGGAATCGTATCTCTGAAAGATGATGCTTATCCCTTAACACCCTTCTCACTGCTATAACCAAGGGAAATGGTTTTAGCTCGGTAGCATGACAAAGCGATCGAGCTAACACCGCTTTGCTTAGGCACCAGACTTAACCGAACTTCACCTAGCTCAGTTTCCATCTTGTTCTTCTAATTCAGCTCCCTGTACCTCAGTTTAGCAAACTCAAATCGGGCTATCTCAGTCACTTATGACCGAGCTAGCTAGGCCTAATAGGGAAGTCCACTCTACTCGGCCCACAGCTCGGCTCGCTTCTTCCCATTCCTAGCTCGGCCCAAATTCACACATTTTACCCTTTCAATTGCTCCTTAATGCCACTTGCAACGCATGATTTGGGATTATACTTCTCCAGCCGAACTAAAAATATTCAAGCCAACCGAGCTTGCTTTCAACCAAGCTACCGACAAGTCCGGTCCACAAACGTCTTTTTAATTGCTCTGCACGTCTGAACCGTTTCTATTCTCTTGGACACGTGGCAAGCTCCCATTGGCCAAGTATAGCTGTCACAGCCGTCTTCATATTTCGCAAATTTTGAACAGTCCCGCCCTTTCTATGCTTTATACGAAAACCCTAGTTTTCAAACCAGGTACTCTACTGTTCACCTTCTCTCTTTTGCCCTCTGAGCTCCTATTTTCACAATCATAACACCTGCAAAGCTCGTGTTCTAGCCTGGCAACTTCATCGTTTTGATCTTCATCCTTTTATCTTAAAACTGTAAGTGCTTCAATCCTTTGCTTTTCCTGTTTATTTCGTAAGTATGTATAATTTAGACATACATATACATATATTTTCCAAAACACACTTCCATAGCTTTCATACCAATTGGAAAGAACCTATTAGTCCCAAGAACCACGTAATAGATCCTCCACTGGATTCACAAACAGTCTGCAAAATGATGCTTTTGATCCAAATAATACTAAGACCGTGATAGAAACTTGTTTTCCATAGGTGCGTATTAGACCGAACTAGAAGCCTTACCCTTGGATCGAGCTAAAAACCAAACCTTGCGTCATGTTCGGGCTTAAACCTTGGAGCCTCTTCTTGAGTCATAACCGAACTAAGAACGGGGTACAACCATCGAACCATACTAGGTTTTATTTTTATTTATCCTTGTTTTTTATCCCGGCTCCATGATCTGGGCATAACACTTTTTATCTCCACTTTGTAGACTTTGACTAGGTTGGTCAGGCACACATTTGCACGCTCAACCGAGATACTCAACGTTATCTCAACACCGAGCTAGGATCCCGAGCTAACTTATACATAAGTTTATTTGGAATGGGTAAATACCGGTTCTTAGTAAACTCACCCGGGGCCATTGCCGAATTTCGTAAGGACTACAACATCCCTGATGATGTTCATCTCTCTTTAGCCGAACTAGATACCATGCCCTGGGGAAAACAAGGTTTTGTTCCAGTCACTGTAATATCCATTGTTGAGGCCGGTCTCCGATTCCTAGTCCAACCACTCCTTTGTGAATTTCTTAGGCAGACAAGACTCTGCCCTACTCAGCTCTCTACAAACTCATACAGAATGATAAATGGTATCGCCGAGCTAGACCGCTGACTTGGCCTCAACCTCGATTTAGCCGAGCTATTCCATCAATATTCACTTGGCCAAAATGAAGATGGCTGGGTGTATTATTTAAGAATAAGAAGACGCCAAGAAAAAATAATTAAAAACACACCGAACAAAGACGTGAATGACGACGACTTTTTCTGGGTTTCTGGAAATTTTGAAGACCAGGAAGCCCATATACCGAGCTACAGTATTAACTGGAATAAAGGGACAGCCGATATGAATACCTCGACTTAGTTTGTCCGTTTTTTGTTTTTTTGGCTATTTATAAGTTTTACACCGTGCTAACCGTTGCCTTTCTCCTTATGCAGATTTGAACCAACTAAAGTCCCAGTACCAATACCCCAATTTAGAAGCTCTCTGCATCGCGCTTCGATACCGTAATCGAGGTTGGGTCAAGCTACTTAACTTCGAACCGACATACAGATACAACGGTAGGAGAAAGACCAGGGTGACTGACTTCCTTCTCGAACCATCACCAGAACAAGAGATGGTTAAGCGAAGAACAAGAGATGGTTAAGTGTCGAGCTGTCCGAGCACTGATCACTGAGACAGCATAAACTCCGGATGTCGGGATTCAGACCAAGACAACGTAATCCGGTCAAACAACCGAGGTGGTGGTGGCCCTTCCGACATCCCGAGCCTTATCATCTCAGTCGAACAAACGTGTTCGCACTTCATCGAACAAGCCACAACACCTTATCAATGAAGATGACGCCGTGCTACCACGGAGCACACTGCCAAGCCCAGAACCCGTGCTCTCTGACCGGGCTAGCCCTTCAGAGTGGGCACCAAAATTAACTTTTAAGAACCAGGCCATATCGAATTCTGACTCAGTGGTTACAGATGAGGACCACACTTTTGCCTTCAACCTTGCCAAGAGCGTGTGTCTGCCAGCCGATATGGAGCACCACGATCATCTGACCGAGTTGATGGCCATCTGTTCGACAACTAAGTCGATGGTGCTAGTGAGTGCTCCCTCTGTTTTACTTTCCAACTCAGATCTGTTTGTTCGGTTTTAATCATACTTGTTATTTCTCCTTTTGCAGGCCATGCAGAAGAACCACGTTGCCCATAAGTGCGTGCTAGAACTATGCAAGACAGCACGGCTGGCCGTGGCAGATGCCAACGCCAAAACGGCTGAGCTAAATGAAGTAAAGCAAAAAATGATCGAGCTTAAATCTGAATATGCAAGACTTACCGAGTTGGTTAACGTGGCGGAAATAGATAAGCAAAAAGCTTTGGCCATGCTAAAAGATCGTTACTTGCGCGAACTAGCCAAGCTCAAAAGAAAAAAAGATGCCAAGATCGCCGAGTTAAACACGAAAATGGAAGACATTGAAGATATGGCTACAAGGAAGGGGAGGCCACCTACATCCTGCAATGCGAAGCTTTAAAGGATATATTTTTCAAATGCGGATGGAAGGCGGCTGCCTCAAAGCTCGGTTATGGTCAAGAAACCGAGGTCTTCCAAAACCCTCATTCTCATTTTATTCCAAGTTATATGGCAGACTATGCCAATGCTATCCAAGAAAAATTACTTCAAGTGGGGAAGGATGAAGAGGTATCTCTAGAACCAAACAACGCCCTAGCTGTTACTAGTGATAACGGTCTCCCAACTGCTCAATCAGCTCGGGTGGATCCACCGGTGCCCATTACGGTTGAAGATGTGGTTGTGACCAACCTTCTTGCTGGAATCGGGCTACCGAGTGGTGAAGCTCAGGTTGACCTAGATGCGGATCTGGATGATCTATTTGCCTGATCTTGTATTTTCTTCTTTTAATGCTAACTTTTTGTAAGAATTTGTAACCGGGTTGAAGCCTCACCTCTTGTAATGTAGTTCTAATCCTGAATGAAATATGTTCTTCTTTTTGCCCGGTTCATATCCTGCTTGTGTTTGTCTCAACTTTAACTGGCATGTCTGGAACTTTTTGGGTCGAGATAAACATCTCGGTATTAGCATTTTAATCTATTTTATGTTCGTTATAGCAGCCAACCTTCTCCAGCCTAGATCTTTATTTTGGCTGGAGAGACATAAATGTTGGTTATTCCTGCCAACCTCTTCAGCCCAGATCCTTATCTTGGCTGGAGAGAACTAAATGTTGGTTATTCCTGCCAAGCTCTTTAGCCCAGATCCTTATCTTGGCTGGAGAGACATAAATGTTGGTTATTCCTGCCAATCTCTTCAGCTTAGATCCTTATCTTTGCTGGAGAGAACTAAATGTTGGTTATTCCTGCCAACCTCTTCAGCCCAGATCCTTATCTCGGCTAAAAAGAGATAAATGTTGGTTATTCCTACCAACCTCTTCAGCCCAGATCCTGATCTTGGTTGAAGAGAGCTCAATGTTGGTTATTCTAGCCAACATTCTTCAACCTAGATCTTTATCTCAGCTGAAGAGAGCTAACTTGTTTGGTTATTTCTACCAAACTTTCTGATTGCCCCTTGCTGGCAATGACTGAGAACAACTTTTATAGTAGAAAAACTTATGCTGGAAAAGTAAACTACTTATAGTGATCCCGGGTTTTACCCCTTGTTGTACATTGATCTGGACTTGGTTTCGTGGATGTAGCAGTTGCTATATCTTGTTTACATCCTTTCATACTTCATATTTGAGTTATAGGATGTGATGGGCAGGTTTGTTACAGGTTGGTTGTGTTTGGGAGCAAATGGTTGCTGCCTAGAATTTTGATCCTTCGCTTGAGCGAGCTCTTTGCTTTTGGTCCTTCGCTCGAGCCAGTGTTCCTTCGCTCGAGTGAGAATAGAGTTTTGTGTTTGGTGGCTCGAGCGAGAAGTCTTGTGCTTGAGCGTGCGTCTACGTCTCATTTTTGACCTGAGAGCTGTGTTTCTTGGCTCGAGCAAGCTTTCCTTCGCTCGAGCGAGCGAGGTGTATGTTTAAGTTTCCTCGCTTGAGCGAGCATTCTATAGCTCGATCGTGCTTCTGGGTTGCAGACCTGAAGCTTCGAGTTATTGGCTTGAGCAAGACTTTTTTCGCTCGAGCGAGTATTCTTTGTGTCTGGTCACTCGAGCGACTAATCCTTCGCTCGAGCGAGCTTGTTTTATATCAGATTGCAGCAACGAATTAAACATCACTTTTTTGCCTCTCTTTTTCTATCAAGCCCTAGATTCGACTCTCTCTCTCTCTCTATACTTGTCTTCTCTCTAAGGTTTGATCTATCTAGAGTGAGTTTCTACCCTTAGTCCTTTGTTAAAAAGATAGAGTGGGTTGAGGGCTTCGTTTTAATCTAAAAAAATTGGGATTTGGAGCACGTTGGTTTTTGATCTTCATCTCCGTTTGAGCTCAAACTTCGAGGTAGGGATATCCTACTCCTTCCTATGAGCTTTGTCTTTGAATTTTAGCATTTTGATATATTGGGGGTTGTTGGATAATTTTGAGAAAGTTTGGGCGTTTGTGTAATTTTACAAAAGATAGGGGTTTTATATATATATAAACCTTTGCATGTTTGACATAGAGAAATGAAATTAATGTTGAACTATTGAGAAAAATGGAACCTTAGGGTTGTTATGTTAATAATGGGAAAATACCCTAATTAGTTGGATAAATTAATTGGTATAATTAATTTTGAGAAATGAGGAATTGAATTGAGAATATTGAAATTGGAAGTTACGGGATCAAAAGGTGTAGTCGGATTCATTTAATCGCTCACCTAGGTAAAATGTTGATATTATATCCATTTGGTGCATTTATTTCTTGCTTAGAAATAACTGCTTTGGGTTATCGGTGGAGGATAGTCTTGATTGTTGTAGACAATGCATGATGATTAGGTAAACAAAAACTAATCGATTGAGTATGCTAATAAATATAGCAGTTGGAATAATACATTAACTTTATGTATTGATTGATTATGTATATGATCTATGTTTATACACATTGTGTGTGTGGGAGGAGATAGAGGATGTATTCCACGGTTTAGGGGAAGATAGGGGATGGACCTCTAAATCGGATTTTGTTTGACATTGACACAGCACTACAATGTGTATCAAGTGTGGGTTAGGGAAGTGTTTGAATTGATTTGATATAGCACTAAAATGTATATCGTTGTCAATTGTGAAGTATGGAAGTGGTTTATGTGTTATTGATACAGCACCAAAATGTATCCATTATAAATTTCAAAAGTGTTTTAAGGATGAGTCATAATCTCATTAAGTTATTTGGCTAGGTTTTGAGCCTTGTTTTCAAACTCAAAGTTGAAAAGGAAGTGAGAAATGAAAAGTAACATGGACTTGAATGTCATGAAACTGTAATGTGTTAAAAGTGAGAATATAAGTGTGGACCATCTATCGAATGCTGTTATTTTAGTCATTGTTTATAGTTGGTTTAGTATATCTCTATTGGGCTGTGGCTCACACTATATGGGACATCATTTTCAGGTACAGGTAGCATGCCACCTCCAAGGACATAGCTTGGGAGGCTAGAGGCAGACAGACTTTTTGGTTGTTTTGCTTTCCTTGATGTATTACATGTAAATTCAAGCTAAGGGCTTAATATGTATATGAGTTAGTACTCATTTCTTGTAACCAAGTGTTGGCTTGGAAAGTTGTAAGCCCATAGGGCTTTTACTTTTGTTGTCAACATGTAATACTTTCGTAAGAACTACTTTGATAAATGGAAACATGTTTATTTCTCTATTATTGTTACGTGTCAAGAATGATGGGTTTTATGTATTTTTTTTAGGGCGTTACAACTTGGTATCAGAGTGTACCGGGTTCGAATACTTTGGGTACATAGGAAGTGATTAGTATCACAATGGGTTTGTCTCGCTTGTTAGAGACGTACGTGTGACATTATGTGTTTATTTGATAACATGTTTATGTGACTATGTGGGTATGGGATTTAGTTTCTAGGATGTTGATTGAATCCTTGGGTTTCTGGGAGTCTTATTGGAAAAGCACTTGATCGATGCTGTTTCTAATTGGAACTCTAGCAACGCCTCGGGACTTCATTATCCAGAAATGAAATTCGTAAGTGCTTATGTGATTATGTGCTTACATGGAGTGAATTATTGTTGTCCATTGCATTAGGATGCGAGTGTTATAGCTTTGGCACATTTGTGAATGTGCTAATGTTCTTCGTTACCTTTATTAAGATGTCAGGACGAGAACATGGTGGTAGGCGAGGTAGGCCTAGGAGGCAAGAGGTGCCTATACCGGATGATATTCCGGCGCAGCAGGAGGGTGTTGGCCAGGCTAATGTGGCCGAGCCAGTAGGTCAGCAGGCTATGAGCGCCTTAGCTCGTGAGATGGCAAGAGCATTGAGAGCATCTATGGACATTCTCAGAGCTGAGAATCAAGTCCAGGCCCAGGTTGTTGATGCAGGGCCTTCTTTTCTGAAGAGAGAGTTCTTCTGGTCAAATCTGGATGAGTTTTTGGGGGATCTGAAAGAGCCACTTAAGGCTGATGAGTGGCTGGAGCAGATGACTAAGATGTTTGAGATGCTTAGCATCGAAGACGGGGCTTTGAAAGTGACCTTGGCATCTTTCCAACTTAAGGGGGATGCAGGTCAGTGGTGGAAATTCATGAAGGGTCGTATTGGTGGCACTTAGGAGGCTTTTGTGGGTGCTTTCCAGGAGAAGTTCTTATCTCCAGCAGTCAGGGAGAAGCTGAGAGACCAGTTCTGCCAGCTTTTGCAGTTGAGTTCTTCAGTGGCCGAGTATGAGGTAAGTTTTCTTGGCTTGTCGAGTTCGCGACTTTTGAACTTGTGGCGTCCGAGGAACGCCGTTGTATCGAGTTTGAGAAGAGGTTGAGGCGCCTAGTAGGCCCCTGATCCACCTGCTCACCCAGGGGCTACATTCCAACGGATGGTCGCCAAAATGTTTGAACTGTTGTTAAGCAGAACAATGAAGGCTTACATAGATGACATGGTGGTCAATATAATTCTCTAGGCGTTGTAAATGATGTTGTAAATGATGATGTGACCTTGTAATAGGCAAATGACCTTGTAACAATATAATTCTCTAGGTGTTGTAAATGATGTGACCTCCTGATCTGGTTGGTACATAGCGATTTTATGGTAACCTCTATATGCATCAAGGAAGCTAAGTCGATTATGTCCTGTCGTCAGGTTTACCAGTTGGTCTATTCGTGGTAGAGGAAAATTGTCTTTTGGGCATGCCTTGTTGACTATTTTGTAATCCACGTAGACACGCCATTTTCTATTCTTCTTTGGCACTACTACGGTATTGAAGATCCACCTGGGATAGTGCACTTCTCTGATGGCTCCTGTCTCCAGTAAGTTGCCCACTTCCTCCGCCACTATCTCTGCGTGGTGGAGTACCGATCTGCGAGTTCGCTGTATAATTGGTCTAGCAGTTGGGTGGACATTGAGTTGGTGACAGATGAAGTTTGCGTCAATGCCAGGCATGTCGTATGGCGTCCAGGCAAACACTTTGATGTTAGCGGTTAAGAATTTCATGACCTTTATTCTCTCAGTGCTGGACAAAGATGAGCTGAGCAAAAAGAACTTTTCTGGATTCTTTTCATCTATCCTTATCTCTACCAAGTCTTCCACTGCCTTCTGTTCAACTACCTTGCCAACATCCGCAAACAGTTCATTGCTCTCTAGCTCTTCCATCATCTGTACAAACCTTTTTGCAGCACGGCTTCCATTTACCGTAACGAAACATTGTTTCGACATGATTTGGTCTCCTAAGACTTCTTCAATCACGCCGGTTTCGTTGGAGAATCGTAATGCCTGATAGTAGGTTAATGCCACTGAGCGCATGGCATGCAGCCATGTCCTTCCAAGATTATGTTGTAAGTAGAGGGGACTTTCAACACCCAGAATTCCACATGTTTTGTCGTGGTTTTTGCCTTGACTGGGAGGATTATCTTACCTACTCGCCACTCTGGCATCGAGTTGAATCCGACAAGGGGAGATGTCGCGTGTGCCAAGTCTTTGTCCTCTAATTTCAGCTGTTTGAAGATCTCGTAGTACAATATCTCACATGAGCTTCCTTGTTCAATCAGAATCCGCTTGATGTCGAAATTTTTGACGCATAAATTCACCACCAGTGCGTCATTGTGAGGGCAATGTAGCCTTGCTAGATCCTTGTCTGAGAAGGATATGACGTTCGTAGCCTCTGTTCTGCCCTTCTTGATGGTAGACTGTGCACTTAATACCTCCCTCAAGTGTTCAGCCTTTTTTATCATCCCCTTGAGTTCACATACTCGCTCAGGTTCGATGATCCCATGTATGACGTTAATCACGCCTTGGGGTGGACCGTCGTTTGGCATCCCGTTTGGTTTGTTGTGGTCATGGGGGGCTGGCTGTGTCCCTTCTTCTATGTACTGGTCCAAGTGCCCAGCTGCCACTAACTCCTCCAAATGTTGCCTCAATGGCGTGCAATTTTCAGTGCGGTGCCCTTTTTCATCATGGAAGGTGTACTGGGACCTCTCGTCATAGCCTTTTTGCGCTTCTCCCAACTTGGTTGGCCATCGGACGAAAGGTTCATTGCGTATCTCATTGAGAATTCAGTAGATAGGTTTATTAAATACTGTGGTAATGGCAGTGCGGACTCTTAAGTTCCTTTTTTCTGGATCCTCTCTGTTGGCTCGCCTGCTACGCCCATTCCTGCTTGGCTGTTCCACCGTGTTGACTGTCGCTGTAGTCTTTTTATCTGGCATCGCTGTTGTGCCAGATTTTTCTTTAGCACGGGCGCCATCTTTGTCACGACCCAAACCCGCCCCTATGGGTTTAGCATCAGAATCGCCAAGAATCCGAGATTATCAAGGCATAGCGGAAGCCAATACAGTAAATAAATAATGTCCAATGAGCTGTGACAGTCTGTATGCAAAAAGATTTTTCATACATACATACATAGATATATACACAGTACAGAACAGTGTGCACAATATTTACAGTCATTCAGAACAGGGACCAAATCCCTATTAAGCAGTACAGTAACAGTCTATACAGTCATACAAGACAGACACAGGAACAGACAGGGGAAAATAAAAACACCCCTAAGCCGTAGCTCGGCAGGCTCGGAACCTCGCAGTGAGGCACAGTGGTTGGCTTGACAAAACTGGGAGTCTACCCCGACGCTCCTAGCTCCGGTCTGGTGCCTGTACACCTACATATATATATGAGCAGTGAGCTAAAGCCCAGTGAATAATATAAAGCGTAAAGGGGTTTAGAATGAATGTCCTTACAGTAATGAAAACGGTTCATTTCAATCAAGATATCGGTTGTTGATGCGATAGCATCATATGTGGTACATCTATTAGCATAACGATGTGATGGGTCTTAAAAGACCGAACAGTAAATGATGGCCATCAATCAGTAAATAGTAGTGGTTCTAACAAGTGAACCGACAGAGATCTCTATGATAACAATCGATGTGAGTTGCTAAGGATGCCTGTCTGATTCGAATATAGGACATACATTCATTCAACGATGGCGGTTTAGAAAAGCGATGCAGTTCAATTGTTCAGAAGATAATCATTTTTGAACATATCTTTACACAATTGTTACTCACAGAGTTCTGGGCTATAGTAAGCTAGAGCGTCTCCTCGGAAAGCCAACTCTACACAGTTACAGATTGAACACACACTAAGCTACACAGTTGGGAAAGATGATAACTTAATCCCTAATTGCCTTGGTGTGTGCTACATCTATATCCTCAATAAGTTGCCTTAAATATGCCCTAGGAATGCCTAGGATGGAAAGCGGATGTAAAGATGTACTCAGAAAACATTTTCAGAATTTCAGAAAAATAGAGGTCCCCCTCGAGCGTAGGTTACTCCGCTTGAGCAACGGTTCCTTTCGCCGAAATCACTTCCCACGCGGACATGCTAAAAAGAAATCTTGGATAGGTAAAATCACGCCGATCGAAGCGCCGATAGCCGCTTCGGCGTAAGACACAGGTCCCGCCGGCGTCAATCCTTCCGCCGAAAGCGACATTTCAACACAAAGAAATCTTTGGGAGCACGAATTTCCCACTCGAGCACCACTTTCCCCACTCGAGCGGGAGTCCAAAATCTGGAATTTCCATATTTGAACTTCCAAGCTCAAATCAAGTTTAAATGCATCAAATTCGATCCTCTTGGGCTAATTTTCTGAAAAACACTTCAAAACTCATAATATCACATGTTTCAAAGATCAATTTGGTAAATCAAAGCTCAAGGGTGTTTAATTCAAACTCAATTTCAAACCAATTTTCATTAACATGCTACAAACATGACATGCATGTGTTTAAATCATTTCCAAGCTTTAAATACAAGCTCAAATGAGCCAAATCATTCAAGAACATGATGGTATCATGAACCTTAACTAGAACTTGTACATGCATGCAACAATTATCCATGAAATCAACTTAAAACTCAACAATACTGACATGCATGCATGGAATGAGCTCCAATTCAACATTATAGAACTAAATCATGCCTTAGCTCTACAATTTGACATGAATCATGCAAGAATCGACTTAAAGACAACAATGAGGGGTTGAATTCCTTACCTAGGTCCTCAAATACAAGTTTAGAGGCTCAAGAAGGCAAATCTCCTACGATTTCTTCATGTCTTTCAAGCCAATTCAAGATGAAGCAAGATGAACTCACTCTCTCACTTCCTCCCTCTCTATGGTTGGCAATAACAAGAAAATGGGCTAATGAAATGTTTGTTCTAGTGTAATAAGAAGGCTCAAATATGTTATAATAAAGGGCCCACTAACATGGCAATTTGGTAAATTAAGCCAACAATGCAATTCAACTTATTTTAATCTAATTTAATCATTCCTAATCAGTTTTCGGATAATTACACCATAAAATCACATAAAATCTAATTAACACAGAACATTAATCAATTTCCGATTCGGCCGCCGATAAGGCCTTCAATTTGCAGTTTAAACACAAAGACATGAACAGATAATCAAACGATCAACAGAGAGAATGCATTTAAACAGATACAGTCAATCATTCAGTTCAGTATTTCAATTATCAGTCAAAATCAGTCTCAGTTTAACAGTATTCGGTAGTTTATCGGTAAATAGTGGTGAGGGTTATTACAATCTTCCTCTACTTGGATGTGTTGATGCACTCTCTCCATTAGGGCCTCCATCGTGAGGGGTGGCATCATTGTTATTGAGTCCCTTAATTTGTTTCCGACTAGTAAACCCCGTTTATATTATGCAATGGCGAGATTGGTAAGGCAATCCCCAATCTGGTTGAAGGTCTCCCAATAGCGACTGTTGTAAGACCTCAATGTTTCTTTTTCACCCATGTCAATAGAGAGTAGCTGGTCGATCTCCACTGGTGTTTTGGTGTTCGTTCTGAATCTAGTAACGAACACTTCTGCCAATTGTGCCCATGAGGCGATGCTGCCTTCTGGTAGCCTTTCGAACTAGGTTAAACCAAGGTCGCCAAGGCTAGATGGGAACAAGATACAAATTAGGGCCTCGTTTCGCTGGTATACTGCCATACCCTGGCGAAAGTGGCTTAAGTACATGTAGGGATCCGTCTTCCCTTCGTAAGAAGTGAATTTGGGCTGGTGGAAGCCTGAAGGTAGTTGTGCATTCTCTATTGCCGAAACGAATGACGAGCTCTGTAGCCTTGCTAATACCTTGTTTGCTGGTTCGTAAGCAAGGTGCGGCATTGGCATCCCTACCTCGACACTCTCATGTATCCCAGGGGCCAATCGCTGTAGGGCTGAAACTCTGCGTGGGTCGCGAGCCCTAGTGTCCTCCTTCCATCAAGCCCTTTCCTCGAGCACTGTTCATAAGTCAATGATTTGGGTAACTCCGTGTGCCTAGATGTTGTCTAGTGCGTGTGCAAGGGGCGATAGTTGCTTCCCTCTGTATATAACCTTTCAGTCCTCGTTCTCTCAGACCTGGAGTAACGAGTCCTGGAAGTCTTTGACTGAGTATCGCCTGTTCTAAGGCTCTTACTTTCTGCTAGTAAAGGTGTGGTATGTCTGTCACGGTCTTTCAAGTGGCAAAGGGGCGTGTTGCCTTTGCGCCCCTCTCCAGTCGCCATCCCTTTTCCTTTTATCTGGTGCTTCATTGTCTCTATGTCTGCCGCCATCCTCCTGATTAACTCGTCTTGCTCCCTCACGCGATCCTCTAGAACTTGAGGATCAAGCCTCCGCCTCTGTCTTTTAGGACTTTGAGAGCGACGGGGGCTAATGCCTCGTCTCTCCTTTGTGTCCCTCCGGGAGTTCCGTCGCTGGAGTTTTAAGTCCTCCATAAGTGGGATAGAAGGTAAACCTTCGCGCCTCCCATCCCCCTCCGAGGTTTGCCCATCAATAGCGGATTGTGGCAAGTCTTCATTGTGCGGCGTTGCTTTTAACTAGAGAGGAAAACTTGATCAAGACGTTTTGTTCTTTGTGAAATTTCCATAGACGGCGCCAATTGTACGAGCACAAAATAATCTTTTCGTATAATCCTGTTGATCAAATTTACGCTCCTCCAAACATCGTTGCTTTACTCCATGAAAACACAAACGTGAGCTAGCCGGTGGGTGTATGCCGGATACCTCTCCGATGCCTAAGTCAGAAAAATAGACAAATAGACAAAAGTTCTGTGTATTCGAGAATCAAAGTTGTGATACCTGTACATAGGTCCTGTTACGAATTTTTATAGATTCTGTGTGGCACAATCCTACGAGGACTCTACAAGGAGTCTTACTCCTCAATGTAGAGTCCTCTTCGGAATCGCATCTCTAAAAGATTATGCTTATCCTTTAACACCCTTTTCACTGCTATAACCAAGTGAAATGGTTTTACCTCAGTAGCATGACAAAGCGACAAAGCTAAAACCGCTTTGCTTAGGCACCAGACTTAACTAAACTTCACCTAGCTCGGTTTCCATCTTGTTCTTGTAATTTAGCTCCTTGTACCTCGGTTTAGCATACTCAAACCGGGCTATCCCAGTCACTTATGACTAAGCTAGCTAGGCCCAATAGGGAAGTCCACTATACTCGACCCATAGCTCGGCTCGCTTCTTCCCATTCCTAGCTTGGCCCAAATTCACACAATTTACCCTCTTAATTTCTAATTTTTTTAATTGACAATTAACTTTTGTTCAATTTTGAATAAAAAATGTCACGCAACAGAAAGCTACATAACAACAACACAATGTTATACAAATTTGAATAAATTATATCTTATCCCTTTTAAGTTTCAATATTTCCTTACTACCTTTAAAGTTTTTTTTTCCCTTACTTGACCTTTAATTTGTAAAATTTTTGAATTTGCTTTAATAGCCAACATCGATCCAAAATTGGACGAAGAGTTTCATGTTGCCTACTTCGTACCATAATAAACCATAATCTAGTGCCCTCTCTACCACTCTATCTATTAACCCCCTTCACTAGTAAAATGGCTCTATTTGGTGCATCTTTTTTCAAAGATAAAAGTTAATCATCAGAAAATAAAATTTAAAAGCACCCAATTTTCATCTTCTAGATAATCAATTCTTTTTGCTTTATAAAAAGCAAAAATTACACTAAATACTTTAGTGCAAACTCCCAATATCATAAAAATAAAATATAAAAATTTTAAAACAGTCTATAAATTACATCAAATAACCCCAATATCACCATTAAAACTTCCACCCCTTCTTACTGTCAATTTTCCATCACCAACTATTGAACAATACCATCATCAACTCCTACTTCACTTTCTTATTGACACCACCAACATCTAAAAACACCCACAAGCATCCACTATCATTGTGCCTTCAAATCGACAACATCAAACACTATCATTGAACATGTCCCTCTTAAATGCAATTGTCATTTTAGTAGATTTGGGAGAGGGAAGGTGATGATGGAATATGGGGTTAGAATTTGGGAGCAAAGTGGTTGCAATTTGTCCAATTTTGGACACACTTTGGTTGTTGGAGTAAATTAAATAAAAAAATAGAAACATTTAAGAGTCAAACAAAAAAAATTTAAAGATGAAGGTGAGAAACTATTGAAAGTTAAAAGGCAAAGTAAAATTTATTTAAATTTATATAATAATATATCATTATGTTACGTGATTGCTCACATGGCATAGCGTGAGTATTAATGTGCCATTCTCTTTTTCAAAAATAGATACAAAAATTCATTGTAAATAGGAAAAAATTAAAAATTTTAAGCACCAAAGTAGGAAAAAATAAATATTAGGGAAAAAAATAAAAACTAAATTTTGAAGATGACGAAGTATAAACCTTTTTTCTTTCTTAGGCAGTGTTTGGGATTTGCCTTGATTTCTCGAAAAAAATGTAATAATCTTTTAATGAAAAAAAGAAAGAAAGAAAGAAACACAAACTCAAGACAAAATGAGAAATGAAATTTGTAATTCTTAATTTATCTTTTAAAATTTTAACTGGTTGCATTTTGTAATAAGAGTCGTATATTCTAAGATTTACAAATCTTTTATCATTTTTTTGTACTAAGGACATTTTTTAATAAGACCTTATCATATGTAGTTATTCGATAGCAAAAAGTTTAGGAATTTTTAATTTAAGATTCTTAATATTAAGATTTTATTAGGTAAAGGACATGCAACATTTTTGTTGTAGTTGGAGTCCCTCAATATTTTCACAAATAAGAGAAATTTCCAACTATTGACAGAGAAATTTCTTTTTTCACATAGAAATTTCAACTCTTTACAAAGAAATTTCGGTTTCACTAAAGAATTTCAGTTAGTCGCATAGAAATAAGCTAAAATTTCTTTAATAATATTATTGAGGGACCTTAACCAATAAGAAAAATTATATATTGAACATCTCCTACTAAAATAAATGTTTCACTAATTTTTTCAAAAGTAAACTACAAAATATATGTAGTTAGGCCATCTCCAACCATGTACCAAATCCATCACCAAATTCAAATTTGGTGAAAAGTAACTTCTTTTCTTGCTCCAACGGTTTCATCAAACACGTATCAAATCGAGAATATCAAAATTGTTTCATCAAATTGAGAATGTCTGGGATCTTTCAGCATTTTACTATTCAGGACCGTTGTTTTTGGGCATCGGATGACCCTTCGGACGACCGGCCAAATGTCCATTAGGTCATTCGCTTAGTTGAAAACTTTCCACAAAAATAGTAATAACAGCTCCAAGTTTCCAAGTATAAAGGACCATTTCTGAAATAATTTTGCTGCTATAAATTTTGAGACTACAGTGAAGTTTTGATTAGCTTTTTTTGTTTCTGTTTTTTTGAGTATGGCAGTTCAAACCAAACTAGGTGCGACAATTAGTAACAGAGACTAAGAACACATAAGCCCAAACTACTTGCAGGAAATTGTGTGAAGTGATAAATATGCGCTAAATGCTATGGAAAGCAATATGGAAAGTGTAGTGAAAATATAGGTTGCAGTGTGTACTTTGAAAGCCTGACCAGAAACATCCCTTCTCGGATGCCTAAAAAGAAAAAAGAAAAAAAAAAAAAATTAGCAATGATTTCTCCCCTATACAAACTGTAAACCAGAAATATCTATTAGAAGAAATAAAAGAACTTTACAGCAGAAATGTGGTGTCTCTACTTTGAATTCTCTACTATTACTCTATAGAGAAAAGTTAGGTATTATGAAATTTTTTTTATGAAAATGATCATGAAAGATTTATGATCTTTGGATTCTCTTGATTAGTGTGTAGTGCTTTATTTCAAGTGTAATTTAAGAGTCACAAAACTTTCATGATACCTAGCATTGCTGTACTCTATATGCTGAACCATTTGTTTAAGTTTTTGCACATAGCTGCCCCTATCATCAATGTTGGTATAAGGTTGTGTTTATATTCGTCTTCATTTTCTATAATGTTTCTGTGTACATAAGGTTGTGTTATCAGACATCGTTGGTGGCTGAATAGCATTCTTGTTCATTCTCATCGGTACATATTATGATTTAATGTCTCAAGTTCATCTTTTATTTTGCAGCAATTGCTGATATAAATTACAAATCTAGAGTTCTTCACCAATTGCTATCGATATTTGATTTAGATTCTTCCTGCTGCAGTTGTTGCACCCATGTATTTCTGAGGAAAAATTGAGTTTGGCGTCATTAATCAGTCTGTTTCTGCTTTCAATCATATTCTTGGAGATTTCTCTCTCATTGTGTACCAAATGGATCTTGAATTGTTGTGATTTGATGCAGACTCAATTGTTGTGAAAATTTTGCACTGACCGGTCGACCGGCCGGTCGATTGCCTGGTCAATCGGGGGTTTGATAAAAAGTCAAATTCCTCCGTTGGAGTAGGCGATATCAAAAGCAGTTTTTACTCAAATTTAGTAGAAAAAGTAATACACCGTTGAAAATGTCCCTATTAGATAGTAAAAAAGTTAATCACCTTGTTATCATAATCAGGGATGAAACTAGGAGAAAATTATGGAAGCCATGGTCTCCTTGTTTTTGTGAAAATTCTATTTATCATTAACACGTTTAATATATATATATATTGTTTTATAAACAAAATAGCTCCTCATTATAAATGATATATATCACATTCTTTTACCATC
Source organism: Camellia lanceoleosa (assembly GCA_025200525.1). Lineage (NCBI taxonomy): Eukaryota > Viridiplantae > Streptophyta > Magnoliopsida > Ericales > Theaceae > Camellia > Camellia lanceoleosa. Next base: position 93,652,990 of record CM045762.1, read on the forward strand.
TCACATTCTCTTTTTATTTTTTAGTAAAAATTTTTTTTATTATATTAGAGATTACTTTTATAGTATTTAAATTTATATATATATATATGTAAAATTTATATACCATATTATATATATATGTGTGTGTTTTTATATATGATAAAAAAAAATTTATTTATCTTTAACTCAAAGGATAATAAAATTTTGATTTCGTCCTGCTGATAATCAATGACCATCATCCGATGAGATCACTTTCACTTCACTGAAATATTATTGTTTAGTCAAAAGGACTTTATTTGTTCATCGGATGTGTTCTTGGTAATGATTTTTCTTTTCTTCTACTCTATTGACTGCTTTCATGAACAGTTCGTAGCAAGTGATAGAACTTTGAAATTCTAATTGTAAACATACTTCTAAGGATTTGTTTGGGGAGTGATTTTTAGTGGGTTGTTGATTTTATAGTTAAAAGATGAAGTAAAAAAAATTAAAATATTTGAAAATAATTTTTTGACTTTTTACGCACACAAAAAATAAAAAAAAGTTGTTATTTTTCATCACTTTTTATTTTTTATTTTTTTAATATATATATTTTTTTTTGCTAAAATAACCTCCAAATGAGGCCCAAGTGTTTGGCATCATGAACTCGATGCATAGAATTTCAAATTTTCGGGCAATCTCATTCAACTTTTGAATTAGGGTGTGCATAATTTAGTCTGGATTAACGTTAAATTTTTATTCAAATCAAATATGATTAGTTTCAAATTTTTAGATATACGATCGATTATGTAATGCCTTCAATTTCATAATACCCAACTTATCTATATAAACATGTTCACTTTTCATTAATCAATTAAATTTATAAATGTAGAAGTTGGTAATAATCCTCAAAATGAGCCAACATTCATAAGTAAACAAATCTTTTTCATTACATATATTTCATTTCAAGTGTCTCGTGAGATTACAAAACGTGATTATATTCATTAATACATTCATAATCCTAAAATCTGAGGGGGTATTTGTTTGGTGGGATAGAACCATGGGATTGGATTCCATGTCCAATGGAACAAGTAGCCTAACGTTCGGATAGAAAAATGAAGGTCGGACTATAATAGTCCAATTAGACTAATAATCCCTCATATGTAGGATAAGTCTATACCATATGAGTGTGTGATAGAAATGAGCAGATTGAGCCAATCTCCGGATTTACTAATTAAATGACGAAATTAATCCTCAACTATATAACATTTCTTTCTTTTATTTTTTTTTTAAATATGTTAAATTTTTTTTTAACATGTATAAATTAATCTCGTGATATGTAATTTCTCTCTCTTTCCCCTCCCCCCCCCCCTTTTTTTTCTTTTTGGTATTTAAAAGGAAAAGAATAGATAACATTTTTTTTTTCATTTTTTAAAACTTTTTTCTAAACATTTTTTTTTGAAACATGTTTAAATTAATCTTGTGATATATAATAGTCATTTCCCCAATTTTTATATTATCAAAATCATAAATAGAAATATATTTCTAATGCTATATTTAAATAAAATTAATAGTGATCTTAGTAAAATAAAATAAAATATAATTTTAATTTAGCATTGACATTGTAAACGATTCAAAAAATTAAAATAATCTTTTGAAAAGTTATCATTTTTCATAATTTTTTAACCAAACATGAGATTCATTAAAATAGTCATTTTCAAAAATCAAATCTCATGACAAAACAAACATGGGATACATATCATCTCCAACTAGATAGTCCAGAGACTATTTATCAGAGAACTAACAATCCATTGCATTCCAATTCTCCTTTATCCAGACCGTCTAAACAAATATGACCTGAATCTATGACAAGTAGCATATTGAATATAAAACTAAACAAAATCCGTAATGAATGTCCTAAGGACTTACAAATTTTAATGCTCTTGCCTTATTACAATAACAGAGTGGTTCATCCCCAAATACATATATGCCCTAGGCTTTGTCAAATAAATAAATAAAATAAAATAATAAATAAATAAATAGACAAGGCATGAGCCTTAACTCCCAAAATCCTCTATAGCCTTCATCTTGGCAGAAATATACTATCAACACCTGAAAATAGTTTTTCATATAGGGATGAGCATATAGTTCAGTAGAGATAATCTTAACAAAGTGCATAAGCTTTAACATAACTATGATTGTGAGATGCAATGATATGTCATACTAAAAATGTATGATTTGTTTTCCAAGAGAATATGTCATGCACTTTTCAAAAAACAACCGATTCAATACTTTCATCATATCAAAACCATTGGGCAGTAAATACAATACTGGAAATCCCTAAGTATGTGTTTGCTAATAGTCTATCAAAGCACTATCAAATACCTACTTTATCGGCTATTAATTGGAAGGAAATTGGAACCTACCCTGCGTGGTTTTTTTGGACTTTCACCGAGGATATCAAGCCAACTTAATTCTCATAAGACATATCTACACCTTCTTACTAATTTACTAAGGTATTTATCCCAATTCTTAACATTATCAACACAATGCATTTCTTGTCATGCCTTGATATTTTAATCAATTTATAATTACCAATCATTTATTCTTATTTCCATTTCACAATAGATGTTGAAGTTAAATAAAGATATAGATGGAAAATGTCAATATGATAATAAAAAAAAAATACTTATCTTTCCCCTTGATTCACAATACAACATCTTTCCAAAATACATGAATAACACTTGTAGTTCAAAAAGTGAGAGAGAGAGAGAGAGAGAGAGAGAGAGAGAGAAATAAGATGCCCTAATGGCTTACAATTTTCAAGACATGGGTCTTAATTTATAATTACCAATCATTTGTTGTTGCTGTTGTTTTTTTTTTTTTTCTTCAAATTTTTCTTTTTTTTTCCCCTTGTTTTTCTGTCCTTCCTTTTTTCTTTTTTTCTTTTTTGGGTTTATTTTGCTTAGGAAGGAGTACCAATGCTTCAGAATTTCCTTTTTGTTGTTTTTGAAATTTTTTTTTCTTCTTTTTGTAATGCTGATTTGGGGATTTCACCCTAAAGTTCAATAAAAGAAGTTTATGTTATTTGCACATCATGGCGTGAATGGCACAACACTTAAGCATGAAAACATTTTGTTTTGAACTTGAATCTGAGAATGATTGAATTTCAATGAGCTTTGAATTGGACCTTGAGCCTTCAACTGACCAAAAATCAAAAAAAAAAAAAAAAAAAAAAAGACTCAATGAAAGAAAAACAAAGCAAAAGCAATCCAAACACACCTATTTACACTTGCTGGAACGAAAGATGCTCAAAACAAAACTCTAAAAGACAAACCATTGAGTTTACACAAATTCTGTAGTTTTCCATTATGGATTCAAAAGCTGGTTGGCCGGCTAGTTGATTAGTTGTCAAACCAGTTGAAAAATTGGCCGGCTGGCTATTTCATGAACTACCCGACTGAATGAACTGATGAACTAGCTAAACAAATGGTCAACTGTCTAAACAAGTGGCCGGCTGGCTAAAACAATCAAGAAGTACACCTAGAGTGAACTCAAAACTTGGACAGCCGACCGCATGGTTAGCTGGCCAGTTGAAACATGAACATGGGACTCGAGAGTGCGGGGAGAAGACAGAATTCCTGACTCGACTATGCCCCTAGTTCATTGCTTTGACTTTTCTTTTTTTTTTTCTGTAAAAAGATTTTGATCAATATGAGAGCTAGATTAACATGCTTGTTTTACTCTCTGTTTTGAAATCATGTAAGTCAAGCTATTGGCACTAAAATTTTTTCTTTTTTCTGGGTCTAAGAAATGGTCCAATTTTGGAAAAATGGAATAAATTTTTAGAAAATTAGTCAACTTCACTAAAAATCCTCAAAATTTAGTTTTGCAAATGGCCATTACCCAACCAACATGGAATCAACCTTTGAGATGCACAAATAACTCGAGCTTGATTTGTCTTGCAATTGAATCTGTCGTAAAGAAGAGATAGGACAACTGAATTGAACGTAGATGAGCCAATTGAACATGGACAAGACAACCGAGTTTGAATAAGGGTAAACCAATCAAACATGGATATGAGACAAATTGAAAATGGTTGGGACCGAACTTTAGGATGAAACTGCTTACGTATCCCAAAGATATAAATCAAACCTTACGTAGTTCACGAGTAAAGCTCAATCGGGTATTAACACTCTCCTTTTGTACTCTAATTTTACCAAAACTGCTCTTTTCGAATTTTTGACCTTGCAAGCTTATTTTATTTTATTTTTTCATTTTTTGTTTTTCATTTTTTTCATTTTCTATATATATATATATATATTTTCACGCTCTAACTTTTGCCTAGGTCGCCTTTTCGGGTTTTTCTGCCCAGCAAGCCTCTCAAGGATAATACCTTTGTAGCTTGTCCATGTTGATTGGTTGTGAGATCTCTAAGCCATCTAAATCCATGAGAATGGCTGTTCTTCCTAACCAGATAAATGTGATGATATAGGGACCCAGCTAATTGGCTCTGAATTTGCCCCTAGGGTCGTGGATAGAAACCCGATCCTCCTTCAATAATAAATTTTCTTCTCTCAAATTTCAGGATTTGACTTTCTTGCCGGTCTTCATTGATTTGAGAAATGACGTAGTTTAAATCTTTGATCACATCCAACTTTTTTACCCCTAGTTCAAGGGCTACCTCAAATCCGGCTATGCAAGCCTTATTCGATCACATTTGACCTTATTGCCTTTAGTTCAAGGGTTGCTCCTAATCCGGTTATGTAAGCCTCACACTTTGGTTGATCATTGAACATTCTAAAGCAAGGTTTGATAGCTAAAGGGTTGGGTCTCAAGGTCGAGGATGATCCTATGTTGTATAATCTTAAGATTAATTCCAAGCATGCCTTCGTAGGACCACGCAAAAACATTTTTTTGAAATCTTTTAATAAAGCGACTAATCGCTCATGCTCTTCTAAAGACAATGTAAAACTAATTTGAACTGATCTAGGATCCTTCTCAATACCCACATTAACAAAAATGATCTCATTCATTAAGGGCTAGCACACCTCTCTTTCTCACAATCGATCAATTTGTTCAAATCCCGAGGAATTCCTTTCTCTTTGTTTTTATCAAAGTTTTGGAGAAAAGTTATGAAAATTTCGATCATAGCAATGATTTACAGGCATAGAAAAGTAGGCAAAAATTACTGTATTTTCAATCAGAACTTTTGGCTCAATACTTGAAACGAAACAGACTCAAAAGAAAGACAACAAACATATACAGGATAATGATGTCCGGGTTATCATCCTCGAAATAACTAGACTCTAACTCACAAGACTTACTTGATCCTGATTTCAACTCCACAAACTTTGTGGAATTAGGTTCAAACTCAACACCCAATTCAGAAAGTAAAATGAAAGCATTCCCAAATTGCTAATATCAGTGCATGCCATCCATTACGTCTAGAATGAAATATGTACAATCAGGGGGTGGTCCATCCCCAATCGTAGAAATGGTTACAATATCTCCCGAATTTCCTGGTCTCGCGCTAGTTTCAAGATCTATCACAAATTCAACCAGTGTCAGACCCATAACTTCTTTAGTGCTTTTTTTGTTTTTAATCAATCCATGGTTCAGAAAGACCATAAAGAAAGAAGTGTATGCCCGTGAGAATATATGCTAATATCCTTCTTTGGCTTCAGATCATCTACCACCACAAAGTTTTGGGATTTTGGTTGGGATCAAGGTGCATATATCATGAATAAATCAGTGCCCTCTGGAATAAGCACCTCAGGTTTGGATAGATGAGAAGGTGTGATGTATATGTTGGGGTTAAAGGTGGGTAGTAGTGTATAGATAAGGTTGAGGTGGGAAGGTGATGAGACTTGGTTATGGGGTGGCAATGGGTTAAAGGTGGCTTTAGGCTTTTGAGGTAGAGCTATGATCTTATTATCAATAAGATCTTGAATCCCATGATGAAGTTGAAAACAACGGTCAATATCATGACCGTGTTGTTGGTAAAAGGCACAATACTTGGTGAGATCATGGCTACGTAGAAGTGGATTAGGAAGGGGTTAGGGATCAAGGAGCTTAAGGTGCTTATTTTTCACCAGAATTTCCATGGCTCGGGTTGAGGACATGTGGAGAAGGTGAAGCCTTCAGTTTTTAGGTAGGGTTGAAGTGGTCGATTGTGAGTCGATATCGGCCAAAAGGTTGGCCATCTTGGTAAAAGTGGTGACAGTGTTGATCTCTAAGGTTATAGAATTGGCAATTGTGTTACTACTGACAATAGCATTACAACTGAGATTGAACATCTTTCCCGCGGGCTCATTTCCTTTTGTAATGATCCCTTGTTTGATAGCATCCTCAATTTAAAACCCAATCTCATGGAGGTCCTTGAAGTTGAAGAGTGGGAGAACTATCATTTTCTACAGTAAACCTCCATGCAGGTTTCTGACGATCATACGGACTTGATCCTTCCCCAAAGGCCTATTTGTCATCATTGCCGCCTTGGCCCTCCATCTAGTGATGAAAGTTACAAAACTTTTATTTAACTCTTAGCGGGTCGCCTCCAGGTCTATGGTGGTTATTTCAATTTGGGTGTTGTAAGAATATTGGGTAATGAAAGCCTCAACTAGTTTCTCCTAACTCTGTTTTACCAAGTCTTCTAATTTAGCATACCAAATGACAACTACACTAGATAAATTTCTCCCAAACAAGGAAAGTTTTTAAGGCTGAGTCAGGGCCATGGGTTTTAAGACATCCGAGAAGAGGCAAATGTGGACCATAGGGTCACCAGCTCCATCAAACTTGTCAATGTGTGGCATTTTAAACCGTTCCTAGCAACCTCAAAATTGTTTCTGTAAGCCCATCCTCGATGTCTAGAATGGAGTTGATCCTTTGTGATTTTTTGAACATTTTCTACAACTTAGCTAATTTTAGCATAGTTGGGGTCAACTCTATCGATATCTGTGGGGAACGGTCCTCTCATTGGTTGTGTGAGAACAAGTCTTCTCGCAAATTGGGCTTAGGAAGTTCCTTAGCTGGCAGAGATGGTTCTAGAACCGAATGAACCACTAGGGGTAAATAAGATGTAGACGCTCGAGACGGGCGTTGTAATTCAGCAAAAGTCTTCTTATTAGCGACAACCTTGTTGGTAATAGCATCCATACTTTATTGAAAGGATAACAACATGTTTGCTATATCTGTCGAAGGTTGGTCCATTACTGTTGGAGGTTGATCTGCCACTACTGGAAGTGGGTTCGTCACTACTAGAGGTGGATCCGTCACTTCTAGAAGTGGGTCTGTTACTACCGGAGGTTGGTCCATCACCACTGAACGTGGATCCATCACAGATTCTAGAATTTCTTGCTGGCGAGGTTCTGACAATGAGATTTTAACCCTCCTCGTTGTAATTGGCGGTAGAGAAACTAACATTAGTTGTCCTTGAACCAAATTTGCGGTTCTACTAAGTCCACCAGTGCGAGTCCACAAAACTTGGGGGATATTAGACCGTTCTGAAGGTATAGTGCTACGACTACCTAGCAAAAACAAATCAGAACTCCCAATCAGAATTTCAGCAGTATTTCAACTATACTGATCATTATGCACATTGAACTCAACCCCTCAAAATGATATGCCTGACCTACTGATTAGATTTGAGAACCCTAGATCCTATACATTGCACATAGCAGGAAAGAGAACAAACACCTCTATGGGGGGGGGGGGGTAGGGTTATTTTGTGCAAGCAATGACATGATCTAGGGTTTCACTATTCACACAAGTGACATCATACATCCTGAAATGGGGTAGCATCATACCCTAATTTGGAAGTTGCTAGAGCTTATGACATGCACTAGGTCAGTCTTTGTCAAAATGGGTACCTCAGAGAGACATCGATATACCTACCCAATCTAGTAGATCAAGCGGTACGTAGCAATCCTGATTCCAAGGCTTGTGCTCCCACCATGTTAGAGCCAATGTCCGTTGATCCGCCCAAAGCCGAATTGTCGTCCAGGATAACAGGTGACGAGCACGGGACTCAAGTACACCGATGTATGCAATGCAATGAACATATAATTGAAAATAAAAAACATATCATGGAGTTCGAGTCAAGGTTTCTTAATATCCCCAACAAAGTTGCCAGAAACTATAATATATCCAGGGGGTACCCATGCACGTTAACAATTTGGACCCTCGGTATCTTTGATCTAGTTTCACGAGTGTAATGTGAAACCTAGATAAGAATCTAGATTTGGAAAATTTTATAGAAATTTATTTTATTACAAAAATATTTTGCTAGAAATGGACTACATCACCAGATCTTGGAGTCGCCACCTAATATGTTTGGAAAATTAGGAAACCCGTGACTCGTGTTAAGGCTATTATTTGTCATAACCAAAGTTGCTTGGCTTGGAATGTTAGGTATGATAAGGGAAGGTCATTAATTGAGCACCCCCGCTTAGTCGATCAAAGATCGGCCTTTACTAAATCATGATATGAATTTTATTTTATATGTTCATATTCCGGTTATTTAATAAATGCTAAAATTATTATATGAAGCAAACAAGTATAGATTGTGTCATTTATTTTGGAATAATTTGATTCCATGAATTTTTGAAAGCATTTTAAACAACTCGACGGAAACTTGAGTTTGCGACATAAAAATCAATTTTTATTCCAAATTGAACAATATAACCTCCATCCACATGCATTCATAGAAATATATTAAATAAGCACATAGCCACATGGTAGAATGCTAAACATAGTAAGGAAAATACACACAAATAAGATGTTAAAGCATAAAAGCTTACATATTTATCGACGTCTCGCAAATAATTGCGAAATAAGATTAGTAAAACATGCATGATTCTATATACAAGATTTTAGTGCAATTCATTCACGATATGTAACTAGTGATTTGGCTTCTAAAATATAACATGTGATTCATATCAAGAACATGAAGTTGTGCACAAAATCACATAATAATCGATTAAACTCACAAATGCAAATTTAGCCGAATCAAAATGCATGAAACATTGTTTTAAAGCATAGATATGATGATAAACAAAATATACTACACATGTACAGATAGGGAAAATGAGTAAAAGAATGTGACAGAAAGAAATGGGGCGGGAAAATATTATAACATTTGAATATTACAAATCCGAATAGGAAGAAAGAAACAAAATATCACAACAAGATATATCCTCACAGAACTCTCTTAAATTAAAAGAAAAACAAGAAAAACAAAAGCTTCAAGGGGTCTCGGAGACCGTTGAAGACTGTTCTACTCAATGCTGGGAAGCTGCTGGGTTCTGTCTAAGAGAATTTGTTTGGTTGGCCAAAAGATGAGTTGGCTGACCAAAAAGTTGGTCGATTGGCCAATAAAGCCAGGATGAAAGCTCTGTTTTGTTCAAATACCAAAAAAACAAACAGAAAATATACATGTTTAGACATCCCCGAACGTCCCGGAAGGGAATCCTGTTTTGTTCATTTGGGCTCACTACAGCTCAGGACTCAATGTCACGGTCCTGTATCTAATCTCGCAGAGTGCAATGCAAGACCGATGAATCATCAAAGAGTCCAAATCCGGCAAATCGTTTTTTGAAAAACAGATTTTTAGAAAGAAGTGCCAAACATGGACTACTTTGCCAGATACAGAGTCGCCACCTAAATATTTTATTTTGGGGAATTTAGGAAACCCTGACTCGTTTGCCTAAGGCCACATGTCCATCATCACCAAAGTTGCCTCGGCTCGGGAACTTGGGTACGATTGGGGAAGGTCACTTCGTGAGCACCCCCGCTCGCCCGATCAAAGATCGGCCTCTACTAACCATGATATCGAGTTTTGAAAACATTGTGTGTTCTTATTCCTGTTATTAGCCTAGAATTACTATGTGATGCGCACAAAATACAAATATAGACCGGATCACTTGAATTGGAACAAAACATTTCATGTTTGTTTATTTTGAAAACGGTTTGATGGTGCTACTTGCAAGTAGGCTAAGACGTGGATTTGCCACCCTCGGGTGGGCTTAGAAAAGATGGTTTTGCCACTATCTAGTGGGCTTAAAACTCACAGTCAATGCATTATTCCAATTCAGATAATCCAACCTTCACCCACAGGCATTCAGGTAGTTATATCACATAAGCATATAGCCTTATGGTAAGCATGCTATCATGGCAATCACTCACACGCAAGCAAGGATGCTAAAGCATAAACACTTACCGAGTATTCCAAGCCAAAACAAAAACTAGTTAGTAATCAATGCATGATCCTAGTTCATGTTAAGATGGCTAATGCAACATATGCAAAATGCAACTAAGATAGGCTCGGCTATTTTAAGATGGCATATGAGATGCTACAACTAACACGTATTCAACTTGGAATTGAAATACAATGCAGTTAGTATGATGCGTCGAGCTCGGTGCATTCAAGACAAATGTATGGATGCATGCATGCATAGCATAAGGTATGCTAACTTAAATATGCCCTAATGCTAACCATTGAAAGCAGGTAAGTAAAAGGGAGAAAGAAGTGGGGTTGGAAGACATTCACACACTCACGCACACTTATTACACAATTGCCCTTGCTCGGAGGGTCCGAAAGAATAATACAGGCCGAATAATGAATCAACTATCCTAGCTAATTAATTTTTACAAAACTTCTAATTAATTAACAAATTAACAGCCTAAATATAAAACTAAAGAGACCGCCGTAACTCTGCCTCGGGATACGTGGATGATGCATGCTTGACTCGCCTTGCTCGGAAACTCGGTACCATGCCACTGTTGCCTCTGTTTACACTGCCTTACTCCTCTGAAAATTATGAAAGTTTCCAGGACCCTTTTGAATAACTCCCTGAGTGTTGTGGGATGCCACCGGCCATGATAGAGCATTACCGGCTATGAGAATGTGGCCATCAGCCAAAAATTGAACCACCGGCTGGACTTTGGTAGCCGGTTGGCATTATAAGTGGCCGGCCGGCCATTCATTCTTGCAGAACCCTATTTTGACAGCAGTAGCAGGACAGACAGTGCATGGCATGGGAATTTCAAAGCAATGTATGCACGGTCACTCTCTCAATCATGCTATGGACTCAAGGGAGTGTGGCCCTTGGTCCTCGGGCCACCAATCACGTATTTCGATGCATGATGGCCAAAGGCACCAAGCTTGCAAATCAATGTAAATGCATGCAACAAAACTCATGAGTTCTACATGCCCTATCATGTTGAGATCAAGGACATCGGCGACCGAGGATTGATGCGCGTTACGTCACTTTGAGTACGAACGCTCCTCATTCCTCATGCTTGGTTTGACACCCCAAACCAAGCAAATGTAATGCAAGTATGCAATGTGACTCAAGCATGCAATATGAGGCTAAGGTAACAAATATGCCAAGTGCAATGTGTCAAACATGCAAGATACAATGCAATGCAACCTATCATCCAAGCTAGGATATGGAATGCAACTAGCTAAACTACATACAAACGTGCAAAGATGAGACAATGCAAACATGAAACCAAAGTAATGCAACATGTCAAAACACGCAATGGTGGACTTAGATTGAAAAGGGCAGACCTCGGCCTTGCCATAAATAGTGGCCAAAACACCCAAATTAAGGGGCCAAAAGGGGAGACAAATACACACATAATATTGGTCCATAAGCTAGACCACTATGCACAACATTCAAGCATGAGCAAAATGGAGTAAACATGAGGACATGGCATTACAATAGGCTCTGAAATCACATGAAGAATAATGCAAAATCAAGCAAAACATGCAAGCAAGGCATGCAATAGGGCCCAAAACCTTGAGGCTTAACAAAGAGGTTCAAACCATGATTATGTCAACCAAACCCCAAAGGACTAAAATGACTTAAAACAGTCCTAGGGGACTCCAAAACAAGTCCAAAGCATGCATAGATCATAGTCAAAACATGTCCAAGAAATGGATGCAAAACAAGAGGGATTTAAGGCCACAAAGAGGGCACTCTACTACAACTATCCCAACCACTCATGGCATGGACTAAGCAACTGAAAACAGAGTTTCAATGCATCAAAATATGCCCCAAAGCCCACTGATATGGCAACCCAAATGCCTAAAACAAAAGGCATGTACCATGACCTATTTCAAGGCATGAAAGAACAACTCTTCAAGGCATGAAAGAGATGATGAATGCAAGCATACAAGCATGGATTAGGGACTGAAATAGCATGAGAAGTGATTCCAAATCACTGAAACAACCCAACTAAAGCATGCTCATGACTCACACATTCAAGGCTCACAAGCTACAATGCAAAGAGGCTATACCAAACATGGTAAACATGATTAAATCAGTACCCAAAAAACCTCAAGCATGATGAAATATGACCAAAAGCTTCACAAAGTAAGGCAAAAACATGCAAGCATGATGGTCTAATGGCAAGATGCATTTCTAGGCAAAAATAGAGGAATACAAGGCAAGTATATTATGCATGCAAGGGGCCATTAATCTGACAAAAAACAGAGGTATAATATGACCAAATAACACCCAAAAACCTCTGAAATGGAGCCAAAACAACTAAGCATGCATGCTACCCTTATGAGCCAAAAACATGAACAAATGAGACACAAAAGAAGAGGGGTGTCCCTCCCTTATGCAAGACCTTAAAACCTCTTCACCACACTAAAAATCCACTGGATTTCAGTGGTGAGAAGGCCAATACACAAAAAGGTTCCAAAGCTCAACAAAAGAAGGCATGAAAGGGGCCAAACAAGGCCTAAGAGGGGGAGGTCGACCCCAAACACAAAAGAGACTTTAATGAAAGATCTTAAGCATGCAAATACAAGACTTTTTTCAGTTATACACAAAGCTTAAATCAGTATGCAAGATGGGTTAAAAACTAGTGCAAGAATGGAAAATATAAAGCAACTATACTCACCCTTGAAGAACACTTGAAAAACAACGAGTCCAGTCCCTTTTTCTGATCAAAACCAACCCAAAACCTCCAAGAACAATCTCTCAACACCTCAAGAACCGAAGTATGGTGTAATACTATGTGTCCTAGTGCAAAACTAAGAACAAAACACACTTTTGAACCCTCTAACACACACAAATGAAGAGAGAGAGGGAAATATAGAGAGAGAGTGGTGTATATATGCTATATAACTCTGGTTTGCTGAACCTCTTCAAAGGAGAGGGAAGGTCTCTTTATATAGAGCAAGATGAAGGCTTGAAGCTTCTAAGGGAAGCTAAACAAAAGGGTCAAGGGGGTCAAGCTTCTAAGAGAAGTTAAGGCAAAGGGTCTGAGCTTCTTGAGGAAGCTAAGACAAAGGGTCAAGCTTCCTCAAGAAACTTGAGCAAAGGGTGCAAGCTTCTCCAAGAAGCTTGAGCAAAAAGGTACAAAGGGTGCAATTCCTCCATACACGTGTATGGAGGACAAGTACGTGCACTCCAGCTGGCATAGCTGGCATGCACAATGCCTGAAAAAGGCAAAAAGGGGGCACCGGCCAGAAAAGGAGACCATCGGCCAACTAAATAGTCGACCGGCCAAAAGGTTAAGCCGACCGGCCAAACAAATGGTCGGTAGAGAGAAAAAAAGGCCGGTGGCCTCATGCCACGGCCGGTGGGTTTATGGGATGGCTTACAAGCCACCTCCTACCCTTATAAGCACAAAACACAAGTCCTTGGTCCACGACCAAGCACAACACAGTCAAGTTGAGAGATCTCAAGGCACAGCGCGCAGCTGAGTCCTTCGGGAACTCAAAACAAACACAAACGAGGAAGATCATCGGGTGTTCAAATGATGACGTTCGAGTCTTGAGGACGGTCAAAAATGGGGTGTCTACAACATGTGGCTCAATTAACCACATCTAGTCAGCTTACAACAAATTTATAACATGAAATTGAAGCATATATATATATATATATAAGAAAGAAAAAACAAGAAAGTAAAAGAAAATGGAAAGTGAGCAAAATTTACCTTCCAAGGAAAGATTTGATTTCTAAATTTCTTTTTGATCTCCCTTAAGCTTAGGAAGTGTGTTCTTAATTCTCAGTTCAAAATATCGAAATTCTAGTTGGTGTGATGTTTTTGGGCTATTTAACAGTGTTTGGGAGGGGGGGGAGTTGTTCCAACTCTATGTTTTTCTTTCAATTTCAACAACACTCACTCTCTTTTGATCCAGGCTACTTGATTATGGCTATATTAGAATTTATGGGCTTGGTTTGATATATTGAAAGATTATATATTAGTGTGTATGGAAGTTTTGGCTAAAAACTTAAGCTTTTTCTCTTTTTCTCTCTAACTCTCAATTCACTCTCCTAATTTCATTTCCATTCTCTTCTTTTCTGATCCTCTCTATCTCTATAAGCAATCAAGGAAAGCTTCTAAGTCAAGGAGGTGAGAGACAAGGATGATGGAGTGATAAGGGTGGTTGCCTTAGATGCTTCTTTTGGGGTAGAAGACAATCTCCCTTTTGACTATGGAGGCAAATAAAGGATAATAAAGGAGGCCTAGATACATCTTGTGCATGAATATAACAAGAAAAGATCTAAAAGTGGCATGATCCACACGCTTTCATCAAGAATTCGGCTGAAACTGCCATGCTCTTGAGCAAATTAGACGATCGGCCAATATATGGGCTGGTCGGCTAAAAACCTGGTTGGTTGGCTAATTTCTTCACTAGCCAGCCAATTATTTGGCTGGCTAGGCAAAAAGATGGCCGGCCAGCCAACTAAGTGGCCGATCGGTCAGCAAAAAATGTTAGTCGTGGTTGACTATTTTGCTCGAAACAGGATTTTTCGACAGAATTCTCGTCCTTTCCTCATATTTTCACACTGTTCTTTGCTTAATTTCTTGAGAAAATGTTTCATTTTGAAGTTTAAAAGTGAGCCTCGGAACACTACAAAAATATTTGGAATAAAGCGCGGAAAGAAAGTTTCAAAAGAGAATTTTGAATAGGACTTGAACAGTTGGCCACAACAGGTTTAGATTTGGAAATGAAGCACAAATTTCATTTTGTTACTGAGAATTTTGTAAAAAATACATTCTGATTTTCATCATCAAGTCATCAAAAGAAAACGCTCAAGTCTTAGGGACGATCAAAATATGGTGTCCACAAATAATTTGGTCATTTTGTATGAGCATGTCCTTATAGACAAAATATTTTTTAGCCTAGACTTTCAAACAAGGAAAATTCAAATTTGATCTTTTGGACTGAAAATCCAAAAAATATTTAAATTTTTTGTAGTGACTTTTGACTTAAAATTTTAGATTGCCAAAATAGAATATGAATTAACAATGATATGACATAATGTACTTGTCACTTAAAAAGAAACATCGATAAAAACAAATTTTATTTCTAAGAATGTTATTGTTACATTATTTTTATAAAGAAATTTGTATAATTTATATAAGAATGAAGGTTTTCATCTAACACATTGAGGACCATGCCTTAGGGGTGTAATTTGGTCTCGGGCTCCCGCTAAAATTCAGGTCGGGTTGGGTCAGGTTAGCCCACGGGCTAAAAAATTAGGCTTAGGTCTAGGTCTAGGTCCAGGTCCAGGCCCAAGGGTATTCGAGTCTCGGGTATGGCCGATGGGCTTGGGCCTGGGTTTGGATTTGGATCGGAATTGAACATTTTATTTATTTATATTTTTTCTACCAATTTTTTTTGTCTTACTAAAAATGATATTAAGCCTTAAGCGGAACAGACTTTGAATGAGTCTTGAGCGGATTGATCGACCGCATTATACGGGTTGGGCCTACAACCCAAGCCCAAACTCAGGATTCTAAGTTGAGCTTAGGCCCAGGCCTAACCGAGTTGGGCTCGCCCCACATCGCGGGTAAATTCCAAACCGCCCATGAGTCGTTTTTGCACCTATCAAAAAAGCGAAACAGTGATTGGCTTTTCTTTTTGAAAGATGAGCCTCACACTATTAACATGTATATTCTGAATAACATTTTGTAATTTGTTTACACAAACATGTACTTTAGGCTCAGAAGCATGTTATTTTCATAATTTTTTAATTTTTTATTAAAGTATGAAATTAAAAAAATTAATATATTTGAAATTATTTTTTAAATTTTTTGAGAAAAGATATACAAAAAATAAAGAAAAAAAAATATTTAACTTTTTAATATAAATTGTTAACTTTTAAATTTTTTTTAATAATTTTTTAACTTTTAAACTAAAATATTATGTCGCTAAATGAAATCTTATTGAATCTAAATTTTGATACTTAATTTCATTATAACATATATTAACAATAAAAACATTAAGAAATTATTATTCACAAAAAAAAGAGAAGATAATACATTGCAATTAGCAAAAATATTATAGGTGTTACATGGCCCCTTAGAAAGAGCTTCCCAAGTCTAATCCTAATTTACAAGTCCAAAAAAAAAAAACCAAAAACAAAAACAAAAACAAACAAAACAAAAAAAAATCTCCATCATATCCCCTAGAGAGAGAAAGTGAGGAGGGGAGAGAGAGAGAGAGAGAGAGAGAGATTGGGAAACTTTCCCAAATTCGATCATGTTCTAGAATCTGTCTCCCAAAATTTCAACAAAGAAAACAAATTCCAAAACTAAACAACATCATCTCTGTTCCTCCTAAACAGTGCAAAGTATCCTAATACGGCACAAATGGCGGCGACAACATTCCCTTCCTTGATCAAGATCTTGACCACAAACCCAACAATCTCAGCCGTCAATTTCTTGCCTTCAACCACCAGAGCGGTCCGTGGCTTCCCACAGAAGGCCAGCAGCACCAGCACCGTTATCCACGTGACCATGGTGGCCGGAACCGCCACGGCGAGGGCGGCCGCCATGGAGAGGAGGCCGAACAGAGCACCCAGCGCCACCGAAGCGTAGAGAGCAGAAGATGAGGTAGTGGTTGTTTCGTACCATGAGAGTATGGATTTAAGGATGTTCCATGAGGATGATAAGAGAACAGTGTAGACCACGATGAACAGACATGCCCATGTTCTTCTTTTACTCATCAATCTTATTATCAACATCGATGAGGACGAGGATATTGATGTTGTTGGAGATGCTGATTGTTCTTCTTCGTCTTCTTCAGCCATGGATGATTTTGTAGTTGCGGATTGATTTTGTAGACTCTTTTCACTCTTTGTTTCTTTGTTTCTTTCTTTCTGTGGTTTTGTTTGGTGTGAGGAGTTTTGGGGGTTTTGTGTTGGTGAACTGCAGCAGATATTCCTTAGATGGATGGAGGACACGCGCTTGCATTTGGCTTCATGTCTTTTTGGAATTTTTTCAAGAAATCTACTGGAGAAAAAGTTGCTTTTGCCTTGAGCAATTAAATTAAAAAAAAATTCAAACTATTAAAAATAATATACAACTTACTTTTTTGAATTTACTTTATAAATTTAGTGATGTATAATTAAGAAAGATATGAGAAAGGTATTTTAAATAGTTAATAGGATTATTTATACAGAAATCTCTTAAATTATTAAAAAATATATTGACCTCTTAAATTATTAAAAAGTATCAATTTATATTTTAAATTATAAAAGAGGGACAAAATAGATCTTTTAAATTATTAGCGTGCTTTTCTTTGATCCTTTCTGTTAACGATTTAATTTGTACGATTTTATAATTTAGAAAGTAATTATTTCTCAATAATTTAAAAATCTTAGTGTAAATGACTTTATTTAATTCACATCATTTGAGGGTTTTAATGACTTTTTAAACACTATTTTTTTTAATTTCTAAAAAAGTCAAATAAATAAATAAATCTCCATTCATAAGGTTAGTGTAGTAAGGGGGTTATTGGCCAAATACCTCGCTCGTTTGGGATGTAGATTGCTTTTTTAATTTTTTGATTTTTTATCTAAGTTTTGAGTTAAAAAGTCTCGTTTGAAATAATTTTTTTAATTTTTGTAAAAGAAAAAATAAAATAATTATAGTTTGAATGTGATATTTTTGTCTTATTAGACTAAAATATTTATTTTATCTTTTTATGACTATTTTAACTAAAAAAATTTATTTTAACTTATGCCAAACAAAAATTAAGTGTGTTTGATTCGCTTATGAGATAAAAGTTTGAGATTATAGTTTAGACCCAGAAAATTGGGTTGGCAAAAATTTTGAGCTCAATTATAATATGAATCTAGTAGGCTAGCCTGGTCCGGCCAGCTCACAATTTATATTCTAACATATATATATATATATATATATTTTATAACGGTACATTATGCATTAGTTATGTAAATATGTTCTAAAAAAAAAAAAAATAGTTAAGTAAATAATTAGTTATAAATTTTGAATTACTAGTCTTGAATAAATTGAAGAGGCACCTAAATGATTAAATTAATTATAAATTTTTATTTTCAAATATGAAAAATAATATTTATATTTAATAATATTTGGGCCATGTGGACGGGTTTAAAAATTTTTATTTTGTTTTTGAACATGTTTGGAAATAAAAAAATAACTTCAAATATTATTGTGTAATATTAACATGGCCCAAAGCCACCAAAGTCCGGCCCATATTCATTCCTACGTTGAACATCTTTTAAAATGACCAACCAAACTGTTATTTTAACCAATCATTTTTCCTATACATATTTTAATATAGTCTCTACTTTAGATAATGGTCTCTCTCATGTCACCTTACTATCCTATCCACAAGCAAATCTAATATTAGAAACCCACACATTTGATTTATAAATTCTTCTAGAATGATATGATAAGGGAATTGGACCCTCAAATAGTGTGCGTAACAAATCAAAAGTTAATATTTATCATGATATATTATTATGAATAAAAGTGTAAAATTTTTTTAAGTCACAAACATATTCCAATCCACCTTCAACTTACCTCATCAAAAAGTCCATGGCCCATGGGTCACCGAGAACTTGAACCCGAACTAATGCCCTAGCTCATAATCGGGTTGGGCTTGGGTCAAGTAATAAGGCCCCAAGGCCTGACCTATAAGCCCATGACAAAGGCCCATATTAAGTTCATATATATTGTTTTTTTCTCTCTTTTTTTTCAATTTTATTTAATAAAACACTAATATTAAAATTGATAAATTAAGTAACACACCAATTATGAAACTAGTAATTATATTTTTACAAAATTAAAGATTCATACCATTTAATAATATAATTATAATGAATGTACTTATGTAATTCAATAAATAAAGTAAAGTTTCTTTTATTAATTTTCATGATTCAATTTTCAATTTTATTATCATAATGCATTTAATAATTTTTGTATTTTTTAATTATTTTGACTGTAATAAGAAAAGCCCATCAAAAAGCCCATGTTAGGCCCATGTAGGCCAAGTCAACTCAAAGTTTATAATTCCATATTTTAGCCCACGGGTAGGACTTTGGGTGTTAGAAAATTGCATGGCCAACTCGAGCTTGACCCGCTGACTGGTTAAAGTTTATGAGCTTGACCCAAGCCTTAAATTTTCAGTCTAACTCAACTTGGCCCATCATCAAGAATTATCTTTGTGGGAGCCGAAAAGAGATACACCTAAAACGGCAAACAGAGCATCTAAGCCCATTTACGATAGGCCAAATGAAACCAAAGCTCACTGGACTGAAAGTCATTGTCGAATAGACATGAAAGACAATAAAGAACGTCAAGTTAAGGGTACTTGTGTTGTACATCAGAGTCGAGTATATTAGGCAAATTGGCATGGTCCAATCAGATGGAATCAAACTGTCCTTTTCGAGAAAGTATAATAGGAAGATGGGCCCTGACAGAGTAATGATGGAACGCTAAGCTGCATGGAGAAAATATCAAGGAGAGTGATTTTGTAAAAGGAGGAGAGAGATTGAAGGAGCAGGTATGTGCTAAAAACCTTGGACCTCAAGAAACGAGAAAACACCAATCTTTATACAAAAACTAACTTGCTGTCACGACCCAAACCTACCCCTATGGGTTTAGCATCATAACCGGCCAGTAATCCTGAGATTACCGAAGGCTTCTGAGACAAATTAATATAATAATAGGAGCTAGCGGAAGCAAATAACAAATATACAACATCCATTGAGCTATGCAGACTTATATGAGACAGAAAAATTTTAAACTTTTATATACATATCTACACATCATTCTTACGTCATCATATACATACAGACTAGACAAAAAGGGACTTAGCCTTATTTACAAAATAAATGAAAACTTGTTTAACCAAACAAGAAAACAAAACTTAAACTTTATGCACTTAGCCATAACCACTAGACATATCCGGAACCTCCACGGGAGGCACATAGGTTAGCTGACAAACAAAGAATCCTGGCAGCAGCTCTAGGACTAGTCACACGTTTGATCACCTACATACATAAATAATACAGTGAGTTGGAGCCCAGTGAATAATAACAAAGTAAAAGGGTTTTAATGAATGTTGTCCATAACAGTTACAAAAAACATAATTTAGTAGTTATCAGAAATGGATTTATAATCATGTTCAGCAGTCATAGTTCATAATAGATACAGATTCAGAATCATATTCATAATCAGAATTTGCAGTTAATCATACGTGGTACATTTATTAGCACTAGCAGAAACAGTTGGCCCATAAAGGGACGGCCATAAAGGCATACAGTTGACTCACGTGCACGGAGACGATACAGTTGACTCATGAGACATTCAGTTAGCCCATAAATGGGACGTATACATAAGGATCCATAACAGTTGGCTCATGAGACATACAGTTGGCCCATAATTAGGACGTAACAGAATAGATAACAGATGTCATTTGAAGTTAAGAATGCCACGCATATATTTCAGAAACATTGGACAACCATTCATTTATACAAAAACTAATATTTTAGAAATATATCATCTTATATCATTCAGAAAATACTTAAAACTGAACATAACTTTACAAAGTTACTACTCACAGTATTTAGATGCCTGGTTCGCCCTTGTGGCTGACCCTAAACAATTCATAATACACATAGAAATCAAGTCACAATACAATTTATTCCGTTCTTAACTTGTTTAATTATCTTTATACCAAATTAGACATCAATTTGCAATTTCGCAAATTCATCACAAGTCGCAAATAACATCATCAACTCAACACACTTCTCAACACAATCTACCTTTTGCCGACTTACTACGGCGGGATAGCGGGCACCCAATTCATAACACTTTCCACCTTTCGCCGGCTACTATACGGTGGAAAGTGAACTCCTAAAAACTATTTTCTCAAAAGTCATTTTCTTCCAAAAAACCATATTTCTCCGAAAACCATTTTTTTCAACTTTTAAAACCATCCCCTACATTTGCCGGCTATAATACGGATGGTCGTGGGTACCGAAAAACCATTTTTCAACTCCCCGCGCGGTTACCAACATAACACCACCCAACTCAACTCAACCCAAACTCAACACAACCCAACATGATTCAAACACAATTCATTATAGTTTAACACAATTCAATTCAACATAAGTCAACTCAACTTCATTCAACAACACTATTTGCAATTCAACATAATTCAAGATAAATTCTTGAATCCCATTTCAACATTCCATAACCAAGTTTATGTCATCCATGTCATTAGCACATCTTTTCCCCCCAAAATCATTTCATGTTGTAGCATGATTTACAATGCCCATAACAAAGGTTCATTCGCTAATTTTTAACATAATTTTCAAACACTTCCAAAATTCAATTAAACTTATATATATATATATATAATTCAACCTCTCAATTTCATGATTCTACTTTCAATTTGGGCAAAATCATTAATTATCATCATGAATTAACATAGGGTTTTCAAGAGAATCAAGAATTTTAAGAAAAATTCAAATTTCTTAAACCATTACTTTTTATTCCAATTTTCCCATTGATTACACACCTAAGGTTCATAATCCATCGTCTTAACCCAACAATTGAACCCCAATGTAACAAACCCTAAACCCCCAAATCTCATGATGAACACTATATGCTCAAAAATGTAGATTTTGTATTTATATAATCCAAATACCACAAATCCATCTATTAATGCAAGTATTGAAGAAGAACTAGGACCCCTACCTCAAGAATTGAGCAAAAGAGCAAGCTTTGATGAGATTTCTTTACAAATCTGAAATTCCAATCGGTAGAAAATGTTGATCTTCAAGCCTCTTCACTTTCTTGTAAGGGATCTTGCCCAAAACTTAGAAGAATGGAGAGTATTTGGGATAAAAAACCTAGGGTTTTCGAACCCAGGGTGGGAGGAAGGAAGAAGGAAATGAAAAATGCAAAGAATAATCTAGAAATGTGCCTTTAAACTTGCTGAATTCGCGCAGTCCGCTCGAGCGTCACTTTTCCCACTCGAGTGTACCTGCTTCCAGCACAGATCCCAAAACTTTAAACGGGCATAACTCTTTCATTCGGACTCCGTTCTAGGTCGTTCTTGTGTCCAAATCAAAGCCCTGGAAACAAGATTTCTGATGGTTCTAGCCTCACATCCAAATTCAAAGTGTGGGGAAAAAAAAGAGTAAAAGAGTGACGGCTGCTCGTAGGAAAAATTATCCGAATTAAATTCTTGGTTCACTCTTACTTTACCATTATGTTACCACTTCGATCAATGCCTGAAAATAAAATAAGGAGGTTCCAGATACACTAATAAAAATGTCAAAGGCAATCTCACTTTCCACGCTCGAGCGTCGCTTCCCACGCTCGAGCGCGCAGACCAACAAAGCCATCTGCTCAAGCGACCACTCCTACGCTCGAGCGGGAATTCACAACTCTCAGAATTTCAGACCGTCTGCAAAAATACTAAGAACCTCTGAAGTCCGCTCGAGCGTCAACTCCCATGCTCGAGCAGAGGGAAAAATTCCAGATCGTTACACTTGCCCGTCAGATTGTTAATTCCGACACCACTGACCGAAGTTCTATTTCTGTTTCAGGTGATAGCTGGGAAGATCCTACAAGGGCTTGTTTGGATTGAAGGAGTATTCCAAAATCACCTACTCACAATTGGCGTCGTCTGTGGGAATACTCAAACTCATCCATGGCAAATCCAAACCATGATCCTCCAGTCACTGGAGTTGATAATGCTACAGCAGGAGTAACTTTAGGTCCAGAAGGAACCCCGCAAGGAGGTCTCTGAATTTTGACCCGCTAACCCTATTTCAACCTTCAACATCCACAAAGGATGCCATGCAAACATTGATGAGTCAGATGCAACGTAGTGAATAGCGTTTCGAAGACATGGTAGCAGAGAACAAGTGTCTGCGTTAGGAGTTGGCAAAGTCCCAAAAATTGCCACCTCCCCACAAGCGCGATCGTCGCTAGGAGTACAGAAGAGGCGACAATATTAGCCTCAGGGACACTGTAGCAGTACGTCAAATTCCTCTTGGAAAAAACCCATAAAGCGAGGCCGAGTAGATGCATCTAGCTCGTCAGATGGTGGAAGTCCTTTGCAAGTGCGACGCAGACGTAAAAAGAGCGACGATGATTCAGATTTAGAGGACAAGCATGATCCTTTCATACGACATATTGCCAAGGCCGTCTTGCCTATGAAGTTTGAAGCAACATCGTTTACTCTTTAAGATAGAAAGTTAGATCTGACAGATCATGTTCTTTATTACAAGCAAGCAATGACACTGCATATAGACGATGAGGCATTCATGTGTCGGATATTCCCCAGTAGTTTAGGACTGCTCGCCGTTAGATGATATTACAAGCTTGAGCTGGCTTCGATTAAGAGTTTTCATCAATTTGAAAAATCCTTCCAAGGCTAGATTCATCACTAATAAGACTCAGTCGAAATAAGCAGACTCTTTGTAAGCAATGAAAATCAAGCCAAACGAGACTTTACGCTAGTACTCGATGCGACATTGGGAGTGCTTTAATTTAGTGGATGACGATTGCAACGACTCCATGGCAATCATTGCCTTCAAGATGGGATTGCATCCCCGTTAGCCCGTTCAGGAGTTCGTTGACTTGAAGGCCCCCAAGTCAGTCTAGGCCCTAATGAAGAAGGTCAGATAATATTGCAAAGTGGAAGATTATGCAATCCGAGTTAAAGTTGGATTGCAAGCTGCAGATTCAGAAGCACCTATCCTGGTGCAACCGTTGACTACTGCACCACCGAATAAATCCCCAAAGAGCCTAAAGCCAAGAGACCGAATAAGAAGGGAGAACCGTCGAGATTCACGCCGACAGAACGAACAATATTAGGTAGAAAATAGGCGCTCTAGGTGGTTAGATAAGAAATACACAAACAATATCAGGTGGAAAATAGGCACTCTAGGTGGTTAGATAATAATTACACGAAACTATTTGAGCCGATAAGTAAGATTTTACCAAAAATCCAACATTTGGCTTTTTTCAAATGGCCGACAAAGATATCCGAGACCCTAGACATAAGATGGAGAGACCTAAGATGAAAGTATCACAAAGACCATAGACATGCGACTGACAAATGTTATGCCCTAAAAGATCATTTGAAAGACCAGGTAAAGTGTGGCCGACTAACAAAATACCTTCTAAAAAGGGTTGACTCACCAGGTGTACTTGCCGTACGTCTCGATTCACCTCAACTCAGCGTAATCCACATAAGATACAGATTACCCCCGCCAAACAGGTTGAATACAATCTAGTTGCAACAAACCTCCCAACCTAGTTCTAAGCCTAGTATATTAACCAAATGACTGCTATTGTCAAATGAAATTAGTTTTTCCAACATCGATCTTGAATGGGTCACCATGTCTCATGACGACACCCTCATGATCGAGTTGCAAGTAAATAAGTTTGTCGTTGGGTGTATCTTAGTTGACCAAGGGAGCACCTCTGAAATAATGTACTACAAAACGTTTCTCAAACTCGACTTTAAGGATGTGGATCTCATGCCAGGCGACTACCCTCTTTTCGACTTTAACGATGCATACAGGCACCAAGATGCTAGAGGTTGAATTCCTAGTCGTCAAGCTTTCATCGCCTTACAACATAATCATGGGTCGAACAGGGCTCTACGTAATACAAGTCATACCGAGTACTTACCACCAGCTCCTTCGATATCTGACTCAACAAGACATTGAGCAAATTCGCAGTTCACAAAAGTTGACGAAGGATTATTATCTAACAGCCGTGGAGAAAAGGCTAAAGGAACTGGAGGTGAATTCAATTGAAAGTTCGAATTAGGAGAGTCTTGAGGATGTTGGGAAGCTCCCGGCTGAGAAAGTAATAGAAGATCTGGATCAAGTACTAATTAATAATGATCTTGAGAATTTTTTTTTAATCTACACAAATCTTAGTGCCACCGAGCTATAAGAGTTGGTTTCCTTCCTTCTTAGTAGCATCGATGTTTTTGCATGGTCACCTTATAACATGCCAGGAGTAGGCCCCGCTATAGCTATGCATAGCCTAAATGTCGATCCCAAAGCTAAGCCAGTCGTTCAGTGAAGCCGTCGTTCAGTTGCCGAACATGCCTCGACCGTAGTTAATAAAGTTGATAAGCTATTGGAAGTTGGAGCAATTCGGGAAGTTACCTATCCCACGTGGTTGGCCAATACTGTCATAGTAAAGAAGAAGAAAAGGTCGTGGCGTATTTGCATAGACTTTACAAATCTAAACAAAGCTTGCCCTAAGGATTATTTTCCTTTACCTAGAATTGATCAACTTGTGGACGCAACTGTCCAACATCAGTGCATGAGCTTTCTAGATGCTTACAGAGGGTATCACCAAATTGTTATGGATTCGGCCGACCAAGACAAAACAACATTTCTCACTCCAAGGGAAACCAATTGTTACAAGGTCATGCCATTTGGACTGAAAAATGCCAGGGCAACATATCAAATATTGGTCACTGCTATGTTCAAAGATCAGAAGTCTACATCGATGATATGGTGGTGAAGTCCACAGAAAAGGGTGCACTCTTAGCCGATCTTGCCACAACTTTTGATATTCTCTAAAAGTACAAAATGAAGCTCAAAGCCTCAAAATGTGCATTCGACATTGGATCGGGAAAATTCCTTGACTATATTGTCAATCATCATGGAATCGAAGCTAACTCGAAACAAATCGAGGCCATCATAGAACTTGGCTCACCAGGTTTGGCCAAAGAAGTCCATAAGTTAATGGGAATGGCTGCAGCACTTAACAAATTTATCAACCGATTCTCAGATCAGTGCAGGCCATTCTTTCAAACACTTTGGCAAGACAAATTATTTAAATGGACTCTAGAACGCTAAAATGCTCTGGAAGGGTTGAACGTCTATCTCAGTTCTGTTCCACTTTTGGCTACCCCCTTGCCAGGCGACGTGCTTATCTTATATTTGGCGGTATCCAATCGGGTAATAAGCATTGTCTTGCTTAAAGAGGAACTTGGCAAGTAAAAGCCCATCTTCTATGTTAGCAAAGGAATGGTGGACGCCGAAACTTGATATTTACCCCTAGAGAAGTTAATTCTAACTCTTGTAATGACTGCCAAAAAATTGATGCATTACTTTCAAGCCTATTCCATTAAGGTACTAATGAATCACCCCATTCGTTCAGTCCTTCACAAAGCAGAATCATCGGGATGAGTTTCCAAATGGGCATTGGAACTCAGACAATACAACCTCCAGTTTTCACCAAGGACGGCTATCAAGGGGAAAGTCTTGGCTGACTTTATTGCCGAGTTTACTACACCTACTTAACAAGCTGAGCTAGACCTTCAGGACCAGCCGACTCCCTAATCACAGCCGAAATGGAGAATGTATGTCGAGGATATCTGGCACTTGTATTGTGATGGGTCATTCAACCAGCCCGACAGTAGGGCAAGAGTAGTTATTATAACCCCCAAAGGAGTAGTGGTAGAACAATATGTTAAACTTGACTTTGACACCTTAAACAACAAGGCCTAATATGAAGTCCTATCGGTCGGCCATAGAAACTCGCTTCAAATGGGAGGTAAATGGCTGTAAATATTTTATGACTCAAAATTGGTCATAAACTAGTTAAAGGGTGAGTATAAAGCTAAGAATGAGTGCATGATGGCCTATGTGAGGATAACCAACTCCTTGATTATGAAATTTGATAGCCATGAATTGAATCGAATTACTCGTGATCAAAATAGACACGCCTATGCTCTTGCCTATTTAGCTTTGGTTGTAAACTTAGAAGTTAAGCGCACTATCGAAATGGTTTTCATTTCGGAGCCGAGTATCAGGGTCCCCAAACAACCCGTTGTGAACAGCATCCAAAGGGGGGCGAGTTGAATGGATCCCATTGTTGTATTCCTTACTTCGGAACAATTGCCAAAGGACAAAAATGAAGCTCACAAGCTACGACATAAGGCTTTGAGATATTATTTGGATCCTCAAGGAAAACTTTATAAAAAAATCTCTTTATGGACCTTACTTGAAATGTGTCCATCCTGACAAGATTGAGGATTTTTTTGGCTGAGATTCACGAAAGCAGTTGTGGCGCTCACTTAGGAGGAAGATCATTAGCTCGTCGAGCCTTTACACAAGGGTATTGGTGGTCGACCATGCATACCAACACTGAGGATTATGTTGAGAAATGCGAACAGTGTAGAAATTTTCTCCACTAACACATCTGTCCACCAAAGAATTGAACTCTGTGACCAGTTGTTGGCCGTTTGCTCAATGGGGGTATGGATATAATTGGGCCACTACCGAAAGCTCCAGGCAATAAACAGTTCCTAATTGTTGTTACTAATTATTTCCCAAAGTGGGTTAAAGTAGAACCATTGGCACATATACGGAATGTAGATATAAAGCGCTTTGATTGGAAAAATATCATTACTCGATTCGGTATACCCTGGGCACTTATTTTTGATAACGACACTCAGCTTGATTGCGACATCTACAGGAAGTTGTGCGACATGTATGGTATTCGGCCTTATTTTTCTTCAACAGCTTACCCGCAGAGTAACAAATAGGCAGAAGCTTCTAACAAAGTAATCCTAGACGGCATCAAGAAATGTTTGGAAAAAGCCAAGGGCAAATGGGTTAAGGAATTACCGAGTGTATTGTGGGCCCATCACACTATGCTAAGATGTTCTACGGGGAAGACACCATTGACCTTGTGTTTTGGCAATGAAGCTATCATCCCCCTAGAGATTGGCTTACCGACCCTTTGATCGAGGACTTTTGATATAGGTCAGAATGATATGATGTTAGCCTTGGATATAGATTTACTTGAAGAATGCTGAGATCAGACCCTTATGACTATGGCGCTATATCAGCAGCAACTTGCTAAGTCGTACAATCATTGAGTACATTTGTGCCGGTACACTCCCAGAGAACAGGTCCTTAAAAATGTACTCTCTGCTACTAAGAATCCTGCGGACAATAAACTCGGCCCCAATTGGGATGGCCTATACCAAATTGATTCCATTGTTGGGGGCAGGGCCATATCGACTTTCGGACATGAACAACAAGAAGTTACCTCGACCCTAGAATTCAACTCATATTCGTATGTTATCATCAGTATAGATGGTTATATTAATTTCTCTAACTCTCACATTAATGTTTGTCGACTTTTGTGTGTATCACTACTGTCACGACCCAAACCCGCCCCTATGGGTTTAGCATCGTAACCGGCCAGTAATCCTTGGATTACCAAAGGCCTCTTGACAGATTAACATATAGTTAAGGGCTACGGAAGCAAACATACAAAATATACATAGTTCATTGAGCTGTGAAGACGTACATGAGACGTATAACTTAAAACTTTTATAAATATATGAGTGATGTTGGAAGATATAACATTTACATATCACTCCTAGAAGTATAATATCAGAAATCTTGCCTAAAAACTTAACAAAATAAACAAAGTCTAATACGGTTACAAAAACAATCACAAACCTAACTTCATTCGGAACCTTCTCGGGAGGCACAAAGGTTGGCTGACAAAAACTGAAACGTAGACCGTCAACTCTAGGCCTGGTTACGTACTTGCTCACCTACATACATAATATAAATTGTGAGCTACTGCCCAACGAATAATAACAGAGTAAAGAATTTTAATGAATGACGCCCAGCACAGATTTCAAATCTCATGGTAAATCAGAATCATAATCAGGTAGCGGAAACATAATCATAGTTTAATTCATATTCAAATCATGTGTGGTACATCCATTAGCATAAACATGTCTTTTTGGTCAAGCATATCAAGTTCCATAAAGAAACCTTCAGTACTGGGTAACATATCTCATATAACGGCTACGGAATTGTTTCCCCCGAGCGAGGGCCTATGCCATGGTATTGTTTCCTCCGGGAGAGGGCCTGGGCCACGGTATTATCCCCCGGGCTAGGGCCTCATGACCATAAGCCACAGTATTATGTCCCATGGGCGAGGGCCTCTGCTAAGGATACCACAATTACGTTTCAAAGAAAAATTTGGACATTCATTCACTCATACAAAACGTAGCATTTTAGAAAACTGATCATTTCATATCATCAGAAAATAATTAAAGTGAAACATAACTTTACAGAGTTATTACTCACAGATAACCGGTGGCTTCAAATAGACGAGTAGAGTAGGTAATTCACTTATCTTGAGGCGCGTGACCTACATAACATGACAGGTGCATACGTTGAAACACACGCTCGAATTGTACATAACTCATTTCGTTTGTTTTTAGTGCGTTTCTATCCTTCAATCCCATTATGGTGTCTTAATCATGGCCTAGGAATGCCAAGGATGGAATGAGGATACAGAAATGCACTTAAAAACATTTTTTTTTTCAAAACGTGCTGAAAGCAGGGTCTACGCTCGAGCATGGCTTTCGTTGCTCGAACAGACATGCAAAATGTGAAGGTTCGCTCGAGCATGATTTCCTTCGCTCGAGCGGAGTGTAAACTTGGACAAAAGTACTGGTTGCTTGTTTTTCACGCTCGACGGACGCTCTATCTACACTCGAGCGTGAAACTCAGACCCTCGTTCAAGCGTGACCTTTGTCGCTCGAGCGTGTTGCAAAACATATAAACTTCTGGGTACATGCATTTCACACTCGAGCGGGCCTCAAGTTGCTCAAGCGGAAGTGCACACACTTAGAGTGTTCGCCCGAGCGTGAACTCTTACACTCGAGCGTTGATGCAAATTTTGGAATTTCAAGATTTGATCTTCAAGCTCAAACTCAAACTTAAAGCCTTCAAATTTGATTTTTCTGGGCCTAAACTTGAGGAAATAAATGGAAACTCTTAAAATAACATGAATTAAAGATTATTTCAAGAAATCATGGCCCAATAGCTTGCTAATTGTGCAAAAATTGACTTAGAACTTATGAATGATCCATGAACATGACATGTATGTATTTCCTTTAAACTTAATCTTCTCAAATCATGATCAAATGCTACAAAACAACTTGAAACTTGATGATTTCCCTAAATTAAGATGAATTTCAAGCATGCATGAGGGAATTTCCTAGTAAACATGCTCTAAATGCATTGAAGTGTGCATGCATGTGTAAATTGATCTTCCTATCTACTCCTTAAGCTTGGTTCTTACATCTCATAGCTCAATTCACTTGAATTCATGTACGCATTAACTCAATTTCAAGACTAGAGACTTGGCTTCTTACCTTAGATGCTCGATTGGGTCTTGGGTGCTAAATTCTTGAGCTAGATGATCAAATCTCCAAAGTTCCTTCTTCTTTTCTATTAATTCCTTGGTTTGAGTTAAATTTTCAAGCCTAGGACCAAATTTTCCTACTCTCTCCCTTCCTCATGTTTTTTAGCATCAATGAGTAGGAATGATGGTGTAAAGTTGAACTAGTGGAGTCAAGTATGGCTCATTGGTAGTAAATAATCAAAGTTAATCAAATGGCATTTAATTAATCTAATTTAATCGCTCCGAACCGTATTTTAATGAAACTTACCATAAGGTTCTAAAAATTCCAAATAACTCATAAATCAAATCAATTTCTGTATCGGACGCCGATAAGGCCTTCAATTCGCAAACCGAAACTAAAACATGAACAGATCCTTCTACGTCCAACAGATATAAACATTAAATAATGCAATGCACATGTAATTAACTCAAGACTTCTTCTTAATTACTTGTTAGGCATTCATAAACATGAATTAGCGCTAATCATGGGTTGTGGTTGTTACAACTACCTTGTATCTGTACAATCAATCAATGATACAAGATGTTGTGTTACTTGTTTACTTTTGATTGTTTTACTTTTATTTAGCTTCTTAATTTGGAGAAAGCGCTCCTCGTGCTCGGCACGAAGCGTCATCACTTAAGCCTCTGAATTCGGAGTGCTCTTTGTGCTCGGCATAAAGTGCCATCATTTAAGCCTTTGAATTCGGAGCGCTTTTTGTGTTCGGCACGAAGTGCTATCACTTAAGCCTCCGAATTTGGAGTGCTCTGTTTAAGCCTCCGAATTCGGAGCATCATGTAAGGCATCATTTTCTAGTGAAATTTGGAAACATAATTAGCTTGATGAATGCAAACAAACGAAATTGATTTTTTATTAAGAAAATATCATGACAAATTCAAATTACATTAAGGGTACATTTATCCTAAGGCCAATTGGTATTCTAGAGTTGAACCCAAAAATCAAACTGGGGTTTATTACGCTGATTAGCTCTACTCAAGGTTTGCAGCCTCTTACTCAACATCCATTTTTCCGATGTCGTAGGCTTCAAACGGTATTACATAGCTCTAGTATAGCGGCGAAGCAAAATGTACACCCGCCGCTTGAACTCCCAATTTTCGCATCGGCAAACATCATCGATCAATTGCTCCCTTGTCTTCTCAACGTCAACCTTCCTTCTCTTTCAAAGCCCTTGTTGTAGGCTCGACTCTCTATCACTCCCCTGACAAATATGTTAGCCATATCTTGATTAGCTATTACCCGATCCATAAGACATTAGGTTACTCTGTCTTTTGATGTTGTTGAATTCATTGTCCCTGTCGCCTTGAGTTCTACCACTCTAGCCTTCCGAGCCTTGTTTTTTACTAGCTTTTGAACTTCCTTAAGTCGGTGCTCTAAGTTTTGAATCTGCCTATCTTTATGATCAATTTCTTTATGGGCAGCGCGAAGGTACATGCTGACTTCATATGAGCTATACAGTTCTTTGATAGCCCTGTGGACTCGTTCCCTTAAAATCTCATAGTCGCCCCGATTGGTCATTGATTAATGCACTTCAGAGGGAAAGATTTGTCGTGTAAATTCAACTGCCGCATTTGGGTTGGGGTTGATTAAATCGGCCTCGGGCATGGGTTCGTTCCTAATAAAAATGGAGAAGCTCAACGGATGTGGTGGTCTACTCGGCTCATTTCGTGTTGAGGCCTTGGCAACAATCGTTCTAGTGTTTCCTTTCTTTTAGATCTCACTTTTGGGAGATCTACTTCGTTCATCTCTTCTAGGAGATCTATTTGGTAGCCTAGGCGATCAATGCTTGTTTTACTCCTTCAATTTAATGGTGTTTTTGTGAACAGTCATTTGGCGCCTGATGATTCATTTCTACATTCAACTCCGCTAGAGTTTTCCTTTTCCTTTTGCAATTAAAAAACAGTCTACCTGACATATACGAGCTTCTAAGTTTTGCCAGAAGTGAGTTTCATTGCTACGTTCTGTACTTCACCAACGACAGAATTTGAGGTGTGATAAACCGTTTGCAAAACAGATGTCTCTTCACAGTAACAATCCTCATGAAGCAAGCACACTAATTATAGGAGGACACACTTTCAATGTACAGTTTTAAATTACTCATGAAGGCATCACTTTCAATACCACCTAATGATTCCACGTGTCCGCTGTCTTATTAATAGTCTGAGCACACACCGCCCGATCGTATTCTACATAGTTAAGCCATGTTTTCCTTTATTCCAACTAGGGCAGGGGTAGATATATGAATCTACTCAACATTGCCCCACCTGTAACTTGACAGGATTTATTGTGCCGATCTTAATGCATTCGTTCCCAATCGAGGCAAGAGCAGATATATGAATCTGTCTGGCATGTGATATACCCCGCCTAAGAAATGAAAATACGTTTAATCGGTTTATAGTTAGATGTGGGTAAACACTTGATCGACTCATAGGTTGTCTTTGTTTCTAACCGAGGCAGAGGCATATATATGAATCTACTCTTCGTACACATTGCCCCTCCTATAACTTGGCAAGATTCATTGTGCCGATCTTAATGCATTCGTTCTCAATCGGGGCAAGGGCAGATATATAAATCTTCCCGGCTACTCGGCGTACACATTGTCTTGCATATAACTCGACATGATTCATTATGCTAATCTTAATGCAATCATTCCCAATCGGGGCAAGGGCAGATATATGAATCTATCCAACATGTGATATATCCTGCCTGAGAAATGAAAATACATTTAATCGGTTTACAATTAGATTATTAGGGACGGTGGAAATTAAGTCTACAATTGCATCAATATATATCATGTCGATTGTATGAGCATCAATTTAGAAATGATTTAAGTAAAGTTCTATTGCACCCATTCAATAAGACAATTTTGATGCACCAAAGAATGTTTTCATTTATAAACTAACTAGTTACATGAGTTGGTCACTTTACATATAAAAATGGCCCTAGCATATCTATTACACACACACACACATGCACACACATACACACACATACAAAAAAAAAAGGAAACAAACTCGAAGCATTACAATAAAAACATTTAATCTAAACTATTCGGCCTCTAAGCTCTCTGAGTATGAGTCCAACGACTCAACGTCCTTTACCTCAAAAGGAATCGACACGTTGTGCGAAACTTGAGCAGCACCAAGGGCCTTTTGTCAACCATGTTTGAAGCCTCTATTTTTGAAGGCCAAAACCTGGTCAGCATATTTTCCAGTGGAAGCCATCTCTCCTTACTCAAAGGCCTTCGTCGTCGCCCCTTGAGCCTCCGTTAACAGTCTCTCTACATTAAGCAACTCGACTCTCAATTTCCTTAACTCATCCTTGGTTGTTTTCAGGGCCTCCTCAAAAAGCTTCGCCCTCTCTTTAGCAGATTAGCGAAGCAAGTCAGCATTCTTCACTTTCTCCTCTTCGACAGAAGCTTTCTGCTACTCTTCTGCAGCCTTTTGTTGTGTGGCCTCTGCTTTTTTCATTGCAATTGCCAACTCAACCGTTGCCGACTCTACTCTATGCTGCTCAACCATTACTTCTACCTGAAGTTGATTGCTTAACTCCACTGCATCATGGAGACATCGACCAATGTCGGCAATTTGTTTGGCAGCCTACAAAATAAGTTTCTCTAGACACCAAACATTTAAGACGCTAGTTATAACCAAGGGACAATAAATGGAACTTACTAAAATAGCCGATTGTGCGGCCATTGCAACAAACAAAGCATTAGGTTCAGCATGGAACATTACCTTGTCCAACGGTAGTATAATAGAGGTCGACATGCCCAGAGCAACCCCAGGCTCCTTGACGGTCAAAGCACCTATCAGAATCGGAACACTTCTGATTTCAAGCAATACTTGGAACGGCGCTATCAATTCGAGGCTAGATGCAACTCTAGCTCTTTTTTCAATAGGTTGCTTCGTCAACTGTAAAGATTTGGCAGGACACTTAGAGCCAGTCGCATCAGCGGCTTTTACATATGCAATTGAAGGGGCTTCAACCGACACCAACGGTGATGGTTGCGTTGATATTTCTATTACGGTTTACTCGGCGATCCCTTTCGTCTTGATAGTCGGAGTATTGACTACTTGGTTAGTGGTATTAGCAGATGCTTTCTTGGACTTAACTCTTCAACGTTCCTTTTCTTGGAAGATTGTGCTAGGAAAAAGGATTCACCCGCTATCTCTTCTGACCTGGATCTAGGAAAATCCCCTAAGTCAATAAAGATATCTTCCTCTTGAGGACTTTCAATATCTATTGAGTCAGGGAAAGCCATAAGTTCTGAGCCGCCAACTCTTTCTCTAGAGCCGACTTGATCAAAAGCTATGTCAAGCTCTCTATCTAAATCTTGCTCTTTTACTTGACGGGCGTCTCTTTTGGTGGCAGCATTCAACTCCGCTTGATCGGCTTGCTTGATTAGACCAACATTTTGTTCGACATTTTATCTTACGCCTTGTTCGACATCCTGACCACCATTCCCATCGCCTTGTTCACTGGTTGATGAATCCTCAACCCCAATGTCTCTCAAATTAACAAAGCTGGGAAATACAAGAGTCGAGAGTTGTTCCTCACCTCTGGAAATCAGTATGTGGTCGGCCGTTATAAAGGATGAGTAGGAAGGATCGTATCTTAGAAGGATGTGGGCGGCGCGTCCTTGTCCTTGGAGATTGGTGCCTAGTGAAATAAAAAAACGACCTTTACTTGAGCGAGAACAACTTCGTGTCTTGAAGTGAGGGACTTCTTTAGATCGTTGCCTGCAAGAAGAAAAAGAAGAAGAAGAAAAAAAAAAAAAAAAAACATGGTAAGCTTACAGAGGAGTCGATTAACAAAAAAAAAAATTGACAAGTGAACTACTAGGCCACCTGGTTCGCCTTTCTGCCTAGGCACAGGATTCAGACGATTTTCTCCTTCATTGAATTCCCAATTACCTCAAACGACAACCATCACATCATCTACCCTTTTACCAAAGCTAGCAAACATGGTTACTAGGTGGCGATCAGTGTCCTTGGCTCTTAAGAACAACCGTTCTTGCCGACCAAATGATTTGGCAAGAGCACAACAATGCCAAATGGCAGGAATCCCTAAGTTAAGTCAGTGTCAACGGTTTAACTCTGCTATGCCCATTATTATTCGGTAGAAATTCATGTTGGGTTGCGAAGGAATAAGGCCCTAATAATGAAGAACAATTCTGAGTAAGGAATTGAGAGGGAAACAAACTTCTCATTCGGTAATCGCCAATAAAGGGAAGACGATGGTATTGACGTCAGCTCTTTCCATGTTAACCTCTATGTCCCCAACGAGGGTCAGGTGAACATCGTCAGGGATCGAGAAGTGACGACGGAAGGCGACGACTCTATCCTCAAATAGAACGGCTTTCAGCTGATTAGCTATAAGAACAAGATAGAATGCAAAAAGGAGAAGTAACAGAATGATGGACCAAAATTCTGAAAACGAAATAAAGAGTGAGGCTTAGAGGACTTACAAGTTGAAGTGAAGGATTTACGAACAATAAAGAGAGTAGAGTAGTCACAGACGAGGTCATCAAGGTGGAGAGTTGCGAAGATGCAAAGATAAAGTCTTTTAAAAAACAGAAGGGTGGAGGGTTTTCAAATCACATTAAATAAATGGAAATTATGAAGAGGCAAGAAACTGCAATCATTTCACATCGCTTCCCATCTAACCTTCAATGGAATAACGTGTCTATTACACGCCTAGATTTCTAGGCATAAAGTATAATTAGTTTTGAAGTCTGTGAATATAGCCCATCAGAAGCCGAGCACGTAGCCCACTAGGCATATGAGTTAATCCGGTGCTTTGAAGGAAATTGTGGGAGTCGAAAAGAGGTACACCTAAAATGACAAATAGAGCATCCAAGCCCATCTAAGATGGGTTGAATGAAACCAAAGCCCTCTAGATTGAAAGTCATTGCCAAATAGACATGAAAGACAATAAAGTAGAATGTTGAGTTATAGGTACTTGTGTCGTACGTCAGGGCCGAGTATGTCAAGAAAATCGGCATGGTCCCTTTAGGTTGGACCAGACTGTCTCTTTCAAGAAAGTATAGTATAGAGATGAACCCTGACAGAGTGATGATAGATGGCTAAGCTGTATGGAGAAAATGTCAAGGAGGGTGACTCTATAAAAGAAGGAGGGAGGCTGAAGGAGCATGTATGTGCTAAAACCTTGGGCTTCAAGAAACTAAAAAACACCAATCTTTCCACAAAAACCAACTTGCTTGTCGGAGTGCTAATTCCAGTACTACAGACCAAAGTTTTATTTCTATTTCAGGTGGCAACTAAAAAGATCTTACAAGGGCTTGTTTGATTGAATGAGTATTTCAAAACCACCTTCTCACAATCTTCCATCGTCTTTTCTTCACCTCCCTCCCAACAGGCAACCCACCTCCATGTCCACCACCCCTTAAACCCTCTGCCTTAAACTTTTTTTTTTCGTAAAAGACAACCCCAAATTCTAACATACATAACGCATTTATTAACATAGGAATTAACACATTTATTAATAACATTTAAAAAAAAATTAGATGTGAACTAAGAAACCAATTTCTAAAAGAAAAATTATAAAATAATACGAAAACATTTTCAAATATTATTTTCTTATATTCCCTTTGAGTTACAAAAATATAGCAATTCTAAGATAATATATCTATTAAAATGTGATATATTGAATTGTGTTCGATGTTTTTTCGTATTGGTAAAGGCATATATGATAAAATTAACATTAAAATCTTTAAAAAAAAATTCTCAAGAAATGTGATCAAGTAACTTCTATTCCTCACGTTTGTAATCGACATTAGTTATCAAGAGTCGACAAAGACAATTAGCAGGAAATACTATATTAATATAGTAAAAGAATTTTGGAAATAATATAAGGGATTGTCTTCTCTCCCATTCAAATGTTTTAAAATTAAAAGAAAAGTTTTAATTTATCTTTTTTTCTCATTATAATTTGTCTTTTTTTTTTCCCACTACCAATTATATAGAATTCTGTTTAGAACTCTATACTTGAAACTCTCTATCACTGCTGTTGGCAAATAAATGATGATCACCCAGTAGAATCAGGATGTAGCTATCTTTCTCACTCATGGAAAGAATAAATAAATATATATATATATATATATGTATTTATTCAAATTACATTTTACACCCTTAATTTAATTGTTGATTTATATCATTTTATTCCTTTTAAAGTAAAAAATATAACACTTAACTATCTCATTTATTAAATGTTTTTTAATTTATATGTTAAAGACAAAAATATCCTTTCAATTGTAGGAATAAATTTGTTTGAATCTCAGTTCAATTTGTTCAATAGCCCAACACATCACCTCCTGAACCACCACTTTTGTTCGTACAATACGCTTGTTTGTTTGTGATATTCCTTTTATGAGATTAATTCTATTTGAATACACTGTAACTAGTGGAAATAACATTTCATACTCTTACACCTTCTATTCATAGCTAAATTTTCATATTCATGGCTAAATTGGATTATTCAACTAAATTTTCAACCAAACAACAAATGCTAAAAATCCTTTTTTCTCCGTGAATCCATAATTATAATTTTCCAAATTTAATCTGAATTTAGCTGAAATTTTTTTGTCCCAATTTCGGTCAATTGAAAATGGGTCAACCAATCCAAATCCAAATTTTAAAGAAAAGTCTTATAAATTCGAATAATTTTCAAACTAGGGGTCACTGTCATTGTAATGCTCGTCAGAATATATAATGACAATGGACAACCATATTTGAGGTGCTTTGTCCTTGCTTCACACCTAGCACTGCTCTGTTAGGTCTCACCTTTCTTTATAGGGCCAATTAATGGTTATCCTTTATGTCATTTTTGGGTAGATTCGAGGCCCAAAGGCCTAATTATATATGAGGAACACCCCCCCCCCCCCCCTGCTCTGTTAGGTCTCACCTTTCTTTATAGGGCCAATTAATGGTTATCCTTTATGTCATTTTTGGGTAGATTCCAGGCCCAAAGCCCTAGTTATATATGAGGAATAGCAAGGTCCCCCCCACCCCCCACCAAAAAAAAAAAAAAAAAAAACCTGATATGTTTAATTAATTTTTATTATATTTTAATACAAATTTACTAATAAAGATGGCATATATTAAATTTGAAAATAAAATATTATTTTTTTTTCAAAATACACCATAATCATTTATATGTATTTTTCATATTTAAATCTTTTCATATTTTTTCCTAAATTTCAATTATTTTCTTTTTTTCTTCGCAAACTTCTAATCCACGCCACCAAAACTTGCTATTATCATTAATTTCATTATTTCTTATTGTGTTATTACTTGCAAATAAAAGAAAGTTTGAACAAAATTAAACAATGAATGGGAATAATAATCAAAACTATTTTTTGAAGCAACTCATCAAAGATGAGATAAGTATTCACATAAATATCAAAGTATAATTATTGATTTCTGTATATATATATTTTACATAAGAACTTATATTCAATTTGTTTTACGTCAATACTGTTTGGACTTTCAGATCCAAACTTTGTTCGAATCTAAAAGTTCGAGTAAAACAATCTTTTTCGGCACCAGAGAGCCGAATAAGTTGACTATGTTCGGCTTTGGATGTACTATAAAATTAAAATATTATTTGGATGTACTATAAAATTATTTGTAAGTCTGAACATGGTGAATTTATTATTTGGATGTACTATAAAATTAAAATATTATATTATTCAAGGATAATTTATAAAAAAAATATAAAATATATTGAGAGTAAATTATATATCTAAATACTTTAATAAGGAATACTAAAAAATTTGGTATACTAATTAATTTTTTGTGTAAATAGAATCCCCCAACATAACAACTTTAAATATAAGTTAACCAAAGTAGTGTGATGGAGTGGTATGACCTTGGCAGTGTGTTATATTTAACCATGCACACTCTTAAAATAATATGTAACATATGCAAGTTATGTTATTTGTGAGTTTGATTATCACAAATGATAGAACTTTAATATTATGAGAGTCATAACTACAAAATAATAATAATAATAATAATAATAATAATAATAATTTGAGTTATGACCAAACATCACATGAGGTATAACAAAGTAATTCTTAGATCATAATTAAAATAATATCATAATTAAAATCACAATATGTCATAACTAATAACATAATAGGTCATAACAAAAAACACAAAAGTTGTAACCAAAAATGCATATGGTACCCACCCAAAGGTGGTGTGTATCATAGAATTTCCCTATATTTAAAGTTTCAGGTTCAACTTTCTTTGGGTTAGTTATTTGAGCGATAAAATATATAGTTGGTAGAATGAACCTTTTAGACCTGAGAAAACCGTGTTGAGTCTTAGAAATATGGGTTCGAATTCCTACATGTGTGTGAATATATGACTTACTGCTATATGGTTAACTGGTTCTACCACATAGCACCACTTAGGAGTGACCTATGAGGTCATGGCTCCATTAGGGTTAAAGTCTCACAATTCTGATATAAGTAATCTAAGAGATTGATGTAAAGCCAAAGATTGGGTGTTCATGGTAATAGAGAAGTAGATTATGGGGTAGAGATCTACTTAAAACAGGTCTTTCTTGGAGAGTGGGGGATGGAAAGCAAATAGACCTGTTTGAAGATCAATGGATACCAACTTAAAAAAATAATCTCTCAGGTCAGGGTGTTGGGCGGGTTTTTAGCTCATTCTGGGTTTCTCATTTGATAAATGATGAGCGAAAGGAATAGCGTGAACAATTGGTCAGATTACTTTTCTTCCATTAATGGTAAGTCATATTCTTAACATTTATATACCGCATGAAAAAACTCCTGATTGGATTATTAAGGCAACAAATTTGAATGTTGTCTATTCGATGAAACCGGGTTATTTTAAAACATTGGATTCAAGTAAAGGACAGGGAGTCTTGAGAGGGAAGATAACGCATGGTATTGGAAAAAACTTTGGAAGCTTCACTTACATCCTAAGTGGACTTTGTTTATTTTGAAACTATTACATCAAATTTTGCCGGTTCAACTGTCATTATTTACAAGAGGAATTCGAATTGATTCGGCTTGCCCAAGATGTTTAGAGGATGAAGAATCTTTAAAACATCTCTGTTTTCAATGTCCTTTGTCTAAACGTATATGGCATGGATTTAGGTTGGGTCTGAATTTTGATGCAAGGGTAAAATTATTGGTGGAGGGATGGTTGAAACAATGGTTCAGAACTGCACCAGACGAAGAAACTATCTTAGACACGAGAAAGAAACAGCGAAAAAGTGGCTTTTTCTCTATTTATCTAGAGACACCATCACGAGCGTGACCAAGCGAGTCTCGGGCGCCAGGATTTTCACAGACAAACTTTTGGGACATGTTTTTGGTCCCAGGTGCGGTTACCATGACTGTGAGCGCAATTACACACGGGAAATTTGCTGGTTTGCTGTTCTGAAGCTATTCCAAGGTGTTATAAGGTCAAACTCAACAATGTAAGGTAAATGTCAACCAAAACAAATACACACTCCAAACAGAAAAAGCAAAGCAGGTCAGGTTTCGACTTGAGCCGTTACACCATACAAGGAGCATTTAGGTTTGCTGCACCACAACGACCATGTATCATGCATCTCACAATAGTCTCATAGGCTAAGGGATCCAAATTTTTATTTGGCAGCTCCGCACAAATGATTTCATCAATTTCTTCAGCTGTAGCTGGCTTATTTCCTGGTGAAAAATATTTCTTCAGCAGAAATATCTGTACAATTGCATAATTAAAAAAACAAGTATATAAACTACCTATTAAGGGAATTGAAAAATAGATATTGAATATTTGAAAATTGTATTGATACTTACTAGTTCTGTGCCAAAGAACGTATTTTTCTTCAAATCTACCATCAATTGTCTTATGTTGATTCAAAAAACTCGTGCAATAATCCAGTCTATCATTTGCATGTTAACCAGTTATTCGTGCAAGTTCATTTTGTATTTCTGGCCACTTAGGATTGCATGTAAATGTAATAAAAAGATCAAGTGGTCCAATAGATTGACATATAGCTATGGCATCCTGATAATATTGAACCATGTTGCGTAGCCTTCCAATAAACGATGAAAGCACCACAAATCCTCTTCCTATTGTCGATGCATCAACATCGCCAGCAACCACTGCATCTTCTAAGCCTCGATACAAATCTGCACGTAACTCAGATTGATGGGTTTTGCTAAAAATCAACCTACATTATTCAATGGCAGCATAACAATCAACCACAAACTGTTGGAACAAACGCCCCCTTGAAGTAGTGTTTTCCCTTCAATTTCTGGATACTGCAATCTGAATGCATAGAATTCTCTTATTGACATCCTTTTTTGAGAATTATTTGAAGTGTCACTAAAAGATATGCATCTTCTCCATCCATCTGTACCATAAGGAAAAAGTAGAGGGTATTGTAGTGGCATTTATGATGGATGAGTTTCATTTATCCTCTTTAAACTTCCATCACACTTACGAACAATGAATGATATCATGATATTCTACATGTCTCGTCCCATCACTAACACTTAATGCAACTATTTCGTTCGCAGAAGGCTTTACATATTGTTTTCCATCCCGTGAGTGCATCATACGCAAATGTAAATGTCAGACATTTTGTTTGCCTAACAAATTTCTGGCATTTTGGAACACCTTCACATAAGGATATATTATGTTCAACATTTGTTGCAATCCTTATAATATTGAAATATTCACTCCCGGTACAATACCCTTGTTGCTTAAGACAGCCAAGCGATTTTGTATTTCATATTCAGTATCGTAGATGTATTGGGTGAATTTAGGTTTCTCCCCTGGTTATGGAAGCAGTGAGCCAATTCTATGATAATTTTCTCCATTTATTCGAAATGCATAAGGACCTCTGTAATGACACCAAAATGCTAATCATGATTATAATTAATTATGTGTTAAACTTCAATTGTGAAATGAGCCATGTGAAATTTGTACATATATGTCTAATTCAAAAATTATCTGTTCTGATTTCTGTTCAAAAATTTAAAATTGATGGCTTAATGATGTCAAAAACCAAAATTGGCTACATGAATGGGCTACATTTGGTGAGTTTAATTAAAAATTGATTCAGTTTGATTAATTTAGTTGTATTTGGCAAGCCTAATATTCTAATTAATGTATTATAGCATCATAACTATATATATATATATATGAATCTTAAGCTCATTTGAGCTCAAAACTCTTCATTCTAAGTGGAAAATTCTTGAGAGAGCTTTTAGAGAGAGAAAGGAAGAAATTGAAGAAGAATTTCAAAGACTTGCTAGAATCCATCAAGATTAAGCTAGAACAAGAGTAGTTCAAGACTCTAGGTACGCTTTTGATCATCAATTCTTGTAGATTGTGTTTTAATGTTGAACCCATGGAGTTGACATGTATTTTGTCATAGAAGGCCAAGATAGAGTTGAATCTATACATGCATATATATATATATATATATGTAAGTGTTAGACTATCATTTTGATTATGAGTTTCATCCTCTATGTTGAATTTGGAGCATGAAATGGAGCATG
This sequence comes from Camellia lanceoleosa, assembly GCA_025200525.1. Taxonomy (NCBI): domain Eukaryota; kingdom Viridiplantae; phylum Streptophyta; class Magnoliopsida; order Ericales; family Theaceae; genus Camellia; species Camellia lanceoleosa. The sequence continues at coordinate 93,696,027 of CM045762.1, forward strand.
CATGCATATTTGACCAAGTTTTGTGAGTGAATTCCATGTTTATAAAGTTTTGGAAAGGAATTAGGAAGAGAATTCTACATGCATGCACAATGCCAGGGATAATACGTTGGCAAACACGATGCCGATCTCTTGCTTAGGGCAAGAAACAGACCTATGAGGATTCTTCTAAAAAAACCTATCCTAAGGATAGAACATCAGTAAAGACGATGTCCATATATTGCCTAGGGCAAGGAACAGACGTATGAGGGTTCTTCTAAAAAAACCTATCCCAGGGATAGTATATTGGCAAGGACGATGCCGATCTTTTGCTTGGGGCAAGGAGCAGACCTATAAGGGTTCTTCTAAACAACCTATCTCAGGGATATTACATCAACAAAGACGATGCCGATCACTTGCTTGGAGCAAGGAACAGACCCACTAAGATTTTCTAAATCAAGGTGAGCCTATGGAGGTTCACCAAAACAAAGGTTTTTTAAGTGTATATCAACAACAACAAAAAATAGATGTCCTAACTAAACAGGCAAGTCTCCATTCACACGATCGAAAGTAATGCAAAAATGAAAAATAAGACTAAGCAGAATAATTCCATAGCATAAAATTTTTAAAACCATCAAAGAAAAACATACATCAATTGTTTTTGTAAAAATAAAAATAATAAATAATAAATAATAAAAGAAAGGGCAACAAACAAAAGACAAAACAAAAACAAAAACAAAAACATCAATTCAGTTCATCACTATACTGTAGGAAAGTTTTCAATTCCAGCCCCTTCAGCAGTCTCTCCACTTGGTTTTTCCACAGCATCTGGGCAAGGGTAAGGAATGTTCTTCCTCAACTCGGACTCCATTGGGACATTGGTAACTTGAAGTGCAAACGTCCAGTCGTCTTCAAACAGCATATTCCCCAATTTGGCGAACTGCACTTCATAAACGATAGTGACTTCATTACATCCTTCCTCCTTGGCAGCTTTGACCTCTTCGGCAAGGCTTTCCTTAGAAGCAGTACGGGCAGCAGAGAGTTGCTCTTTTTCCTCATTCAAGACAGTAATCTCCTGCGATGAAGACTTCAGCACCGAATCCATCGTCTGAAGCTTCTTCTCAGCCTCTACCACCTTGCCCTTCAAAGTTCCTAACTGAAGTTCAAGCTCCTTTACCCTCTTAGTTTGCCTATCCCTTGAGGCCTTTAGTTTGTCAATTGCCTTGATTATTTTGTCATGGTGAACCATGGCCTTGTAGGCAGAGAATAGACCCTACAAGAACAAAAGAAAGAAAGGCATAACGTTGACAGAAATTCATGAACACCTTAAAACAAGATGATGGTAAGCACTTACCACTAAGGAAAAATGTAAGACCTGTGAGAAAACGCCTACATCAGATTGCTCAGCCAACCAAGCAGCGTCTGCATGGAGATGGAGGTGCAGATAATTACAAAAGCGACTTTAGCGTTACCCATAGCCGTGTCAGCATTGGTTATTTGACGATCCTTCATAGCAAGCAAAAGGATGATCAAAGAACCAATGGTTGCCATCTCCGAAATAGAGGCTGGAGAAGGAGCAACAGCAACAACAGAAGGATCTTCTTACGGAGTTGCTTGATCAGTAGGACACTTGCCCGACCTCTGGCCCGAAGGTTTAGAAAGAGTGTTCTCAGTAGTGGCTGCGACAGGAGAAGGAGGAGAATCATCTACTACCACAATTAGCGATCGCTGGGGCCGATCAGAAGTGGTAGAATCAGAATAGCTTGGAAGGCTAAGGCAGACTCACCATCCCTTTGACGCTTCCTAGTGGTAACGATCTCCAAAATATTATTCGGCGGCATGATGTCCGATATAGCAGCCTCCGAGCTAGATGACTCCTCTTGAGGATGTTCTACTTCAGGTGCTACCTCCTCAATATTCTCCCGAAGGTGAGGAAGAACGTAGAAATCAAAGTCGCCGTCAGCTCCAAGATCAATGACGTCAATTACGATCACAATGTTGTAGTTAGGGCTGTGCACAATACTGCCAAAATCGCTCTGAACCGTACATTTTTTCAACTCTGGTGAACAGGTTAGGCGGGTGGGACTTCCAAGAGTGGCGGGTCGGCGCGGGTGGCGGTTTGAAAATTGCTAACCCGCGTAAACAACCGACCCGACCCGACCCGCCTATCAATATTTCAAAGTCTACTATTATATATACAATACAAACACATGGCAGCAAATGTAAATATACTCTCTCACACGTAATACTTCCTTAATTAGCTCTAATTGACGCCCAAAACATCTCATCTCATTCACACATCATTGTTGATTCGTCGCTGCTCTCATTCACACCCAAACATCATCGCCGATTGCTGCTGCTCTCATTCACACCCAAACACCCAAACATCATCGCCAATCGCCACTGCTCTTCACTCGCCGTTGCTGTTCTCCGCTCACCACCGCTGGTCTCCTCATCATCAATACGTACCCCCCTCTCTATCTGTCCTCTCTCTCTCTCGATCTGCTCTCTTTCGCTCTGCTCTTTTCTTTCTCTCTGTGCTCTGTCTAAAGTTTGGTATGTATGACTTTGTTTCAAATTTTAGCGATGGTAATAAGATGCATACCATTTTTAAAGAATTTGATACTTACACCTAATGCTCATCTTTACTTCCTCACAGACAGCTGCACATTTCTTTGGTATGCTCTGTTCCATCTCTCCTTATCTTTATTTGGTGTTTCTTTTTCTTCGAAGTTCTGCATATATATATGTATACATATTTGTATATATTGTTATACCATTTTATCAAGTGTTTCTGCATATAAAGCATGATTTTAATATATAATATGCTTCACAATAGAACTTCAGAAAGAATAATGAACGAAATCAATGGGGTAGACATAGAAATGCAACCCTATATCCATTTCTTGGATTTAGAAATTACATATTTGGGGTAGACTCCATTCTTATTCTTGAATATTATTTTTTTTAATGTTATATTAGATGAATATTTTAATGTTGACTATTTTAGTTAATTTATAAATTAGATTTTTTTACTTTTTCATTCTAGTTATGTAATTTGAATTATATTTTTTATAAACCGCCAATCCGCCCGAATCGCCAAGGCAAATTCGTCATTATTTGCCAACCGAACCGCCGGCTTTCGATAAGAAAAATGGTAAATTCTAATGCCACTTTTATCAATCTGCCACCCGCCGTACGGTTTCTATTTTTCTCCCAAACCACACCAACCCGCACCGCGCACACCCCTAGTCATAGTAAGGGATGTAATGAGCCGCCCGACCTTGACCTTATTATTCTAGTGGACCTCTGTATGACCAGACTTGCTAAATGAGGGGAAGGTTTACTTGATCTTCCTACTCACTAGGATGCGAAAAGACTTCAGGTGCTGCAAAAGGGAAACAAAATAGCGTTAATAACAAATATCATGCAAATCGTCATCACAGGCAAAAAGAAAATATGGAGGTTAACGTGGTCAGCCGGTGACCTTGGGGATAGGTTGGACCCAATCAGCACCATGAGAGAATTCCCAATTCGCCTCCACTATGATCTATACATCGTTAACACCCATGCCAGAGTCAGGAAGCATCTGAACAAGTTGACACTTCGTCGATCTGTGCCTGAAATAAAATTTCGACCTCTCTTTGGTAGTAGAAACAAAATTTTAGCAATACAGGCAGTCCTAAGTTGATTCCTAAGATACCATTCAAGGCAATTATATCCATAACTATTCTAAAAAAGTTAGGGAAAAGCTAAAAAGGAGGAACCCTATAGAAATGAAGCCCCACCCTGAGAAGAGAATGTAGGGAAATCAAACTCCACCCTCGACAATGTCTATTAGAGGAAGAGGAATCCGTTTCTCTGATCCCTCAACAATGCTATCAATGGAAGTAGAAAGACAAACAACAATGTCATCAGGGATGCTATACATAGTTCTAATGTGACGCCCCAAAATTTTTTAAGCACATCATAATACGATTTAGAACTTAGAGTTTAATTTTCTTAATTAAGAACTCTTCCTTAATGTTGCCACCAAGTTTACCAACATCTATTAACTAACATCCCATAAATTAAAAGTTCTTAAGTTACAACTCGAAATAAACTTAAAACTTAGTCTTAAAATAAAATTTAAAAAAAAACACAAATATAAAAAAAATAAAATTAGGAAAATGGTTCATGGAATCTTGGGCATTCTTCAAGCTAATCAAGGCTGAATGTCGCCTTGCAAGGCATCGGTATTTCCTTCGGTTTCTTCGATACCTGGCATAAAACGCTAGGGCAATGGGAATGCCAATGAGCGACAAGCTCAATAAGATACTACAACCCGAAAATACCCACCCTGATAATAATACTCACAAATAATAAATACTGTGGAATAACAGAATAACAAGCAGTATTTAACAAACATAACCGGAATGCTATTGGTTGAAATATTAACAATAGACAATAAAAACAATGGCAAGCGGAAGCAGTATTTCATAATAAGGAAAAATGCCAACCTTTCTTTATAAATTCACATAGATTTAGTTTAACAAGTTTAAGTAACTCCCCGTGGAGCACTATTTCCACTCAACCGCTAAGCAATGGCCACGGGCAATTCTGACTCCCCCTTAGTCAAATATTCAAATGTTACTTATTATAACTACCAATGATGCGCACGCACCAGGGTTACGCACCCGAGTCGTGACATCACGGTCTGCCCCAAGGGAACGGTCTATGTTGTCGTTCTTACTGTCATTGAATCCATTTCCCCTAGTTTTTCCTGCCATTTTCTGGATGAAGGATATTAATTGTTTACTATCGGCAGGATGTAAGTACTTATTTAATTATTTATTTTATGCGAACAAGCATTCACTAAGTTTAACTAGAACTAAAACTTTTCGTTGTAACAAAGGATCGGTTACATAACCAAAAATTACATTTATCACTAGACCGAGGGGATTATTTCACCCCATTTCAAAACCACTATTAGACTAGGCTTTTACAATGAAATTTCAACAAAATTGTTTACCCGCCTAGTCTACCCTCTTCAGTCCCTCCTTTCCTCAAACAAAAAGCCATGGGTAGTGTTGATGCATTTGCTAGGCATGCTCCCAACTCTCATCATACAGCCCATAACACTTCCAACGGACTAACAACCTGAGCCCTCCCATTCCCGCATGTTGGCCCAAGATCCTTACAGGGACTTCTTCGTAGGTGAGTGGGTCGGAGAAGTCGATTGTCCCGTTCGTGGTCTGAGCTTTCGGCCGGTGGAAATTGCCAGAAGATGTCTCATTGGTGTAAGAAATTGGTGTAATTGTCTTCCAGGGCTGGTGGTAGCGGTCCTACTTCATACATGGCCCTTGCCAACTCCCGGATAACTAGCACAGGCTCCAGATATTTGTCGTCCCCCCTTCGGTGTTTCCACTCGCAAGGTATTAGTGGTTCTAGCTTAACATACGCCTCTAACCCTATCGGGAATGCCCCTATCTGCACTACGTTCCCCGAGTCCATTTCACCTTCTTCGAAGGCATATTAAATTAAGAAGATGGGGTCGGACTCAGTGTCACTTCCTGCCTAACCAAACTCTTCTGGCGGAATGGCGGCCAAGAGTTCCACGACTTCCATTTCCGCTCTGCGTCTTCTTCGTCTAGCGGTTCTTCTTCTAGATATTCCTCCGAATCTTCCTCCTCAAGCTCGGGCTCCGCTTCATCATCTTCATCCATCGTCTCCTCTTTCGGATCCTCATCCGGGTCCTCTTCCTCACGGACTGACTCTGAAGTTTCCGCCCCTACCTCTGGGTTGGTTAATAAGGGTTCTTCTTCAGGTTTGGGATCTGAGAGCCAATCCTCGTTATGAGATGAGCTTGACATCCTACAAGGAGAATACAACGTTGTTACATTCTCAGTATGATCTTGGGTCATCAAATGTTTTTTAATTAAAGTGTAGTAAATGACACGTGCTTAAACCTATCCAAGGTCTCAAGGGTTTCTAGAGCTAAGCTTTGATACCATGTTGTGACGCTTCAAAATTTAAAGACATCATAATAAGATTTAGAACTTAAAGCTTAATTTTCTTAATTAAGAACTCTTCCTTAATGTTGCCACCAAGTTTACCAACATCTATTAACTAACATCCCATAAATTAAAAGTTCTTAAGTTACAACTCCAAATAAACTTAAAACTTAGTCTTAGAATAAAAAAAAAAGCACAAATATAAACAAAATAAAACTAGGAAAATGGTTCATGGAATCTTGGGCATTCTTCAAGCTAACCAAGGCTGAATGTAGCCTTGCAAGGCCTCGGCACTTCCTTCGATACCTGGCATAAAATGCCAGGGCAATGGGAATACCAATGAGCGACGAGCTCAATAAGATACTACAATCCGAAAATACCCACCCCGATAATAATACTCACAAATAATAAATATTGTGGAATAACAGAATAACAAGCAGCATTTAACAAACATAACTAGAATGCTATTGGTTGAAATATTAACAATAGACAATAAAAACAATGGCAAGCGGAAGCAGTATTTCATAATAAGGAAAAATGCCAACCTATCTTTTTAAATTCACATAGATTTAGTTTAACAGGTAAGTTTAAGTAACTCCCCGCGGAGCACTATTTCCACTCAACCGCTAAGCAATGGCCACGGGCAATTCTGACTCCCCCTTGGTCAAATATTTAATTGTTACTTACTGTAACTACCAATGATGCCCACGCACCATGGTTACGTACCCGAGTTGTGACATCACGGTCTGCCCCAAGGAAACGGTCTATGTTGTGACACCCGCACCACCAACCTTATATCACCTGTACTGATAAGAGTTGAAATACCTTCCCACGCCATGTTAGTTTTCGCAACTCACTTGCGCAAGATTCTAAACCGAGCTCACCCCCTCACTTTTAAATTTTAATATATCCGTTCAATTTCGTGTCCCTTTACTTTGTCTAATTCACATTTTGATGCATGTACGAGTTTTCGTTTGAAAACTACAGTGACATAATGTTTATATAGCACAACACAATCGTGCATGACAACCAAAATAAATATGATAGAATGTCTTAAGAATTATCATAAAATTTCTTAGGAATTCACACACTTCTACTTTCAGCACTGTATGGTCAGAAAAAAAAATATGAAACCCATACCAAACGATGTTCAACCATTACAATATTTTAACTGGTGCTAGTTCATTGAGTTAGGAAAATATTCCGAGAAGAATACCAGAGATAAAAACGATTTTAAAATGGAAAAATAAATTTTAGAAGAAAACTGGTTTTTCTGGGCAGTGAGTTACAGTGCTTCCAGCACAGGTGATATGTGTTGGAAAAATAAAAAGCAGCCTCAAACCATGTCAAAAGGAGGTATGGTTAGAACAGCTTGTTAGATACTTGAGTTTAGAACATATTTCCAGAAGGATTCGAAGACTGAAAATCAACGGAAGATGATCAAATAATTTTTCTAAGAAAACTGGATAGATTTTGTCGCATTTTAGTAAAACTACAATTTCTCCTTTTAGACTTATTCATTTTTTGTGAAATCGGTGGCAAATGAAAGATAACTCTTATACCTAACTATTCCAAGTGGTCGTGCACAAAAATACCATTTGTAGAGAAAATGAGACCTGTTTGAAGCCACTGCTTCTGCTGTGTTGTAAGCGACGCTTAGGGAAAATATTTGTTTCGGTAAAAAATTGGTGTCCAATGATTTTATAAAAATTTTCCACTGTATAGCACCTATATATACTTCTAGTATACACAGATTTTTAACATCAATTATTTTCAATTTATTAGAGCCCTCTTTTCACCTGATAAAGTCTAAAACAGTGGGGACGAATCTAAGTTTCAGGTAAAAGGAAGCCATTCTCATCTTATTTTACTCTCTTGCAAGATTATTTCAACAATGGAGAATATTAAACACATAAAAACAGTAGCTAAGCCATATATCTATGTTTGCAAGAAGGAATATGAAATTATAACATAATGAAACCCTCATCCTATCAAAATTTTAAACATGCATGGCACTATTTTGTTATATATGACTTAACCATGCTTAGTCTTGCATATATAAATTATATAAATTCAGTTAGAGGTATCTAAGGCAGGATAGAGGTGATATATTCTTACCTCAAGAGCTTTTGCAAACACTTCTCAAAACTATGTTTGAAATTGATATTCACCAAGTACCCTCTCTTTTTCCTCTCTTTCTCTTCTCTTTTCTACTCTCTTTTTCTCCTCTCTTTTTCCTTCTTTGCTCAGTTGCACGAATAGTAGAATGGCTGGGCTGAATGTGGGTTCCTTATGTAGGAGTTTGGGCCCTTTTTATTTGTTTATTTATTTATTTATTTTATTCTTCTTGGCTTGAGAATTATGATCTACAATGATAGACTTGTAGGATGTTTCTAAGCATGCTTTGGCATGCTTGGGCAACAGCACCTTGGGAAGAAAACAGCTGGATTCCTTTGCCCAAAAATTCTAATTTTTTTTTTTTTAAATGAAAATCAATGTATATATATATATGTCCTAGTCACTAGATGTTTCTCCCTACTATCCTCTAACTAACTTGATTATTATTTATTTAACTCATTTAGTTTTTGCACAACTGTGTTTAGATACAAAAATTTAATCACAAAATGATGGGAAAAAAAAAATTATTTAAAGGAATTTAATGTTGGTGTTAATCATGATGCTATTAATTTAATAATTTAATAATCACAATTTATTGACTTAATTTTATTATTAATAAACTAATTAGTTGTCCAAAAAATTTCAGGTTCTTACAACCTATCCCCCTTAAATAATTTCGTCCTCGAAATTTTGACACGTACCTTTATCTTCAAACAACTGAGGGTAGTTGGCCCATATTGCATCCTCTCTTTCCCAAGTAGATTCTTCCACTCCTCAATGCTGCCACAACACTCGCACCAAGTGGATGACTTCTCCTCTTAAGTTCTTTTCTCGTCAGTCCATAATCTTTATAGGTCTTTCCTCAAAGCTTGCATCTTCATTGAGAACAATCTCCCCCCAATTGATAACATGTGAAGGGTGTGGCTCATATTTTCGTAACATTGAGATGTGAAAGACATTGTGCACTGTTGTGAGCTATGGTGGTACTGCTAGATGGTATGCTACCTCTTCTACCTTGTTCAAAATTTCAAAGGGTCCCACATAACGAGGTGCCAGTTTTCCTTTCTTTCCCAATCGCGTAGTACCTCGACGAGGTCGAACTTGGAGGAAAATATGATCGCTTACCTCAAAAGTTAAGGGCCGTCTCCTTTGATCCGCATAACTCTTTTGTCAACTTTGGGCTGCAATTAGTCATTGTCTGATCAGTTTTATCTTCTCAGTGGTCTCCTGAACCAGGTCTGGTCCTAGCAAAGTTGCTTTCCCTACTTCTGTCCAACAGACTGGTGATCGACAAGGTCACCCATAAAGTGCTTCATATGATGCCATTCCAATACTGGCCTGGAAACTATTGTTGTAAGCGAACTCAACGAGAGGTAAGTGTTTCTCCCAACTTCCATCAAAATCCATAACGCAAGCTCGAAGCATATCCTCTAAGGTTTGTATCGTCCTTTCAGACTGTCCATCTGTTTGTGAGTGAAATGCTGTGCTAAAACATAAGTTCATTTCCATTGCCTTTTGCAAGCTTTGCCAAAATTGGGAAGTGAATCGAGGATCACGATCAGACATGATGCTAACTGGTACTTCGTGTAATTTGATCACTTCTTTGATGAACAATCTACTGAGTGAGTCTAACGTATCTGATGCCCCGACAGGTAAGAATCTGGCTGTCTTAGTTAGTTGATCTACCACTACCCATACGCCGTCATGTCTCTGTGGTGATCGAGGCAAACCCATCACAAAATCCATGGTTATGTGTTCCCATTTCCACTCCAGGATTGGTAAAGGTTAAAGTGTTCCTGCCGGTCTTTGGTGTTCAGCCTTTACTTGTTAACATGTCAGGCACTGAGACACAAACTTGGCTACATTCTTTTTCATTCCGCCCCTACCAATATTGGCGTTTTAAGTCTTGGTACATCTTAGTACCTCTTGGATGTACTGCGAATACTGAATGGTGAAATTCCTTAAGTACCTTTTCTCTTAGTAAGTCGTCACTCGGCACGAACACTCGACCTTGATATTTCAAACTCCCATCTAGGTGAATTTCCCAACCAGGCATGGTTTCACTAGATTCCATTCGTGCCGTGATGAATGCCACCTCCTAATCGTACTGTTGTGATTCTAATATCTCGCTCAAAATTTTAGGCGTAGCAATTTGAGCACCAAGGTAAGCCTTTTCATCTTGAACCTCCATCTGTACCCCAAATTCATTGAGCATTCTAATCATATTTCATTCTCTAAGGGCTAAGCTAGCAACAATCCCTCTATTTTTGCGGCTTAATGCATCTGCTACAACGTTAGCCTTCCTGGGATGATAAGAAAGGGTAAATTGGTAATCCTTGAGGTACTCCATCCAACATCTCTAACGCATGTTCAGGTCCTTTTGGGTGAACAGATACTTCAAGCTTTTGTGGTCGGTGAATATCTCAAACTTTTCGCCATATAGGTAGTGTCTCCAAATTTTGAGTGCATGAACTATGGCTGCTAACTCTAAGTCATGGATGGGATAATTTTTCTCATGGTTCTTTAATTGCCTTGATCCATATGCCACCATCTTGCCATTTTGCATCAACACGCACCCCAGACTTTCTTTGGAAGCATCACAATACACATTGTACCCAATGTCACGCTCTGGTACTATGAGAATAGGGGGCACTCGTCAATCTTTTCTTAAGTTCTTGGAATGAATTTTCACAAGATTTGTTCCATTCAAACTTAACTCCTTTTTGAGTCAAGCGTGTCATTGGTTTGGCCAACCTTAAGAAGTCTTGAATGAATCTTCAATAGTAACCGACCAACTCTAAAAAACTACGAATCTCGAATGTGTTCTTAGGTTGCTTCCATTCTGTCACTGCCTCTACTTTAGTTAGGTCCACCGGTACTCCCTTTGCAAACACCACGTGACTCAAAAATTTTACTTCCTCCATCCAGAATTCACATTTACTAGCTTTAGCATACAGTTGGTTTTCCTTCAAGGTTTGAAGTACTATTCTCAAATGTTGTTCATGGTCTCCTTCAGATTTAGAATACACCAAAATATCATCAATGAAAACTACCACAAATTGATCTAAGTAAGGCATGAATATTTTGCTCATTAAACTCATGAACACACCTGGTGCATTGGTTAGGCTGAATGGCATCACTACGAACTCATAGTGATCGTAACGGATTCGAAATGCAGTCTTAGGAATATCTTCTTCCCGAATACGCAACTGGTGATACCCAGATCTGAAGTCTATCTTTGAGAAACACTTTGCCCCTCTGAGCTGATCGAAGAGGTCATCAATCCTAGGTAGTGGATGTTGATTCTTAATAGTGACTCTATTGAGTTGGTGGTAATCAATGCACAACCTAAGTGTCCTATCTTTCTTCTTAGCGAATAAGGCTGGTGCTCCCCATGGGGACATGCTTGGCCTTATAAATTCCTTGTCCAACAATTCTTGCAACTATGTCTTTAGCTCTCTCAGTTCAGCTGGTGCCATACGATCTGGTGCCATTGAGATCGGTGATGTGCCAGGTTATAGTTCGATGGTAAAGTCTACTTCTCGCTTTGGGGGTAGTCCTAGTAATTCCTCCGGAAATACATCAGTATACTTGCGTACCACACGAGGTAGGTCTCTGTCTTCCAGAACTAAGCTGGCTAACCATCCAGCTAAGTGATCGTGCCACTTTGATTTTCGAAGCATCGGTGATAGGGAATCTTGTCTATCCCCCTTAAATTGGAATGGCGTTTTGTCCTGAGAGTAAAAGTCACCGTCTTTCGATAGCAATCAATGGTGGCTCTATGGGCTGATAACCAGTCCATTCCTAGGATAACGTCAAAGTTTGACATTTCCATGACTCGTAGGTCACAAGTTAAACGCAAACTGGAGACTCCTAGTTCACATGATTTGCATACGAGATCTACTCGAGTTTGACCTCCTAGTGGTGAGACTACACTCATAGGTGTTTCTAATCGTTCAGACTCTAGTCCCAAAGTTGTAACACACGAAGCAGATATAAAAGAGTGTGATGCTCCAGAATCAAACAAGACTTGTACATAAGAGTTCATAAGGATAAGTATACCTTGAATCACTGAAGGATTTCCAGTATCTTCTCCTTCTTAGAGTGCAAAGACTCTTCCAGTGGCACTTTGATTTTGCCCCCCAACGTCTCCTTGTATTGGCATCTCCTGGTTGTTGAGCCCTCGGTTGTCCCATATTCCGATTAACTAGCGGCTGACCTCTACTGGATTAGGAATTTTGCACAGCTCGCGCTCCCTGAGTTGGCACGCATTTGTTCCGTTGAGTGGCCCCTTCTTGATTAATGTAGTAGCTTGACCTTTGAGGACAGTTGTTCCTAAGGTGCCCTTTTTGGCCACATTCATAACACCTTCTAGCCCCTTCCCTACTACACTGTTCAGGATTATACCCTTGCTGTTGTTGTGCCCTACTAGCATAAGGTATCGAAGTAGCAGGGGTCCTATTGTTCCTTGAGGGTCCTCCGCTTCTTTGCTGGTTGGCTCTAGACTGCTGACCTCGAGTCCTTGCAGTGTCCGTCTTCTCTCTTTCTAGAGCAAGAGCCCTATCTACTCCTGTGCATAAGTAGGTAGCTGCACTGCAACCAGCTTATCTCGGAGTCCCGAGTTGAGTCCCCACTCAAAGCGCTTTACCTTGTCTGTTTCATTTGCCACTATAGCTGTGGTTTGGCGAGAAAGGGCCTCAAACCGATTGGCATACTGTGTCACAATCATGCCCCCTTGTTTTAGTTGGAGAAATTCTTGGATCATCTTTTGCCTCACCGAGTTTGGGAAGTACTTTTCCATAAACAATTCCTCGAATTGTCTCCAAGATAGTTCTGCCACTTGACGACTTTCCTTGATCATTGTCCACCAGAAATCGGCCTCCCCTCGAAGAGAAATGAGGCGAGGGACACTTGGTCTTGCTCATTCTGAATTTCTAGCATCTCTAATATTTTCTTTACTTACCTTATCCATGCCTCCGCCAAGTAGGGATTGAGTTCTCCAAAAAATTTCTGGGGCTTGAGTTTTTTAAATTTCGCTATTAATTCTGCCTTGTTGTTTTCGCGCCTGGGTTGGTTTCTTAGTTCATTAGTAATTGCCTGAACGAAATTCATGACGTCACTGTTGGTGTTGTTGTCGTTGTTGTTGTCATTGAATCCATTTCCCCTAGTTCTTCCTGCCATTTTCTACATGAAGGATATTAATTATTTATTATTAGCACGATATAAGTACTTATTTAATTATTTATTTTATGCGAACAAGCATTCACTAAGTTTAACTAGAACTGAAACTTTTCATTGCAACAAAGGATTGATTACATGACAAAAAATTACATTTATCACCAAACCGAGAGGATTATTTCACCCCATTTCATAACCACTATTAGACTAGGCTTTTACAATGAAATTCCAACAAAATTGTTTACCCGCCTAGTCTACCCTCTTCAGTCTCTCCTCCCTTTAAACAAAAAGCCATGGGTAATGCTGATGCATTTGCCAGGCATGCTTCCAACTCTCATTATACAACCCATAGCACTTCCAACGGACTAACAGCTTAAGCCTTCCCATTCCCGCATGTTGGCCCAAGATCCTTACAAGGACTTCTTCGTAGGTGAGTGGGTCGAAGAAGTCGACTGTTCCGTTCGTGGGTACGAGCTTTCCAGCTGGTGGGGCTGCCAGGAAGATGTCTCGTTGGTGGAAAAAATTGGTGTAATTGTCTTCCAGGGCTGGTGGTAGCGGTCCTACTTAATACATGGCCCTTGCCAACTCCCGGATAACTCGCACAGGCCCCAGATATTTGTCGTCCCCCCTTCAGTGTTTCCACTCGCAAGGTATTAGTGGTTCTAGCTTAACATACGCCTCTAGCCCTATCGGGAATGCCCCCATCTGCACTACGTTCCCCGAGTCTGCTTCACATTCTTCGAAGGCATATTCAATTGAGGAGATGGGGTCGAACTCAATGTCACTTCCCACCCAACCAAACTCTTTCGGCGGAATGGCAACCAAGGGTTCCACGACTTCCGCTTCCGCGTCTACCTCTGCGTCTCCTTCGTCTAGCGGTTCTTCTTCTGGATATCCCTCCGGATCTTCCTCCTCAGGCTCGGGCTCCTCTTCATCCTCTTCATCCATCGTCTCCTCTTTCGGATCCTCATTTGGGTCCTCTTCCTCATGGACTGACTCTGAAGTTTCCGCCTCTACCTCTGGGTCGGTTAATAAGGGTTCTTCTTTAGGTTCGGGATCCGAGAGCCAGTCCTCGTTATGAGATGAGCTTGACATTCTTAAGGAAAATACAATGTTGTTACACTCTCAGCATGGTCTCAGGTCATCAAATGTTTTTAATTAAAGTGTAGTAAATGATACGTGCTTAAGCCTACCCAAGGTCTCAAGAGTTTCTAGACCTAAGCTCTGATATCATGTCGTGATGCCCCAAAATTTAAGGACATCATAATAAGATTTAGAACTTAAAATTTAATTTTCTTAATTAAGAACTCTTCTTTAATGTTGCCACCAAGTTTACCAACATCTATTAACTAACATCCCATAAATTAAAAGTTCTTAAGTTACAACTCCAAATAAACTTAAAACTTAGTCTTAGAATAAAAAAAAAAAACAAAAATATTAAAAAAAAAAAAACAAAAATAATGGTTCATGGAATCTTGGGCATTCTTCAAGCGAACCAAGGCTGAATATTGCCTTGCAAGGCCTCAGCGCTTCCTTCGATACCTGGCATAAAACGCTAGGGTAATAGGAATGCCAATGAGCGACGAGCTCAATAAGATACTACAATCCGAAAATATCAACCCCGATAATAATACTCACAAGTAATAAATATTGTGGAATAACAGAATAACAAGTAGTATTTAACAAACATAACTGGAATGCTATTGGTTGAAATATTAACAATAGACAATAAAAACAATGGCAAGCGGAAGCAATATTTCATAGTAAGGAAAAATGCCAACCTTTCTTTTTAAATTCACATAGTTTTAGTTTAACAGGTAAGTTTAAGTAACTCCCCGCGGAGCACTATTTCCACTCAACCGCTAAGCAATGGCCACGGGCAATTTTGACTCCCCCATGGTCAAATATTCAAATGTTATTTAAGCACGTGTCATTTACCACACTTTAATTAAAAAACATTCGATGACCTAAGACCATACTGAGAGTGTAACAACGTTGTATTTTCCTTGTCGGATGTCAAGCCCATCTCATAACGAGGACTGGCTCTCGGATCCCAAACCTGAAGAAGAACCCTTATTAACCGACCCAGAGGCAGAGGCGAAAACTTCAGAGTCAGCCCATAAGGAAGAGGACCCAGATGAGGATCCGGAAGAGGAGACAATGGATAAAGAGGATGAAGAGGGGCCCGAGCCTGAGGAGGAAGATCTGGAGGAATATCCAGAAGAAGAACCGCTAGATAAAGAAGACGCAGAGGTAGACGCGGAAGTGGAAGTCGTGGAACCCTTGGCTGCCATTCCGCCAGAAGAGTTTGGTTGGACGGGAAGTGACATTGAGTCCGACCGCATCTGTTCAATTGAATATGCCTTTAAAGAAGGTGAAACGGACTCGGGGAACGTAGTGCAGATGGGGGCATTCCCGATAGGGCTAGAGGCATATGTTAAGCTAGAACCACTAATACCTTGCAAGTGGAAACACCGAAGAGGGGACGACAAATATCTGGGGCCTGTGCGAGTTATCCGAGAGTTGGCAAGGGCCATGTATGAAGTAGGACTGCTACCACCAGCCCTGGAAGACAATTACACCAATTTCTTCCACCAACGAGACATCTTCCTGGCAGCCCCACCGGTTGGAAAGCTCGTACCCACGAACGGGATAGTCGACTTCTCCGACCCACTCACCTACGAAGAAATCCCTGTAAGGATCTTGGGCCAACATGCGGGAATGGGAGGGCTCAAGCTGTTAGTCCGTTGGAAGTGCTATGGGCTATATGATGAGAGTTAGGAGCATGCCTGGCAAATACATCAGCACTACCCATGTCTTTTTGTTTGAGAGGAGGAGAGACTGAAGAGGGTAGACTAGGCGGATAAACAATTTTGTTGGAATTTCATTGTAAACGCCTAGTCTAATAGTGGTTATGAAATGGGGTGAAATAATCCCCTCGGTCTGGTGATAAATGTAATTTTTGGTCATGTAACCGATCCTTTGTTGCAATGAAAAGTTTCAGTTCTAGTTAAACTTAGTGAATGCTTGTTCGCATAAAATAAATAATTAAATAAGTACTTACATCGTGCTGATAGTAAACAATTAATATCCTTCGTGCAGAAAATGGCAGGAAAAACTAGGGGAAATGGATTCAATGACAACAACAACAACAATGACAACAACACCAACAGTGATGTCATGAATTTCGTTCGGACAATTATTAATGAACTAAGAAACCAACCTAGGCGTGAAAACAACAAGGCAGAATTAATAGCGAAATTTCAAAAACTCAAGCCCCAGAAATTTTTCAGAGAACCCAATCCCTACTTGGCGGAGGCATGGATAAGATAAGTGAAGAAAATATTGGAGACGCTAGAAATTCAGAATGAGCAAGACCAATTGTCCCTCGCCTCATTTCTCTTCGAGGGGAAGGTCGATTTCTGATGGACAATGATCAAGAAAAGTCGTTAAGTGGCAGAACTATCTTGGAGACAGTTCGAGGAATTGTTTATGGAAAAGTACTTCCCAAACTCGGTGAGGCAAGAGATGATCCAAGAATTTCTCCAACTGAAACAAAGGGGCATGACTGTGACACAGTATGCCAATCGGTTTGAGGCCCTTTCTCACCATGCCACAGCTACAGTGACCAATGAAACAGACAAGGTAAGGCGCTTTGAGTGGGGACTCAACTCGGGACTCTAAGACAAGCTGGTCGCAGTACAGCTACCTACTTATGCACAGGTAGTAGATAGGGCTCTTGCTCTAGAAAGAGAGAAGACGGACGCTGCAAGGACTCAAGGTCAGCAGTCTAGAGCCAACCAGCAAAGAAGCGGAGGACCCTCAAGGAACAATAAAACCCCTGCTGCTTCGATACCTTATACTAAGAGACCACAACAACAGCAAGGGTATAATCCTGAACAACGTAGTAGGGAAGGGGCTAAGAGGTGTTATGAATGTGGCCAAGAAGGGCACCTTAGGAACAATTATCCTCAAAGGTCAGGCTACTACATTAATCAAGGAGGGGCCACTCAACGGAACAAATGCGTGCCAACTCAGGGAGCGCAAGCTGTGCAAAATTCTCAATCCAGTAGAGGTTAGCCGCCAGCTAATCGGAATATGGGACAACTGAGGGCTCAACAACCAGGAGATGCCGATACAAGGAAACCTTGGGGGCAAAATCAAGGTGCCACTGGAAGAGTCTTTGCACTCCAAGAAAGAGAAGATATTGGAAATCTTTCAGTGATTCAAGGTATACTTATCCTTATGAACTCTTATGTACAAGTCTTGTTTGATTCTGGAGCATTACACTCTTTTATATTTGCTTCGTGTGTTACAACTTTGGGACTAGAGTCTGAACGATTAGAAACACCTATGAGTGTAGTCTCATCACTAGGAGGTCAAACTCGAGTAGAGCTCATATGCAAACCATGTGAACTAGGAGTCTCCAGTTTGTGTTTAACTTGCGACCTACGAGTCATGGAAATGTCAGACTTTGACATTATCCTAGGAATGGACTGGTTATCAGCTCATAGAGCCACCATTGATTGCTATCTAAGACTAAGTTTTAAGTTTATTTGGAGTTGTAACTTAAGAACTTTTAATTTATGGGATGTTAGTTAATAGATGTTGGTAAACTTGGTGGCAACATTAAGGAAGAGTTCTTAATTAAGAAAATTAAACTTTAAGTTCTAAATCTTATTATGATGTTCTTAAATTTTGGGGCGTCACATCTAAACTCTGTGATACTCTTCTTAAACTCAAAGAAACATCTTAGGCGATTCATGGTGGGTAAAAACAAAAAAAAAAAGAGAAACGAATGGAAATTCAAAATCACAAGAAACAAATGAAAGGAAAGAATCAACTTACAAGAAGACCAAATTGAAACTTCAAACTGTAGACAAAAGGAACATGTATAGACTTCTGAGAAGATGGTGAGCAAAGTAGTGAAGGGCAAAGGACATCTCCTCAATTAATGTGTCAAAAGCAAAACGGCGCATGGAAAGACAAAATGACGAATGTCATCATTAATATGGAAAAACAAAAAAGACGCGTGTTGCTGGCAGAAGTAACAACTTAGGTCTCCATTTGATCGGCAGTGTTGTCTTCGGCAATCCTCCACAGATGAACGTTGAAGAGGGGCAATTATGAAAGGACAAAACATTGGCCCAAACCCAAGCCCAGCCAAGCAGGATGTCCCGAGGGAAAAGCCTAGATAGCCAAAAGATCCGCTAGATAAGGGGATAATGTCACGTAACCAAAGCCAAAGTAAAATCACCTTTTAGAAAGAGATCTATAGAATATATGGAAGCCCTTAGATCCATCCTTAATCAACAATGAGGACAACAATTGTTAGAGATAAGGATGTAGGCACAGCCTACCCAAATGACACAATCATCTGATGATCTTAATCAGACAGACGAAGCATTCAACAAGTTGGACACTAATATCTGACATAATCTAAGCCACCCACAACAAGATGATCTAACGATAACGGATCAAGACAACGTGGCCACTTGCCCGACTAAAGTCCAAAAGCAAGTAGAGCCCTCAAATCAAGATATTAACTCGACGACCGAGGCCCAAGATATTAATACTATAAAAAGAGGAATAAAAAAAAGTAAGGAGACAAACAAGAGGTAACTAAGCCTCCTTTCACAAAATACTATAGGGGTGTTTGTTGTGGAAGGATTGGGCATGGGATTGGACTATTAGTCCGTTGTTTGTTTCAAAAGTTTTGTTCCGGACTAATAGTCCCTCGGACTAATAGTCCCTCGGACTAATAGTCCCATATTTGTGGGACTATAGTATCCCATTGGGTGGGGGGAGGGTAGAAACCATGGGATAACTCATCTCATGGGATTAGCTAACAAAATTACATTTTTACCCTTTGGTATTTAATTATGTATTATATTTAGTAAAATTTAATAAAATTTAAATGTCTCAATTTAAAAATAAAATAATTTTATTTAATTTTTATTTTTATTTTTGTTTTATTTATTTAATTTTTTTAAATAATTTTTTATGAATATTTTATTGATGTTTTATTTTAAAATTTTGTTCATATTTTATTTTATTTCATTATTTAATTATTATTATTTAAAATTTTAATTAAAAAATAACATATATTTTTATTGATATTTAATTTTTTAAAAATAAATTTATTTAATTGTGCAAAAAATAAAATAAAATAAATTTTTATTTAATCTAACTAAAAATAATTAAAATATTAAAGCTATGTTTAATATTGTTATTACTTAGTAAATAATTGAAAAGGATAAAATAATCATTTGAGCATTTATCATTCTCCATAATATCCCAAACAAACAATGAATTCACTAAAAATAGTCCAATCCAGACATATAATCCCATGACTAAATAAACATAGGATACAAATCCAGTCCAATCAAATAGTCCGAGGACAATGTATCCCAAGACTAATAGTCCAATGGATTTATTTAAAATTTTAATTAAAAAATAACATAAATTTTTATTGATATTTAATTTATTTAATTTTTTAAAAATAAATTTATTTAATTGTGCAAAAAATAAAATAAAATAAAATAAATTTTCATTATCTAACTAAAAATAATTAAAATATTAAAGTTATGTTTAATATTGCTATTACTAGTAAATAATTGAAAAAGATAAAATAGTCATTTGAGCATTTATCCTTCTCCATAATATCTCAAACAACATTGGATTCACTAAAACTAATCCAATCAAGACATCTAATCCCATGACTAAACAAACATAGGATACAAATCCAGTCCAACCAAATAGTCCGAGTACAATGTATCCTAGGACTAATAGTCCGATGGATTACAATCTCCCCTTATCTAGTCCGCCCAAACAAACACATCCTATATAGTCGATTAGCATACTGACTTGATCGTCAGAGGTTCCACCCGACCATCTCTGGTCAGGAATGATCACTGATGAATTGGTTTCTCTTTACAGAATAAAAGAAGGGGCACTCCATCTCACTTTCCATGTGGAGAATAATTCTACCTTCCACAAAGCATAGTCCTCAAAAAAAAAAAAAAAAAAAAATCTAGATTAAGCAAATTCTTCAAATCAACACAATAAAATAAAATAAATAAAATAAAAAATGAATTTCAAAAAGTTATTAGGACACCAAAAAATAGATTTAAGACAGCGAAATATTGAAATTTTAATTCTTATTATACTTTAATATAAATTTCTTAACAAGGACATTACACATTAAACCTTAAAATAAAATATTATTCTTTTTGTCATGATACACTCTAATCACTTGTACATATTTTTTATATTTAAGTCTCTTTATCTTCTTCTTCAAGTTTCAATTATTTTCTCTTCATTTTCTTCCTCACTTCAAAAGTCTAATTTATTCAACTAAAACTCACCATTATTATCAACATCATTGGTCATTTAGCTAGGGAATAAAATTGTATTACAAAAATTTTTAAAATAGTGTTCAACCAAAATATTAGGATGCATTTAGAGCCACCCATCAAAAAGCCTTCGGTGCCCTGACAATGTGTTACCAAATGCAAAATAATTTCATTTCCACCCAAAACAAAAACTGACCACTTTCAGAAATAAATTCAGAGAGAAATTTTGACAAATTGTCAAATTTGACATTTTTATTAATTATTAGACATTTTCGGGTAAACTACAATCACCCCTTCTGATAATTAATCACATAATTTTGATATTATTATATTAATCTCCTTTTTGATATTGTTAAAGTTACCAAAACTAATGCCAATGGCAGACAGGCAATGAAATAAATAAAAATAAATTTACATTATAGTAGAAAAAATATAATAATATTATTTTTCTCATTCATACGACTAACGAATTATTGATAAAAAAAAGTGCAAGTATTGTGTAAATTAGAACCTTGACGAAGGTTAGTATAATTATGTTAAAAATATGAGACTTAACTGTATTTTCTTTAAACCGTATGAGGGGAGCGTAATTTTCCCTATATTTTATGATCCAATAGTGGTTAGAAAGATGAGATGATGGTTGCGCCAAAAATAACACAAGCATTGTAGCAAGGCTGATAAATTTTGGTATTTTTGTACTGTAGTATATAGCAAAAATTTGGGAATGGCATGCTCAATTTGGCATTTAGAATTGAAGATGTTCTAAACATATGGCATATGAGCAATCTGTGTTCGTATTTGCAACATAATGTAATTCTTGATGCATTGGTTAGGAGAGGCAAAAAAATAGTTACAATTGAGCTTACAATAAAGCGAAAAAAGTAAAATCTTACAATAAAGTGTTTAAATACTCACTTATTGTAGTGTATTTCAGGTGTGGATACAGCTTTGTCCCATCCACCCCACCGGATGACTCTATATCGAAATACGTATGATCCCCTTTTACAAATGCAGAATATATGAAAACCATGTCCATGTTGTCCGGATAAGGAGTCTCTGAAAAATGCAACAAGCGACTCAGTCAAGCATGGAGAAATACAAATTCATGCAGACCCCTCTATCTAATCATTTATCTCATCTATTCAATCATTTATCATATCTAATCCCATTAGTACAAGTTATCCCCACAATCCTATTAATAATCCCATCCGACAATCAAAGGAGACCTTTGTGTATAATAGATACACATTATCCACACTAGTGACATACCTTTAATTTTCTTGAGAAGCTCCTCCTCTGGCACATAAATCTTTTCAAGCTTCTTCCCAATCTTACTCTCCCAAATCCCAACCAGCTCATTAATGGAGTAAACATTTCCTTGAGGCCTCAGGTGAAGCACCTTATTCAATGTGCGTGGATCATCCACAGCACTGATGGTGAAGGAAGCAACATCACTTTCCTTCATGAAAACACCTGCAGAGGATGAAACGAAAAGGAACAAAATTTTGCTGAAATTTTCTAGTTTCTGAAGATTATGAGACCTTAGTGTCCCACCAAGAAAGTGAAATGAACCCAAGGTAAATGTTGATTAACAGACCTTTTGCATTTTTATCTCCAAAAATCTTGATTTTGTCCCTTGGAGGGGACTTTAGGCCTGGCTGAACTATTGATGGAAGTAAGTAGCTCATGAAGAAGTTACAACAGATGTAGGTGTATGGAATGCCTTCTGCTTCTACAAGACATCGAATTTCTGCTTTCCTCGCATAGAAGTTGTGGTCAAGGCCAGATATTCGAGTTTTACATGGATCCACTCCAAATTCAGATGGAATGAACTTCTGCAATAATTCAAGTTAGTAGGTACCTCATTTGAGAAGAAGAAAAAAACAATGGTGCATAATGAGAATTTCCATTTATCTCCCCAGAACTATAAACCTCAAAGAATAAGTAACTCCAATTCATTTTGTAGGAGATTCCCTTAATGGTCTAATTCATGCATAACTATTTTCTACAGAGTGAATACTTTTGAAACATGAATAATTACGAAGAAGGTTAACCAAAATTTATTAAAAAAACAAGAAAACTTATCACTCATGTTTTGGGTGAAAAAAAGGAATTTGGTATGATCCTCATAAAGATTGTTGCCATAAATCTGAATTTAAATAAAATTAAAATAGCCTCATATAAATTTTTTGACCATATATATAATTACAAAACAATGGAAGCAAAAATAAATAAATAAATTCCGAGTAATGCAAGTTTGTGCATCTTATACTCTTTACATACTAGATTTTATTATGAGGATGAACTAAGAATACATGAGAAATGCCTAAATTTAAGTAAAACAGAAAAGCACTTGGGTTCTTCCTTCTCTTCCTCGCACCAAACTTGTATCTATGACCTATCACACCTAGGAAGTACCATAAAACAATACTTTCATAAAATGAGTATAATTGATATGATATGATAATACTTAGATGAATGCCTTGTACAACTAAAATATATAAAATTAAAAATGAATATACTTGTGAAATGGTATAAATAATACCAATTGAAGATCAGTTGAGAGATTACATGCCAAGATGATTTGGTAATGAACAATGAAAATTTATAGAAGCAATAATTGTAAGGAAAAAAAAGAAAAAGAAAAAGAAAAAAGATATGATCACCAAGAAATGTTAGGGGAAGGGATGACATGAACTAGAAGACTATGAAGCACGTGTGCGGATACAGATACTGGTACGAGTACGATATAGGTATGCCGATATAGCAAGACCTAAGCAAAATAGGATACGGTTATGGCTGGGATACATTAATAAATTTTTATTTTTTATAATATATAGTTTGAGATTCAATCTACAAATCAAAGTTCAATACCAAAACTAAAAAGAGAATTTAGAAAACTAAAATAGAAATCATAGTTCAACAATACCAACACCAAAGCAAAGCGTATAAGCTATTTTAATGCCATTAAATAGGAGAAATTACAAAACAAAGTTTTATTCCAAAAGCAAGTTAAACAAAATTTAAAAACTTAAAAATTTAGTTTTCACTTCTATCAATTTCGTCATTGAATAATACATCCTTCATTTTTGACACATCAAGTAAAAGATTTACAATTTCAAGTAATTAAGAACTCTCTAATAAATTAAACATATCCCCACCAATGTCCCATACCTTCGTATACTCCTGATATACCCATGAATTACCCATCAAGTACCCATCGAGTATCCAACTGCCAAAGAATATATAAAGAATATCCAGTACATATTTTGAGTACCTAATAAGTATGTAACCCTATCGGTACGAGTACCAATACCTAGTACGAGTACGGCGACATTTTTGGACTACCATGCTTCATACTAATAGGGATGTGGTAAAAAAAAAAGAAAAGAAAAAAGATTTATTTAATTTGACCGAACATATAAGTCTTGACAAAGCAAAAGGCAAAAAATAATTTATGTAGCCCACCCAATTGATTAGAACACAAACTTAGTTTGGTTTGGTTTGATTTGATTTATAAGTAGGTCCTGAAGTTCTCAAAGCATCAAAGAAAAGAAAAAAAACTCTTAAAACTAGCCAGATATGAACCACTTTTTAGCATATATATATATATATATATGTTGAAATAGAGAGCAATGTGTGTGAGGAAATGGGAAAGGGAGAAGAGAGGGATGAACCTTGACGCAGCTTGTTTGATAGCTGAAATGAGAAGTTTCTGGAGGAGGACCTGCTTGGACGAAACAGCACAAATCACGACATCCACTTGCTTGATGGCTTCTATGAGCCTTGTTTCATCTTCTAGGGAACCCTATAATTAAAATTCTTTTGAGGACTACTACAATCACAGAGATACAAAGATGTGATTTATTAGAGAGAGAGAGAGAGAGAGAGAGAGAGAACCTTGAGAAGTGTGGCGCCGGAATCGGAGAGGGTTTGAAGCTTGTGAGATTTGTGGGGATCGGAGAAGGATTCATCTCTGATGAGGGCAAATGTGGGATGAGAAGATCGGAGGCTGGCTTTGGCAATTTCAAACCCTAGTTTTCCCGTCCCTCCCACTATCAGTATCCTGCTCTTCTTCTCCATCGTTTCTCTCTCTCTCTCTCTCTCTCTCTCCCTCCCACGGCCCGGATCATCCAACCCAAAAGGATGAAAGCAAAACCACGATGATTGGTGAAAATTTATAAAAATAGCTAGAAGTCTCGCACGCACGAGTAATTGTACAATCATGGAACAAAAAAATAATTAAATTACAAAACTCATAAATTGGCTCTCCAAAATGCAATATTAAATTCATGATATTGCATATTACATATATCTCATGCGAATTAATTTTTCTGGCAATCACGTGATTTTACAAACTTGACATGACATGACATATAATTATAATTTAAAATATTTAATTTTTTTTAGATTATAATTAAGAATGGTAAAATGTTTTGATGTGTCAAGTTCTCGACTCTTTTCGATTTTAATGAGATGAGTTTAGGAATAATTGAATAAGGTAGGGTTGGATTTGAAAAATCCGATTGAGTTCGGGTGGGGGCGGGACGAATCCTAGCCGATCCACAAATATAATAATAAATAAATAATAATATTACATATGTATGTAATATGTGTATAATATATTGTTAAATTTTTATAAAATATATATTGATTTTTTATTATGTTACATATATAATATAATTTCAATATATATATAATACATAATATATTTTTTAATTATAAATAGTATTTTTTAGTTTTAATTATTAAATATTAATATTGTTGTTGAATTTCTTATAGTGTTACGGATCGGGTAGGGTCGGGATGGGAGTTATATTTGCTAGCTTGAGTGTGGTAGAGTCCCATGAGAGACAGGTCAGGGGTAGGGGCAAGTGGCGGAATAGAGGCTCTCTGAAGCATACCTACTTCTTGTCATCCTTAACTACAATCAATTAAATAGGGTTTAACCCTTTTACAAATAAAACACACAGGCAAGTAAGTAAGGCTCAAAAGCCAATCAACAAGGAGCATTTGCCTACATCCGTATCCATGCCCACTCAGAATCATATTCTAACATCAATACTTGTAAAATTATTTCCACTAAGGGATAAACCAAAGTCCAGTGCAGAAGTTCTTAAATTTATGAAATATGCCTTGACAATAGATATGATCATGATGTGAGTGCGATACGTAAATCTAGACATCATTTGCCCAAGTTCCTAATAAATTTTTTATTTTCCAAATTTAAGACATAAAAGGTTAATTTAAAATTTCTAAAACTCAAGTCAATTACACCCGTAATAAATCACCAAGTTAGTATCTGCCAATGGTCCTCAAAGGCAAGGACTACTAATAACACCCCCACTTTACTAGTTATTAGTCGGAAGCTACATTACACATAATCGTCACTTTTGGCAAAGTACCTGTTTCGACATGACATGACATGACAGGGGTACGAGTATGGAACCCGGCCAGGATACGGTAGTAAGAAAATGGATACTGCATACTAAAGATGGCATACCTACAATTAGGGCTACGAAATAGAGATTAGGACTTCTGTTGGCTACATATTTTGTAAAAGCCAATCACAGTTCGACACGTGGCGAAGTAAGGGCAATGCAGGAAGAATGTTTAATGTTCGATCATGATCGTACACGTAGCAGTTAATATTGGTTCTTGCGTGGTCTGAGTAACATTGGATCAGCGAAGAGATACAAGGTGACGTGGCTTTAATGGTTACTCACATTCAAATTCAAATATAGGAGGGAAGTCCAACTGCAAGGAATGGCGTAGTGGAACTACTTCTAAGGCAGCATGATCAAGCAATCATGAAGGAGCAGTTCGAACGTTTGAAGTGCAGTTCGATGGTCATCTTTGAGGAGTATAAATAGTAGGGAAGCCTCTAGAAAAAACCCCCAGACTCAGATCCAACAAACCAGTCATTTACTTCATATTTTCTTTTCCAGTTTTACATTTCCAGTCTTTACATTTCCTGCACTTTAAATACATGTTCTTTACATTTCTTGCACTTTAAATTCCTGTACTGTACTTCGTTCATAGGAGTAGTTTCAAGTAGATTGTTGCTGTAAACCTCTACGAGGTTGAGTTTGGATCATTGTAAGTTTTCATCTTAATGAAATACTTTAATTGTTCATCATTTAACTGTTATTTTGCTTAATTTCTCCTAAGTCAAGCCACCAGTAAAAGTCCTCTTCATTGAAGTTGAAAGAACTAAAACACAATCGTCTGATAATTGGTTGGCAATTATAATTTCTGTAAGGACTGATTGATCCTTGCTGGCACGCTCGCATTTACAAAAATACCCTTTGAAAGCCAAAAAGTCAACATATATTTTTGGCGCGCCCAGTAGGACTTGTTAAAATGGCTAGACGAAGAAGACAAGGAGAAAACGGACGCTTGGAAGAAGGCATAGAAGGTGAGGTAGAAATTCCTAATCCAGAGGATAATGTGGTAACACATCCTGTGGAAACTCCCATGTTATCAGAACCTATGGTCGAACAGACCAGTACTTCAGGACAAAAACCATATGTTCATAATATTGGACGAAACCAAGGAATTGGACCATCCACTGTTCCATCTACTCAGCCAACAAATCCATGGGATGGCCTAGTAGAAGCTATGGGACAACAATTAATGAACACAATGGAAAGGTGGGCAATATCCTTTTTGGATCGAATGAATAACCACCAACCAACAAACACAAGACACACAGAGGAAGTTTTAAATGTCCCTCAGCAAAGATTGGCTAGAGACAAACAACCTATGCAAGTTAATGGACATTCTAATGGTCAAACTAGTAATCAAAACTATGAAAGACCATCACCTCAGTCTTGGTATGAACCCATTTCGAGGCGTATAGCAGGCCAAAATGCCTCAATACTCAACAATGAAGCCACACAAGTTGGTGGATCTGGTCAAGTACAAGAAACTGGTGTAAGAATTGTTACAAATCCCATGTTCGAAGCCATACCTGGCACTAGGGGGTATAATAATCCCTTATTCGAATTTATACCCGGGGGGTTGGAAGGTTGGCCTGCAAATGGAAGGGACACAACACTGCTCCAAAGACCTTCGCAGATTAGCAGGGTTACCCACATCCCCAACAAAGAATCTCGCACCACGTGGACAACTAGTCCCAAATGTACCACCTTATGGACCAAGAGGACCACAAGCACAAGTTTGTCCACCAAATCCTGTGTTTGTCCCTCCAGTAGTGGTTCAGCAGGCACAAAATATGGTCCCAAGGGACCAAATTGCTGATATTGTTAGGGAGATGTGTGGACCGATAGCTCGGGGGGTCCAGACTCCTGTATACAGAAAACTATATCTAGAATGGGTAGATAGGGTACATGAATACCCAAGGGGGTTCAGGATACCAGATTTTACCCTTTTCTAGGTTTGCTGCTCAATGCGGTGAATTTACTAATCATGACTATATGAAACTAAGATTATTTCTAAATTCTCTAACTGGGGGAGCATTTGTATGGTACATCAACCTTACACCTGGCTCCATTCAAAATTGGCAACAAGTGGAAGAGGCATTTCATACCCAATTCTTCCAATCAGAGCCAGAGGTATCCATGGCAGACTTGGCAAGATTGAGTCAAAGGCCTAAAGAAAAGGCTACTCAGTTTATTGCCAGATTTAAAAGGGCTCGAAATAAATATAGAGGCATCTTGCCAGAGCCAGAATTCGTAAGATTGGCTCAAAATGGCCTAGAGTTCAGGCTTCGAAAGAAGTTTGACTCAACTGAATTCAGAGATTTAGTGGAACTAACCTATAAGGTGTCTAGGTATGAAGCATTACTAGAGGAGGAACAAGATCGAAATAATGCATCGTACAAGACATATTATAGAGATCCTAATTATGAGATCAATACAGCAGAGATTGTGGGCAAAGAATCTGTGATCTGTGGGGCATTAATTCATAAGGATACAACAATTGACCAGCAGTTTAAAAAGAAAGACTTTTACAGAAAGTATTCTTTCGATTTAACAAAGGCAGATGACGTCTTTGATCATTTGCTCGCGGCCAACTTCCTTAAGTTACCTAAAGGAGTAAAATTGCCATCTTCAGATGAACTTAAGGGAAAAGTATATTGTAAATGACATAACTCTTGGTCTCACTCGACTAAAAACTGCAATGTTTTTTGAGACAGGATCCAAGAACAAATTCGGAAAGGAAGTTTGAAGTTCCCAGCCAAAACAGAAAAGGCCATGGGGATCGACAGTAATCCATTTCCAGAAGTTGGAGAGACGGCAGCCAATGTCATTATGTCAGACTTCCAGAACTTGTCTTTGACAGAATTGGAAGAAGTCAATGTGCAGATGCATGTTGCTAACCAGACAACCATCAAGAAGGACACTAGAAACCCACCAGCTATTGGACAAGGTTTCTCACACCAGAGGGAACACTCTGATGAAGAATCACTGGATGATGATTCCTTAGAGGCAGCAGTAATACAAAGGATGTGTCCCAGGTGCAGACTGAGTTATAAGTGGTTGAAAGGGCTTCCAGTTGATGGGAAGCAATATTACAGGGATGTATAGAGACGTCCTAAATCAACTAATGCTTACAACAAAAGGCCGTATCCGGCTAGTGATAGGCAGCGACCGCTAGTGGTTGAGCCTGCAATGGACAGAATGCATGCTAAAGGCAAGAGGCCCTTATATGTATCCAGGCCACCTAACTATTGTAGAATGAAGAGCAATCATTCTAAAAGAAGACTGGAGAAAGGCTCAGTTCATGGGATCAAAGCCAGAGATTGGCCCTCTAGACCAGCCTCACGCAGGATAGAAAGTGGCTACTTTCATCGAAGGTCTGAATCAGGCTCGAAGCATGAGGTTAGGGCCAAGCACTTACCTTCATAGCCAGCTTCGAAGATGGCTTCGAAGGTAGAAAAAAGCGGTTCAATATCTGAGTCAGTAAGTTCATGGGTACTTGGAGTTCCAGACTGGTTTGTAATGCAAAACAAACTTAGGGGAGTGCCTGCCCAGAGAGATGTTGGAAACCAAGGCAGGATGGTCAAGCCTCCTTTGGTGGCTCCAAACAATTAGGTATTGCTTAAACACCCAAAGACAAAGGACCCAGATATGGTCCCAATCATTTCGAGATCACAAAGGAGAAAGATTCAGCGTAGGTACACTCAGTACCAGAACGATATGAAAGAAAATGGAGAGAGCTCTTCATTAGTCTAGACAAAAAGAAAGAAGATTCCAAAGTTAGACCATACTCTAAAGCCAACTCTACAAAGCAAAGTAGGTTGCAGCAGAGAACAATTGGCCATGGTTCATTCTGAACTAAAAGCCAGAGAGAAGTCTAGCTTAGCAAGATTGGAGAAAGCTCTGATGGAGAGTGATAGCGAGACAGAAGAAGAAATTGGCATAAGCCAACAGAAAGAAATGGTGGAAGAAGAAATGTTCGAAGCCTTCATGGCTGAGCAAACATTTTTGGTTGAAAAACTAGTTGAGAAAGATCCTTCGAAGGAATCAGTTAACAAAGAAGTGCCAGAGTGCAGCATGAAGGATGCTGCTGAAATAATTGAACAAGGTGGCCAAGGAAGGAAGTAGGTACAGCCAGCCATCCAATTTGGCTCATTTTCTCCAGTATCAGTCAATATGGTACACATACTACCTCATGAGTTCCAGGCTGGAGATGAGGACCAAGATGACCAAGACATGGATCCTATTCCTGTCTCTAGTGAAGACTCACAAGTAAGTATGGTACAAGATGATTCTGGAATGGCTACCCCAATGGAAACTGAATATGAGAGTGAAGAAGAAGTGAGCATTAACCTCTCGTATCCTTTTGAGTATCCCTCGAATTCTATGACATAACATGTCAAGCCTTTGTACATCAAGGCTTTCTTCGATGGGATACAACTGAACTGAGTCCTGATAGACAATGGGGCAGCAGTGAACTTACTACCGAAATCTTCTTTGAAGAAACTAGGGAAAAAGAATCCCAGGTTGATCCCAACCAGCACAACCATCACTGGCTTCGCTGGAGACAAACAAATGGCTCAGGGGATTCTACCCATTAACTTAAGTGTGGGAACCAGGGACTGCATGACAACATTCTTTGTAATCGACAGTAATGCTAAATACAATGCTTTACTTGGGAGAGATTGGATCCACACTAACAAATGTGTGCCTTCCTCTTTGCATCAGAAAATTATGATGGCCTTAGGCAATGGAGAGACAGAGGAAATTGATGCAGATCCTCAACCCTTTATATCCTGTGCAGATTTTCTAGAGGCCAAGTTGTATATTGAGGGAGTGACACCACTCAGTATACTGAGGAAAGCTGATGGCTCAGCCGAAGTGACGGTTGATGAGGAAGTGACACACCTGAAGCACTTAGTCCAAGAAAGTGCAGATGAAGAGATTGTCATTAAGGATGACAATGATGCCTGGTTGTAGGCAAAGAGATGAAAAACAAGAAGCCAAGTCTTTGGCTCTAATTAAGTTTTCAACATTGGATGTAAAATCAATAGTCCAGCAAGTACAGGAGTAAGAGAGAAAAGCCATGATAATTGGCTGCAAACAGGAGCAGCAACAGGTCAGAATTTTGACCCTTGGCAAATACTGTGCATTGGACAGTGAAACAAAAGTTCAGGAGATACAGGAAGATGATGCCTTATGGACAGATTTTGTCTATGAGGAGGAAGGCAAAGATGTTGAGCTAAAGAACCTGGGAGCAAAACAAAGCGAGAAGGTTGCTTCGAAGGTAGAAGAAACCAAGGAAGAAGCTTCAATAAGTTCTCAGACACAAGACCCCTTAGAAGAAGTAAATTTAGGGGAAGGTTCTATGCAACAGCCCACCTATATAAGTGCTTGTTTGAATGATCCGACAGGACCGCTTATTGGTTGTTCTAAAGAAATATAAAGATTGCTTTGCATGGTCTTATAATGAACTACCAGGATTGGATAGGTCATTAATGGAACATAGGCTCCCTATGAAGCCTAATTTCAAGCTATACAAGCAGAAACCAAGAAGAATGAGTCCAGAAGTAATTCAGAAAGTCAATGAAGAGATTCTCAGACTACTCAAGGCAAGCTTTATTAGGACAGCCAGGTATGTTGAATGGCTATCTAATATTGTGCCTGTAGTCAAGAAGAATGGTAAAATGAAGGTATGCATTGATTTCAAAAACTTAAATCTAGCAACTCCAAAAGATGAGTACCCTATGCCTATAGTGGATCTGTTGGTAGACAGTTTAGCAGGGCATCAAGTCTTATCAATGATGGATGGACACTCTGGTTATAACCAAATCTGCATTGCAGAGAAGGTTATCCACAAGACAGCATTCAGATGTCCTGGAAATATTGGCACTTTTGAATGGATTAAAATGCCATTTGGCCTGAAGAATGCTGAGGCTACATATCAGAGGGCTATGAACACAATCTTTCATGACCTCATTGGAGGGTATTTAGAGTGTTATATTGATGACATTGTAGTTAAATCCCAATCCATGGAGGAGCATCTGTTTCACTTAGAAGTAGCCTTTGAAAGAATGAGGAAGTTCAAATTGAAGCTCAATCCTCTTAA
Organism: Camellia lanceoleosa; assembly: GCA_025200525.1. Lineage (NCBI taxonomy): Eukaryota > Viridiplantae > Streptophyta > Magnoliopsida > Ericales > Theaceae > Camellia > Camellia lanceoleosa. The sequence goes on from CM045762.1 coordinate 93,728,200, forward strand.
GTGTGCTTTTGGCGTATCATCTGGAAACTTCTTGGGCTATGTGGTTCACAATTGACCATAATAAAGCCAAAGCCATCATTGAAGCCAGACCTTCATCAAGTAAGAAAGAATTACAAAGGTTCCTTGGACATGTTAACTTTCTTCGAAGGTTCATTTCTAACACTGTAGGGAAAACTAAAGTATTTTCTTCCTTGTTAAGGCTGAAAGATGAAGAGGAATTTGTGTGGACAGCAGGGCATCAAATTGCTTTCGAAGGTATCAAAGCCTACTTGGCCAACCCTCCAGTGCTGATGCCACCAAAAGGTGATAAGCCCTTGAAGTTGTACATAGCTGCAGCAGAAGATTCATTGGGTGCTTTCTTGGCTCAAGATAATGAAGAAGGTAAGGAACAAGCTGTTTATTACCTTAGTAGGTTTTTAAATTCTTGTGAATGTAAATATTCACCGTTGAAAAGTCAGGTCTTGCTTTGTATTTTGCTGCAATGAAATTAAGATACTATCTTTTACCTACAACTGTCTTGGTAATTGCAACCACAGATTTGGTTAAGTACATGTTATCTAGACCTATGTTGAGGGGAAGAATTGGCGAGTGGATACTAGCCTTATCAGAGTTTCATCTAGAATATGTCCCTCAAAGGGCAGTAAAAGGGCAAGTTTTAGCTAATTTTTTGGCAGACCATCCATCTCAAACAGAGAGCCAAGAGATAATGGAACTTGGTATGGCCAGTGTTGAGCCATGGCAGATGTGGTTCGATGGGTCAAAAGCCAATGGCTTAATCGGAATTGGTATTGTGATTAAATCACCATAAGGGGTAGAAACCACACATGGTTTCAGAGTGGATGAAGCTACTTGTTCCAATAACCAGGCTGAATATGAAACCTTAATAGTGGGACTAGAAATTCTTATCGGATTACAAGTTCAGGCAGTTGACATATTTGGAGATTCTCAATTGGTGGTTAACCAAGTGAAAGGGATTTTGCAAGTGTCAAAGCATAAGCATTTTACCATACTATGTTGTTGCATTACATCTGCTTTCTCAATTTCAAATAGCAAATGTAACTTATGTTCCAAGATTCTTGAATAATAAAGCTAATGATGTGGCTCAGAAAGCTTCGAACTTCAAGAGAAGGGATAATGCCCAAAGGGACATAAGCCAAACAACATATCAGAAATTGATACCACCTTTAAATAAAAAGGAATGTGGTCTTGGAAGTCAATCATAATGACTTACAAAAACAAGATTGGAGGCATCCAATAATGCAGTACTTGGCTAGTCCATCTTCGAAGGCCAGCAGGAAAATTAAATTGTAGTCTATGCAATATATGATATATGGTAATGCTCTCTACAAAAGGGGGGGAGATGGCTTATGGCTGGAATGTTTAGGCCCAAAAGAAGTATTGACAGCTATGCCTGAGGTTCATGAAGGCATTTGTGGTGCTCATCAGCCTGGTGTGAATATGAGATGGTTGCTTCGAAGGCATTCCTATTATTGGCCAACTATCCTTAAAGACTGCATAGAGTATGCAAAGGGTTGCCAGGCATGCCAAAAGCATGGCACAATAAGGCATGTGCTCATAACTGATCTACATGTAGTAGTGAAGTGCTGGCCATTCAGAGGATATGCTATGGATATGATGGGGAAAATACACCCACTTTCTTCGAAGCATCATTGTTTCATTCTAGTGGCCACTGATTATTTCACTAAGTGGGTCGAAGCTAAGCCGGTCAAGGCTGTAGACCAAACTGAGGTTATTGGATTTATCAAGGATCTAATCCATAGATTTAGCATCCTACAAACTATAACTGTGGATAATGGGACTGTGTTCGATGAGAAGATGGTGAAATCCTTCGTGGCAGAATTTGGAATTAGTCTCGTTAATTCCACCCCATATTATGCACAAGCCAACGGTCAAGCTGAATCATCCAATAAATCCTTGAAAAAAGAAATACAAAAGGTTATGGAGGACAATCCCAGGGATTGACATAACTTATTGTTAGATGTTTTGTGGGCTTACAGAACTTCCCCAAGATCAAGCACATGAGTCACTCCTTATGCCTTGGTATATGGGCATGATGCAGTGTTACCTGTGGAGATTAATGTTAAATCTTTAAGGGTAAGGTGCCAAGATCAGTTAGATCCTGAGAAATACAATCAGAGTATGTGCTTGGAATTAGAAGGCATAGATGAAGCCAAAATTCTGGCATTAAATAACATTCTCTTACAAAAGAAGAAAGTAGCCAAAAATTATAATAAGAAGGTCAAATATATTGGCTTTGATGAAGGTGATCTGGTATGGAAAACAATACTCCCAATAGGAATTAAAAGCCATAAGTTTGGCAAATGGTCACTTAACTGGGAAGGACCATATCAAATTCATAGAGTTCTGCCTTTTGGAGCATACCATTTGAGAAATTTGAATGGGTATATACATCCCAAAAAGATTAATGGCAGATATTTGAAGCCTTATTTTCCAATTATTTGGGAAACACAAGAAGTAGAATAAACATTAAGTATAAGAACATAAGATCACTCAGATAACAGATAAAAATTTGTTCTTTCATAAAGAATTAAGTACATGTTGCCACAAATTGGCCTAAAAATTGTTACAGTGTCTTAGTTGTTCTTTTACAATGGATTTCCTATTGCTAACTAATGAAACTAGTTGAATAGCTGTAGCCATCTCTTCCTTTCGATCAGCCAGTCCTTGGTTGGTGATTTGCAATTTGGTGTCAGTTCGGACTAAGGCTTGATTCACTGCAGATAGCTCCTGTTCAAGCTTAGCTTTCCTTTCCAGCAGCTGGACTCGAAAATATGGGAGGCAGAGGAGTGTTGTTCTTTATGATTTGACACTTCGGTGTGCACTTAGGAAACAAAACTCTGATCTCTAGCCAGTTTCTCATCTGCAGCCTTAGCAGCATGACAAATGCTGAGGTAGAAGTCGACAGTAGCTGCTGCCTGAGATAGATGACTTGAAATATACATGCCAGACTGCTCAATAATTTTGCAGCATTGGAGGAACCCATTTCTGATTATAGGCCTTTGCAGAGCCTCGAAGGGAATCCTCGAAAAAGAAATCAATAGTTTCAGGCATGTGTCTAGGTCTATCAAAGGTGCAGAAGGCTTGCTACTGGAAGAAGAAGAGCTCTCAAAGATTTCTAGCAAGGAGTCAGCCAAAACTAATGGCTCAGCTTCAACATTCAATGTTGGAGAGGTAGAGGGTACGTCGAAGAGACTAGCTAGTTTGGCTTCGAAGACGTCTACCTCATCTGTAGACATGAGAAGTGCAGAGAAAGTTGTAGTGGAAGGCATAAAGGACTGCATAGGGATAGGAGAAGTGGATGGAGCATCTTTAGCAGTCTCCATGGTCCTAGCCACTAATGAATCAAGTGAAGAAGGGCTAGAGCTAGGTAAAGGTGATAAACCACGGGTTGGAGAGCTACCAGCACCCTCAATAGGGGAATCAACTGCCATCGTAGATGGAGTAGCAGTTGGGATTTCCTTGGAAGAAGAAGGAGGAGCAAGGCTCGAAAGAGAAGTGTCAAGGGTCAAGTGAGAAAAATATGGAGTCAAACCAAAAGAAAGAGTTAAAGGAATGCTAGGACTCAAAGGGGGTACATGAAATGTGGGCCTAGGAAGTGAAAGTATTATCTGAATGGCTTTCACATTCTGCATCTGATCAACTTCAACTGAAATTGAGGGAGTCCTCATTGGAAGTATAGCCTCAGTAGTTGTTGCTGTCAAAAGGAAGAAACGTAAGGTCAAGCTTTAGTGTCGAAATCTGATAAGGCAAAACAGTAGAAGCATGAAAGAAATTACTTGTTTCAGAGATGTTGGCAGTAATGGGAGAGCTACGAAAGGAGTAATGCTCGGCAGTTTGTTGCCTTCTTGCAGTTTTCCTTTGTAGTGCATCAGCAGCAACAGCTTCATCTCTTAGAAATTGTTGCTGCCGTCTCTTCTCAGCCCTCTCAAAGACGATCATTGCTTTGGAATGTTCCTGTTCTACTACCTTGGCAGTAGCTTTATGGATAGGATCTTCAATCAAGTCAGTAGCAGGAACAGTCACTTTCTTTTTCTTCGTTCTTGGCATTGATGCTACTGGCTCATTTTCAACCTCTCTCTCTCTTCAATTTGGGGATCAAGTTCTTCAGAAGTAAGCTCATGTTCCATTGCTTTGTCAACTATCTCGGAATTAGGATCTTCGACCAAATCAGAAGAGGGGGCAGCCACCCTTGTTCTCTTTTTTCTTTGTAATGGTGTTTCTTGCTCTTGCTCAATCTCTACCTCTTCATTTTGAGATTCAGATTCTTCAGGAGTGAGTACCGATTTTTTCTTTTTCTTGTTGTTGTCGCCTTGAGAGCCTAGAGTTTCAAATTTTAGGAGATTTTTCTTGTGGAGACCCCACCAAAATATGTGAATATAGAGGAGGCAAACAAAAGAGTTGAAGGAAAGAGGAACTTAGAAATGCTTACCTTTCTTGAAAGCCTCGTAACTCTAGTGAAGGAGGTGAGGTCATAGGGAAGTTGTGGTAGCTGCAGAAAAGGGAGGAATGTTCTCAACTGTCGCTGACTTAGCCTTCGAAGGCACTCCTAACCCTATTAGCAAGTCATGAGAGTGTGCAGATAGGCACACTTCCATATTGGCTGTCCACCAGTTTTGGAATCTTTTCAAAACTAAGCCAGATGGGAGAAAAGGGATAAATTGAAATTCATTTAATTCCTTCAGCAATTTGAATATTGCCGCTTCTAGCTTTGATTTAGATATTCTCAAGTCTCTAGCTGTAAGGTGGACATTCGAGAGACTGCAAAGTGGAACAAGTATCCCTTAAGTGAGCCCAAATTGTCTGGCAAATTGAGAAGGGCAGTACACCTCAGATATGCATTTATAACCTCGAGGGTTTAAAGTGCCAATGAACAGCTCCCTAGGTAGCAAAATTGAAGCCCACATGTCTTTGTGTGGTGAGGTGGAGCACTCTTTATCAGCCAGAAAAGTTTACAGCCAAGCAGGTCCTTTATTGGCATCAAAAAGACAAAAAAGGGAAGCAGGAGGAGAAATAGGGAGTTGATCAAAGAAGGCTCAAAAGAAACAGGGTAAAGAACAATCCTAGTATACTTTTCCCCATAGGTGATAGGATCCTGAACAAGGAATTTTAGGCATTTTTTATGCAAATCAGTGAAATAGGCAAAGAGCCAGAGCTGGAGCACCCAAAGGGGACCTCCTTGGTTAACATCAAGAGGTTTTTCACAAAATTGGGAACAAGCTCTGTAGACATGACCTAAAAGATAAGGGGCAACAACTATGTGTTTTTTCAAGACAAGTGCCTTCGCAAGTGGAGCGAACTCAAGCATAATCCTCTGAGATGAGGTGCAAAAGAGAAATTTACACAACTAGTATAAAATGAAGGAAAATAGTTCTCTGTCTCTCACGGGGCCTTCCCTTTTATTTTCAGCCTTTACGAAGTCACTGTAAGAAGAGTTTAAGGCTGGAAGGGAAAATTTGACAGGGAGGTCCACGTAGTTGGGAGTAAAGGGAGAGCCATGGGGTGAAAGCCCTAAAAGATGGCAAATATCAAGAACTGTGGGGGCCATCATGCTGCACCGAAATTGGAAGAAATTAAAAGCCATATTCCAAAAACATAGCGCAGCAGGAATTAAAAAGGGGTTCTCAGGAATGATGAACCTGGAAAGACGAAGAGCGTCGAGGATACATGTAATAACCCGGAATCGTATATCATGATTATCAGTAATTCATTATGTGTTAGTATGATTTAATTGAAGATTATCTGTTGAACTTAGAAAATATCTGTTGAGATTACGACTTCGGGATAGAAATTGAAGACTATAATGGGTTCAGAAAATGAAATTGAATATATCTATGTGATACTGGGAATTTTTAGAGCCTTTTGAGAAAATAAAATGAAGACTGAAATTTATCTACTTCGTTAAGTTTCGTTTGGCTTGTTAAGTTTTGGCAAATGTGTTTATATAATATAGAGATAAGGATGGATGATCTTTGACTCATTTGACTCAACAAAGAAAAGAAAAATCTAGAGAAAGAGAGAGAGAGAGAGAGAGATTGTGAGAGACCAAGAGAAGAAGGGAAAGAAAAGAGAAATCAAGCTTAATAGAATGATCAAGGTAAGAATCTATCTCTAATTTCATGAAATTGAGTGTGAATCCTTGGCATCTAGCATGTTGAATTCAAGATTATGGCTTTATATGTTATGATTGATGAGATTGAGAAGAACCTCCATGGATATAGAGATATGAGTTTGTATGTATATGTTTATGGGTTTTTATCTTAAATCAAGATTGAGTTTCCATATGATGTTTTGAGTTTTGAATAAAGTTGTGATGGTTAATTCAGGTTGTTTTTCAAGGGTTTTGGGACTTGTATTTCATGTATTGTGAATGGATTTTGTAAAGGAAGAAGGAAGCCATGGATTTAAAGAAGAGAACCAGAGTTTCGGACTTTTGCATGGTCCGTTCGAGCGGAGGAATCCCCGGCGTAGATTCGACCTCTCAGCCGTTTTAGAATTGTCTTTGTCTCGGCGGACAAAGTAAAGCTCGAGCAGAAGGGCTTATTTGCAGAAAATCTTGGGAAGTTGAATTATGTGATCCTAACACGTTAATTGCATCATTTAGCATCTCATGAGCATGAATTAAAGGAAAGAAAGATAAGAATGCACATGATAGAATGTAAAAGAAGAAAGGAAATGGCATGAATTATGTGAGTTAATGATGATATGTATTGAGAAATATGTTATATTGTTAATGTTTGCAGGTCAAGAAGTGAAGACCGTGCCATTGGTATTGGAAACCCACTGTAAGTAACATTTCTGTAAGAGATATGTTATTATGAATTATATTTCAAAAGTGTTATAATATGATATGATAATGTTGATAAGCAATATACTTGAAATATTATACGAATGCTATATATTATGATATGTTTGAAATGATAATGTTTTCTGTGAATGAAAATGTGTTTAATCGATTACGGACGGTTATTCTAGTCATTAATCGGCGTTATGAAAATGTGTTTTAATCGATTATGCGGACGGTTATTCTAGTCGTTTATCGGCGTTATGAAAATGTGTTTAATCGATTATGCGGACGGTTATTCTAGTCGTTAATCGGCGTTATGAAAATGTGTTTAATTAATTGCGGACGGTTATTCTAGTTGTTAATCGACATTATGAAAATGTGTTTAATCGGTTATGCGGACCGGTTATTCTAGTCGTTAATCGGCGTTATGAAAATGTGTTTAATCGATTATGCGGACCGGTTACTCTAGTCGTTAGTCGACGTTATGGAAAGGTTATGTTTTACCATCGACGGTCTCTGAACGGGTGGCTATGTGTATGAAAAGGGTTACCACCGACGGTCTCTGAACGGGTGGCTATGTGTATGAAAAGGTTAGAAAAGGGTTATGAAAAGGTTATGGAAAGGTTATGAAAAGTTATGAAATGATGACTGATGACTGATTATGTTATGACTGTGTTATTGCGATTATATGAAATGTTGGACTTCGTTCAATAATATGTTAATGTTACTTGCTGAGCTTTAGCTCATTATTTGTCTTTATGAATTTATAGGTGAGCATTTAGGAAGCCAAGCCCAAGTGAGTCTTGTGAGCCGCCTTGATTAAGCCTAACGAGTTGTGTGCCTCCGAAGGGGCTAGGCACGGAAGGCATTGTGAGTTTTGTTTCAGTTGTATGAGAGGCATGTACCTATGTTAGTATATGGTCTTTTAATGCATGTTATGTAATGTGGTGGGTAATTAACTCATTTTTGGCATGTAAATGTATGTTCATATGTATGCACAGCTCTTTGGACTATTAGTTTCTTTTTTCGCTTCCGCGAGCCCCGTTTTATTTATGTTTTGTACAGTAAGGTCTGTGGTAATCTAGGATTACTGGCCGGTCTCGTTGCCGAACTTCTAGGGGCGGGTTCGGGGCGTGACAATACAGAGCTCCTATAGGTCATCTTTTCTCGTAGGCACCACCCTGTCGTACCATTCCTCTCACTCGGTTCTCAATGTAGGCCAGCAGCGATAAGGCCGGGTCATTCTCCAATTGCTCCAGTCAAGCCCTCCTTCGTAGAGAAGAAAGTGATCCTCCAAACGAGGGTATAAAGCTGGGAGTTTGTCAGGGGCCTCCCGAAAGATGGGACCTAGGACGTACTCATGTTGGTTGCTGTGGCGAGGAACAAAGAGATGTCCATCTATGGCGCTTGACCTACCAGTTGTTAGCTTGGTGATTTCTTCATCAATGCATTTCTGTAAAGCCATGGTAGGGTTGATACGGTCGCTAGCGAGCACTTTCAGCGAGGAAGGATCCATTGATAGCAAGTAGCAAGGAAGAGAGGGTTAACAGAAGATCGGTAGGGTTTGTGCGTTAAAAGAGCAAGTGATTTCAGAGCACGAAACAAAAGGGTGTTTAAAAGTTTTTGTGTCTGAAAAATATATTGCGTAAGTCGTTAAGTACTAGAAGTACGAATACGAAGAGTTTCCTTCAATATTGATACTTTTGGAGGGAAAAATCACAGCCCAGATACTGAGGTTAGCTTCGAAGTAAAAATTTGGCTTCGAAGCCAAATTTTGGCGCCAAAAACCAAAAACTACGGCTTCGAAACGGAGAAGCCAGCTTCGAAGCACATTTCATACTAAAAAAAAAGAAGATATAAAGTGTTTGTTTTACTCCGAAAGGTTAAAAGACCTATTTTAGGTTTCTTAACGAAGGTAATGACCTTCGAGGCAAAACTTGAGACTCTTTAAGGATAGGATTTGGTGTTCGAAACATCAAAACCAATGGTTGGTTCACAGAAAAGTTGTATGTGGAACTAAAGCAGTATGAACTGTTATTCGAAACAAAAGATAGTCAATTTGAAACTAAATTGATCATACTAACCATGGTCAGATGTTGATTATGGTTGAAACAAGCTTTAAGTATAAGATTGCTAGATTCGAAACACTGATTCTGATTGAAAATCAACCAAAAACTGTTAACTTTATTCCATAAATTGGAAAAGTTCATAATTGGTTTTTTACAGTGTTTCATTTAAGACAATTGAGTCCAGGTTTGAAGGATGTGATTGTTAGTTCAAAGTCTTGAATGTGCTTTTAAAAGCAAACAGAGACAATGCCAAACAGAGGAAAAGTCTTAATTATATTTAAGCAAAAGTGATTACATCGAATAACCCTATTTGGGTACAAACTCAAGCTCATAAAAATAGGGAATGTAATAAATAACAAGATCATGAAATTTAGTCCAACTATGATCAATGAATTTCTATTCTTTCTTCATTCTATCCTCTATTTCTTCTAACATTGGCTGCATGAGTTGGTGTGTTCTCACTTCATAAAAAAGCTCCTCAGCCTTTATTTCGAATGCCATTTCTCTTAGCCCTTGTTCCAACTCATCTATTTCCAAATCATCCCAGTATGCGGAATCCTTATTTTGAAAGTCATTGTATTCTTCGACGAGGTTCTCTGCTTCATATTGAGAATGAACTCGGAGCGATGAAAGTTGATCCAAGGATTGAGTGGTGGCCAAAGAAGTGCGGTGCCAATGGAGAAGTGATGGAAGTTGGTCCAAAAACGTGTGAAGTTCTGCTTGAGCAATGGGGTTGAGAACGTGGCCCCGAGTCAGAATATTACAAGCCCATCGAAAGTTCTTAAGGGGAACATCTTCCTCAAGAACATTGAAGGGTAAATGAGAAAAGGCTGCAAGCAGGAGTTGGGCTTGCTTTTGTTGAGCTGGAGTAGGAGAAGGTGGAGGCTCGTAAGGAGGGAAAACTTTCTCTGCAGAAAGGGTAAGCCTCAACTTCTCTATCTAGGAAAGCTTTTGCGAAGGAGGAGGTATAAGGGCCCCCATATCGAAAGAAAGAGGAAATTGAGGAGCATTGACACAATCAAGCCAGTCAGAAGGATGAAGCTTCGCCTTCTTGGCTAAAAATGAACGGTTATACCCCTGTGCCTCTTCTGGACGAGGAACAGATCGTACCATTTTTGTAAGCATGGATGATGTGTACCATGCCACGAGTAGATTGTCCTCTAAACTGCATCGACGGTCGATAGGCATGTAAGGATAAACCACCAAGCTTCGCGCATAAGAAGGAAAGTCCAACGGGTCGGTGAATTCGACAAAGTGATGGTTAATTCGCTCCCTTAATTCCTAGACCTCAGGTTCTGACCAGCTTGACCAGCCTGAAGCCCTAGAGGAATTTGAAGCCACAGCCTTATTCCATGCAGAGGATTGTAGAGAGGGGCCTCCTATGTCCATATTTGCAACCTTCTGAATCAAAGGACTAAGGGCAATTTGTTCACAATCCAAGGGTGAATCAGAAGAAGAATTTCCCATGTCCATGTTTACAACTTTCTGAATCGAAGGATTAAGGACAATTTGTTCGTAATCCAAAGGTTGGTAATTTGCAAAGGCATCCATGACCTGAATATAGAAAGGCGGGTAAAGATGGCTAATGAATGCATGGAAGTTCTTTCGAGAGAAAACAACATCATCAGATGACTCTTCATGTACTTGATCAATAGAGAGGAAGTTTGGTTCAGTCATGAAAGAGATATTAGTCCGTTCGATTACTAAAGTGGTGGAGATGTTCCAAAGGTTGGAAACGAAATTAATGCGAGTAATTATCAATGGATGACGGTTGTGTTTCCAGAATATGGACTCCATGCACGTTCCAAAAGCGCGGGAAAAGCTTTGATCCACTAATATCACCAAGTATTGGGTATATTAGTGTGGGGGGTAATGTTGGCTACATATTTTGTAAAAGCCAATCATAGTTCGACACGTGGCGAAGTAAGGGCAATGCAGGAAGAATGTTTAATATTTGATCATGATCGTACATGTGGCGGTTAATATTGGTTCTTGCGTGGTCTGAGTAGTATTGGATCAGTGAAAAGATACAAGGTGACGTGGCTTCAACGGTTACTCACATTCAAATTCAAATATATGAGGGAAGCCCAACTGCAAGAAATGGCGTAGTGGAACTACTTCTAAGGCAGCATGATCAAGCAATCATGGAGGAGCAGTTCGACGGTTTGAAGTGCAGTTCAATGGTCATCTTTGAGGAGTATAAATAGCAGGGAAGCCCCCAGAAAAAACCCCCAGACTCAGATCCAACAAACCAGTCATTTACTTCATATTTTCTTTTCCAGTTTTACATTTCCAGTCTTTATATTTCCTGCACTTTAAATACCTGTTCTTTACATTTCTTGCACTTTAAATTCCTGCACTGCACTTCGTTCATAGGAGTAGTTTCAAGTAGATTGTTGCTGTAAACCTCTACGAGGCTGAGTTTGGATCATTGTAAGTTTTCATCTTAATGAAATACTTCAATTGTTCGTCATTTAACTGTTATTTTGCTTAATTTCTCTTAAGTCAAGTCACCAGTAAAAGTCCTCTTCATTGAGGCTGAAAGAACTAAAACACAATCGTCTGATAATTGGTTGGCAATTATAATTTCTGTAAGGACTGATTGATCCTTGCTGGCACGCTCGCATTTACAAAAATACCCTTCGAAAGCCAAAAAGCCAACAACTTCGTAGCAGGAATCGTCAAATCTTAATCTTCTTTGCTTGATACTAGATCTCCTTCTCTTTCTTCTCTGTCGCTTGATCTTCCTCTTCTTCTTGCCTCTCTCCATCTCTCTCTAATTAATAACAAAATAAATCATATATAATATAAATTACTTATATTATAAAATAATTATATACATAAATTATTATTTTATTTATTATATATATAAAATAAATCATTTATTTTTAAATATATATAATAAAATCATATATTATATTAAATTTTATATTTTAGTGAGATGCCAATTCAAATACGAGTGATCAGTGGATGTAGTGTGGTGTGGTCAAGATAAATTATTGGGTGTGGTATTTTTGGTTTGAGGAGAAATTATAATAGAACCTCCATGTTATTAGAAAAATATATAATATTTTTTTGACACATCTATGTTTACCCGTATCCACAAGCTCGTGTCTAATTTTTTGGTTCTTTTTAGACGTTGTAACAATCCAGATTTTTAATTATTCTGTAGAATTTATACTAATACTATTTAATCACAGTTGGAAAAATATATAATTCATTATATATTATTATGTGTAACTTTGTAAAATAATATAATTATTAAAAGTTTAGGGGTCAAAATATAAATAATAATATTGATAATAATAATAATGGATGTGGTAGTAAATAAATAATTAATTTTCTGTTGGTATACGATAAATGTAATTTAATTAGGAATTAATTTATTTATATAATTATATTAAAATATTAGGTCAAAGGGTAATTATCTTAAATATCTATTAAGGATAAGAATAAATCTATATAATTATGAATTAAATCTTAGGGAAGTGACGCGTAGCCAAGTGTTGGCCCGCGGATGGCCTCACCTCCCTACAAATAGGGAGGCGTTTCACCTGGGTGAGGAAAAAGAAAGAAGAAAGGAAAAGAAAGAAGAAAGAAAGAAAAGAGAGGAAAGGAAGGAAAAAAATAGTGGAAATTGAGATAGTTTTTGATAGTGGAAAGAAAGATTGAGGTATTAAAGTTAAGGTGAGTTATATTATACCTTGAGTCACCATAATATAGTTTACGTATGTTTTCACTTACCATATTTATTTTATATAAGTTATGTTTTATAAACTATTATAAATTATATAAATATTTTAGTTACGTGGTTTGATTTCTGAACCCTATTTGTGAAAATGAAACCCATGGATATGTTTGTTTATATTTTAAAGAATATTTGACCACTTTGTGGCCCTCTATCTGTCATAGATCCATTGACCTCTGTTCTGTGCGAAGCAAAGCGCTATGCAGAGATAAGTGCTATACTATTGTGGGAGCCACCTCTATAGTCCGTACGAGCCACCTCTTGAGTCCGTACCTCTGTTCTGACTGTCACTCTTGTGACCTCTGTTCTGTTCTGTTCTATACCGTGGTTATAGTTATTTATCTACATAATTTCTGTATTTCAGTTTCTGCCACTTAAATGATTTTTTTACCAAACTGAGTTATGTAAATGTTTTGGCCTAACTAATTATCAATGGTTATTTCGTGTTTCTTACACTCTTAGTATAATATTTCTCACTTTGTCATGTGCTTATAGTTGTTTATCAATTTTCAGAAAACAATGCAATTCAGAAATAGCCTTTATAAAGTCTTAGATGCGGGGCTCCGAAATAGACACACACAGTATTTTTATGATATTTTTCTATATAAATATAGACCTTTGTGGTCAATAAATTTTGTAATAAAAATAGAAGCTCCGATAATTATTTTGGTACCCTTATTTAAATTTCACTTCCGCTTGCGTTTATTAATTTGTTTATGAATTGGCCGGAGGTAATTTCAGTTACTGACCATCACGATGCTTAACCCTTGGGTACGGGAAGCGGGTCGTGACAAGTGATATCAGAGCAATGGTTTATAAAAAATAAAATCATCATTGGAGCATAGGACACATGCACATTTAAGAAGTAGGATATCGGGTAATTAATACCTAAATATTACATTTTGTTAATCGATTTAATTATATTATAATTTTATATGATTATATATATATATAATAAATTTTTTTTTTTAGTGTGTCTAATTTGTGAAGGATATTAGATATAACTTATATTTGTTATAGTAAAAGAAGGACAAGAAAAGAAGGATGTCGGGTTCAAGCACCCACCAAAATTATAATATAATTAAATACATATAATTTTTAGTTCAGTATTCAAAAAAAAAAAAAATTATTTCGATTTTTTTAAAAGTGAATTTAAATTATAAAGATACTAATTTTGAAACTATTTCCCATCAATGAAAAGTTCATCTCAAATTTTTTTCAACTCTTGCATATGATTCTGTCATTGTGTTCTCATTTTATTTATTTATTTATTTTATCGTAAACAAAACAAGAGAAAAGTTTTTAAAGTCACCAATTATTTCTCATTTTAGCCCAAACCAATTTTTGACAACTAGACAGTGAGTTGTTTTTTGTAAAGTTTTTTTTTTTTGAGGTAATATTTTCTATCAGATTAATCATCTAATATATATTTATCAGAGTGCGCAGCGAATAGCTTACACATTGTAGACACCCCATTTTTGACTGTCCTCAAGATTTGGTCGTCACTGTTTGAACACCTGGTGATCATCCATATTTGTGTTCGTTTGGAGTTCTCGGAGGTCTCGGCTGCGCGCCTTGCCTCAGGATCTCCGAACTCGACTGTTTAGTGTCTGGTTTTACACCAAACACTTGTGTTTTGCCTTGAAGGGGTAGGGAATGCCTTGTGAGGCATCCCCACACATCACCGGCAGTGGCTAGAGGCCACCGGCCAAGGTTTTGTTACCACCGGCAATATATATTGCCGGTCGGCACTCTTTGTTGCCGGTCGGCAGTGAATTTTGTCAAAATGACACTTTTTGCTAGCCGATCACTGTTCATCTACTTTTGGTAGATATTTTATGCCAGCTGTGATAGCTGGTACCTACCTTTGCCCCCCTCCATACACGTGTATGGAGGGATTTCACTCTTGCCAAGCTTGTTTTGTAAGCTTTGTAAGAGTGAATATCTATAAGAGGAGACCTCTTCCTCCTCTTCTAGGGTTAGACAACATCTTGAGAGGAGCTCTGGTTTTAGCTTTAGGACTTATATCTATCCTATATCTATACCTTCTTCTCTTTGTAGTTTTGTGTGTGTTTTGTCTCACTATTGCACACAAACACATAGTGTTACACCTTTTCTTGGTTCCTTGAAGGATCAGAGGTTGTTCTTGAGGTCTTTAGGTGGTTTTGAGCTTGGAGAACCAGCTGGAGCTTCATTTTTTGAAGAGGTCTACAAGGGTGAGACACTAGTCCCTTTTTACCCCATTTTTGTACACCACTTTTGCCTATCTTAGAACTGTTTTTGTGCTTAGTGTATAATACAAAAAAGTTCTATTTTTAAGCCCCCTTGATTGTTTGTTAAGGGTGTTTTGTGATTTGGAGGGGTTTGACCCCTCTTAAGCCTTGTAAGGCTCCTTTTTGTGATATTTTGTGCAAGTTTCGGGACTTTGGTGTTTAGGCCTCTTCACCACTGAAATCTTGAGGGATTTCAGTGGTGAAGATGGTGCCTTAAAGTCTCAAAAAGGGGAGGGCCATCCCCTCTCCATGTTGTCCTTGAAAAGGACCAATTTTGGCCTCTTAAGGGAGCATTATGTTTAAAGGTTTGTTGATCATGCCATGGCTGTATTTTATGCTTATATTGTCATGATTTAACTTTGTATTAAGTTGGTTTTGGTACACCATGCATGCCTAGCATACCTACCATGTAATGCCTTGTTATTGCCTCAATATGCCTTAGGTTGTTAGCCTTTGTTCTAGCATGTTTTAGGCTAAGCCTTGTGAAGGTTTTGTGTTCATTTTGCCATGTATTAGGTCTGTCCATAGTTGTTTAGGTCGATCTTGGCATGCTTAGTATAGCTCCTTTGTATTTGAGCTTGTATGCTTCAAGTAGGTGAATGTGTAGTATGCATTGCTTGCATTAATTTAGTGGTTTAGAACCATCCTACATGTCATTTCAGTCCCTTTGACATGCTCATATGCATGCCTTGGACACCTCTTTGATGCTTCAAAAGCTCGTGTTGTATGCTCCATGTTTTGGCCATTATGCATGCTTTTGAATTTGAGCCACTTAGATGCCATCTAAGGGTCCCCTTTGCATGGTCAAGGTCTGCCTTGAACCTGTTTTAAGCCTTCTTGGCCTTGTGAGGCTTGGTTGGCTTAGCTATGGTTTAAGCCTCCTTGACTTGTTTCAAGCACTTGGGCCATTTGCATGCTAATGTTTGCTTCATTTGAGTTGGTTTGGCACCACATTCTAGCATGATTTTTCAGAGCTTATGTTGCATGCTAATTGTCCACATTATGCTCTTTTCAAGTGTGCTTGAGAGTTGCTTGTTTAGTGCCTAAGTGTTGGTCCAACTTACTTGCATGTGTGTATGTATGTTTGATCCCAATTCCTTGGTGTTTGGCCACTGTTTTGGGCCTATTTAGAGTTGCCTAATTCATGTTTAAGTCCACCCTTTATTTATCTTGCATGCTTGCTAGCTTGTATGCTTGTTTGCATTGCCATGTTGCATGCCTAGTTAATATGCTTAGGGTTGCATTACATTGGCATGCATGCTCTACCTCTTGACTAAGTCATGATGGAGGTAGAAGCCCCTTGGTTTGATTGTGTGCATTGCATTTCATTTGACATGAAAGTGCATGTTTGATTCTTTGGGCCATCATACATGGAAATGCGTGATTGGTGGTCCGAGAATCGAGGCACATGCCCCTTTGAGTCACAAACATGATAAGGGGCATGATTAGTGCATACATTGCTTGAATTGTATTGCCATGCAAGTTACGCCTCTCTCTTTGTGAGTTGCGAGGTTCTGCGAGAACTTTTGCCGACCGCAATATTTAGTGCCGACCGGCAATGTATTGTGGCCGATAGCCTCATTTCGGCCGATGATCACATCTTTGCCGATGGTAATTCTATTCAATGGGTGGTGTCCCCGGTGTCGAGGAAGCATTCCTGAGACTTTGGCAATCTCCAGAGGGGAATAGTAGGGAAAACAGAGGCAATCCATGCATGGCAGTGCAATCCCGAGCAGGACCCGAGCATGCGTTGCATCAGGCTCTCCTCCCGAGGCGGTTTATTGTTTTTCCTAGTTTAGTTAGTTGTTAACTAATTAGGCAATTTGTAATTATTAATTAGCTTGCGTAGTTGGTTAATTTGTATTATTCTTTTGGTCCCTCCGGGCGAGGGCGAATCTGTAATAAGTGTGGGTGCGTGTGCGTGCATGTCTTCCAACCTCCACTTCTTTCTCCATTTTACTTACCTGCTTTGATGGTTAGTATTAGGGCACGTTTAAATTAGCATATCTCATGCAATGCATGCGTGCATCCATGCATTTGTCTTGCATGCACCGGGCTCGGTACATCATACAAACTGTATTGTATTTTCAATTCCAAATTGAATACGTGATAGTTGTAGCATTTCACATGCCACTTTAGGGTTTGTCGAGCCCATCCTAATCACATCCTATATGTGTTGCATTAGCCACTTAACATGAACTAGGACATGCATGTTTGCTAACCAGTTTATTGTTTGACACAGTCTGATGTAAGTATTTATCCTTTCGCACCTCGCATGCGGGTGAATGTAAGCATGACAGTATCCTTACCATGCGTCTAAGTGCTGTGATGAGATAAAATGTTTGTATGTCTGTGGTTGAAGGTTGGATTGTTTGAAATTTGGAAAAACTCGTTGAAATCCAGTATTTTAGCCTACTTGCGGTAGCAAATTTCAAAGTATTTTCAAAACAAATGGATATCGATGCTTGTTTCCAAATTAGGCAATCTAGTCTCTACTTGTTTCTTTGTCGCATAACATAGTAATTCTAGGCTAATAACCTAACAAGAACACATAATGTTTTAAAAATCGGATATCATGGTTAGTAGAGGCCGGTCTTGAACCGGCGAAAGGGTGCTCATAAATTTGAACTTCCCCGATCGTACCCAAACTCCCGAGCCGAGGCAACTTTGGTGATGACGGACATGTGGCCTTTGGCACCGAGTCAGGGTTTCCTAAATTTCCCAAAATAAAATATTTAGGTGGCTACTCTGTATCTGGCAAAGCAGTCCATGTTTGGCACTTCTTTCAAAATCTGTTTTTCTCAAAACGATTTGCTAGAGTTGGACTCTTTAGTTCAAATTAAGAACCGCAACAAACAAAAAGGGGAGTCCGAACTGTAGCGAGGTCCCCCGCGGGCTTGTTACACACATATGACAAATTTCGAGGACAAAATTTTAAAAGAGGGGAAGATTGTAACAACCCAGATTTTTAATTGTTCTGTATAATTTATACTAATATTATTTAATCACAGTTGGGAAAATATATAATTTATTATATATTATTATGTGTAATTTTGTAAAATAATATAATTATTAAAAGTTTAGGGGTCAAAATATAAATAATAATAATATTGATAATAATAATAATGGGTGTGGTAGTAAATAAATAATTAATTTTCTGTTGGTATACAATAAAATGTAATTTAATTAGGAATTAATTTATTTATATAATTATATTAAAATATTAGGTGAAAGGGTAATTATCTTAAATATCTATTAAGGATAAGAATAAATCTATATAATTATGAATTAAATCTTAGGAAAAATGACGTGTAGCCAAGTGTTGGCCCGCCGATGGCCTCACCTCCCTACAAATAGGGAGGCGTTTCACCTAGGTGAGGAAAAAGAAAGAAGAAAGGAAAAGAAAGAAGAAAGAAGAGAGAGGAAAGGAAGAAAAAGAATAGTGGAAATTGAGAGAGTCTTTGATAGTGGAAAGAAAGATTGAGGTATTAAAGTTAAGGGAGTTATATTATACCTTGAGTCACCATAATATATTTTACGTATATTTTGACTTACTATATTTATTTTATACAAGTTATGTTTTATAAACTATTATAAATTATATAAATATTTTAGTTACGTGGTTTGATTTCTGAACCCTATTTGTGAAAATGAAACCCATGGATATGTTTGTTTATATTTTAAAGAATATTTGACCACTTTGTGGCCCTCTGTCTATCATGGATCCATTGACCTCTGTTCTGTGTGGAGCAAAGTGCTGTGCGGAGATAAGTGCTACACTATTGTGGGAGCCACCTCTATAGTTCGTACGAGCCACCTCTTGAGTCCGTACCTCTGTTCTGACTGTCACTCCTGTGACCTCTGTTCTGTTCTGTTCTATACCGTGGTTATGATTATTTATCTACATAATTTCTATATTTCAGTTTCTGCCACTTAAATGATTTTTTTACCAATGATTTATTTACCAAACTGAGTTATGTAAATGTTTTGGCCTAACTAACTATCCATGGTTATTTCGTGTCCCTTATACTCTTGGTATAATATTTCTCACTTTGTCATGTGCTTATAGTTGTTTACCAATTTTCAAGAAACAATGCAATTCAGAAATAGCCTTTGGAAAGTCTTAGATGCGGGGCTGCGGAATAGACACACACAACACTTTTATGATATTTTTCTATATAAATATCGACCTTTTTGGTCAATAAATTTTGTAATAAAAATAAAAGTTCCGATGATTATTTTGGCACCCTTATTTAAATTTTACTTCTGCTTACGTTTATTAATTTGTTTATGAATTGGCCGGAGGTAACTTTAGTTACTGGCCATCACGATGCTTAACCCTTGGGTATGGGGAGCGGATCGTGATAGACGTACCCATGTATCCCTCATTTAGAGGTTTGCCGAATCTGATCTCTAGATACATACCTGCACTTCATAAAGGGAGCAAAACATAATTTCTCTCAACTTGGCCATCTCAACTTTGAGAGAGCGTTTGGGCTTGGTAGGCTTATTTTGGTGATCCTAACTGTTTACTTTGTAGGACTCGTTGAATAGAATATTTGAGCAAAACATCAAGATGATCGGACATTAGTAGCTATATATTTGGATCAAATTTGTATTACAAAAAAATAATGGCTATTCTTGAAATTATATTTATCATCCATTTTTATAAAACAAATATGATTCAAATATATAGCTACTGATATCTAATCATCTTGATTTTCTGCATTAATATTTTATTCAACGAATCCTACAAAGTGAACGATTCAACTCACTGAAATTGATTCCCAAAATGGGTTTACCAAGACAAAATAGTCATGACTCGAACCTGTCCCTATAGGTTAGGATCATAACTAGGCAGTAATCTTGAGATTACCTACGACCTCAGACAAAATTCAATTAAAAATTAATAATATGGGGCAAGATAAGGAAGTAGAATTTTAATTTTTGTCCAATAAGCTGTTCATACATAATATAACAAAAACTTTTCACATATATATAATAACTCACACCGAACAGAACATAAAAGATTAAACATGTCCAGGATCATTCAAAAAATTAACAAAACAAAAACCAAGGTTTATATACAGACTTGGTCTTACATAAACATCAAAAGTAAACAAAAGAAAATCAAAACAAAAGCCTCGTGCGTGAGGCAACCTTGGCTAACTCCAAAATCGCAGTAACCCTTTTACAGTCTCACTAAGGCTAGGGCTAGACATCCCGCTGTTCGCATACATACATATAAATAAAGAGTTAGCTAACGTCCAGTAAATAATACCAAAATAAAGAGGATGAGTGAATGAGCCCCTTTTAACAGATAAGTGTATCTAATCAATAAACATATATAATTAGTAAATGTTTTACATCAAAACAACCTCAGGTCTAGCAGAATATGCTGTACAAGTTCAATCATTCCTTAACAAGACGGCCTTGGGCCCAACAATGTACAGAATGACCTCAGGTCCAATAATTAACAGACTCGCTGATCGGATTCAGTCATCTCTTATCAGAATGACCTTGGGTCCAATCATTTATAGTATATAATGGCCATTCAATTATTGCAATTCCATATCAGTCATTCAGTTTTATTAGAGATTCAGTTATATCAAATTAGTCATTCAATCTTATCAGAGATTCAACCATATCATATTAGTCATGCAGTCTTATCAAAGATTCAGTCATATTATATCAGTCAATTAGTCTTATCAGAGATCCAGAATGACCTTGGGTTTACTTTATTAGATACACAAAACGGCCTCAGGCCTAATTCAAATATATTTAGCGACTTCACTCCATAATTCAAATATACACAAAATGACCTTAGGGCCACTGTTTATGTTTATGTCATGTCATTCATTTGTACAGATAATACTCTCATTAATATCATATTGTTCAGACAGAAGATGGTAACTCATTCACACTTATCAAATCATAGGTTCAGAAAAGCTTACCACATGTGAACAGTTAGAAAATAGAGTATAAGTAAAATATATTTAGTAAGATATTACTCACAGTGTTTAGTTGACTGATTCGTCCTTAGAGTTGACCCTACATAATTCGTAACACATATAGAAATTGGGTCACAATACAATTCAATCCGTTCTTTAATTCGTTTAACTTTCTTAGGCTTCTTTCTAATTCTTTAGTTCATTTGGAATGCTCAATGTATGCCTAACAATGCTTAGAAATGAAAAAGAACAAAAATCGAAACATAATACAACTTTTAAAAGTTTCCTGAAACAGGGTACTTCGCTCGAGCGCAACATTGGTCGCTCGAGTGGACCACTTGGTCTGCAAAAATACTAGATGTATGCAAAGTGTGCTCGAGTGACAGATTGTTCACTTGAGCGGTGAGGCGGAATTCTAGAATTTCTAGGACAAAGTTAAACTTCAAACACATAGTTTCAAATCATGGACTTGCATGGCTTATTCACAACTTCAAAAAAGGTTCATTCTCAAAGGATGAACTCAACGTTCAAACTGAATGATTCTTTCCTCTCTTTCCTAATCATTTACTTATGTTGTTTCTTAACTTATTAATCCTTAATAAGTCATAATTCACGCTTAAGAATGCTTGGAAAGAAATGGGAACAAAGATATGAACTCGAAACGCCTTTTGAAAACATGCTGAACATAAGTTGATGGCTAGAGCCATCTTTTGGTCACTTGAGCCAAGTTCACTCGAGCAACCATTTAGTCGCTTAAGCCAACTTTTATAGAGTGAAAAATACTGAGAGCTCGCAATGTTGGTTCGAGCCATAACTTGGTCGCTCGAGCCATCTGTGAAATTTCTGGGTTTCAAAACAAAAAGTTTGACTTCCAAACACAAATTCAAAGCCTTGGGTCATGTTTGGCACATTCAAATACACAAAATTACTTTAGAAAACATATATACATGACCCCTTAAAACCTATTTGCTTTCAGATCTCATCAATTTGGCAAAATTGAGCTTAAAACCCGCATTTATGCAAGATTTTCAAACTCTTTTGTCAAAATTCAACTCCAAAGTGTATGAGCTTGCATGTTTGAACCAAACTCTTGAAATTACATGGAAATACATATATATGAGCTCAACTTGAAACCATGAGCTCAAAAGTGTTATGAGTTGCCAAAATTGAGATCAAAACTTTTATACATGCATCAATTCAACTTCAATTCCCTTCCGAGACTTTCAAAACATGGAATTAATCTTCAAAACTCATGAACTTAACAATTTGGGCTCAAAGGCTACATGCATGTATAAAATCCTTTCCAAAACATGAATTTAAAAGTTAACACATGATAGATGAAACATGTATGTGCAATTTATTCCACAATTTCAACATAGATGCAAGAATTCAAACTCAACATGGCAAAATTCATCTTATTAATACATGTATGTAGAGCTTCTTTACTTTCTTGACTTTAATTGACAAAACACATACACATGGTCACATACAAGCCATTAACTCAACTCTAAATCACATCATCTTTAAGGATTAAGAGTTAGATGCTTACCTAGAGGCTTCAAACACACTTGTTCTTACATAATATTGATCAATTCAAGCTATGTCTTCGAGTTCACCTTCAATCTCTATACTCTCTCTCTCTCTCTCTCTCTCTCTCTCTCTCTCTCTCTCCCTCTCTACAATGTTATCTCAGATTTTTGCTCTAGAATGAAGAGAAACATAAGCTCAAATGAGCTTATGGGTCATATATATGGCTAGAGTGGCTTATTACAATAATTAGAACATTAGACCAATTAAACACAACTTAATTAATTAATATGAATCAATTTTTGATCAAGCTTACCATAAGGTTCTAAAAATTCCAATTAGTCTAATCATGTTCTCAATTTTGGTTTTTGGCACCATTAAGGCCTTCAATTTCAGATTCAGAGCAAAAATCACAATAGATTTTCCTACGATTAACAGATAGTTTCCAAATTGAATAGATATACTCAAATAAATCACATGGCACATATCACAATTAATAAATAACACGTATTAAATAATTATAATCATGATATGTATGTTGGGGTCGTTATATTCTTCCATCCTTTAAGAAGTTTGGTTCTCTAAACTTACACTATCTTATGTCAGAAATGACTTGGAATGCCTTGTATCAAAAACTGATTGAATACCTCAATCTCATATTCTTCCTTTTTGTAAGCAGATTCTTTCTAATCAATTCTATCATCGAAATTCGATCCATTCTCCTTTATCACAGAAGTTCGATTCGTTTCCAAGTTATTCAACAGTTCATAGTTCAATTCGATTATTTAGTTCAGGGACTCGTCATAGTTATTCAAAATCATTCAAGTTTATTAAGTGGATCCAGACATCAATTCTACAGTAGCAGAGGCAAGACCAAAGTAATCAATCACATGCTGTACATAATTTACATATTCCTATAGCATCGATTGTAAAGTACGATAAGACTGAGCAGTAAATAACAGAGCATATTGAATTCACACACTTTCGAATAGTCGAGGTTTTCTAATCCCAATAGTGTTCACAATCAAAACAGTTCGTGGTTAGCAATTACCATAACATGAATTCCAAAAATTCGATAATACTGAAGCAACTATTCTCCCATACAAAACAAATTCTGGTTAGTCAAAGGTAAATGTTTAGTATTGTTTATAATCAAATCAGTCTATTGTTAACGGTTTCCATAGTGTTGAATTAATAAGAATATGGTAATGCAGAAGTAGTCAATCTTTAACAAAATACATCTATTCCTAATCAATAGAAGGTATATGTTCAAATACCGTTCATAATCACATAGTCTGTTATTGATAATTCGTATAATGTCTTCAAGGTGGTAAATATTTAAATCAAACACAAGTATTTGATCCATTAATTCTTATAGCATCAGGTCAAAAATACAGTAACATAAAAGCAGTCATTCTCTAAAACAATCAATTACTGGACTTGCACGATTCAGTTCATCTATGACACATATGTACCCAATAGTTGAAGGTTGGTTCTTAATGGTGTTCATGATTAGATCAATCTGTTGATAGCCCACATAAAGTCTTCTAAATAAGTCAAGTATTCAAAACAGATTCAAGTTTTGGGTCTATCAATTTTTTTGTGAGGAATAATTCAATCATTTGTTCATGAACAGTTCATAATCTCCCATAAACGATACCAAGTCAGATAGCTGTTCTCAAATCAGGCAAAGGTCTTGTCTAATTATATCAGATGAAGGTTTCATCAGGTCAAACTAAACAAAGGTTCTTTCAGATCGAGTCAGATAAAAGTTCTATCAAATCATTCTCAAATAGGGTACGTTTGGTTCTGTAGGTCATACTCTATTCACTTAGGTACATAGTTAGTAGTTTCAAAATTGTTCTAAGTTCATCAGTTCTCAAAATCATATCAGAGTCATACATCACAATGGTTCATATGAAAGTGTTTCAGGTCATATACAATGTGGCATTCTCCAAATAAGTTCACATGTAGGTGCACATGCATGTAGTTGTTCATATCAAGATGTATGTATCATAATCAATATAGCAGTTCCCAAATAAGTCTTTCATGCAGGTATACAGTACACAGTAATGCATCATACAAAGTTCCTCGGTGGCACATAATGGCGAGTTTGTTATGTAGAAGTTCTAAATCAGTCATACAATCACAAAAGCATAGGTCTAATAGTCTAGTCAAATAGTCCCGTCAATCTTAAATAACTAAGTACATAGTCACACAGAATATACAGTTCATTATGTGGAGTGCCCAACTTAGTTACACAAGCACATGGTCATAGTCTTGATGGTCTAGTCAGTAGGGATAAATAATAAGATAAATCATTCTGAGCAAAGGTATAGATATTTATACGTGTCCGAAATCTATTAACATTTCCAATACGTATTCACAAGCACGATGCACAGCTGAACACAAGACAAATTCTCTAGATACAATAGATAGGGCAATGATTCCATGGGTCTACAAAATCTAGATACAATTCTAGTAGAGACAACAGAATGCATCATACCTAAATCAATTAACATCCCAAGCAAAGGTGTATATATACATGAATCCAGAATCAATCAACACATAGGCATTCATTTAGAAACAGTAAAGACACCTAGGACAACGGTCTTCAATATTCTGAGTGTTTTTTGGGTTGAGTGCAGTTGTTCTATCCTAACTAGCAGTTCCTATCATTGGTATGAATCCAGCTAAGGCGGCGAGTCTATTTACATTTTGTTCGGTCTGGGGACAGTTCCTTACCATATGATCCATTTTACCATATCCATAACAAGCCCAGAAATTCGGTAACGAATCCCTCAATGTTTCTTACCACATTTGTTACATGTTGGTGTGGTATTCCTAGTAGAGTTTGAAGTGCTCGATGATCCTGTATTTTGCTTTTTAAATGATCTTTTCTTTGAGAAAAAGCCTTGCCTCTTGTTTTTCTATTCAGAAGATCGGTTCATGTTAGCTTCAGATATTAGTACTTGATCTACTACCTCAACATATTTTGTTACTTTTAAAACATTCACTTGATGCTCCTATACCGGTGGTGGCGGAGGTTCTTGCCGTAACGGTAGCTGTTCTTGCCATCTTAAGGTCTCTGACATTTTTATTACTATTCTTTCCAGTCTAGCAAGTTGGGCGGTGAAGGATTCTTCCAACTCATCTGTCCTTGTTCTTGCCATGTTCTACATGAACTTATATTATGACAAGAAGTATAGAGATATACATAGATACACATAGACATAGTTACATGTAGGCACATATTCTCATATTTGCAGAGTCTGAATGCACATAAGCAATAATTCATGATTCACACGTTAATATACTTACTTTATAACAAAAACAAAACTTGCTTGTATACTTATCAAATAGATGCACCTTAAGTCTTTACTAGACACCTTATGGCTCATTTGGAAAAATGTGTAAGTTATTAACTCGTACTCTAATACCACTCTATCATGACTCGAACTCGCCCATATAGGTTAGGATCATAACCGGTTAGCAATCAAGAGATTACCTACGGCCTCAGACATAATTCGATTAAAAATTAATAATATGAGGCCAGATGTGGAAACAAAACTTTAAATTTTGTCCAATGAGCTGTGCATACATGGCATAACAAAAACTTTTCACATATATATAATAACTCATACCCAACAACACATAAAAGATTATACATGTCAAGACCATTCAGAAACTGACAAGCCAAAAACCAAGGTTTATATCCAGACCTGGTTTTACATGACCATCAGAAGTAAACAAAAGAAAATCAAAACAAAAGCCTCGTTCGTGAGGCAACCTTGGCTGACTCCAAAATCTTGGTAACCAACCTTGGCTGACTATTTTCACAACTCTACACTCAAATCGTAATCAAATACATAACAAAAAAAATTAAAATATTTAAAAATATTTTTATAAAATAGAGTTTGAATTTATTTTTATAAAATATTTTAAAATTTAAAAAATTAAAATCGTAATATTTAAAAATATTCAAAAAATTAAAAAATTAAAAAAATCGTAACATATTTAAATATTAAAATATTTAAAATCTTAACAAAATTAAAATATTTTAAAAATTAAAATATTGATTTGAATTGAGTTTTGAATTATGTGTTTGGTTATGAGTTTTGAAAAATAATGATTATGTTTTGAATTGAGTTTTGAGAAATGGGTGTAGAATTATGATTTGAAAGCTCAAAACAAACACCACACTCAAATCAATGGGTGGAACTATAATTTGAGAGGCTTAACAAACGGAGCCTTAATCTCTCATTTGGCTCGTGGGCCAGGCCTTGAGGGACAAACTTCTGTGGCGAATGTTCTCAATCAACCTGGGCCAAAGGATTCAATTGGGCTTCATTATTTTGTAACTGAACCCAATGACAGTCCACTGGTTCCATCCCTTAGGCCAATATTGCTTAATTTCTTGTCTAGCCGAATTGGGATTGAGGAAATTAGCCCTTCCTCTAGCCCAAAACGTGTGGATCTCAAGACTAAAGTCCTGGATGAGTGTATGGCATGTGTTTTTAACAGCTTGACTTTAAAACGAAAGGCCCAAGAAGACTTGGGGGTAGGTCAAGTTTGGCATAATTTAAATAATACAAAAAGTTAAAAAGTCATCATTTTATTTAAGTCACATCATCATATTTAAATTACATTATTTCTTTCACACATCACATCAAACCTAACCTAAACCCAACCCATATAAGCCAATCCCAAACCAAAAAGTTGATTTTTTGATTTTTTTGACAAAAAGTATTGAGTAAAAAAATTGACTTTTTTGACTAAAAACTAAAAAGTCAAAAAACTGAGGTAATTCTATTTCCATACACTAAAACATTTCATTCTATCTCCTCCCTTAATACACATACTAAAGCTATGTTTGGGAAGTGGCTAAAATAGCTAAAAAGCCAACTAAAACACATCACATCACCTCTCTACTTTTCTGCACACCTTTTCGTAAAAAGTTAAAAAATTACTAAAATAGCCTGTTCTCAAACCAAGCCTAATTAATTTTAAATTTTGTAATTTTCCTCGATGCACAACTTTTTTTTGAAAAAATTATCCCTCTCTTTGCCTAAACCAACATCCATCCTCCACTGCTTTGGTCTGAAAAAGAATGCAAATCAAGAATTTCCTATTTACAACAGCGATCGACGAAGTCCATTACACCTCTCTCTCTCTCTTTCTCTCTCTCGGTTTTGAGTATATTCTTTCTTGATCTTTTAGCTTTGATCTGCAAATTTTCCTGAGAAAATTTTGCTCACATCACTAAAATTCAAGAGAAAATGAAGGTTAGATTTCCAACTCTCTGTCTCTCTCTCTCTCTGTTCCATCTTCAATTCAATCTACTTTTTTTTATTGCTTTCTACAACTTTTTCTAGATTCTGATTCTTTTCCATCTCTTTCTCTCCTAGGTTCCTCACTGTTTAAATGATTCAATAAATTTCATAAATGATTTTAGTGTCGAGGGGGTGTCCTCGGCGGTGGCTAGCGATTGGGAGAAGGTGGAGGTGGTAACGACGGAGTCAACGGTGGTGGAGGTGATAATCTAGGGGACGACGGAGGAGGAGGAGGAAGGGAAGATCCAATGTCAACAATGGTGATTCCATTCAACAACGATCAAAGTGTGTGCATAGAGGAGATGAAGAAATTAGGGTTTTGGTAGAGGAGACGAAGAAATTAGGGTTTTGATAGAGAAGATAATAACACTTTAGTAATTTTATTTTAGGATAAAATTGTAATAAAAAATAAATCATTAAGTGTGCACAGGGGTAGGTGAGGTTGGGGAAATAGAATTTCCCAAAAAGCTGGTAAAAAGCTTTTTACCATTGTTAGAGCATTTTGGCAAGCAGCCTAAGCTGATAGAAGGAGCTGAACCTACTGCAGTGTCTTCTACAATTATTGAAATTGATTTTCCTCCTTCATCCACAATTTCTCCAGCACAGGTTAGGTCACGTGGCAGTGGTAGGAGAAAGAATGGGGTAAACAGTGGTAAAAAAAAAGCTACAGATTGTGCTCTATTTGAAGTCCAAATTGTTGCTGTTCTACCATTTTTGAATGGAGCTTCGATTGATTCTAAAATGAGACACTCCCTTGATGAGCTGGGTGATTGTTGGTCACAAGTCCCTAATACGTATCCTATCGAAAATTCGCTTGCAGATGAAGAACGAGCTTTGGTGGCTGGCCCAAAATAGCCACACCCACCATGTTGATTTTAAGTTGGAACTATTAGGGTTTGGGACGAACCTTGACAATCCAGATCCTTAGAGGGTTGGTGGCCACCCATCGTCCCAAAGTAGTCTTTCTTATGGAGGCCAAGAATAAATAGGCATCCTTAGACAGAATTTGAAGATGACTCCATTTTACCAACAAATGTTATGTAGAACCTGAAGGGCTATCGAGAGGCCTGGCGTTATAGTGGATGGATGACTTGCATCTTGATGTGAGGTTTAAATCTAGAAATATGATCCGAACTGTCATATCTATGTCAGATATCTCCACTAACTGGGTTGCCATTTTTATATATGCTCTTTCACAATGATCAACTCGCAGGAATTTTTAGGATCAGTTTAAAATTATGGCTTCGAATAACAGCCATTTATGGGTTTGTATAGGAGATTTTAACGAGATTAGCTTGATTGAGAAAAAGGAAGGAGGTGCGAAATGTCGAATGTCTTAATTTTGGAGGTTCCTAGAATTGCTTTCAGATTGTGCGCTTATGGATTTAGAGTTTAAAGGGGTTTCGTTCACATGGTCAAATAATCAGAGGGAAGGAGATCATGTTCGGGAATGCTTGGATAGGGTAGTGGCTACAGTTGAGTGGAGGGCTCTTTTTCCAAATGCCCAGGTTCTTCATAAGCTTCAAATAAGGTCTGACCACTGCCCTGCGACTCTAAATTGTTGTGTGCCTCTTAAGAAAGCCCCTAGATATTTCAAGTTCAAATCAATGTGGCCTACTAACCCTTCTTGTGTTGATGTGATCAAAGCAACTTGGGAAATCAGACCAGTGGGTTCTCCTATGTTTCAATTAGTCAAGAACCTTCAATCCCGTTGAGATTGACTTAGAGCTTGGAGCAAGGAGCATTTTGGGAACAATCAAATTTAGATTACTAGACTTAAATCAGAATTGGCATCCCTCCAAGCCCAACCTAGTTCAGATGCAATCTTGAACCTTCAAAGCAATGTCAAGAAAGAATTGGACCTTGTGCTTACCTGGGAAGAAATGTTTCTTCATCAAAGGTCGCTGGTGTAATGGTTGAATTATGGTGCCCAGAACTCAGTTTTTTAATGTGTCCATGATACAACGAAGACAAAGAAATCAAATTATTCAACTCTAATCAGAAAATGGTACATGGTTTAATACAGATTCAGAGATGAATCAACACATGCATAACTATTTTTCTAGTCTCTTTACTAGCAGTGGGACAAGAGATCTTTATGATGCGCTGGTTGTGGTAGAGCCATCGGTTATTGAAGAAATGAATAGCCAATTGATTTCCCATGTGTGTGATGAAGAGATCTAAGTAACAGTGTTCCAATTGGGTGCTCTCAAGTCTCCGCTAGATGGTTTTCCTGGGGTTTTTTTATCAGACCTATTGGCAAGAAGTTGGAGAAAGTGTTTGCAAGGCGGTGAGGAGTTTCTTTTTTTGGGGTTAACTCGCTCAACGAATTAAACCAGACTAATTTAATCTTGATCCCTAAAGTGGCCCATCCCACAAAGCTATCATAGTTCTGCCCTATTAGTCTATCCAACTTCAACCTTAAGGTCATAACTAAGATCCTTACAAATCGTCTGAAAAATATTCTGAAGGACCTAATCTCTCAAAATCAATTTGCGTTTGTTCCTGGATGCTTGATTTAGGATAACATTCTTGTGGCCTATGAGGCTTTTCACTCTTTGAGATTAAAGAAGCAAGGTACTACAAGTCATATGGCGATCAAACTTGACTTCAACATGGCGTATAACTAGATAAAGTGGGATTTCTTGTCCAAAGTGCTTTGGAAGATAGGCTTTCATCCTATATGGACTGAATGGGTAATGGAATGTGTGTCTACTGCCACCTTTTCCATTTTTGCTAATGGTAAGAAAGGGGTTCCTTCAATCCAGGCCGTGGGTTGTGGCAAAGGGATCCTGTATCCCCTTATTTTTTCATTTTGGTTGCTGATGTCCTATCTAATCTCTTATCTCGAAGCCTCAGAAACAATCAAGTTTTGGGTTTGAAGATCACAAGGCTATGCCCTACTCTTTCCCACATGTTATCTGCTGATGAAATGATTTTGTTTCTCAAGGTGGATTTTGGTGAATGCCAACATGTTTTGGACATCCTTCAAATCTTCTGTGAAGCCTCGGGGCAGAAGGTAAATTTTGACAAGTCCAGTGTGCCATTCTCATTAAATACCCCACCTGCAATTTGTAGCTCTATATGCAACTTGTCAGGTTTTCAACTCTCTCAATCGGATGTGAAATACTTTGGGTTACCATCTTTCTGGGGTTGATCAAAAGTGGAGGCCTATGAGTTCTTGATTGAAAGGCTCCTCTCAATGCTGCAAGATTGGAAACAGAAATTGTTATCTCAAGTGGGAAAGGAAACTCTTATTAAAGCAGTGATCCAAGCTATTCCCACCTATGTAATGGCTTGCTTCGCGTTTCCTAAAATTTTTTACACAAAACTAAACTCTTATATTAGTAACTTCTGGTAGGGTGGGGATCCAAAAGGAAAAAGGGTTCACTAGACCAGTTGGGGGCTTTTGGGCATGTCAAAATTTGAAGAAGGGTTGGGTTTTCATGATTTCAACAATTTTGGCATGGCCCTAATAGCTCGTCAAGGATGGCGTTTGATGAAATACCCAAACTCTTTTGTGTGCGCATTTTGAAAGGAATCTACTTTCCACACTCAAATTTTATGGAAGCTTCAAATGGCCAGTGGGCCTCTTGGGCTTAGGCTAGTATCTTATAAGGCAGAGATATTTTACAAAAGGGCGTTCATTGGCAAGTGAACAGTGGGACTGATGCAAAATTCTGTAAGGACAAATGGATCCCATCTATTTCTGGGTTTAAAGTGACCTCTCCGAAGCCTAGGGAAAATGAATTTCATAAAGTGTGTGATGCTATTGATTCCACGACTAAGAGTTGGAAGGTGGATGATCTTAAACTTTGTGTGTCTGAAATTGAAGTGGAGGCCATTCGCTCGATTCCCATTGCCTTGGAACAAAGTCCAGGTTCTCTTGTATGGCATTTTGAATCGAATGGGACATATTCAATCAGATCGGGGTACCGCATTGCAATGAAAGAGGTAAGCAATTCTTTGTCCTACAATCCATCTACCTCCTTTCAGCCCCCAAAAAATGTGTGGAAGATGATTTGGGTTTTAAAGTTACCTCCAAAACCTAAACACTTTTGGTGGGGAGTGTGTAAAAATGTGCTTGCTACAAAAGACAATCTGTGCCAGAGAAGGTGTGTTATGTTGAATATGTTTCCTATATGCTAGAGATATCCTGAAACTGTCGAACACCTTCTTTTCGGATGCACATGGGTACGTGCAGTTTGGTTTGGTAGTGATTAAAGCTTGATGGAAATAGAGGACCTATGTTCTCGATTTTCAAATGGGTGTGTGATATGTTGGGCTACTTTAAATCGGGCAAAGAATGGGAATCCTTTTTCAGGCTTATAGTTTGGATCGGTTGGTTTATTTTGAAGGACCGAAACAATTTTGTCTTCAATCATATCAACATCGAGCCCTCCTCGACTTTACATTGAGCTCGAGTGGCCAAATTGGAGTATGAGTCTGCAACTGAAACTAAAGGAGAGGTGTATCCTCAGATTTTGAGCGAGAATTTTCAAGGGAGGACTGGTTGGCAAGCTCCTAAGCCTGGGACTCATAAAATCAATTGCGATGTGGTGATAAAGAAGGGCTCTAAGGTGGCCTCTATAGCTGTCTTGTTAAGGAATTCTAGGGGCGAGTTTGATTGATGGCCTTACTAGCAGCTGAAGAATTTCATTTTCTCTTCAAGGAGAAGCTTTAGCTTGCAGATTTACGTGTCTGCTAGCACGAGCTTGCAACAACAACCTGGTGGAGATCGAAAGGGATAACAAGACAGTGATCCATTTATGTGTTTCTAAAGCTATGCCTTCTTGGGAATGTGGAGCTATCTTCACTGACATAAAACGTTTGGCGGATCATGGGAACTTTTCCTTCTACTGGGCTCCTAGAATAGCTAATCGCGCAGCTCATTGGGTTGCCCAAGCCTCTTTCTGAGGCCGCCTTTCTCTTGATTTGGGTCTTTAACCCTCTTCCAGCTTTTGCTAATCTGCTATAGGAGTTTTAGTTTTGTCTGGCTGCTGTAATGCCTCTGTTTGTTGGGGCTTTATTTAGATTTTCCTTGTTCAAACAAAAAAAAAAAAAAGTAAAAAAAAAAATCTCACCTAAGTAATGTTTTCCACTAATTAAATTATGTTGTAATTCTTACGGTAAGATAAAATTACCATTCAATAGTGATACATCACATGTGTTACGAAGGAAAGTGATAGCATTGCATCCTCCTCTTTTCTTTTCTTTTCTTTTCTTTTCAATCCTTTTCCTTTTAGGTTCTGTCATAATTATCCGCAAAGAAAAAACTAAATCAGATTTTTCAGATTATGTTTAGATATTAAATTTGTCAAGGGAAAGAAAAATTAATGCATTATTACATTTTGCCAACTCAACCAAACTAAAAAAATCTGATATTTGTTTTACTTCATTTCACTTCATTTTAATTTTCTATCTTTATTTTTTATTTTCCATTTCTTCCATAAATCTAATATCCATAGCATTGAAGTTTCTTTTTCTTGTGGGCCAAAGACTGAGAAAATCCAACAAATCAGTTTGATTCTCTCTCGAAAATGCATACAGAGATCACACATACCGTGTGCTATATGCGTTGCATCAGTATTGTACACTACTCTCCCTTCTCTAATCACTCCAAATTTGAAATCATCGAAATAAATCAACAAATAATTTAGTATTTGATTTACTAGAATAAAGGTAGATTAGAATAGAAAGATTATTACGTAATCTCTTTATGGGATGACTATTACCGTATAGTGATAAATGATAATTCTATTTATAATATATAGGAAGCGTCTATTCCCATTTTACTTTACTCTAAATACATTCCCATTCTTTGTTCTTATTATAAATAGTTACATTACTATCATTTTTACTTTTACACATATACCTTAATTGCCCTTTTATTAAAAGATATTAATGTAATTATGTATAATAAGGACAAAAAAAAAAAGAAAAAGAAGAGTATATTTAGAATAAAGTGAAGTGAGAATAGTGACTCCTTATATATATTTCTTATAATTTTAGTGAACGAACTGTTAGAATGAATATTTTGATGAAATAATTAATCCATTCCAACTCACTTCAATGAATCAGACACATCATAAGAGAAATAAGTGCAAGAGGAATTTAATGCATCACTAGGAAATTTGTGATAATCACACCATGCATATCATACTTGCATTTATTTAATTATGTGGAATTTGTAGTAATTATGTGTTATATGTTTGATTTGTATGTATCTGTTTGATTTGTGAAATATATGTTAGGAAATCCGTTCTAAATCAGAAATTGAAAGCCTAGAAGATTTGAGAAACCAAAATTGACAAGCTTAATTAGTTTAATTTAATATTTAGAGTCCAATGGGAATTTAATTAAAAGTTTGATTCTGATTAAAATTTATTTGAAATAATTAATTAGACATAAGCGTGCTTAATTAGTTTTAAGCTTACTTAATTAGCCTAATCTAATCCATACCTATATATTTGATTTAAGAAGAGGAACTCAATTCATCAATTGTGCTGGGATTTAGAGAGAGGATGAGGGATTAACTCTAGAGAGAGAGAGGACATGACTTTGAAGATTTGGAAGGAGAGGCTCAAGATTGTGCAATAATTCATCAAATTAAAGGTTCTAGGTAAGGATTTGAACCTTAATTCAAGAAGAAAATATGTCTAATAGTTGAATTCTTGAGGTAATTAAGATCATTGGCATGTAAAGTAAAAGGAATTAGCTTGAAGATGATGATAATTGGACTAGATGTGCATGCATGGTTGATTATGTGATATTTTATCATTTAGAGCATGGCTTTCATTACTATTGTTGAATTTGAGAGTTAGTTTTACATGCATCATTGATTTCTAAAGTTTTGAGAGTTTGATTTCATGAATTCATAAGTTCAAGTTCATGATTTGTCAAGGAAGAGAAAAGAGTTTGAAAATCTTGCATGCATAGAGTTTTTTACTTCAATTTTGAGAAAAAGTGATGAAATTTTCAGCAAATGATCTTGTTTTTGATCATTTGTTTACTAAAGTGTTTTCATGTTTTTGAGCAAGTCATGCAAGACTTTTAAGTTTAATTTGCATTTGGACCATTTTTCTTGAAGTGTTGAGAAACCAGAATTCGTCCACACAGCTCGAGCAATGAAGGATTCATCGAGCGCCCTTTTTTAATTTCCAGAACTTTTGCAATATGTTTGCAGACCGCTAGAGCTAACAAGAAACCGCTCAAGCAAACTCAGTCATTTTCTTGAATTCCGCTCGAGCAATTAAGTTATTGCTCGAGCCTACATTTGGACCATTCACAATCTGATTTTGCAGACCAAAGTACTGAGAGCATGCATTCACCGCTCGAGTGGTTAAGTTACTGCTCGAGCAATCACTCTGTATTTACCATATTTTGAAAAATACTTTTGAGTTTGTGTTTCTATTCTCTTTTATTTCTAAACATTCTTAGGCATGGAATAAGCTTCATTAAAGAGCTGATATGCTAGAAATCGACGTAATCAAAAAAATATAAAAAGATGATTTGATTAAACGTTGAGTTTTAATGTATGTGTGTTTATGTGATTATGTGTAGGTTGATCAACGGAGGAGTATCATCTAAATGGATCGTTGTGAGTAATATCTTAGTAAAGATATTTTTGTATAGTTTATTTTCTAAACGCTTTGATATAGTTTCTGAAATTATGTTTTTCTTAAACGTGAATGAGTTGTCCATCTGTTCGATAAGTATGATATATGTTAAATATGATAAGTGTTCATGATAGAGCTAAGGCCGCTTTGTATGTTTCATATAATTTGATTGACGATCACTTCTAATCTATCTATTATCTGATGGACCTAAGGGTCATTTTATCATTTAAATACAACTATAATGAATTGGACCAAAGGTCACTCAGTTATGATAAGCTATGTTCTGTATATCTATCTAATGTTATCTGAGTGTAACCCATTATCTGAAACCCTTGAAGGGTTTAACAAATCTTTGGAAGATTTGTGTCTATTCTGAATCTGATATAAGTATGATTCTAAATCTAATCTGAATGTTTATCTTACTTCCGTTTACTGCTCTGAATAAGGTAGTATCTTTTATATGAATTGTGGAACTCATTCATTAAATCATTTACTTTAGTATTACTCATAGAGCTCTAGTTCATCTCTTTTCCCTATATATGTAAGTGAGCATTAGGAGGATCAGCCCTAGAGTATGTCTTGGAGTCAGCCATTTTGTGAAGTTAACTAAAAGAACACCTCTGTGTTAAGGCTTTAGTTTTTGTTCTCTTTTGTTTTTGGTCAGGTCATGTTTGACCAAGACATGTACTTAAACTTATGTCTTGTATACTAATGAATTTGTACTCCATATGTATATTTGTATGTGGGTTATATAAATGTTGAAATTTTCTGTCTTTGCCATTTATGCACAACTCAATGAACTATGTTATTATTCTATTGATTATTTACTTCCACTTCAGGCCCCGATATAATTAAATACTTTGAAATTCGCATGCAGGTCGTAGGTAATCTATGATTATTAGTTGATCATCATTAGTTCGAGTTGTGACAGAGTGGTATCAGAGTATGAGTTATTAACCCACACACTTGTCTATTTGAGCACTTAAGAGTTGCATTAATGATGCATACATGCACAAGTATGATATAACTTAAGTATTTGAAATTGTGTATATGTGTGTATACGTTTGTGTTTATTATAATGCAAATTTACATAGATTATGGTGAGAGCAAGGGCAGATGAATTGAAGGAGTCTACCTCCTCTCGACTTGAAAGACTGGAAAGAATGATAGAAAGGATGGTTGATACTTTTAGGAAATAATAACAACAGCAACAACAACCGCTACCACCACTACCAATGCCTATACCGCTTTATGTGCAAGATAATCAGGGGGATGACCAAAGCATTGCTCTAATAAAAGTATTTAAAAAAATGAAACCACCACTATTCTGGAGAGGAGTTAATCCTCTGAAAGCTAAGGCTTGGGTTCTTAGAATCGAGAAATTGTTCGCAGTATTTAAATGCACTGATGCACAAAGCGTTCTGCTAGCCACATTTACTTTGGAGGGTGAAGTCCGTAGATGGTGGATATTGGTCAAGGATGCAAATAGAGGTATTAATTAGGCACAATTCCTAGAAATCTTTTATGAAAAGTACTTTCTGCAGTGTATCTGGGATCAGAAAGTTTCTACATTTGAGAAGTTAAAACAAGGCAATCAAACAGTAGCTGAGTATGAAGCACAATTCACTAAGTTGGCCAAATTTACACCGCATATGGTCGACATCGATTATAAGAAGGCAAGAAAGTTTGAAGGTGAGCTCCAAAATTCAATACAAGAAAGGGTAAATGTTCTAAAACTGCCCAGTTATGTGGATGTGTTAGATCAAGCTTTAATGACTAAAACCAATATGACTATGCATTACCAACCTTCAGAATGGGGAGGAAAGAGGCAAGGCCCTTATTCAAATAAGGAAACAATGTCATCTAAGAAGCTAAATTTGGGAACGTCAGGTACTTCTAATTCTACTCAGGATTCGACACCAACTTGTATAGAATGTGGAAAGAAACATCGAGGAGTTTATTACTGTACTTCTAGAGCTTGTTTCAGGTGTGGTAAAAAAGGTCATATGGTAAGAGATTGTCTTCAAAAGGAATTGGGTTAAGGCCTTTAACGAGTGTTATCAGAACGGAAAATCTAACCTAATTGACTGGAGATTCCAAGATCTAGGTTCAAAAGGACAACATAGTGAAAGGTTAAGCTAATGATACCTTATGGGGTGGAAGGTTAAGCTAATGATTTTAATGACCGATTGTAGACACCCCATTTTTTACGACACTTACGACTTGCATGCCATCACATGCACACCCAATGATGAGTCTATATGCTTGTCAAGTGCTCAAAGTCCTCAGCGGAATGCCACAGCTTTGAGCCTTTCAAACTCTACACACCTGTTGCCTCATTTTTTGACCAAACCCAGAGATCTTCAAGCTTGCAACCTCTGGTGGCCTGCCGGCCATCACTCTTGGTTGCCGACCACCAGTGATGGCCTGCCCGCCACTAATGTCTTTTGCAGATATTTTGTGACAATTGTGCCAGCTGTTTGCACAGATGCTTTCATCTGCTCCCACGTGTATGGTTGGATGTTTTTAAGGGAAATTCATGTTTTCTATATATAGACGACCTCCCTTTCATGTTTTAAGGTTAGAAAAATTTTTGAGCAAATTTTTTTCTCTCTCTCTTTTCCAAATTTCTTAACCCTTGCTTACATATCTTTCACCTTTGCCTATACACTCTTAACCAAACCTCTCCATATTTAAGCTGAGGTATTCTTCAGCCTTGTTTGAGCTCTTGAGGGTGTGTTTGCTTTGTTTTGTTGCTTGGAATTGGTTCTTCTTTTCAAGAGGTATAAGGCTTTGCCTCTTTAATTGCTTTATTTACTCTTATTCCTATTGTTTTGGGGCTGTAAAAACTCTATATTTTTGGGCTGAAATTTGGATTTTAAGGCCAATAAAGGTTGAGGGGTGGTCCACCCTTCTCTACACCTTGCTTTCAAGGCCTTTACCATTGTGTTTCTCACACTTGCACTATCCTTTTTTTATCTTTTAAAAACTAATTTTTAGAGTTATTTTAATGGCCAAAATCATGTTTTGAAAACCAAATTTGTAGGGGTTAGCCTCCCCTCCTTATGTCTTGCTTGCTAGCCTAGCTTGTGCTATATTTTAGCTTATTAATCTAGCTTTTTTTTTGTTGTCTTAATTCCAGCATGTCTTAGGACTGTTTTTAGACTATTTTAGCACTATTTTTGGTTCATAGTTGCATTTGAGCTTTGTTTTGCATGCTTATAGTGTAATTGTCCTCGTGAGTTTGGTATTCTAGGCCTTGGACACCATCTTATTTGAGTTAATTGCATTTATTTATGACTTTCCATACTTGTGATCACTCTTAATCATCTCTGCAACTTCCCTCCTTTCTTGGCTTTTGTTTTGCTTTGAAAGTGGTTTCAATTTACTTGTTTGTTTAAGCATGGGATTGAAATGTCATGCTTAATGGTTTAATCCCTTTAGGGGTTCATTACCAACGGCATGATGTCTCTTTCATGCCCAAAGCAACACTTGATTTGAGCCCTCTTTCCATTAGAGGACTTAAAACTCACTATTAGACTCAATGAATTAAAGGATGGTTGGTGATTAAAATGAAGTAATTAAAATGGGATTAAAATGATACAAGATAAGAATTTGGTTTTGTGTTCAATCGGACGTTAATTGAATACATGGAAGCTTGAGACATTTCATACTCATTAGTGATGAAATGATTCAAGTTTCCAAGATCACCACTTCTCTTGATCAATTCTTGAAAGAGAGGAGGTTAGAGTCTTATTTTGTTGCATTTATTGCACTTTCACACTTTGGTTCATAAGCCATCATGCAATGAAATTGCTTTAGTTGATGGTTTGTGGACCATGTTTTGTCTTTCCTTTGATCTATTCTTTATAAGGAGGGGTGAATTGTGCAAACAAACCCGTGAGAATACCCTGTGTATGCTTTGCTTGTTCTCTATTATAGCAAGATGAACTGTGTAGCGGTGACCAACATTTCCATGGCTGGTAGACCACCTTTAGTGGCTAACAGGCCATCACTGGTGGACGGCAGGCCATCACTCTTGGCCGGCCGGCCGGCCACCTCTACAAAATCCAACAATGTGTTTTTGGGGCAGAACAAAGACATTCTAGAAGCGGACAAAAGTGTAAGTGTTTTACTGTGCAACAAAGGCTTTCTGGAAGTAAAACATTGGCTTTTTTTGGTGAAAACCGAGCATGTGCATGAGCGTTCCTAGCGTACCGAGCCTATTTAAGTTTAAATACTTAACTTAGATATTTATTGTAATTAATTAATTGTAATTAATTAGTTGTAGCTAGTTGATTTTGTAAAAGTGTTGTAATTATTTTAATTAACTAGAATAGTTAATTAATTTGTTGTAATAATTAGTTAAGTAGTTTAGCTAATTATTCATTTCGGTTTGTAATAGTTAGCTTGATTAGCTTGGCTTTAATTAGTTAGCTAGTTAGTTTATTCGAACTCTCTTTCGTCAGAGTACAATGTTGTAATAACGTATATGTCTTCCAACCCCACGTCTTTCTCCTTTTTATTTACTAGCTTATGATGGTTATTTTAGGAGCATCACATTTTGTTTAGCATTCTCCATGTTTGTATCCACTTGTATTACATGCACCGAGGCTCGGCGCATCATTCTAACTTGTATTGTTAGTTAAATACATTCATTGAATACGTGCTTAGACCGCATGCTATCAACTTGATTCATATGCCATATTAGCAGCTGAGCCTAGTAAATTGCATATTACATGTGTCGCATTAGTCATATCACATAAGTTGGGATCATGCATTTTTCTAACTCATCTTTCTTTTGGCTTAGAGTACTAGGTAAGCCTTTACTCGCTTTAGCATATTGCATGTGTGTGATTGTTGCCATGTCTAGCATGCTTGCCATGAGGCTAAGTGCTTAAGTGCTATAAACTGCCCGAATGCTTGTGAATGAAGGCTAATTGCTTGAATTGGAATAATTTGAGTAATGTTTATATGCGATCACTTTTTCAAGTGGTACATATTCGAAACAATTTTCAAAACAAACATGAATCAAGTGTTCCAATTCTTGTAAAGATAGTCTATACTTGTGTTTGTGCGCATCACATAGTAATGCTAGCCAAATAAATCAGAACAAGAGCATATAATGTACATAAGATTCATATCATGATTAGTAGAGGCTGATCTTTGATCAGGCGAGCAGGGGTGCTCAATTCATGACCTTCCCCTCTCGTACCTCAGTTCCCGAGCCGAGACAATTTTGGTGATAACATGTAGTCTTTGGCACGAGTCATGGGTTTCCTAAATTTTTTCAAAAAATATTTAGGTGGCGACTTTGTATGCAAAACAGTACATTTTTAGCAATTTGATTCAAAATCAATTTTCCAAAAGATTTGCTAGATTGGGACTCTTTGGTGTTTATCTATTTCACATTGCACTCGTGAGGTTAGATTCAAAACCGCGGGAGTCCGATATTGTAGGGCTTATTTGTCTTTTGAAAGGGGGCGCGAAAAAGTCGAGCTACAATTTCTGGCAACTCAGCTAGGGAATTAGAGAAATTGACTTGAAAATCATGATATGAAATTTTATCTACACTTATATGTTTTTTTGCATTGCATTTGTATTGGTGTGTTTAAGTCACTGTGTTTGCCATCTGCTATTCCTGGACGGTTTGTCGGAGGCTTGCCTAAAAAGCTTGCCAAAAAGCTGACCGGTCACGGGCTTTGCCATAGTGGGAATACAACCCTTGGATCTGGACTACCGTTGTACCGTTTGATCTTCTTTTCACTTGTCGGTGTTAGGTGCGAGAGGTATATTAGGTAGTCTTGCTAAGGTACCTTTTTGACCATTTGGCCTAGTTGCATATCCAAACCATAGAGACTATTCCAAACTAGGATAGGATGTTCACTCGAATACAGGATTGGATGAAATCGTTTTGTTTGAATAGTGAACCCTAGTTCATGACGAAACTATGACAGGGTAACCCTACCCCCCCATACGGGTGTTTTGGCTCTCACTTAACTGGTATGTGCTTTACAGTGAAACTATACAGGAATGTGCGTATCAGTTGCAAGATGGGTATTCGTTTTGAGGGGCAAAATTCAATGTTGAGTGCAGTCCTACAGCTTTGATTGCATCTGTGTGTTGTTAACATCATTAGCTAAGGTGCTTCGCGATTTCTGATTACTGCTTTCTTTTTGCTTTATTTTTTTTGCTAGGTAGTTTAACACCATAGCTTCAGAAAGTTCGGATATCCCCCAAGTGCTCTGGACCCGAGTCAGAAGGCTTTGCAAAGCCGGGGATCTTGTTAAGAGACAACCCGTGTTTTCTTCGCTCCTACCGGTTACTAGACAGAGAAGAGTCAGACAGAGTTCACCGGTCTAGTTTCTACAGCAGTCATCCCTCAATTCACCTGCATCTAGTCAGGCTCAGGGATAGTCTTCTACATCTAGTCCAGCACGAGATCACTCACCTATCTCGATGGCACAGTATCCCCCAGTCAGTATGGAGGAATTGATCCATCACCTTCAGCAAACAGTTGAAACTCTACAACATGACGCTGCTCGTCAAGCCGAGGTCACAGCACGTCAGGCTAAGGTAATAAATAGGTTGCAACAACAATAACCACAGCCGGTAGCAGCTTCTGTATCTCATGCACCTCCTACGAGTATTCTAACACTCGGAGCCACTGCCCATACTAAAAATTAGTGTAATCTGGCAGAGCCGATCCTATTACAAGCCTCTAAAACACCTATGTATTAAACTGAGGCTCTATTTGAATTTGAGGTTGACCCAACTGTGCTTAAGGTCAACAAGCTGGATAAGCTATTCAAGAGAGCACAAGGTGTTAACTCTATTCCCGACATAGAAGATGGGTATATCGACTCTGCAGTGACATTCCCAGATCGGTTCAAAATGCCGCACATCGATAAATTCGACGGCTCCGGAGACCCCATGGTTCATCTACGACTGTTTTCAGACATCTTGCGGGTGATAGGCCTAACCAGATTGCAGAAGCTCTCTCTCTTTGGCCGGACCATGTCAGGAGTAGTAGCCATATGGTATGTAAAGTTAGAGGATTTTGTGAAACAAAATTGAGAGGAAATGGCTGAGACCTTTATTGCTCAGTACTCATACAACACATAAATCGAGGTCACGACTCGTGATCTTGAGGCAATGCGCCAGGAGCTGAAGGAGGGCTTCTTAGAATTTGTGACAAGGTAGAGGGCTAAGGCTTCAATGATGACCATACGGCCTTCTGAGAAAGACCAGATAAGGATGGTAGTCTGTAATCTGCACGGGGAAGTTGTTGCAGAAAATGATTGTCCTATCTCTGTTCACATTTACTAAGCTCCATGAGATGAGGGTTCAGATTGAAGACGCCATGAAACAAGGGCTAATTACTCGATGAGAAAGAGCAAGAAAAAAGGCCTTTTGTGCGCAGTTCCAATGCAACCACCAGTGGTAGCACAGTTGTACGGCCGTCGGATGTGAGCGTTGTCACCACCATAACCAAGACCGCCAATCCCTTTGCCAATACAACTCTACAAACTTCAGCCAACTCTGCTTGATCCCAGAGGACCTATACCCAACTCTACATGACCCTATCTCAAGCCATGAAGGTGTTGGTCAAAAAGGGGTACCTCACACCATTAGAGTCTCGCCTACTACCTGATCCTCTTCCATCCAAACATAACCCGGCGAAGTACTGTGCGTTTCACCAGCAACATGGTCACGACACCGACCAATGCTTCAGACTGCATCATGAGATTCAAGACCTTATTGACAATAAGGTGATCACACCGCCCCAGAAACCAAATGTAACAACAAACCCTCTTCCGACCAACAATCAAGTCCCTCTACCTCAAAATCTAAACCTAATCCATACACTGGCTATCCCCTACGACCCCTGCTTATATATTACCCCTTCCCACCTATCCAGACCGATGGTGTTCATTCTTGAAAGCACAGATTTGTGCATGATGGACATGTCCGCACTTCAACCTCAACCTGTGGTGGTGACAGTTGCAGTAGAAGGGAGGCTGGTCTTAGAGGAAAATACAAATCCATTGCCTGAGTGCTCTGAGGACTTGCCCAAAGGGGTGTATAATCCAAGCTGCTACATTGTGCTGATTGATCAAGTCAAGCCGGAAGTGGTATTGTCAACTATAGTGTAGGTTAATGTGGTTAAGGAGGATGGCCTGAGCCAAGGTTTGAATGATTTGGAAGAACTTGAGGAGGACTTAGACAACCTGCAGTTCTTTAACGAACAGGATCAAAGGGATGTACAGATTGACTAGTTCGATTTGAATGGATTAATGGAAAACTCTGGGTGGTTGAGTGATAAATCGGACAAGGAGGAAGGAACTGAAACAAAATCGGAGGAAAAGAAAACAGGAATTACTGTAGTGGCCGGAATGGCCAATGAAAAGGGAAAACTGCCGGAGAACACCGGCGTGGAAAATTAGCTTAAGAACTGGGTACTATGAGTACTGTGGACACAGAATAGGAATTTGCACTGAAGCAGTTTGCACAAGAGAGGGTTGAAGACGACCAGGAAGCTGTAATGGCCCAACACTTAGCGGAGGATGCCTGTGAGGTGAAAGTGATTCGAACAGAGCTGGACAACTATTTGTCAACTGCCGAAGGTGTATGGTGGGATGATGATGATCTACATCTGGCCCACACCGACAAAGACTGGGGTGAGTGCCTCCTAGACAACACGTGGTTTGCGGAAGAGATAGATCACATGACAAGAAGTAGGCAGTATCTCAAGCCACCGCACTTAGATCAAGCTAAAGTATCTGGGAAAGACAGAGAGGTTGAAAAATAGAAAGAGAAGTAGCTGGAAGAAGAGGCAGTGTTGAAGCAACTGAAGAAAATCCAAGTTGACATCTCAATTTGGGGTCTTTTCATGGCCTCCCGGGTACATCGACAGGCAATACTGTCAGCAATGGACAAAGCCAAATTGTCCATTGATAATACCCCTGAACAGCTTGTGGGATTAGTCTTCCTAGGTGGTGCCGGGCCAACCCTAGCCTTTTTTGACAAATAACTACCACCGAAAGGCTCAGCTCACAACAAACCCTTGTACATATCTGTTGAGTGCAAGGAAAAATGGGTACCGGTGGTGTTGATAGACACTGGTTCAACTATTAATGTATATCCTTCTCGTACAGCTTATGCCATTGGCCTTAGACCGGCAGACTTTGTACCCATAGCCCAAGTAATTTGGGCATATGATAATACAAGTAGGGAGGTTATGGGCACGTACAAATCAGAGTCCAGGTAGGCCCAACTCAGTAGAATGTCGAGTTCCATGTCCTAGATGTCCCAGCCACCTTCAACTTACTGTTAGGGAGGCCCTGGCTGCATCATGTAAATGCAGTCTCCTTTACCCTTCACCAAATGTTGAAGTATCCACACGGGAAGAAAGTGACAATTGTTTTTAGGAATTCATCTATCCATTCCATGCCAGAGATAACTAC
Source organism: Camellia lanceoleosa (assembly GCA_025200525.1). NCBI lineage: Eukaryota > Viridiplantae > Streptophyta > Magnoliopsida > Ericales > Theaceae > Camellia > Camellia lanceoleosa. The sequence goes on from CM045762.1 coordinate 93,773,013, forward strand.
ACCAGTGTTGGAAATCATTCATGGTGAGGAGGATGTATTCTTCTCAGGGTTTACTTTGGTCCAGGCCTGGGTAGTGCAAACCATTTTAGCTGCTGATGAGGGCATGTATGTCAGCGCCCAATTTATCTATGTCATGAACAAACTACAACATGTGCCAGGAATGGGACTTGGAAGAAGTGGCCGGAAAGGTATCACAGCATTGGCTGATGTACCGCACAATCCACATGCCTTTGGCCTAGGATATATACCCACCAAAGATGAGTGGAGCAGGAAGGGAGAAGAAATCAGAGGCAGAGCTAGAGCCAAGTAGGTCGGAAAACACTATGAGCTCATTCACAAGCCAATCAAGAGAATGTTGAATGGCCGCTTTGTTAGGGAGGGAGAAGATTTCCCTTTTGCGGTTTCGAGCCTGGATGAATTCTCTGACGGTGTGTTCCTGGGTTCGAAATCTTCTTTGACCTGCAACTGCAAGATAGTGATGCCGAGGAAAAGGCTGAACCAAGTACTGAAGCTAAATAGAACATGGAAAGTGACTCAAACAACAACGAGCTTAGAACAACAGCGAGCTTAAAGTGACTCAAAGAATTTGGGGGATAACCTAACCACCTCCATAATCGGGGACCAATCGCGTGTGAACCCATCTAGCAGCATTTGGATGTATCAGAGGCACCGTCTCTTATCTGGCAGCTAGAAGAGGGCTACATGTCTAGTTCTGAGTCGGGTGATGAGCTCGAATCTGATTTCACTGAGTCTGTGGAGTCGAAATCAGATTCCGGTTCTTCCGAGTCTAAGTCTGGTATTCCTAGGAGTGATAACTCAGATGCCAAGGTATTGTCTAGATCCTCTTTTTCTTTTGTTTTTGAGTCGGTTGTAACCGAAGAGCTGGATCTTATGAATGAGAATGCTACCAACTCTGAGTATTTCTTTATGTTGCTTGTTTATTGTATTGACCAAGATTTTTAGAATTTTAATGAAAACGAAGAAGAAGGAATTCCTCTAGTTTTGAAAAACTTGATTAATCCAGAGGAGGAGAGGTTTGCAAAACCCTGTGTTGATGAAATCATTGCTATTAACGTGGGTCCATCTGGATTGAGCGTTGAAAATCAAGGAAAAGGTCACTAAGTAGATCGAGGCAGGTTTTTTATTAGTATCTAAGTATCCAACTCGGTTGGCCAACATCATCCTATTGCCAAAAAAGGATGGTAGAATCTGTGTGTGTGGACTTCAGGGACTTGAACAGAGCTAATCCGAAGAATGACTTCCCTCTGTCGCACGTTAATGAGTTAATGGATTTCACTGCGAGCCATGCATTGCTATCCTTTATGGATGGGTTTTCCGGGTACAACCAAATTTCGATGGCGCTCGAGAGTAGAGAGAAAACCGCATTCACTATGCCATGGGGTACCTACTGCTATCGGGTTATGCCGTTTTTGAAGAATGCCGGGGCTACCTATCAGAGGGCTGCAACCACTATTTTGCATGATATGATCCACAAAGAGGTCGAGGTGTACGTGAATGACATGATTGTCAAGTCCAAAGAAAGGGAGGGCCACTACACCACCTTGGAGAAATTCTTTCAACGAATCAGAGAATACATGTTGAGATTGAACCCGCAGAAGTGCACCTTTGGCGTAACAGCAGAGCAAATGTTGGGCTTTTTGATCACACAAAGGGGCATCGAAGTAGATCCTTCCAAAATCAAGTCCATCCTAGAAATGCCACCACCAAGGACTAAAAAGGAGGTACGAGGCTTTCTGGGTAAAGTGCAATTCAAAAGACGGTTTACTTCCAAATTAACCTTGACTTGTGAACCACTATTTGGTCTTTTGAAGAAAGGGAAGAAATTCCGATGAGATAATTGATGTCAATTTGCCTTTGAGCAGATTAAGCAGTACCTTCAGAATCCGCCTGTGTTGTCACTGCCAGAGCAGGGAAAGCTTTTGATTCTGTACCTATCAGTGACAGACATGACTATGGAATGCATGCTAGCTCAAGAATCTGAAGATAAGGTGGAGAAAGCTTGCCTATCCTTGGTATGGGTTACCAAGAAGTTGAGGCACTACTTGTTAGCTCACTCCGTAATTCTGGTTTCGAGATTAGATCTTATCAAATATCTTTTTGAGAAACCAGCGCTTACGGGTAGGCTAGCTCGTTGGTTGCTTCTTCTCTCTGAATTTGATCTCAAATACATCACTCACAAGTCAGTCAAGAGAAGAGGTGTAACAGAGTTCTTGGTAGATCACCCAATGGAAGGGGATGAGGCGGTGGAATACTTGTTCCCAGATGAAGCCATTCTGCAAGTTGAGGAGGAGACTTGGACGATGTACTTTGATGGAGCATCCAATCATACGGTTATGGGATAGGTGTGTTGCTAATAGCACCCAACGACTCTGATATACCTTTAGCCTTCAAACTCCGATTCATGGTGTCCAATAACGAAGCAGAATATGAAGCGTGTATCGTTGGTTTAGAAGCAGCCCTGGAACTAGGGGCAAAAAGGTTGGATGTTATCGGGGACTCAAACTTAGTTGTTTCTCAAGCAAATGGGGATTGGAAAGTCAAAGAAGAAAAGATGAAGGTTTATCACCAGACCCTGGACATTCTGATTTCTAGGTTTGAAAAGCTAACTTTCACGTATCTACTGAGAGAGAACAACAGGTTCGCTGATACTTTAGTAACTCTATCTTCTATGGTAGACATCCCACTTGGAGTCCGGATGTGTTCGATTATCATTGAGCAGAGATACACGCCAGCTCGTGAAACTATCGCCACAATAGATGAAGCGCAAGACAAAAACCCTTGGTACTACGATATTTGGAAATTCTTGGAAAAGGAGATTTATCCACCAGGGGCAAATGCCAAGGACAAAAGGGGAATACGGCGAATGGCCGTCCAATTTATCATTTGCGGAAGTAAACTGTATAAAAGAGGTCATCTAGGAATGCACAAGTTGTGTGTCGAAGAAGAAGAATCAAAGCGCCTAATGGAGGCTATCTATGGAGGAGAGTGCAGAGTGCACATGAACGGAGTAATGTTAGCCTGGAAGATTCTCAGGCAAGGTTACTACTGGTCCACTATGGAGGAGGATTGTATTGATTTTGTTCGGCGATGCCACAAATACCAAGTTCATGCTAATCGCATGAACATCCCGCCGTCAAAGTTGTACAACATGACTTCGCTATGGCCTTTCTCAGTCTGGGGAATCGACGTCATCAGTGCAGTCACACCAAAAGGGTCGAATGGGCACAAATACATTTTGGTGGCAATTGATTACTTTACAAAGTGGGTGGAAGCTCAGTCCTATGAAGTGTTGAAAACATCGCATGTAGCCAAGTTCATTAGAAATAATATCATTTGCCGGTATGGAGTCCCAAACGAGATCATATCAGATAATGGCTCCCACTTCAAGAAAGAGGTGATAAACTTGTTGGAGAAATACAATATGGCTTTTCATAAGTCACATATAGGCCGCAAACCAATGGAGCTGTTGAAGTCGCCAACAAGAACATCAAGAATATCTTGCAGAAGATGGTTGAGACCTACAGGGACTGGCCAGATAAATTGCCATTTGCACTCTAGGGCTATAGAACTTCAATCTAGATGTCTACAGGGGAAACTCTTATTCTCTTGTCTACGGAATGGAAACTGTTTTGCCAATTGAAATAGAAGTCCCATCACTGCGAGTTATGACTGAGTATCAGATAGCAAAGGCGGACTGGCAACAGAGCAGATTTAAGAAGCTGATGCTGTTTGATAAGAGAAGGCTAAAAGCATTGTATCATGTTCAGGGCTACCAGCGCAGGATTGTCAGGGTTTTTAACAAGAAAGTTAAGTCCCGTAATCTCAATGAGGAAAATATGGTGTTGAAAGACAACCGAGCTCCCATTCATGACCCTAGGAGCAAGTTCAGACCCAATTAGACTGGTCCTTACATTATCAAAGCTATCTAGTTGGGTGGAGCTGTTATTCTTATGGACATAGATGACCTAGAATTTTCACAACTGATCAACATGGACAAGTTGAAGAAATACTATCCCTAAGATGCTCGCTAGGCCAAAAACCCGGAAGGCCGACCTAGGCAAAAGTTAGAGCAGGAAAAATTAGAAATAAAGAAAAACTGAGCTCGCAAGGTTGAAAACCTGGAAGGGTGACTTTGGCAAACGTTAGAGCACAAAAGAAGAGAGTTAATACTCGAATGAACCTAAACTGAACTACGTAAGGCCTGATTCCCATCTTTGGGGTACATAGGCAACTTCATCCTAAAGTTCGGCCGTAATCATCTCCAATTCAACTGTCCTGCTCATATGTCTGATCAGGTCATCTTTGTTTGTCATTTACCTAAGAGTTCGGTTGTGATCTTTATTTTGAGAGAAGAGTTGGTTACAATGCAGAGCAGTGGTGTTCAATCAAGGGGCAGTTTATGGTCTTTTGATTCGGGGTTGTACATCTTAAGGATTGATTCCGTGCGTGTCAAGTGGTGATCCTTTTTGAAAATGGTTTTGCAAAGTTTTGATAAAAGTTGATTTTGTTCAAAATTTTACCTTTTGCAACTTAGACCATTCTTGGACCAAAAGGAAAATTTTCAGTACTTACAACCTTAATTTCATTGATTTCAACATAAAAGTTCTCCAACTCTTTGATACAAATCAAAGTTTCTTTTATTACATCGAAAAAACTTAAAAAGAAAGGTCAAAGCAATAAACTAGGGGCATAGATGAGTAACGTGCTCCTGCGTCCTTTGCTTGTGCTTGTGGAAGCTTCTGAAGCCAAAGTGGGCCTGGTTTGTGCCTCATCCTCAAGCCAAGACAAACACTCGCCAGAAAACGCATAACTGAAACTAGGGGCAGGGGCTAGATGCTCTCTCGTCCTCCAAGCAGTGAGGTACGTAGCCAAGTGTGAACCACGAATGGGGAATGAAACTGGGTACTTTACCCCCTCCTCTGGTTGGGTCTGATCATGCCCAAACTAACGTCTGAATCAGAAGGGAAAGTAGAACACGTAATGAGTTAGTCTGATCAATTGTATGCCAAGTTGTCGAGCCATGTTGTAGCTTATCTCTGTCAGATTAAGCTAGGGGCAACGCCAAGCTATGTCAGCAGTAGACCTGTTGCTCATCTAATCACACCACTATCCCTCATTTGGGAAATGCACTAGTCGGTGGTGGAAGAAATAACCTTGAGCTAAGTACTCAGGGCAAGAGTCCACTACCTTCAACTTATCCATAAGCCACACCTGGGAAAGGATGAAAGAAAAGAGAGATTAAAGAATAGAGAGATGTATGTTGAGAGAAAAGTGAGAAAAGGGCTTTGAGAGAAAAATAGAGCATGAGTGCCGAGTGATGTAAGAAACACATATGACAAAGGGTGGGAAATAATACCTGAAGAAGTAGTGGGCTTCCTGCGAATATGGTAGTCTCTCGCCAATGAAAAACATCTAAGCCCATCAAGGTCTTGGCCAACGCCAAACCAATTCAACTCTTGCCTTATTTCAAACCTTGGGCCACTTTGGACCCGCCAAAGCTAAGGGCAAGAAGGAAATGAGCAAGCATACACAAGCAGAGGGTATGTTGCCAAAAACCTCACTAGAAAAGGTCGCCTCTATCACCGATGTCGGAAAATCGATGAATCAAGCTGGGAATGTCTAGCTCTCCGTTGTGGGCCAAAGATCAAGCCTCGTGCAGAGTGAGCCCACATTCATCACACTAGGATTCCATTAGTGCCTGAAATTCTTCAATTGTCGGGCATATTTCTTATCCCCCGAAGTGAAAGACATGTGTAATTGGGTCCCAACATCGAGCCGCGGCATGAAGGAACGAAAAACAAAGTGGAGTATGGCTTAGTGGAAAAAGTGCATTTATGCCGAAACCCTGGAAATTTACCTTTTCTGTCTCGTCTACAGTCGCTATCCAATCCGAGAGCTTTTGGTAAAAAATGGCTCCATTTGTGGAAGAAATTGCACCTGAAATGAGGTTTTGAAGAGAAATCACAAAGTTGAACCTTTTGTAGAAGATAAGACTGTGAGTGGAAGCCAGCTGTCAGCAATTTGGCAATTCTCACATTAGTGGCCGGCAGGTTACAGTGGTGGTCGGAAATTCCCCCTCCTGGTCTGCCGTCCACTTGTGTGTTGGGCAATGTTGGCAACCTGGTTTTGTATTGATTTTTGTGTTTTAAGGTCCTGTTCTGAGTCTTTAAGTTTTAGCGAGCGTATATCTATGTGTTTCAGTTGTTTTTGTTTTGCTTATCAATTTATTTTTGCTTTGCTTATCGAGTTGTTTTTGCTTTGCTTATCAAGTTGCATTTTGCATTTAGGTATTGGTTGGCTTATTACCCGATTAAGAACATTGTTTCAATCAAGTGCTCTATTGGCCAATTCGATCTCATGTCCATTTTCATGCAAATATTGTGCTCATGATGCAAAAATGACAACACTTTTTATAAAAACTGCGAAGTTTTATTCCAATCATGATTTTTACAAAAGAGGAGTACAAGTTTTAAAGCAAAATTAGACCTATCTGAAGCTATACATATGCTAGTGCTACTAAACAAAAAGAAACTAAGCAAAAAAAGTACAAAAAATCAGCACCAATCGCCTCAGGCCCAAGAGGCCCTCTTCATCCTCTTCCTCGGAGGAGAGGACTCGGGGGCACTATCTCTATCGGCACCGTTGTCAGAATCAGACCCAGAACCCAAGTCGGTATCGTCTCCACTCTCTGCCTCAGAGCTTGCCTCAGTAATGTCTCCGCTCTCGGAACCCGGGCCAACATCATTGTCTCCATTCTCGGATGACTCAGAATGTTGACTCGCCTCCTCCTCAGAGTCACTAGTCTCAACATCGTCATCGCTCAAGATGGGCTCTAAAAGACTGCTATGGCCTCGCGCACCCCTATCTCGGCCGCGAGTTGAGGCCTGTCTTTCTCTCCTCCTCTCTTGGAGAATGTGTTGCAGTCTTTGGTAGTGCTTGTTGTCATGGGAGCCGTTGGTGCAAGTGGAATCTAGAAGAAACAGTTGTCAATATATCAGCTACAGTGTGTATATTAGATACAAATGATATCGAAATCGAATCTGATGTAGTCTGATGCTCGGATACAATATGAGTACAGTGTGTGGATGTAATGTATAAGCACAGTATGCCAATACAATTGAAATGCCAGTGTATCAGTGGAAAAATGATAGCATGAAACGCAAACTGAAGAAATTACCTGGATATCATGGAGACCAAGCAGCGTCTCCCTTTTCTACACCATGCCCATCAGGGAAGCCACCAGCTTGAGACAGCACCTCGTATACTCTATGAATGCCTGCAAATGCATTTTAGTGATCAGTGTTCACAATAAACATATCTGAAATGAAATGTGGGATGCAAATTATAAAGAATGGTCCATACCTGAGACGAACCCTGGACTCTGACAAGCACGTGCCCAGCCTCGGCCGGCTCGATCGGAATCTAGTAAGTAGCCCCAATATGCCGCCAGCATGTGAGTGAGGTGGGAAGCTCTGGCCAACGGGTGCTCTGCTTCGCAAGAGGAACCCCTCTAGCACGGGCCTTAGTTGCCCTAGTCGCCTCTCTCGCCGCAGGAGCCCTCCCCTCCTAACCCAAAACAAAGAATAAAAAATAAAAAACTTTACATGAAAACGGCTTTAGTAAAGCGAAAAGAAATTTCTGAATTATATTATCACCTTCTAACCCAAAACAAAGACAAAAGAAAAAATATATATATATTTAAATGAAAACGGCTTTATTAAAGCCCAAACAAACTACTGAATAACACCTTCTAACACAAAACAAAGAGAAAATAAAATAAAATAAAAATTACATCAAAACGGCTTTACTAAAGCTCAAAAAATTTATGAATTACATTATCACTTTCTAACCCAAAACAAACACAAGAAAAAACAAAATAAATTAACTTTAGTAAAGCCAAAAAAAAAATGTTGAATTACACATTCTAACCCAAAATAAAGACAAAAGAAAAGAAAAAAAAAATTAACATGAGAACGGTTTTAGTAAAACAATTTTAACCCAAAAAATTATTCTGAAATACATTATCACCAAAACAATGACAACAGAAATTAAAAAAAAAAAAAAAACCAAAAATTTTTTTTTCTTCTTCAGAGTTCAATTAAACTGAAACTAAATAATTGGTGTATTTATGTAAAAAGCGTGGTTCACAAACATGCTTTCACAAGAAAATTTTTTTTGCCAAAAAGCGTGGTTCATAACCACGTTTTCGGAAGAAAAAAAATTTAAGTTAAAAGTGTGGTTCATAACCACGATTTCAGAAGAAATTTTTTTTTGGTTAAAAGCGTGGTTCAAAACAGTGATTTCAGAAGAAAAAAAAATTAATTAAAAGCGCCTTTTGTAACCGCGCTTTATTAATTAAAAGCGCGTTTTGTAACCATGCTTTTAAGACTTCCCAATTTTCACACGGGACAGGCACACAGACGTTGAAAGTGTGGTTGTGAACCACGTTTTAGTCTATTTTGGGAATTCTTTCAAAACTAGGCTTAGTTTGGAAATTGAATTGATAATTTGGCTTATTTAGGGAAATGGCCCCAAAAAATGTGATCAAGTATTCCTCACTTTTGTAGTCAACATTAGTTATCAAGAGTCAACAAAGATAATTAACAGAAAATATTAATATAGTAAAAGAATTTTTGGAAATAATATAAGGGATTGTCTTCTCTCCCATCCAAATCTGAATTGGAGAGGACTATTCAGGTTCATGGGGCCTATTACGAGCTTTGTTTTGATAATTTAAACCGTTTATTTTATTAATCACTGTATGTATATCATTCATGAAAAAATCAAGTCGATCCAATATTCGTAAGTCCTTAATTTTATAAAATTTGTCTTCAAAAAAATTAATGGTCAATGTGTTTTAAAAATAGACTATTTTTTGGATATAAATACTATAAAATGAAAGCTTACAAATATCGAACCAACCTAATTTTTTTATGACTAATATACACAAAGGGGTGAATAAAATAAACAATTCAATTATTAAAACGAAACTCGTAATAAATTTTATGAACCCAGACAACCCTCTTAAATCTAAATTTGGACAGGAGAGAAGCCTCTCCCATAATGGCATCGTTTGAGAAGTTGGATATTTTAGTAGACTTTCTTAGTTTTTGACTATAAAAAATGCTATAGATCCCAAATAAATTACCAATTTTTTTTACCAAACCTCTCACATGTGTGTGAGTCCCACATCCATGTGAGAGGTTTGGTAGAAAATATGATAATTTATTTGGGGTCCCTAGCCTAACTCTTTGATTATTTTAATATGCTAAAATTTTTGTGTTTGGGAAAATTGTTAGATTTTTTTGTAGTTAAATGTGATATTTGTGAGAAAGAAACTGAAATGATTATAGATTTAATATGACATTTTGTCTTATTAACTATTTTAATCTATTTTATTTTTTTAATGAATTTTAACTTTAAAAAAAAAATCAAAAAATCTCTTACCAAACAGGGAATATAACTCTAGGTTCTTACTTGCTTCTCGTGAAAACCTCTGAATTAGATATCATGGCTTCTGCCGAGCATAGCTACTTTCAAATTGGCAAATGAAAAATGTTTTAGACCTTTAATATGTTTGGTTAGAAAATTTGAAAAGAAATTTGGAAAAGGAAAAGGAAAAGGAAAAGGAAAAGGTGTGTAAAATGGGTTTGCAGTGGCTCTAGGCACAGCAGTTACTGTTGTGCGGTGAAATGGTCTATTTTGGGGCTCATTTTGATGATTCGAATTATTCATATTTTAGAATACATCTAGTAAAATATGCCTGCAAAAACTCAAATTAATTTGATATCGTTTACCCATTAATCCACTCATATTTGTATCTAAAAAAAAAAATTGTGATTTAATGTATTAAAATGAATACAAATATGAGTAGATGAATAGGTAAATAATATCCGATTAACTTAATTGTTTGCAGGCATGTTCTACTTGATGTATTCTAAAATATGAACGGTTCGGATTATCAAAATAGGCTTCGAAATGGGCCCATTTTGCCGCACAGCAGCCACCTCAAACCCGTGTAAAATTAGATAAAATATAAATATATTTTATTCACATTTTACCTATATATATATATATATATATTTTCAAATTCCTCAACCAAACACAATCTAAAAGAAATTGATGATACAGTTCGTTCTGGTGGATGGGTCGGACTAATCCAAGTTCTTCGAGCTCAGGTCCAAATGGTCAAGCCTTCCGACGTGACCTGCAAACAAGTTCAACATGGAACGGGGTAGTCCCCCTGTGAACTCTCCGACGAGCAAATCAGTAGAAGAAGTAGTGTATGTAGAGAGAGAGAGAGATAGAAAAACTTAACATTCTTCTTGTCTTCGATGCTTGCTTATATCCTTTGGTAATCATTTCACTGTCTCTTCTGACGTGCCCACCTTGCCAAAAGCCTGTTCTGTAGCTTACCTTGTTCAGGGTAAAGAGGTGCCGTTCTGATGGGGATGTTTTGTCGCAATAAATGCTGTGATGGGCTGCATTAATGGTGATGTGTTGTGGCATTAACTTTGCAGATCTTTGCCTGCTGATGTGGCCTGTCCGACACCTGCCATATGTCCGAATGTCATTGACCCTTCATGTCCAGTTGGCTTCCAACTGTCCTGGACTTTATCAACCGGGTTATGCAATAGGCTCCAAATGATGGGCAACCAAGTTATGCAATGGGCTCCAAATGATGGGCTAGGGTTTGTTCACTGTGGGCCGTAATCTTTGTGGGCCTATCCATGTCAGTAGTCCCTCATTCCCGAGTGCAGCTTCAGTCCAATGAAGGGAATAGTAATGAGGAAGATAAGTCCGACCGTCAGGGGAGGTCGAGTTGGTGGACCGAGCGTGAGGGGTGCCGACCGCGAGGGGAGCCGAGTGGAAGGGCCGATCGTGAGGTGTGCCGACCGCGGGGGAGGCCGAGTGGAAGGGTTGACCGTGAGGTGTGCTGACCGGGGGGGAGACCGAGTGGAAGGGTCGACCGTGAGGTGTGCCGACTGCGGGGGAGGTCGAATGGAAGGGTCGACCGTGAGGTGTGCTGACCGGGGGAAGGCCGAGTGGAAGGGTCGACCGTGAGGTGTGCCGACCGGGGGGCGGGGCTCGAGAGGCGGCGTGTCAGGTGATGATTTGAAGTGGAAAAGATAGGGTAAGGGGAGAAGACAGTGCATCGTGGTCGTGCACGTGGCAACATCTTGCGGGGGGGAAGTTAGGCGTTGAAGCAGAAATGAAACGATAGGTCATTATGGGTATTGAAAAGGCAGTTTTGGCGGATGATTTGAAAAGTTTTCAAATTGGTGAAAATTAATTGGGATCCTTGGAATATGGGCAAACCGTGGGCTTTTGGCATCATTCGATTCACTTACTTATTTACAAAAACTCAAAACATCCCAAGTATTAGTTCTTTCGTTGCTCACGATACACCTCTGCAACACTTTTTTAACTTTCTTGCACCAGCATCAGAAGTAATACGCAGACACACCATAGAAATGGCCCAAGAAGAAGCTGTGAATGTGAGGGTGGACCCACTTGGTGAGGACGATGCAGAGGAGTTAGCGGCACGATATAGGACGGAGACGCGAATGGTGACGGTGGGGGAACCGGTGGTACGATCTCAGGCGTCCACCATGATAGCGGTTCCAAGGCCAATAAGCCAGGTAGAGCCAGATCACTAGCACATAAGGGCAGACAGATCCATTCTTACTGCGGCGGAGTTGGAAGGGATAAAGAGGAGATACCAAATTCCCCCGGAAGTGGGGTTGAGGCTGCCGACATCTACTGAGAGGGCGTCTGATGTACGCCTGAGCGAATTCAACTTATACGAGGAGGCGTTGCGGGGAGGTGTGAGACTGCCCCTTCCTCAAGTGGTGGTGGACGTGTTGAATAAACTGGATGGGACGCCAGGCCAATTGATGCCAAATGCCTGGAAAATACTGATGGCGTGCGTGAGTTCCTGGCCGCAAGCGACCGGAGGGTTAGCCCTGACGGTGGAGGAGTTTTTCTCGTGTTACAAAGCCTCAGGCCAGCAGGACACTTGGGTTACGCTGCAGGCGGTGGCTGGACGAGGTCTTGTGGCGGGTCTACCATCTTCGGTTAAAGGCTGGAGGCCAAGATGGTTCTTTGTGGCGGAGAACGGCGGGGTAGGAGTTCGTACAACCTGGAAGGTGCCCACCAAATCGGTCGAACCCAAGCTGGACAAGGCGACTAAGGACTGAGTAAAAAGGGTGAGGGATTGGAGAGAAGAGAAAGGACTAAGGTGGGACGAACTTGTCCTGCTGTCGGTGCTGTTGGCTTGGAACTTAGGAACCCAGCTGCTGTAAGTGGGTCCAGAAAGGGAGGAGTTGAAGGTACAAAGGAAGGCGGAGGAGGAGGAGGAGGAGAGGAGGTTGTTTGCGCGGGCGGAGAAGTATAAGGAGTCTCAGCTGGGGCCTGCTCCTAAACCGGTAGTAAGAGAGCGGATTTGACCTCGCTCAAAGCCGTTGGGGGATAAAGACTTAGTCGGTTTTGAGCCTCGATTGCCCCCAAAGGATCCTGTGAAGGAGCAGGCAAATAAGGAAGAGGAGGCTCTGAAGAAGAAGAAGAAGAAGAAGAAGAAGAAGAAGAAGAAGAAGAGAAGAAGTGCCCCTGAGGGGGCTACAGTTAAGCCTGGGCCAAAGAAGGCGAAGGTTGTCCCAGAGGGCACCCCAGAAACGGTGGGGGTCGTCCCAACACTAGAGGTTGTGGAGATCGCCCCAGCAGGGGTGGAGGTCGCGAGGGTCGCCCCTGAAGCATAAACAAAAGGTGGGGTAAGGGGCTCTGAACCAAGTGGGGGGGAACAGACCCAAAGGGGTCCTGCGCCCCAAGGAGGGGTCGGTCTTACTACCGTGGTCTACCACGCCCAGACGGTGGTTGGGTGGCTGGATGGAGAAGAAGGCCCAGCAAGAGCAGGTGCAGATCGCTTGGTGGCGATCGTGGAGGAGGCGGCGGTGCGCTCAGCAGCTGCCAGATTCAATGAGGCTGACCTGCTGAGCGGGTTATACTCTACTCAGATGGAGGTAACTACCTTGGCAGGGGCTTTGCTGAGGAAAGCGGGGGCTGCAAAAGTGAAAGCAAATGAGGCCAAAGCCCAGCTTGCGAAGTTGAAGAAGGAGAGTGCAAGTTAGGAGAGTGCCCACACTGACCTGTAAGCAGCCAAGTCAGAGCTGGAGAACACACACCGCCAGGTTGTGTCGCTCGAGTTCCAACTGGCCAGTGAGTGAAAGAAGTTGGAAGAGGCCCAAGCAACAGGCGGTCGCTGGTCGAATACCACGAAGAGGTAATGACCAATAATGAGGAGCTGGTGAGGCAGAAGGATGAGGCAGACACTAAGGTTGGCGTTCTGCAAAAGAAGCTGGAGGGCGAGCGTGTCAAGGCGGGGGAGGAGAGGGAGGGCCTTCGTAAGGAGTTGGAGGCAGAGAAAACGAGGGCAGCGGTTGAGAAGGACACTCTGCAGAAGGAGTTGGCGGCAGAGAAGGCGAGGGCAGCTTCTGAGAAGGCGATCCTGCAAAAAGAGCTGGACGAGGAAAGGGCGAAGGCGGCCTCTGAGAGGGCGGCCTACCCCGATCTATACGTCGCAGCAGTTGATCAGTTCAAAGGGTCGCCTGAATTTCAGATGGCGGTAGATGCTGCGATCGCCCGCAGCTTGGGGAGGGAGGAAACTGGGAGGGCGGGCCCATCGAGGACGACTGCTGGAGGAAGGACTGAGTCTGAAGTTATTGAAAGCTTTCAACAGTCAGATTTTTATAAGCACGAAATGGCTAAGTACTGGGACAACGGCTGGAAGATGTTCAAACGTAGAGCTGAAGAGCTGTTCCCAGGCTTAGACCTTAGTAGCGTGACAATTGGGGAAGATGATGTGGCCCAGACCCCCCTGGATGAAGGCATTGAAGAAGAAGATCTTGTATCCAGTGAAGAGGAGTGACTGGGGAAGATGAAGAAGAGCCTTTTTTTTTTTTTTTTTTGAATTGATGTAATGAACTTGTGTACACATTTGTGAATGAATAAAATTTCAGTTATGTTTTCAGTCGATTGCTTGTGCTTGTATATAAATCAGTGTGAAATTAGACTTATATAAAAATTCAATGTAGAGTAAAGCAAAGAACTCCCTAATGCAGAGTGAAATTGGACTTATATAAAAACTTAATGTAAAGTAAAGTAAAGAACTCCTTAATGCAGAGTGAAATTTAGAACGTGATAAAATTATGTATCTGCGCTTGCCACATTGCCGAAATGGATGAGAGTGGTTTATTGTAGTTGTGCAGGGTGAGATAAGCTGATTAGTGAGGGGAAAATGTAGAAATTTCTTTGGAATTTCGCTAAGTAAATAGTAGAGTAAAAACTTCGACCTGGAACTGTGACTGGGTGTTTTACTAAGGCTATAATTATGATGTTTCACTGATGCTGCAAGCGACTCAGACTTCGAAATGGTGTTGTAAGTAAAGCAGTTTGGACCTGGAATGGCAGTATTCAGTCTGGTTGAGACTCGTGAGGCTTGGTCTGAGTGAGGATTGATCTGGCCGAGTGGATCAAGCTCAGTCTGGCTGAGGGTTTTAGTGCTCGATCTGGTTGAGGCTTTAGGTGCTCAGTCTGTCTGAGGCTTTTAGTGCTCAGTCTGGCTGAGGCTTTAGGTGCTCAGTCTGGCTGAGGCTTTTAGTGCTCAGGCTTTTAGTCCCCAATGGGAGTCCGAGAGGTGGTGCGGTAAGCCCATAGCACATTCGGTAGTTCCTCAGCCCAAAGTCCCTTAGCAACTTCAAGCTTAGTCTTGATGATCTTCAGAAGAGAACGGTTGGTGACCTCAACTTGGCCATTGGCTTGGGGGTGACCGGGGGAGGAGAAACATGGTTGAATCTGGAGGTCGGCGCAGAACTTCCTGTACTTGGCGTTGTCGAATTGTTTGCCGTTGTCGGAGACAATGGCCTGAGGGACGCCAAATCTGCGAACGATCGACTGCCAGATGAACTTGGTTGTTTCTGCTCGGTGATGGTCGCAAGGGGTTCTGCCTCTACCCATTTGGTGAAGTAATCAATGGCAACAATTGCGAACTTGGTCTGACCTCGGCCGGTGGAAAGTGGGCCAACTAGGTCGACCCCCCATTTGGCGAACGGGTAGGGGTTACAGAGTGTAATTAGTTCAGTAGGAGGAGCATGGGGGATGTTGGCAAAGCACTGACACTTATCGCATTTGAGCACAAAATCAGTGGCATCTTGATTGAGAGTCGGCCAAAAATAACCGGTGCGGAGTATTTTGTGGGCTAAAGACCGGCCGCCCGAATGGTTGCCACAAATTCCCTCATGGATTTCTTGCATTATATAGGTTGCTTGAGTCGAGTTGAGGCATCGCATATATGGTCGTGAGAAACCACGTTTGTCCAAGACGCCACCGACCATAACGTAGTTAGACGGCCGAGCCCTGATCTTGGCGGCCTGTTGTTGGTCATCTAGGAGCTCTCCTGTTGTCAAAAATGAGAAGATGTCGGATGCCCAGGGGATGGGTTCGTTTTGGAGGAACTGCATTTCTTGTAGGTCGGGTGAGATGGCCGGGTGGGCTAGGTATTCGAGGAGGACTCCGTGGCTGAGGTCGGACTGGTCTGCAGAGGCCAACTGAGCCATCTCATCTGCCTTGGAGTTTTCCGCCCGAGGTATGTGCTTGATATGGAAGGTATTGAAAAGGCGAATAAGGGGGAGTGCCACATCCTTATAAGCCCGCATTTTGTCCTCCTCGGCGTCCAATTCCCCTGTAATCTGGCCCACGATGAGTTGGGAGTCGCTGAATACCCGAATGTGGCTGACACCAATGTCCTTGGCAAGGTGGAGTCCTGCTATCAATGCCTCGTATTTGGCCTCATTGTTGCTGACGTCAAACAAGAAACGGAGAGCGCATTTGAAATAGCCACCCTCGGGGGAGGTGAGGATGACGCCAGCCCCACTATCTTTCTTCCCTGCAGGAGGACCCGTCGACGTTGAGAGTCCAAGAATGGGGGTCTTCAGGCTCGACAGGAGTTGGTGGGGGTGGAGAGGCAGTGGTTGGGGTATAGTTGATAAATTCCAGGATGAAGTCGGCTATGGTCTGTCCCTTGATTGCTGTTCGAGGGCGGTAGGAGATGTCAAACTGGCTGAGTTCTACTGACCACTGCATAAGTCGGCCAGAAAGTTCTGGTTGCTGCATGACCTTTTTCAGGGGTTGGTCGATGAGGACCACTATGGAATGGGTTTGGAAGTAAGGACGAAGTTGTCTGGAGGCGGTGACCAAGGCTAGGGCCAATTTTTCTAGCAATGGGTAATTCTGCTCCGCTCCCCTGAGAGCTCGACTGATGTAGTAGATCGGCCGTTGGACTGAGCCGTCTTCCCTGATAAGAGCTGCACTGACTGCGGTGCTTGACACTGCTAGATAGAGAAAGAGAGGTTCGCCCGTAACTGCCTGTGAAAGGAGGGAAGGATTGGCCATGCATTGCTTTAACTGCTGAAAAGCCTCTTTGGATTCGATTGTCCATTCAAAGGTCTGCCGAAGAACTTTGAAGAATGGTAGGCACCTATCTGTTGCGCGGGAAATGAAGCGGTTGAGGGCCGCCACTCGGCCGGTGAGTCTTTGAACTTCTTTGACCGTTCTGGGTGACTGCATTTCAATCAAGGCCTTGATCTGCTCAGGGTTAGCCTCAATGTCGCGCTGGCTGACCATAAAACCCAAAAACTTTTCAGATCCTACACCGAAGGCGCACTTCTCTGGGTTGAGCTTCATTTGGTACTTGCGGAGGGTGGCGAAGGTCTCTCGCAGGTCAGTTAGATGGTCAGTGGAGAGTTTGCTCTTGACCAGCATGTCGTTGACGTATACTTCCATGTTCCGACCTATCTGGTGTTGGAAAACGGCATTGACTAGTCGCTGGTAGGTGGCCCCAGCATTCTTTAGTCCGAACGGCATCACGCGATAGTGATAAGTACCTCGATCGAGAATGAAGGAGGTATGTTCTTGGTCAGACGGGTGCATCAAGATTTGATTGTACCTAGAAAAAGCATCCATGAAGCTGAGCATCTGATAACCGGCTGTGGCGTCGACCAGCAGATCGATGCGGGGAAGAGGATAGCTGTCCTTGGGGCAAGCTCGGTTCAGGTCAGAGTAATCGACACAGAGTCACCATTTGCCGTTGTTTTTGCGGACTAGGACCACGTTTGACAACCATTTAGGGTAGTCTACGTTTGTGATGAATTGGGCCTTAAGGAGCTTGTCGACCTCTGCTGCAATAAGAGTATTGCGCTCCGGATGGAAGATGCGCTGCTTCTAGCAGTAGGGTCGAAAATGTGGTTCGATGCTGAGGCGATGGGTTATAAAGGATGGGTCAATACCCGGCATGTTTGAATGGGTCCAGGCAAATACGTCATTATGCTCGGTCAGGAGGGCAGTAAGGTCGGCCTTGGCTTGGGGGGATAATTGGCTGCCGATTTTGGCAGTTTTGGTCGGGTTGGTGGGATGGATGGGGACCTCGACGAGCTCCTCCACAGGTTCTCCTCTAACCAACTCATCCTCATCCCAGACGTCGAGTCCTTCGATGATCATTGCCTCCTTTAGCTTGACTTCTTTGAGTGAGGCAACATAACATTCCCTGGCCACGGTCTGCTCCCCTCTGACAGTTCCGACCCCGAGATCGGCAGGAAACTTGATGGCAAGGTGATAGGTGGATGTGATGGCTTGGAAGGCATTTAGGGTAGTGCGGCCGAGGATGATGTTGCAGGCAGATGGGCAATCGACCACAAGGAAGGTGAGCAACTTCGTGATCTATCATGGGTATTCGCCAATCGTGATAGGGAGGTCGATGGAACCGATAGAGGTCACACGGTTGCCAGTGAAACCGACCAGGGAGGTTTGGAGATGGGGCAGACTTTCTTCCGCAATCTTGAGCTAACGGAAGTAATTGAGGAAGATGATGTCTGAAGAGCTGCCGTTGTCGATGAGAACTCGTCTAACCTTGTAGTTGGAGAGGATGGCAGAGATGACAAGGGAGTCATCATGTGGGTAACGGATGCCTGTGCAATTGGCATCCGTGAAAGTGATGGGTTCAGTCCACTATTTCGACTATTTAGAGGGTTGGTCCATCGTTGCCACTGCTTTGTCTAAGCCTTGCCTGATTTTTCTGAGCTCTGCCTTCTGAGCTGAACGAAATGGTCCCCCACAAGCAAGGCCGCCTGAGATGACTCTGATCTCTCCGACTGGCGCCGGGGGGGGGGGATTAACTGGGGGTCGAGGCTGTTGCGGAGGGCGATCATGGCCTTGGTTTGGTGGGGCTGGCTACCGGGGTGGGGTGCGCAGGCCATTGTTTTTGGGGGGTTCGGTCCTCTGCCTCTACTGGGGACGAGTGTTTGTGAATCGGCTAAGACGTCCCTGACGTATGAAGGTCTCGATCTGATCTTTGAGGTTAATGCACTCGTCAGTGTTATGGCCATGATCCTGGTGGAAACGGCAATACTTAGACTGATCCTTCCGATGGGAAGGGGTTCATGAAGGCAGGGGCCATTTAAGGGGGTAGTCCCGTTGGATCTGGTTGAGGACGTGTTCCATGGGAGAATTAAGGGGGGTGTACCGCTCGAACCGACTGGGCGGTCGAGCTGGCGTCGATCGGTCAGCTCGGGTTGGTCGGTCGTTATAGTGGGGTGTTTAGGTATTATACTGGGCATTTTTGGGTTCTGGGTCTTTTCTCTTGTCTTTGGGGTTCGGGTTTTTAGTTATTGGGTCCTGCCGAGCAGCTAGCGAATCTTCAGAATTCATGTATTTTTGGGCTTTGGAAAGTAGGGCTGCCATGGAGGTCGGTGGGTTTTTAGAGATGGAGAAAAGGAAATCGGACGACCGCAGACCGGCCATGAAAGCCGTGAGGATGACCTTGTCGTCGTTTTCTGCTACTTGCAAGGCCTCGGAGTTGAAGCGGGTAACAAAGCTGCGTAGCAATTCCCCCTCGGTCTGGCAGATGTGGAGGAGTTGGGTGGCCGGGCGTTGTTGGCGCTGGGCTCCAATAAAATGGCTTAGGAAGGAGTCACTGAGGTACTGGAAAGTGGAAATAGAGTCTACAGGTAACTGACTGAACCACAGTCGAGCTGACCCCTTTAATGTCACGGGAAAAGCCCGACACATGATCTCGTCAGGGAAGGCGTGGAGGATCATGAGGGTGCAGTAGGTCTCCAGATGGTCGACCGGGTCTGTCATGCCGTCAAAAGAGTCAATGGTCGGCATCTTGAACTTGGCGGGCAGAGGTTTATCCCGAATGGAGGCAACAAATGGCGAGTTTGCGGTGGTAGAAGGCTTGTGCTGAATGTTCTGCATGACCCCTTGGAGTTGGAGCTTCATAGCTCGGAGCTCAGCGTCCCAGAGGGGAATGTTGTCACCATGGTCAGTCGATGAAATTTGGACATCTGGCTTCCTTGAGCTGGTATCACGACTGACGGACGTGGAGGGGGAGGTGGTAAATTTATATGTGGAGGTGGGGGAGGTTGTAAGCCTTCTAGGTTGGATGAGTGTGATTGTGGAGCGGTGTGGGTCGGGGCTCTTTCTTGGTTAGATGGGATATTTGGAGGTGGTGGCGGATGCATGGGAAGGTTTCTTTGGAGTAAAGCATTTATCAGGGCCTGATTTTGCTCGGCCATACGGTTAATGCTGTTAATAAGCTCGATGAAATACTGAGGTGGGTTGTTTGGATTGGGAGGGTCGGTTTGATGGTCGGCAGCATTATGGTGAGAAGCCATGGACCTAGTCGTGACCATACACCTTGATGGGTAGGAGAGAAAGGTTGCTGGGAGAGGGTCTCCGGCGACAATGAGCACAACTGGCGCACGGATAGGACACCTTTCCTGAGCGGCTAGCCCGATGATCTGATTAGATTCGATGGATGGGTCAGACTGATCCAAGTTCTTCGAGCTTAGGTCCAAATGGTCAAGCCTTCCGATGTGACTTGCAAACAAGTTCAACGGGGAACGGGGTAGTCCCCCAGTGAACCCTCCGACGAGCAAATCAGTAGAAGAAGTAGTGTATGTAGAGAGAGAGAGAAAGAGATAGAAAAACTTAACCTTCTTCTTGTCTTCGATGCTTGCTTATATCCTTTGGTAATCATTTCACTGTCTCTTCCGACGTGCCCACCTCGCCGAAAGCCTGTGCTGTAGCTTATCTTGTTTAGGGTAAAGGGGCGCCGTTCTGACGGGGAGGTGTTGTCGCAATAAATGCTGTGATGGGTTGCATTAATGGAGATGTGTTGTGGCAATAATTTTACAGATTTTTGTCTGCTGATGTGGCCTGTCCGACACCTGCCATATGTCCGAATGTCATTGGCCCTTCATGCCCAGTTGGCTTCCAGCTGTCCTGGACTTTATCAACCGGGTTAAGCAATGGGCTCCAAATGATAGGCAACCGGGTTATGCAATGGGCTCCAAATAATGGGCTTGGGTTTGTTCACTGTGGGCTATAGCCTTTGTGGGCCTATCCATGTCAGAAATATTTTTAAAAAGTTTTAATTTATCCTTTTCCCATTATGATTTGTCTTGTTCTATTTTTTATTTATTTATCTCACTGCCAACTATATAAAACTTCATTTAGAACTCTATACTTCGAACTCTCTTCGTTGGCAAATGAATGATGATTACCCAGTGGAATCAAGATGTAGCTATCTTTCTCACTCATGGAAAGAATAAATATATATATTTACTCAAATTACATTTTACACCCTTAATTTAATTGTTGATTTATATCATTTTATTCCTTTTAAAGTAAAAATTATAACACTTAACTATCTCATTTATTAAATATTTTTTTAATTTATATGTTAAAGACGAAAATATCCTTTCAATTGTAGGAATAAATTTGTTTGAATCTCAGTTCAATTTGTTCGATAGCCTAACACATCACCTCCTAAACCTCCACTCTTGTTCATACAATACGCTTGTTTGTTTGTGATATTCCTTTTAAGAGATTAATTCCATTTGAATACACTGTAGCTAGTAGAAATAACATTTCATACTCTTGCACCTTCCACTCATATTTTTCTCTGTGAATATTCCTTTTATGGGGTAGAGGTTTTAAGACTTGGAGAGTGGGGGATGGAAAGCAAATAGACCCGTTTGAAGATCAATGGATACCAACTTTAAAAAATACTCTCTCAGGTCAGGGTGTTGGGCGGGTTTTTAGCTCATTCTGGGTTTCTCATTTGATAAATGATGAGCGAAAGGAATAGCGGGAACAATTGGTCAGATTACTTTTCTTCCATTAATGGTAAGTCATATTCTTAACATTTATATACTGCATGAAAAAACTCCTGATTTGATTATTAAGGCAACAAATTTGAATGGTGTCAATTCGATGAAATCGGATTATTTTAAAACATTGGATTCAAATAAGGGACATAGAGTCTTGAGAGGGAAGATAACGCATGGTATTGGAAAAAACTTTGGAAGCTTCACTTACATCCTAGGTGGACTTTGTTTATTTTGAACTATTACATCGAATTTTCCCGGTTCAACTATCATTATTTACAAGAGGAATTCGAATTGATTCGGTTTGCCCAAGATGTTAGAGGATGAAGAATCTTTAAAACATCTCTGTTTTCAATGTCCTTTGTCTAAACGTATATGGCATGGATCTAGGTTGGGTTTGAATTTTGATGTAGGGGTAAAATTATCGGTGGAGAGATGGTTGAAACAATGGTTCAGAATTGCACCAGACGAGGAAACTTAGACATGAGAGAGAGAAAAAATGGCTTTTTACATGCACTTAGGACTTATATAGAGACAACATCACGAGCGTGACCAAGCGAGTCTCAGCGCCAGGATTTTCACAGACAAACTATTGGGACATGTTTTTGGTCCCAGCGCGATTACCATGATTGCGAGCACGATTACACACAAGGAAATTTGTTGGTTTGTTGTTTTGAAGCTATTCCAAGGTGTTATAAGGTCAAACTCAACAATGCAATGTAAAAGTCAACCAAAACAAATACACAAATCTTCTTCCTACTGTCGATGCATCAACATCGCCAACAACCACTGCATCTTCTAAGCCTCAATACAAATCTGCATGTAACTCAGATTGATGGGTTTTGATAAAAATCAACCTACATTATTCAATGGCAGCATAACAATCAACCACAAATTGTTGGACCAAACGCCACCCTTGAAGTAGTGTTTTCCCTTCAATTTCTCGATACTGCAATCTGAATGCATAGAATTCTCTTATTGATATCCTTTTTCGAGAATTATTTGAAGTGTCACTAAAAGATATGCATCTTCTCCATCCATTTGTACCATAAGGAAAAAGTAGAGGGTATTGTAGTGGCATATATGATGGATGAGTTTCATTTATCCTCTTTAAACTTCCATCACACTTATGAACAATGAATGACATCATGATATTCTATATGTCTCGTCCCATCACCAACAATTAATGCAACTATTTCGTTCACAGATGGCTTTGCATATTGTTTTCCATCCCGTGAGTGCATCATACGCAAATGTAAATGTCAGACATTTTGTTTGCCTAACAAATTTCTGGCATTTTGGAACACCTTCACATAAGGATATATTATGTTCAACATTTGTTGCAATCCTTATAATATTGAAATATTCACTCCCGGTACAATACCCTTGTTGCTTAAGACAGCCAAGCGATTTTGTATTTCATATTCAGTATCGTAGATGTATTGGGCGAATTTAGGTTTCTCCCCTGGTTATGGAAGCAGTGAGCCAATTCTATGATAATTTTCTCCACTTATTCGAAATGCATAAGGACTTTTGTGATGACCCCAAAATGCTAATCATGATTATAATTAATTATGTTTTAAACTTCAATTGTGAAATGAGCCATGTGAAATTTGTACATATATGTCTAATTCGAAAATTATCTGATCTGATTTCTGTTCAAAAATTTAAAATTGATGGCTTAATGACGTCGAAAACCAAAATTGGCTACATGAATGGGCTAATTAGAATTTTTAGAACCATTTGGTGAGTTTAATTAAAAATTGATTCAGTTTGATTAATTTAGTTGTATTTGGCAAGCATAATGTTCTAATTAATGTATTATAGCATCATAACTATATATATATGAATCTTAAGCTCATTTGAGCTCAAAACTCTTCATTCTAAGTGGAAAATTCTTGAGAGAGCTTTTAGAGAGAGAAAGGAAGAAATTTAAGAAGAATTTCAAAGACTTGCTCGAATCCATCAAGATTAAGCTAGAACAAGAGTAGTTCAAGACTCTAGGTAAGCTTTTGATCATCAATTCTTGTAGATTATCTGTTTTAATGTTGAACCCATGGAGTTAACATGTATTTTGTCATAGAAGGCCAAGATAGAGTTGAATCTATACATGCATATATATATATATATAAGTGTTAGACTTTCATTTTGATTATGAGTTTCATCCTCTATGTTGAATTTGGAGCATGAAATTGAACATGCATGCATATTTGACCAAGTTTTGTGAGTGAATTCCATGTTTATAAAGTTTTGGAAAGGAATTAGGAAGAGAATTCTACATGCATGCACAATGCTAGGGATAGTACGTCGGCAAACACAATGCCGATCTCTTGCTTAGGGCAAGAAACAGACCTATGAGGATTCTTCTAAAAAAATCTATCCTAAGGATAGAACATCGGTAAAGACAATATCGATATATGGCCTGGGGCAAGGAATAGACCTATGAGGGTTCTTCTAAAAAAACCTATCCCAGGGATAGTATATCGGCAAGGACGATGCCGATCTTTTGCTTGGGGCAAGGAGCAGACCTATGAGGGTTCTTCTAAACAACCTATCTCAGGGATATTACATCAACAAAGACGATGCCGATCACTTGCTTGGAGCAAGGAACAGACCCACTAAGATTTTCTAAATCAAGGTGAGCCTATGGAGGTTCACCAAAACAAAGGTTTTTTTAGTGTATATCAGCAACAACAAAAAATAGATGTCCTAACTAAACAGGCAAGTCTCCATTCACACGATCGAAAGTAATGCAAAAATGAAAAATAAGACTAAGCAGAATAATTCCATAGCATAAAATTTTTAAAACCATCAAAGAAAAACATACATCAATTGTTTTTGTAAAAATAAAAATAATAAATAATAAAAGAAAGGGCAACAAACAAAAGAAAAAACAAAAACAAAAACAAAAACATCAGTTCAGTTCATCACTATACTGTAGGAAGGTTTTCAATTCCAGCCCCTTCGGCAGTCTCTCCACTTGGTTTTTCCACAGCATTTGGGCAAGGGTAAGGAATGTTCTTCCTCAACTCGGACTCCATTGGGACATTGGTAACTTGAAGTGCAAACGTCCAGTCGTCTTCAAACAGCATATTTCCCAATTTGGCGAACTACACTTCATAAACGACAGCGGCTTCGTTACATCCTTCCTTCTTGGCAACTTTGACCTCGTCGACAAGGCTTTCTTTAGAAGCAGTAAGGGCAGCAGAGAGTTGCTCTTTTTCCTCATTCAAGATAGTAATCTCCTGCGATGAAGACTTCAGCACCGAATCCATCGTCTGAAGCTTCTTCTCAGCCTCTACCACCTTGCCCTTCAAAGTCCCTAACCGAAGTTCAAGCTCCTTCATCGTCTTAGTTTGCCTATCCCTTAAGGCCTTTAGTTTGTCAGCTGCCTTGATTATTTTGTCATGGTGAACCATAGCCTAATAGGCAGAGAATAGACCCTGCAAAAACAAAAGAAAGAAAGGCATAAGGTTGACAGAAATTCACGAACACCTTAAAACAAGATGATGGTAAGCACTTACCACTAAGGAAAAATGTAAGACCTGCGAGAAAACGCCTACATCAGACTGCTTAGCCAACCAAGCAGCGTCTGCATGGAGATGGAGGTGCGAATAATTATAGAAGCGACTTTAGCGTTACCCATAGCCGTGTCAGCATTGGTTATTTGACGATCCTTCATAGCAAACAAAAGGATGATCAAAGAACCAATGGTTGCCATCTCCGAAATAGAGGCTGAAGAAGGAGCAACAGCAACAACAGAAGGATCTTCTTACGGAGTTGCTTGATCAGCAGGACACTTGCCCGACCTCTGGCCCGAAGGTTTGGAAGGAGTGTTCTCAGTAGTTGCTGCGACAGGAGAAGGAAGAGAATCATCTGCTACCACAATTAGCAATCGCTGGGGCCGATTAGAAGTGGTAGAATCAGAACAGCTTGGAAGGTTGAGGCAGACTCACCATCCCTTTGATGCTTCCTAGTGGTAACGATCTCCAAAATATTATTCGGCGGCATGATGTCCGATATAGCAGCCTCCGAGCTAGATGACTCCTCTTGAGGATGTTCTACTTCAGGTGCTACCTTCTCAATATTCTCCCGAAGGTGAGGAAGAACGTAGAAATCAAAGCCGCCGTCAACTCCAAGATCAATGACGTCAATTACGATCACAATGTCGTAGTTAGGGCTATGCACAATACCTCCAAAACCGCTCTGAACCGTACATTTTTTCAACTCTGGCGAGCAGGTTGGGTGAGTGGGACTTCCAAGAGTGGCGGGTCGGCGCGGGTGGCGGTTTGAAAATTGCTAACCCGCGTAAACAACCGACCCAACCCGACCCGACCCGCCTATCAATTTTTCAAAGTCTACTACTGTATATACGATACAAACACATGGCAACAAATGTAAATATACTCTCTCACACGTAATACTTCCTTAATTAGCTCTAATTGACACCCAAAACATCTCATCTCATTCACACATCATCGCTGATTCGTCGCTGCTCTCATTCACACCCAAACATCATCGCCGATTGCTGCTGCTCTCATTCACACCCAAACATCATCGCCAATCGCCACTGCTCTTCACTCGCCGTTGCTGTTCTCCGCTCGCCACCGCTGGTCTCCTCATCATCGATACGTACCCCTCTCTCTATCTGCCCTATCTCTCTCTCTCTCTCTCTCTCTCTTTCTCGGTCTGTTCTCTTTCACTCTGCTCTTTTCTCTCTCTCTGTGCTCTGTCTAAAGTTTGGTATGTGTGACTTTGTTTCAGATTTTATCGATGGTAATCGGATGCATACCATTTTTAAAGAATTTGATACTTACACCTAATGCTCATCTTTACTTCCTTACAGACAGCTGCACATTTCTTTGGTATGCTTTGTTCCATCTCTCCTTATCTTTATTTGGTGTTTCTTTTTCTTTGAAGTTCTGCATATATACATGTATACATATTTGTATATATTGTTATACCATTTTATCGAGTGTTTCTGCACATGACGGATGATTTTAATATATAATATGCTTCACAATAGAACTTCAGAAAGAATAATGAACGAAATCAATGGGGTAGACATAGAAATGCAACCCTGTATTCATTTCTTGGATTTAGAAATTACATATTTGGGGTAGACTCTATTCTTATTCTTGAATATTATTTTTTTTAATGTTATATTAGATGAATATTTTAATTTTGACTATTTTAGTTAATTTATAAATTAGAATTTTTCACTCTTTCATTCTAGTTATGTAATTTGAATTATATTTTTTATAAACCGCCAATCCGCCCAAATCGCCAAGGCAAATTCGTCATTATTTGCCAACCGAACCACCGGTTTTCAATAAGAAAAATGGCAAATTCTAATGCCATTTTTATCAATCTGCCAACCACCGTACGGTTTCTATTTTTCTCCCAAACCGCACCGACCCACACCACGCACACCCCTAGTCATAGTAAGGGATGTAATGAGTCGCCCGACCTTGACCTTATTCTAGTGGACCTTTGTATGACCAAACTTGCTAAATGAGGGGAAGGTTTACTTGATCTTCCTACTCACTGGGATGCGAAAAGACTTCAGGTGCTACAAAAGGGAAACAAAATAGCATTAATAACAAATATCAGGAAAATCGGCATCATAGGCAAAAAGAAAAGATGGAGGTTAACGTGGTCGGCCGGTGACCTTGGGGGTAGGTTGGACCCGATCAGCACCATGAGAGAATTCCCAATTCCCCTTCACTATGATCTATACATCGTTAACACCCATGCTAGAGTCAGGAAGCATCTGAACAAGTTGACACTTCGTCGATCTGTGCTTGAAATAAAATTTCGACCTCTCTTTGGTAGTAGAAACAAAATTTTAGCAATACTTAATCTCAGGCAGTCCTAAGTTGATTCCTAAGATACTGTTCAAGACGATTATAACCATAACTATTCTAAAAAAGTTAGGGAAAAGCTAAAAGGAAGGTACCTTATAGAAATGAAGCATCTCCCTGAGGAGAGAATGTGGGGAAAATCGAACTCCCCCCTCAACAATGTCTATTAAAGGAAGAGGAATCCGTTTCTCTGATCCCTCAACGATGCTATCAATGGAAGTAAAAAGACAAACAACGATGTCATCAGGGATGCTATACAGAGTTTTAATGTGACGCCCCAAAATTTAAGGACATCATAATAAGATTTAGAACTTAAAGTTTAATTTTCTTAATTAAGAACTCTTCCTTAATGTTGCCACTAAGTTTACCAACATCTATTAACTATCATCCCATAAATTAAAAGTTCTTAAGTTACAACTCGAAATAAACTTAAAACCTAGTCTTAAAATAAAAAAAATAAAACTAGAAAAATGGTTCATGGAATCATTGGCATTCTTCAAGCTAATCAAGGCTGAACGTCGCCTTACAAGGCCTCGACGCTTCCTTCGGTTTCTTCGATACCTGACATAAAATGCTAGGGCAATGGGAATACCAATGAGCGACGAGCTCAATAAGATACTACAACCCGAAAATACCTACCCTGATAATAATACTCACAAATAATAAATATTGTGAAATAACAGAATAACAAACAGCATTTAACAAACATAACCGGAATGCTATTAGTTGAAATATTAACAATAAACAATAAAAACAATGGCAAGCGGAAGTAGTATTTCATAATAAGGAAAAATGCTAACCTTTCTTTTTAAATTCACATAGATTTAGCTTAATAAGTAAGTTTAAGTAACTCCCCGCGGAGCACTATTTCCACTCAACCGCTAAACAATGGCCACGGGCAATTCTGTCTCCCCCTTGGTCAAATATTCAAATGTCACTTACTGTAACTATCAATGATGCCCACGCACCAGAATTACGTACCCGAGTCGTGACATCACGGTCTGCCCCAAGGAAACAGTCTATGTTGTCATTCTTGCTGTCATTGAATCCATTTTCCCTAATTCTTCTTGCCATTTTCTACATGAAGGATATTAATTGTTTACTATCGGTACGATGTAAGTACTTATTTAATTATTTATTTTATGCGAACAAGCATTCACTAAGTTTAACTAGAACTGAAACTTTTCATTGCAACAAAGGATTAGTTACATAACCAAAAATTACATTTATCACCAGATCGAGGGGATTATTTCACCCAATTTCAAAACCACTATTAGACTAGGCTTTTACAATGAAATTCCAACAAAATTGTTTACCCGCCTAGTTTACCCTCTTCAGTCTCTCCTTCCCTCAAACAAAAAGCCATGGGTAGTGTTGATGCATTTGCCAGGCATGTTCTCAACTCTCATCATACAGCCCATAACACTTCCAACGGACTAACAGCCTGAGCCCTCCCATTTCCGCATGTTGGCCTAATATCCTTACAGGGACTTCTTCGTAGGTGAGTGGGTCGGAGAAGTCGACTGTCCCGTTCGGGAGTACGAGCTTTCCAGCCAGTGGGGCTGCCAGGAAGATGTCTCGTTGGTGGAAGAAATTGGTGTAATTGTCTTCCAGAGCTGGTGGTAGCGGTCCTACTTCATACATGGCCCTTGCCAACTTCCGGATAACTCGCACAGGCCCCAGATATTTGTCATCCCCCCTTCAGTGTTTCCACTCGCAAGGTATTAGTGGTTCTAGCTTAACATACGCCTCTAACCTTATCGGGAATGCCCCCATCTGCACTACATTCCCCGAGTCTGCTTCACCTTCTTTAAAGGCATATGAAATTAAGGAGATGGGGTCGGACTCAGTGTCACTTCCTGCCCAACCAAACTCTTCTGGCAGAATAGCGGCCAAGGTTTCCACGACTTCCACTTCCGCGTCTACCTCTGCGTCTTCTTCATCTAGCGGTTCTTCTTCTGGATATTCCTCCGAATCTTCCTCCTCAAGCTCGGGCTCCTCTTCATCATCTTCATCCATCGTCTCCTCTTTCAGATCCTCATCCGGGTCCTCTTCCTCATGGACTGACTCTGAAGTTTCCGTCCCTACCTTTGGGTTGGTTAATAAGGGTTCTTCTTCAGGTTTGGGATCCGAGAGCCAGTCCTCGTTGTGAGATGGGCTTGATATCCTAAAAGGAGAATACAACGTTGTTACATTCTCAGTATGGTCTTGGGTCATCAAATGTTTTTTAATTGAAGTGTAGTAAATGACACGTGCTTAAGCCTACCCAAGGTCTCAAGGGTTTCAAGACCTAAGCTCTGATACCATGTTGTGACGCTCCAAAATTTAAGGACATCATAATAAGATTTAGAACTTAAAGTTTAATTTTCTTAATTAAGAACTCTTCCTTAATGTTGCCACCAAGTTTACCAACATCTATTAACTAACATCGCATAAATTAAAAGTTCTTAAGTTACAACTCCAAATAAACTTAAAACTTAGTTTTAGAATAAAAAAAAAAAAAGCACAAATATAAACAAAATAAAACTAGGAAAATGGTTCATGGAATCTTGGGCATTCTTAAAGCTAACCAAGGCTGAATGTAGCCTTGCAAGGCCTCGGCGCTTCCTTCAATACCTGGCATAAAACGCCAGGGCAATGGGAATGCCAATGAGCGACGAGCTCAATAAGATACTACAACCCGAAAATACCCACCCCGATAATAATACTCACAAATAATAAATATTATGGAATAACAGAATAACAAGCAGCATTAACAAACATAACCAGAATGCTATTGGTTGAAATATTAACAATAGAGAATAAAAACAATGGCAAGCGGAAGCAGTATTTCATAATAAGGAAAAATGCCAACCTTTCTTTTTAAATTCACATAGATTTAGTTTAACAGGTAAGTTTAAGTAACTCCCCACGGAGCACTATTTCCACTCAACCGCTAAGCAATGGCCACGGGCAATTCTGACTCCCCCTTGGTCAAATATTCAAATGTTACTTACTGTAACTACCAATGATGCCCACGCACCAGGGTTACGTACCCGAGTCGTAACATCATGGTTTGCCCCAAGGGAACGGTCTATGTTGTGACACCCGCACCACCAACCTTATATCGCCTATACCGATAAGAGCCAAAATACCTTCCTGTGCCAAGTTAGGGTTCGCAACTCACTTGCTCAAGATTCTAAACCGGGCTCACCCCCTCACTTTTAAATTTTAATGTATCTGTTCAATTCCGTGTCTCTTTACTTTGTCCAATTCACATTTTGATGCATGTACGAGTTTTAGTTTGAAAACTACAGTGACATAATGTTTATATAGCACAACACAATCGTGCATGACAACCAAAATAAATATGATAGAATGTCTTAGGAATTATCACAAAATTTCTTAGGAATTCACACACTTCTGCTTTCAGCACTGTATAGTCAGAAAAAAAAAATATGAAACCCATACCAAACGATGTTCAACCATTACGATATTTTAACTGGTGCTAATTCATTGAGTTAGGAAAATATTCCGAGAAGAATACCAGAGCTAAAAACGATTTTAAAATAGAGAAATAAATTTTGGAAGAAAACTGGTTTTTCTGGACAGTGAGTTACAATGCTTCCAGCACAGGTGATCTGTGTTGGAAAAATAAAAAGCAGCCTCAAACCGTGTCAAAAGGAGGTATGGTTAGAACGGCTTGTTAGATACTTGAGTTTAGAACATATTTCTAGAAGGATTCGAAGACTGAAAATCAACGGAAGATGATCAAATAATTTTTATAAGAAAACTGGATAGATTCTGTCGCATTTTAGTAAAACTACAATTTCTCCTTTTAGACTTATCCATTTTTTGTGAAATCGGTGGCAAATGAAAGATAACTCTTATATCTAACTATTCCAAGTGGTCGTGCAGAAAAATACCATTTGTAGAGAAAATGAGACATGTTTGAAGCCACTACTTCTGCTGTGTTGTAAGCGACATTTAGGGAAAATATTTGTTTCGGTAAGAAAATGGTGTCTAATGATTTTATAAAAATTTTACACAGTGTATAACACATATATACTTCCAGTATACACATATTTTTAACATCAATTATTTTCAATTTATTAGAGCCCTCTTTTCACCCGATAAAGTCTGAAACAGTGGGGAAGAATCTAAGTTTCAGATAAAAGGAAGCCATTCTCATCTCATTTTACTCTCTTGCAAGATTATTTCAACAATGGAAAATATTGAACGCATAAAAACAGTAGCTAAGCCATATATCTATGTTTGCAAAAAGGAATATGAAATTATAACATAATGAAACCCTCATCCTATCAAAATTTTAAACATGCATGGTACTATTTTGCTATATATGACTTAACCATGCTTAGTCTTGCATATATAAATTATATAAATTCAGTTAGTGGTATCTAAGGGTGGATAGAGGTGATGTATTCTTACCTCAAGAGCTTTTGCAAACACTTCTCAAAACCAAGTTTGAAATTGATATTCACCAAGTACCCTCTCTTTTTCCACTCTTTCTCTTCTCTTTTCTACTCTCTTTTTCCTTCTTTGCTCAGATGCGTGAATAGTAGAATGGCTGGGCTGAATGTGGGTTCCTTATGTAGGAGTTTGGGGCCCTTTTTATTTGTTTATTTATTTATTTATTTCATTCTTCTTGGCTTGGGAATTATGATCTACAAGGATTGACTTGTAGGATGTTTTTAAGCATGCTTTGGCAACAACCCCTTGGGAAGAAAACAGCCGGATTCCTCTGCCCAAAAATTCTAATTTTTTTTTTAAATGAAAATCAATGTATATATATATATATGTCATAGTCACTAGATGTTTTTCTCCCTACTATCCTCTAACTAACTTGATTATTATTTATTTAACTCATTTAGTTTTTGCACAACTGTGTTTAGATACAAAAATTTAATCACAAAAGGATGAAAAAAAAAATTTATTTAAAGGAATTTAATGTTGGTGTTAATCATTATGCTATTAATTTAATAATTTAATAATCACAATTTATTGACTTAATATTATTATTAATAAACTAATTAATTGTCCAAAAAATTTCAGGTTCTTACAACCTATCCCCCTTATAAATAATTTTGTCATCGAAATTTTGACACGTACCTTTATCTTCAAACAACTGAGGGTAGTTGGCTCGTATTGCATCCTCTCTTTCCCAAGTAGATTCTTCCACTCCTCGATGCTGCCACAACACTCGCACCAAGTGGATGACTTTGCCTCTTAAGTTTTTTTCTCGTCGATCCATAATCTTTATAGGCCTTTCCTCAAAGCTTGCATCTTCATTGAGATTAATCTCCCCCCAATTGATAACATGTGAAGGGGGTGGCTCATATTTTTGTAACATTGAGATGTGAAAGACATTATGCACTGTTGTGAGCTGTGGTGGTAGTGCTAGACGGTATGCTACCTCTTCTACATTGTTCAGAATTTCAAAGGGTCCCACATAACGAGGTGCAAGTTTTCCTTTCTTTTTGAATTGCGTAGTACCTCGACGAGGTCGAACTTGGAGGAAAACATGATCGCTTACCTCAAAAGTTAAGGGTCGTCTCCTTTGATCCGCATAACTCTTTTGTCGACTTTCGGTTGCGATTAGTCGTTGTCTGATCAGTTTTATCTTCTCAGTGGTCTCCTGAACTAGCTCTGGTCCTAGCAAAGTTGCTTTCCTTACTTCTGTCCAACAGACTGGTGATTGACAAGGTTGCCCATAAAGTGCTTCATATGGTGCCATTCCAATACTGGCCTCGAAACTATTGTTGTAAGCGAACTCAACGAGAGGTAAGTGTTTCTCCCAACTTCCATCAAAATCCATAACGCAAGCTTGAAGCATATCCTCCAAGGTTTGTATCGTCCTTTCAGACTGTCTATCTGTTTGTGGATGAAATGTCCTGCTAAAACATAAGTTCATTCCCATTGCCTTCTACAAGCTCTGCCAAAATTGAAAAGTGAATCGAGGATCACGATCAAACACGACGCTAACTGGTACTTCGTGTAATCTGATCACTTCTTTGATGAACAATCTACTGAGTGAGTCTAACGTATCTAATGACATGACAGTTAAGAATCGGGCTGTCTTAGTTAGTCGATCTACCACTACCCATACGCCATCATGTCTCTGTGGTGATCGAGGCAAACCCATCACAAAATCTATGGTTATGTGTTCCTATTTCCACTCCAGGATTGGTAAAGGTTGAAGTATTCCTGCCGGTCTTTGGTGTTCATCCTTTACTTGTTGACATATCAGGCACTGAGACACAAATTTGGCTACATCCTTTTTCATTCCACCCCACCAATATTGGCATTTTAAGTCTTGGTACATCTTAGTACCTCCTGGATGTACTGCGAATACTGAATGGTGAAATTCCTTAAGTACCTTTTCTCTTAATGAGTTGTCACTCGGCACGAACACTCGACCTTGATATTTCAAACTCCCATCTGGGTGAATTTCCCAACCAGGCATGGTTTCACTAGATTCCATTCATGCCTTGATGAATGCCACTTCCTGATCGTACTGCTGTGATTCTAATATCTCGCTCAAAATTTTAGGCGTAGCAATTTGATCACCAAGGTAAGCCTTTTCATCTTGAACCTCCATTTGTATTCCAAATTCATTGAGCGTTCCAATCATATTTCATTCTCTAAGAGCTAAGCTAACAACAATCCCTCTATTTTTGCAGCTTAATGCATCTGCTACAACGTTAGCCTTGCCGAGATGATAAGAAAGGGTAAATTGGTAATCCTCGAGGTACTCCATCCAACGTCTCTGATGCATGTTCAGGTCCTTTTGGGTGAACAGATACTTCAAGCTTTTGTAGTCGGTGAATATCTCAAACTTTTCACCATATAGGTAGTGTCTCCAAATTTTGAGTGCATGAACTATGGCTGCTAACCCCAAGTCGTGGATGGGATAATTCTTCTCATGGTTCTTTAATTGCCTTGATCCATATGCCACAATCTTGGCATTTTACATCAACACGCACCCCAGACCTTCTTTGGAAGCATCACAATACACATTGTACCCAATGTCACGCTCCGGTACTATGAGAATAAGGGCACTCGTCAATCTTTTCTTAAGTTCTTGGAATGAATTTTCACAAGACTCGTTCCATTCAAACTTAACTCCTTTTTTAGTCAAGCGTGTCATTGGTTTGGCCAACCTTGAGAAGTCTTGAATGAATCTTCGATAGTGACCGGCCAACCCTAAGAAACCACGAATCTCGAATGTGTTCTTAGGTTGCTTCCATTCTGTCACTGCCTCTACTTTAGTTGGGTCCACCGATACTCTCTTTGCAGACACCACATGACCCAAAAATTTTACTTCCTCCATCCAAAATTCACATTTACTAGCTTTAGCATACAGTTGGTTCTCCCTCAAGGTTTGAAGTACTATTCTCAAATGTTGTTCATGGTCTCCTTCAGACTTGGAATACACCAAAATATCATCAATGAAAACTACCACAAATTGATCTAAGTAAAGCGTGAATATTTTGTTCATTAAACTCATGAACACACCTGGTGCATTGGTTAGGCCAAATGACATCACTACGAACTCATAGTGGCCGTAACGGGTTCGAAATGCAGTCTTAGGAATATTTTCTTCCCGAATACGCAACTGGTGATACCTAGATCTGAGGTCTATCTTTGAGAAACACTTTGCCCCTCTGAGCTGATCGAAAAGGTCATCAATCTTAGGTAGTGGATACCGATTCTTAATGGTGACTCTATTGAGTTAGCGGTAATCAATGCACAACCTAAGTGTCCCATCTTTCTTCTTAGCGAATAAGGCTGGTGCTCCCCATGGGGACGTGCTTGGCCTTATAAATTCCTTGTCCAACAATTCTTGCAACTGTCTTTAGCTCTCTCAGTTCAGCTGGTGCCATACGATGTGGTGCCATTGAGATCGGTGATGTGCTAGGTTGTAGTTCGATGGTAAAGTCTACTTCTCGCTTTGGGGGTAGTCTTAGTAATTCCTCTAGAAATACATCAGTATACTTGCGTACCACACGAGGTAGCCCTAGTTCCATACGGTCTCTGTCTTCCAGAACTAAGCTGGCTAACCATCCAGCTAGGTGATCGTGCCACTTTGATTTTCGAAGCATCGGTGACAGGGAATCTTGTCTATCCCCCTTAAATTGGAATCGCGTTCTGTCCTCAGAGTAAGCAATCACCGTCTTTCGATAGCAATCAATGGTGGCTCTATAGGCTAATAACCAGTCCATTCCTAGGATAACGTCAAAGTCTGACATTTCCATGACTCGTAGGTCGCAAGTTAAACACAAACTGAAGACTCCTAGTTCACATAATTTGTATACGAGATCTACTCGAGTTTGACCTCCTAGTGGTGAGACGATACTCATAGGTGTTTCTAATCGTTCAGGCTTTAGTCCCAAAGTTGTAACACACGAAGCAGATATAAAAGAGTGTGATGCTCCAGAATCAAACAAGACTTGTACATAAGAGTTCATAAGAATAAGTATACCTTGAATCACTGAAGGATTTCCAGTATCTTCTCCTTCTTGGAGTGCAAAGACTCTTCCAGTGGCACCTTGATTTTGCCACCAAGGTCTCCTTGTATTGGCATCTCCTGGTTGTTGAGCCCTTGGTTGTCCTATATTCTGATTAATCGGTGGCTGACCTCTACTGGATTGGGAATTTTGCACAGCTCGCACTCCCTGAGTTGGCCCGCATTTGTTCCGTTGAGTGGCCCTTCCTTGATTAATGTAGTAGCCTGACCTTTGAGGACAGTTGTTCCTAAGGTGCCCTTCTTGGCCACATTCATAACACCTCCTAGCCCCTTCCCTACTACGTTGTTCAGGATTATACCCTTGCTATTGTTGTGCCCTACTAGCATAAGGTATCGAAGCAGCAGGGGTCCTATTGTTCCTTGAGGGTCCTCCGCTTCTTTGCTAGTTGGCTCTAGACTGCTGACCTTGAGTCCTTGCAGTGTCCATCTTCTCTCTTTCTAGAGCAAGAGCCCTATCTACTATCTGTGCATAAGTAGGTAGCTGCACTACGACTAGCTTGTCTCGGAGTCCCGAGTTGAGTCCCCATGTAGACGTCCTCGAACGTCCCGGGAGGGAATCTCGTTTTGTTCATTGGGCTCACTACAGTTCAGGACTCAATGTCACGGTCCTGTATCTAATCTTGCAGAGTGCAATGCAAGACCGATGAATCATCAAAGAGTCCAAATCCGACAAATCGTTTTTGAAAATAAATTTTTTGAAAGAAGTGCCAAACATGGACTACTTTGCCAGATACAGAGTCGCCACCTAAATATTTTGTTTTGGGGGAATTTAGGAAACCCTGACTCGTTGCCTAAGGCCACGTGTCCGTCATCACTAAAGTTGCCTCAGCTTGGGAACTTGGGTACGATTGGGGAAGATCACTTCGTGAGCACCCCCGCTCGCCCGATCAAAGATCGGCCTTTACTAACCATGATATCGAGTTTTGAAAACATTATGTGCTCTTATTCCGGTTTATTAGCCTAGAATTACTATGTGATGCGTGTAGCATACAAGTATAGACTGGGTCGCCTGAATTGGAATAAAACATCTCATGTTCGTTTTGAAAAACGGTTTGAAGGTGCTACTCGCAAGTAGGCTAAGACGTGGATTTTGCCACCCTCGGGTGGGCTTAGAAAATATGATTTTGCCATTCTCAAGTGGGCTTAAAACTCTCAATTAATGAATTGTTCCAATTCAAATAACCCAACCTTCACCCACAGGCATTCAGGCAGTTATATCATATAAGCACATAGCCTTATGGTAAGCATGTTATCATGGCAGTCACTCACACACATGCAAGGATGCTAAAGCATAAATACTTACTGAGTACTCCAAGCCAAAACAGAAACTAGTTAGTAATCAATGCATGATCCTAGTTCATGTTAAGATAGCTAATGCAACACATGCAAAATGCAACTAAGATAGACTCGGCTATTCTAAACATGGCATATGAAATGCAACAGGAAACATGTATTCAACTTGGAATTGAAATACAATGTAGTTAGTATGATGTGTCGAACCCGGTGCATGCAAGACAGATGAATGAATGCAAACATGCAAACATATAGATGCTAATTGAAACATACCCTAAACTAACCATCATAAGCTGGTAAAAAAAAGGGAGAAAGACGTGGAGTTAGAAGACATACATCACACACACGCACACTTATTACACAATTTCCCTTGCTTAGAGGGTCCGAATAAATAATACAGTCCGAATAAATAATTAACTACTCTAACTAATTAAATAACAAATTAACTAGGAAAGCGAATAAACTAGCATGTAAGCTATAAAATGGACTGCCTCAGCTCTTGTTCCGAATGATGAAAGATGCATGCGTGCTCGGGTCGCTTTGTCGGGAAATTCCTTGCGATGCCCCGATTTGCCTCTGTTTTGCAATTGATCCCGGAATATTGTACAAAGCTCTAGAAGGCTGCTGGTTTCTGGTTTACTGCAACTGGGGCATGGCAAAGTATTTTCACATATGTATGCACGACCACTCTCCCTGTCATTGCACAAGCTCTAGGGAGTGTAGACCTCGATCCTCGTGCCACCAATCACGCATCTCGATGCATGATGGCCGAGGAGTCAAATTGCACGACTTAATATGAAATGGATGCACACATAAACTCAACAAGGCCTAAACTCTATCATGGGTAATCCGGAGTGTCGGCGACCGAAAATTGAGACACGTTTCGTCACTTTGAGTACGAAACGTCCCTCGTTTTCCGTGTTTGGACTAACCCTACTCCAAACATAATGCAACAAGATAGCATACACAATGCGACTATCATGCAACCCTAAATGCAATGCAACCTAATCATGCTGGCATGCGAGGGATGATATGCAAATATGCAACTAGCATACACAATGCTATGAACTAAGGATGGCATACTCAATGCATACGAACCATATGGCATACACAATGTACATACGAAGACTATCATGCACAGATGAAGACTATCAACGGCATACATAATGCAATGGCCAAATATGCAACAACATGAACTAAATGGCATACACAATGTAAGATGGACTTAAACCAATGTGAGTGGACCTCAGCCACACTCAAATCAGTGGGCCAACACAACGAAATTAGGCAACAAAACACATGCGAATATGCACAAATGCAAGGAACCGAACCTAAGGTGCCCAATGCAATTCTATCAAAGCATGGCAAGGGATGAAATATGGCATACAAACACACATTTTTCAGCTCTGAAACATGATACACAATGGTCCCGAATCATGCAAATATGTCATACAATGCATGCTAGATGGCCCGAATACCGAAACTAGTGAAGTTCGTTACATTGGAGGTGCACAAAGCAATGCACAAATGGCAAAACCAACCCCAAACAGACCCTAGACAGGTCCAAGACAGTGGGAAAATAGCCTAAAAAGATGGCTCAACATACATAGAAATAAAGCTCATACAATGGTCCAAAAACGAGGCAAACTAGCACGACTCTCAAATGCATTTAAAGAGTGGAAAACATGGGAATATGGCATACATGTAAGCTCTGAAATATGATGCATAATGGTCCTAAAACATGGAAACACCTCAATATAAGCATGCAATAGGCCCCAAAACACAAAGCTAGGCAAGAGTATTGAACTACAACCATGCATAACAAGCATCATTCGACCATGAGGCATGAAAACAGAGCTAAGGCAGTCCAAAACATGCACCAAATCAGTTTAAGGCATGGCCAAAAAGTGCTAGATTCATAGACCAAAATAGCATGCAATACAAGCTAGTGAAAAGGGTTTACACTACAAGTATATGGAACATTCAAGAGGTCACTAAACCAGCAAAATTCAGAGGTATAAAATGCCAAATAAACCCCAAAAACCCATTGAAATATGGTCTATGCATGCACGAATGATATGTTCCTTTGATAGGCTATGAAGAAGGTCGTTCTATACATGCAAGATGGACACCCAATATGACAAAACCACCTCTGGACAGAGGTTATGCAGGCCCTAAAAGTCACAGAATAGGGCCTGAAACAAGCCTTGGAAGTATGCAAACATAGGCTCCTTTGTAAAGCCAAAAATGCTAGTAAACAAAACAAGGAGAGTGAGGGTCACCCCTCTCTGATTTTGGCGCTCAAAACAGCATATTAGCCACTGAAAATCTGCTGGATTTCAGTGGCTAAAAGGCCAAACAAAGGCCAACACAAATGCTCTAAGGCATGGCTCAAAACAAGGTAAAATGAAGCATGCAAGGAGATAGATGACCCCCAACGAAAAAAATGATCTTAAACAAACATGTTAAGGGCCTTAAAATAAGACTTTTTTCAGTTTATGACTAAGCCCAAAAATGCTTTCAAGTAAGGCTAATAGATGAAGCAAGATAAGGACCAAAAGAGGGAATAAGAGTGTTACCCTTGTAGCCAATGACTCCAGCAGCTTCTGGACCAAAACAGCAGCTCCTTGGCCTCTGAAAATAAGCTCCAAGATGCTTCAAGCAAAGGTGGAAGGGTTTGGCTAAGAGGTGGTAGGCAAAGGGCCAAGAACCAAGCTCTTTTGAGGCTTGGATGTAGAGATATAGAGGGAGAATGTATGGTGTATGCTCCAGCACCTTCTGAACCCTTGCAAAGGAATAAGAGGCCTTCCTTTATAGAGCTAAGGGTCTAAAGCTTCTTGGAGAAGCTTCAAACCAAGATTAAACATCCTCCATACACGTGTATGGAGAATGCAGCAAATGCCTCCCAGCTGGCACAGTTGGAACCAACTCAGGAAGACAAAACAGGAGGGAGTAGGCCGACCAGTTCAAGTGGTCGGCCGACCAGGTCAAGTGGTCGGCCAGTTACTTTTAGTGGTCGGCCAGCCAGGTCAAAAGGTCCAACTCAAAACAAGGTGGTCGGCAGCCTCATTTGGTGGTCTCCCAACTGAATGCAAGCTAGTGGTATGGTGGGAGACCAGTAAACGTGACTCAAAGATCAGGGAAACCAGTTTCTCGACAAGAAAACTGGCTGGAGGAAAGAGAAAAGTGGTCTCCAAGGAGAAAGCTGGTCTCCAAGGGTAATTGGTGGTCTCCACACTGAAACAAAGCCAGTGGTATGGTGGGAGACCAAGAATGTAACCCAAAGATCGGGGAGACCAGTTTCTAAGAAAATCGGTGGAGAGAGAAGTGGTCTCAGAGAATTCTGGTCTCCCACCTTGTTCCACCTTCCAAACATGGAAAACAAGGGTTGTGCCAAAATGAACCAACACGGATGCAAAACGAGGGTTCGGGGCCAAAACGCAATGGGTGCCCCAAAATCGATCATATAACGAAGGTGGCGTGCGACCACGGTGGTCTCAGACCTGATGTCCTCTAGAGAGAGGAAACAAGGTGTGTGCCAAAAACCGGAGCAAAAGGAGAAAGTTAAGCGGTCTCGAACCGAGGCGCACGGCTAACGGCTCCAAAAATCAGAAACTGGTCTCTAAACGGGAACAGTGGTCTACGACCTCTCTCTCCCTTCGAGATGGCCTACGAGACCTCTCCCTCCCTTCGAGAAGAGAAAACAGAACCTGGTTCGCAAACTGAGGCAAAGCACAACAGAGTCCCGAAGTCCGGAGGCAAGGCTCTCAGCCGAGACTCCGTAACCTCAGAACGAGCACAAAATGCATCATCACCGAGCGCTCAACCGGTGACGTCTAAGTCTTAAGGTCGGTCAAAAATAGGGTGTCTACACCCCACTCAAAGAACCTTACCTTGTCTGTTTCATTTGCCATTATAGCTGTGGCATGGCGAGAAAGGGCCTCAAACCGATTGACATACTCTGTCACAATCATGCCCCCTTGTTTCAGTTGGAGAAATTCTTGGATCATCTCTTGCCTCACCGAGTTTGGGAAGTACTTTTCCATAAACAATTCCTCGAACTGTCTCCAAGATAGTTCTGCCACTTGACGACTTTCCTTGATCATTGTCCACCAGAAATCGGCCTCCCCCTCGAAGAGAAATGAGGCGAGGGACACTTGGTCTTGCTCATTCTGAATTTCTAGCGTCTCCAATATTTTCTTCACTTGCCTTATCCATGCTTCCGCCGAGTAGGGATTGGGTTCTCCGAAAAATTTCTGAGGCTGGAGTTTTTGAAATTTCGCTATTAATTCTGCCTTGTTGTTTTCACACCTGGGTTGGTTTCTTAGTTCATTAGTAATTGCCCAAACGAAATTTATGACATCACTGTTAGTGGTGTTGTCGTTGTTGTTGTCATTGAATCCATTTCCCTTAGTTCTTCCTACCATTTTCTGCATGAAGGATATTAATTATTTATTATTAGCACGATCTAAGTATTTATTTAATTATTTATTTTATGCAAACAAGCATTCACTAAGTTTAACTAGAATTGAAACTTTTTATTGCAACAAAGGATCGGTTACATGACCAAAAATTACATTTATCACCAGATCGAGGGGATTATTTCACCCCATTTCATAACCACTATTAGACTAGGCTTTTACAATGAAATTCCAACAAAATTGTTTACCCGCCTAGTCTACCCTCTTCAGTCTTTCCTCCCCTAAAAAAAAAAACCATGGGTAGTGCTGATGCATTTGCCAGGCATGCTTCCAACTCTCATCATACAACCCATAGCACTTCCAACGGACTAACAGCTTAAGTCCTCTCATTCCCACATGTTGGCCCAAGATCCTTACAAGGACTTCTTCGTAGGTGAGTGGGTCGAAAAAGTCGACAGTCCCGTTCGTGGGTACGAGCTTTCTAGCTGGTGGGGTTGCCAAGAAGATGTCTCGTTGGTGGAAGAAATTGGTGTAATTGTCTTCCAGGGCTGGTGGTAGCGGTCCTACTTCATACATGGCCCTTGCCAACTCCCAGATAACTCGCACAGGCCCTAGATATTTGTCGTCTTCCCTTCGGTGTTTGCACTCGCAAGGTATTAGTGGTTCTAGCTTAACATACGCCTCTAGCCCTATCGGGAATGCCCCCATCTGCACTACATTCCCCGAGTCTGCTTCACCTTCTTCGAAGGCATATTCAATTGAGGAGATGGGGTCGGACTCAATGTCACTTCCCGCCCAACCAAACTCTTCTGGCAGAATGACGACCAAGGGTTCCACGACTTCCACTTCCTCGTCTACCTCTGCGTCTTCTTCGTCTAGCGGTTCTTCTTCTAGATATCCCTCCAGATCTTCCTCCTCAGGCTCGAGCTCCTCTTCATTCTCTTCATCCATCGTCTCCTCTTCCGGATCCTCATCCCAGTCCTCTTCCTCATGGACTGACTCTGAAGTTTCCGCCTCTACCTCTGGGTCGGTTAATAAGGGTTCTTCTTTAGATTCGGGATTCAAGAGCCAGTCCTCGTTATGAGATGAGCTTGACATTCTCAAGGAGAATACAACGTTATTACACTCTCAGTATGGTCTTAGGTCATCAAATGTTTTTAATTAAAGTGTAGCAAATGATACGTGCTTAAGCCTACCCAAGGTCTCAAGAGTTTCTAGACCTAAGCTCTGATATCATGTTGTGACGCCCCAAAATTTAAGGACATCATAATAAGATTTAGAACTTAAAATTTAATTTTCTTAATTAAGAACTCTTCTTTAATGTTGCCACCAAGTTTACCAACATCTATTAACTAACATCCTATAAATTAAAAGTTCTTAAGTTATAACTCTAAATAAACTTAAAACTTAGTCTTAGCATTAAAAAAAAAAATAAAACACAAATATAAAAAAATAAAACTAGGAAAATGATTCATGAAATCTTGGGCATTCTTCAAGCTAACCAAGGCTGAATGTTGCCTTGTAAGGCCTCGTCGCTTCCTTCGGTTTCTTCGATACCTGGCATAAAATGCCAGGGCAATGGGAATGCCAATGAGAGACGAGCTCAATAAGATACTACAACCCGAAAATATCCACCCCGATAATAATACTCACAAATAATAAATATTGTGGAATAACAGAATAACAAGCAGCATTTAACAAACATAACCGGAATGCTATTGGTTGAAATAT
The DNA here is from genome assembly GCA_025200525.1 of Camellia lanceoleosa. NCBI lineage: Eukaryota > Viridiplantae > Streptophyta > Magnoliopsida > Ericales > Theaceae > Camellia > Camellia lanceoleosa. The sequence continues at coordinate 93,816,091 of CM045762.1, forward strand.
TAACAATAGACAATAAAAACAATGGCAAGCGAAAGCAGTATTTCATAATAAGGAAAAATGTCAACTTTTCTTTTTAAATTCACATAGTTTGAGTTTAACAGGTAAGTTTAAATAACTCCCCGCGGAGCACTATTTCCACTCAACCGCTAAGCAATGGCCATGGGCAATTTTGACTCCCTCTTGGTCAAATATTCAAATGTTACTTAAGCACGTGTCATTTACTACACTTTAATTAAAAAAACATTCGATGACCTAAGACCATACTGAGAGTGTAACAACGTTGTATTCTCCTTGTAGGATGTCAAGCCCATCTCATAACGAGGACTAGCTCTCGGATCCCGAACTTGAAGAAGAACCCTTATTAACTGACCCAGAGGCAGGGACGGAAACTTCAGAGCCAGTCCATGAAGAAGAGGACCTAGATAAGGATCCAAAAGAGGAGACGATGGATAAAGAGGATGAAGAAGAGCCCGAGCCTGAGGAGGAAGATCCAGAGGAATATCCAAAAGAAGAATCGCTAGACGAAGAAGACGCAGAGGTAGACGCGGAAGTGGAAGTCGTGGAACCCTTGGCCGCCATTCCGCCGGAAGAGTTTGGTTAGGCGGGAAGTGACATTGAGTCCGACCCCATCTCCTTAATTGAATATGCCTTCGAAGAAGGTGAAACGGACTTGGGGAACGTACTGCAGATGGGGGCATTCCCGATAGGGCTAGAGGCGTATGTTAAGCTAGAACCACTAATACCTTGCGAGTGGAAACACCGAAGGGGGGACGACAAATATCTGGGGCCTGTACGAGTTATCTGGGAGTTAGCAAGGGCCATGTATGAAGTAGGACCGCTACCACCAACCCTGGAAGACAATTACACCAATTTCTTCCACCAACGAGACATCTTCCTGGCAGCCCCACCGGTTGGAAAGCTCGTACCCACGAACGGGACAGTCAACTTCTCCGACCCACTCACCTACGAAGAAGCCCTTGTAAGGATCTTAGGCCAACATGCGGGAATGGGAGGGCTCAAGCTGTTAGTCCGTTGGAAGTGCTATGGGCTATATGATGAGAGTTAGGAGAATGCCTAGCAAATACATCAGCACTACCCATGGCTTTTTGTTTGAGAGGAGGAGAGACTGAAGAGGGTAGACTAGGCGGATAAACAATTTTGTTGGAATTTTGTTGGAATTTCATTGTGAAAGCCTAGTCTAATAGTGGTTATGAAATGGGGTGAAATAATCCCCTCGGTCTGGTGATAAATGTAATTTTTGGTCATGTAACCGATCCTTTGTTACAATGAAAAGTTTCAGTTCTAGTTAAACTTAGTGAATACTTGTTCGTATAAAATAAATAATTAAATAAGTACTTACATCGTGCTAATAGTAAACAATTAATATCCTTCATACAGAAAATGACAGGAAGAACTAGGGAAAATGGATTCAATGACAACAACGACAACAACACCAACAGTGACGTCATGAATTTCGTTCGGGCAATTATTAATGAACTAAGAAACCAACCCAAGCATAAAAACAACAAGGCAGAATTAATAGTGAAATTTCAAAAACTCAAGCCCTAGAAATTTTTCGGAGAACCCAATCCCTACTCGACAGAGGCATGGATAAGGCAAGTGAAGAAAATATTGAAGACACTAGATATTCAGAATGAGCAAGACCAAGTGTCCCTCGCCTCATTTCTCTTCAAGGGGGAGGCCAATTTCTGGTGGACAATGATCAAGGAAAGTCGTTAAGTGGCAGAACTATCTCGGAGACAGTTCGAGGAATTGTTTATGGAAAAGTACTTCCCAAACTCGGTGAGGCAAGAGATGATCCAAGAATTTCTCCAACTGAAACAAGGGGGCATGACTTTGACACAGTATGCCAATCGGTTTGAGGCCCTTTCTCGCCATGCCATAGCTATAGTGGCCAATGAAACAGACAAGGTAAGGCGCTTTGAGTGGGGACTCAACTCAGGACTCCGAGACAAGCTGGTCGTAGTGCAGCTACCTATTTATGCACAGGTAGTAGATAGGGCTCTTGCTCTAGAAAGAGAGAAGACGGACACTGCAAGGACTCAAGGTCAGCAGTCTAGAGCCACCCAGCAAAGAAGCAGAAGACCCTCAAGGAACAATAGGACCCCTGCTGCTTCGATACCTTATACTAGGAGACCACAACAACAGCAAGGGTATAATCCTGAACAACGTAGTAGGGAAGGGGCTAGGAGGTATTATGAATGTGGCCAAGAAGGGCACCTTAGGAACAACTACCCTTAAAGGTCAGGCTACTACATTAATAAAGGAGGGGCCACTCAACGGAACAAATGCGCGCCAACTTAGGGAGCGCAAGCTATGCAAAATTCCCATTCTAGTAGAGGTCAGCTGCCAGCTAATCGGAATATGGGACAACTGAGGGCTCAACAACGAGGAGATGCCAATATAAGGAAACCTTGGGGGCAAAATCAAGGTGCCACTGGAAGAGTCTTTGCACTCCAAGAAGGAGAAGATACTGGAAATCCTTCAGTGATTCAAGGTATACTTATCCTTATGAACTCTTGTGTACACGTCTTGTTTGATTCTGGAGCATCACACTCTTTTATATTTGCTTCGTGTGTTACAACTTTGGGACTAGAGCCTGAATGATTAGAAACACCTATGAGTGTAGCCTCACCACTAGGAGGTCAAACTCGAGTAGATCTCGTATGCAAATCATGTGAACTAGGAGTCTCCAGTTTGCGTTTAACTTGCGACTTACGAGTCATGGAAATGTCAGACTTTGACGTTATCTTAGGAATGGACTGGTTATCCGCCCATAGAGCCACCATTGATTGCTATCTAAGACTAAGTTTTAAATTTATTTGGAGTTGTAACTTAAAAACTTTTAATTTATGGGATGTTAGTTAATAGATGTTGGTAAACTTGGTGGCAACATTAAGGAAGAGTTCTTAATTAAGAAAATTAAATTTTAAGTTCTAAATCTTATTATGATGTCTTTAAATTTTGGGGCATCACATCTAAACTCTGTGATACTCTCCTTAAACTCAAAGAAACATCTTAGGCGATTCATGGTGGGTAAAAAAAAAAAAAAAAAAAAAAAAAAAAAAAAGAGAAACGAATGGAAATTCAAAATCACAAGAAACAAATGAAAGGAAACAATCAACTTACAAGAAGACCAAATTGAAACTTCAGACTGTAGACAAAAGGAATATGTATAGACTTTTGAGAAAACGGTGAGCAAAGTAGTGAAGGGCAATGGACATCTCCTCAATTAATGTGTCAAAAGCAAAACGGCGCATGGAAAGACAAAATGACGAATGTCATCATTAAAATGAAAAAACAAAAAAGACGCATGTCGCTGGCAGAAGTAACAACTTAGGTCTCCATTTGATCGGCAGTGTTGTCTTCGGCAATCCTCCACAGATGAACGTCGAAAAGGGGCAATTATGAAAGGATAAAACATTGGCCCAAACCAAAGCCCAGCCAAGCAGGATGTCCCGAGGGAAAAGCCCAGATAGCCAAAAGGTCCGTTAGATAAGGGGACAATGTCACGTAACCAAAGCTAGAGTAAAATCACCTTTTAGAAAGAGATCTACAGAATGTATGGAAGCCCTTAGATCCATCCTTAATCAACGATGATGACAACAATTGTCAGAGATAAGGATGTAGGCATAGCCTACCAAAATGACACAATCATCTGATGATCTTAATCAGACAGATGAAGCATTCAACAAGTTGGCCACTAATATCTGACATAATCTAAGCCACCCACAGCAAGATGATCTAATGGTAATGGATCAAGACAACGTGGCCACTTGCCCGACTAAAGTCCAAAAGTAAGCAGAGCCCTCAAATCAAGATATTAACTCAACGACCGAGGCCCAAGATATTAATACTATAAAAAGAGGAATAAGAAAAAGTAAGGAGACAAACAATAGGTAACTAAGACTCCTTTCACAAAATACTATAGAGGTGTTTGTTGTGGAAAGATTGGGCATGGGATTAGACTATTAGTCCGGATGGACTAATAGTCCGTTGTTTGTTTCAAAAGTTTTGTTCCGGACTAATAGTCCCTCGGACAATTAGTTCCATATTTGCGGGACTATGGTATCCCATTGGGAAGAGGAGATGGTAGAAACCATAGGATAACTCATCCCATGAAATTAGTTAATAAAATTACATTTTTATCCTCTGGTATTTAATTATTTATTATATTTATTAAAATTTAATAAAATTTAAATATCTCAATTTAAAAATAAAATAATTTTATTTAATTTTTATTTTTGTTTTATTTATTTAATTTTTTTAAATAATTTTTTATAAATATTTTATTGATGTTTTATTTTAAAATTTTATTCATATTTTATTTTATTTCATTATTTAATTATTATTATTTAAAATTTTAATTAAAAAATAAAATATATTTTTATTGATATTTAATTTTAAAAAATAAATTTATTTAATTGTGCAAAAAATAAAATAAAATAAATTTTTATTTAATCTAACTAAAAATAATTAAAATATTAAAGCTATATTGTTATTACTTAGTAAATAATTGAAAATGATAAAATAATCATTTAAACATTTATCCTTCTCCATAATATCCCAAACAAACATTGAATTCACTAAAAATAGTCCAATCCAGACATCTAATACCATGACGAAACAAACATAGAATACAAATCTAGTCCAAGCAAATAGTCCGAAAAAATGTATCCTAAGACTAATAGTCCAATGGATTTATTTAAAATTTTAATTAAAAATAACATATATTTTTATTGATATTTAATTTTTTTAAAATAAATTTATTTAATTGTGCAAAAAATAAAATAAAATAAAATTTCATTTAATCTAACTAAAAATAATTAAAATATTAAAGCTATGTTTAATATTGCTATTACTAGTAAATAATTGAAAAGGATAAAATAGTCATTTGAATATTTATCCTTCTCCATAATATCCCAAACAAACATTAGATTCACTAAAAATAGTCCAATCCAGACATCTAATCCCATGACTAAACAAACATAGGATACAAATCCAGTCCAACCAAATAGTCCGAGTACAAGGTATCCTAGGACTAATAGTCCGATGGATTACAATCTCCCATTATCTAGTCCATCCAAACAAACACATCCTATATTGTCGATTAGCATTCTGACTTGATCGTCAGAGGTTCCTCCCGACCATCTCTGGTCAGGAGTGATCACTGACGAATTGATTTCTCTTTGCAGAATAAAAGAAGGGACACTCCATCTCACTTTCCCTATGGAGAATATTTCTACCTTCTACAAAGCATAGTCCTCAAAAAAAAAGAAAAAAAGAAAAAAAAAAAAGCAGCAAATTCTTCAAATCAACACAAAAAAATAACATAAATAAATAAAATAAAATAAAATAATTAATTTCAAAAAGTAATTAGGACACCAAAAAATAAATTTAAGACAGAGCTAAATATTGAAATTTTAATTCTTATTACAAGGACATTACACATTAAACCTTAAAATAAAATATTATTCTTTTTGTCATGATACACTTTAATCACTTATACATATTTTTTATATTCAAGTCTCTTTATCTTCTTCTTCAAGTTTCAATTATTTTCTCTTTATTTTCTTCCTCACTTCAAAAGTCTAATTTATTCCACTAAAATTCACCATTATTATCAACATCATTGGTCATTTAGCTAGGGAATAAAATTGTATTACAAAATTTTTTAAAATAGAGTGTTCAACCAAAATATTAGGATGCATTTAGAGCCACCCATCAAAAAGCCTTCGGTGCCCTGACAATGTGTTACCAAATGCAAAATAATTTCATTTCCACCCAAAACAAAAACTGACCACTTTTAGAAATAAATTCAGAGAGAAATTTTGACAAATTGTCAAATTTGACATTTTTATTAATTATTAGACATTTTCGGATCAACTACAATCACCTCTTCTGATAATTAATCACATAATTTTGATATAATTATATTAATCTCCTTTTTGATATTGTTGAAGTTACCAAAACTAATGCCAATGGCAGACAGGCAATGAAATAAATAAAAATAAATTTACATTATAGTAGAAAAAATATAATAATATTATTTTTCTCATTCATACGACTAACGAATTATTGGTAAAAAAAGTGCAAGTATTGTGTAAATTAGAACCTTGACGAAGGTCAATATAATTATGTTAAAAATATGAGACTTAACTGTATTTTCTTTAAACCTTATGAGGGGAGCGTAATTTTCCCTGTATTTTATGATCCAATAGTGGTTAGAAAGATGAGATGATGGTTGCGCCAAAAATAACACAAGCATTGTAGCAAGGCTGACAAATTTTGGTATTTTGTACTGTAGTATATAGCAAAAATTTGGGAATGGCATGCTCAATTTGGCATTTAGAATTGAAGACGTTCTAAACATATGGCATATGAGCAAATCTGTGTTCGTATTCGCAACATAATGTAATTCTTGATGCATTGGTTAGGAGAGGCAAAAAAATAGTTACAACTAGTTCACAAAAAGCGAAAAAAGTAAAATCTTACAATAAAGTGTTTAAATACTCACTTATTGTAGTGTATTTCAGGTGTGGATACAGCTTTGTCCCATCCACCCCACCAGATGACTCTATATCGAAATACGTATGATCCCCTTTTACAAATGCGGAATATATGAAAACCATGTCCATGTTGTCCGGATAAGGAGTCTCTGAAAAATGCAACAAGCGACTCAGTCAAGCATGGAGAAATACAAATTCATGCAGACCCCTCTATCTAATCATTTATCTCATCTATTCAATCATTTATCATATCTAATCCCATTAGTACAAGTTATCCCCACAATCCTATTAATAATCCCATCTGACAATCAAACGAGGCCTTTGTGTATAATAGATACACATTATCCACACTAGTGACATACCTTTAATTTTCTTGAGAAGCTCCTCCTCTGGCACATAAATCTTTTCAAGCTTCTTCCCAATCTTACTCTCCCAAATCTCAACCAGCTCATTCATGGAGTAAACATTTCCTCGAGGCCTCAGGTGAAGCACCTTATTCAATGTGCGTGGATCATCCACAGCACTGATGGTGAAGGAAGCAACATCACTTTCCTTCATGAAAACACCTGCAGAGGATGAAACGAAAAGGAACAAAATTTTGCTGAAATTTTCTAGTTTCTGAAGATTATGAGACCTTGGTGTCCCACCAAGAAAGTGAAATGAACCCAAGGTAAATGTTGATTAACAGACCTTTTGCATTTTTATCTCCAAAAATCTTGACTTTGTCCCTTGGAGGGGACTTTAGGCCTGGCTGAACTATTGATGGAAGTAAGTAGCTCATGAAGAAGTTACAACAGATGTAGGTGTATGGAATGCCTTCTGCTTCTACAAGACATCGAATTTCTGCTTTCCTCGCATAGAAGTTGTGGTCAAGGCCAGATATTCGAGTTTTACATGGATCCACTCCAAATTCAGATGGAATGAACTTCTGCAATAATTCAAGTTAGTAGGTACCTCATTTGAGAAGAAGAAAAAAACAATGGTGCATAATGAAAATTTCCATTTATCTCCCCAGAACTATAAACCTCAAAGAATAAATAAGTCCAATTCATTTTGTAGGAGATTCCCTTAATGGTCTAATTCATGCATAACTATTTTCTACATAGTGAATACTTTTGAAACATGAATAATTACGAAGAAGGTTAACCAAAATTTATTTAAAAAACAAGAAAACTTATCACTCATGCTTTGGGTGAAAAAAAGGGAATGTGGTATGATCCTCATAAAGATTGTTGCCGTAAATCTGAATTTAAATAAAATTAAAATAGCCTCATATAAATTTTTTGACCATATATATAATTACAAAACAATGGAAGCAAAAATAAATAAATAAATAAATTCCGAGTAATGCAAGTTTGTGCATCATATACTCTTTACATACTAGATTTTATTATGAGGATGAACTAAGAATACATGAGAAATGCCTAAATTTAAGTAAAACAGAAAAGCACTTGGGTTCTTCCTTCTCTTCCTCGCACCAAACTTGTATCTACGACCTATCACACCTAGGAAGTACCATAGAACAATACTTTCATAAAATGAGTATGATTGATATGATAATACTTAGATGAATGCCTTGTACAACTAAAATATATAAAATTAAAAATGAACATACTTGTGAAATGCTATAAATAATACCAATTGAAGATCAGTTGAGAGATTACACGCCAAGATGATTTGGTAATGAACAATGAAAATCTATAGAAGCAATAATTGTAAGGAAAAAAAAGAAAAAGAAAAAGAAAAAAGATATGATCACCAAGAAATGTTAGGGGAAGGGATAACATAAACTAATAGACTATGAAGCACGGGTGCGGATACAGATACTGGTATGAATACGATATGAGTATGCCGATACAGCAAGACCTAAGCAAAATAGGATACGGGTATGACTGGGGTACATTAATAAATTTTTATTTTTTATAATATATAGTTTGAGATTCAATCCATAAATCAAAGTTCAATACCAAAACTAAAAAGAGACATTAGAAAACTAAAATAGAAATCATAGTTCAACAATACCAACACCAAAGCAAAGCGTATAAGCTATTTTAATGTCATTAAATAAGAGAAATTACAAAACAAAGTTTTATTCCAAAAGCAAGTTAAACAAAATTTAAAAACTTAAAACTTCAGTTTTCACTTCCATCAATTTCGTCATTGAATAATACATCCTTCATTTTTGACACATCAAGTAAAAGATTTACAATTTCAAGTAAATAAGAACTCTTTAATAAATTAAACATATCCCCACCAATGTCCCATACCTTGGTATACTCCTGATATACCCATGAATTACCCATCAAGTACCCATCGAGTATCCAACTGCCAAAGAATATATAAAGAATATCCGGTACATATTTCGAGTACCTAATTAGTATGTAACCCTATCGGTACGAGTACCAATACCTAGTACCAGTACGGCGACATTTTTGGACTACCATGCTTCATACTAATAGGGATGTGGTAAAAAAAAAGAAAAAGAAAAAAGATTTATTTAATTTGACCGAACATATAAGTCTTGACCAAGCAAAATGGCAAAATATAATTTATGTAGCCCACCCAATTGATTAGAACAAAACCTTAGTTTGGTTTGGTTTGATTTGATTTATAATTAGGTCCTGAAGTTCTCAAAGCATCAAAGAACAAAAAAAAAACTCTTAAAACTAGCCAGATATATATATATATATATATATATGTTGAAATAGAGAGCAATGTGCGTGAGGAAATGGGAAAGGGAGAAGAGAGGGATGAACCTTGACGCACCCAGCTTGTTTGATAGCTGAAATGAGAAGCTTCTGGAGGAGGACCTGCTTGGACGAAACAGCACAAATCACGACATCCACTTGCTTGATGGCTTCTATGAGCCTTGTTTCATCTTCTAGGGAACCCTATAATTAAAATTCTTTTGAGGACTACTACAATCACAGAGATACAAAGATGTGATTTATTAGAGAGAGAGAGAGAGAGAGAACCTTGAGAAGTGTGGCGCCGGAATCGGAGAGGGTTTGAAGCTTGTGAGATTTGTGGAGATCGGTGAAGGATTCATCTCTGATGAGGGCAAATGTGGGATGAGAAGATCGGAGGCTGGCTTTGGCAATTTCAAACCCTAGTTTTCCCGTCCCTCCCACTATCAGTATCCTACTCTTCTTCTCCATCGTTTCTCTCTCTCTCTCCCTCTCTCTCTCTCCCACGCCCCGGATCATCCAACCCAAAAGGATTAAAGCAAGGTGATTGGTGAAAAGTTATAAAGAAAGGCTCCGTTTGTTTTGGGAGACAAAATGGAGGAGATTGATAGTGAGGGGATTAATAGTGAGGGAATTGTTAGTGAGGAGATTGATAATGAGGAGATTAGGCATCCGGATCCTCTAGAGTGATCCTCTAGAGTGGATGATCCGACAGCTGTGGTTAGGCTTCACCAAAACGACGTCGTTTTGGTGAGGATTTTCAAAAAAAATAAAAAAATAAAAAGAAAAACCAGATTCGGGGATTCAAAGGAGGGATTTTGGGTTTCCCTCCATTTGTATACACAGGACTATACAGACGGCGGGTAGAATCAAAGAAAGAACGAGAGAGTGAAGAAGAGTTGGCCGTCGCGAAGAGCTTCATGTCGCCCCACCGTCGCCGCCGTCCTGCTATCGCCACCGCCGTGGCCGTTGCCCCTGCTCCAACCGTTGTCAAGCCATTTGCCCCTGCCCCTGCAATATATAGGTGATTGTATTATATATATAATTTTATGTTGAAATCTTGCTGAAATCTTGCCTTTTTTGCTGAAATATTGTTGACATAATTAGCTTCACACAAATGTTGCTTCAATCTTGCTGATATATGTTGCTCAATCCCTCTGATAATAGATGTACGGGGAACAAATATCCTTTGCTTTTCGTACTCCTTGCGCTCTAAGCTTCTCTTGACGGCGTCTATCTCTGCAACACAAAGACGGTGAGCTGCCCGGCGGTGGTGTGCCGGAAAGACCCTCCGACGATCAAGTCAGTCCACTTGAGGAGGAAGAAGATTATGAGAGAGTGATTGTGGAGGAGTCAATTGGCTTACCTCTTACGCTCGTCTTCCTCCATGTTTCTAGGCTGGCCATGCAGTCTCGAGATTGTGCGCGCACTACCTCTGCTGTCCTTCCCTGGACAAGTGGCAGTGCTCGCCTCTCACCACCTTACACGTGTAAAGGCTTAGTCCTTTCACCAGTACACACAGAACTGTCCAACGGTATTGAAGCGTGCGTGTAGCAGATGTCCTCTCCCTCACGCCATTGGCCCAGGTGGCACTCCTAATCGGGGTACCACGACCGGCCTAACACTTATGAGAAATTGCCATCACATGCACCTAACCGTGCTATGGGCCACCGGCTTGTGACTTGGGATTAGGCAAAAGCCTGACCACCTCGGCCGAACTATCCTTGACCGGTTCATCATGATCAACCAGTTGCAAGGCATGCCGGCCTCCAACCGTTCTATCTCCAATCTCGGTCACACAAAGTCATCTTTATTGATTGATCGGTCCAGGGCGTACCGGCCCTGATTGCACCCACGGTGTAGCTCGGGCTACCTCTTAACTCGGTCGTCATCCGCTAACTTGAGCTCCGCCCAATACGTGCAATCACAGCACGGCTGGGCAAGAGCATGTCAGACCGGTCAACATCTCCGACCGTGCAAGTCAGGCCGAGTCAATAGAGGACTTTGCTCGGCGTCATGTAGTCCGTCAAGCCTGACGTTGTATCAACTTCGGCGTCTTGCCGATGCAAATCTTCCCTCTCAATTGCCCCTTAATTCCGTCCGCGCAAGCGTGACTGGAATTACATTACGAGGCCGGGCCAGAATTTTTGCTCGGTGATCCGCTTCGCTCAGTTTATGAATTCGTAAGCGAGCAAGGTCCGCTACGCGACTTCCTTCTTGGAGAGCAAGATCAGCTCGGCAAGGAACACCAAGGTCGGCGAGCTAGGTCCGCTCGGCGATTTACTTCTTGGCGAGCAAGATTAGCTCGGCAAAGAACTTCAAAGAAGGCGAGCAAGGTCCGCTCCGCGACTTCCTTCTTGGCGAGCAAGATCAGCTCGGCAAGGAACACCAAGGTCGGCGAGCTAGGTCCGCTCGACGATTTACTTCTTGGCGAGCAAGATTAGCTTGGCAAAGAACTTCAAAGAAGGCGAGCAAGGTCTGCTCCGCGACTTCCTTCTTGGCGAGCAAGATCAGCTCGGCAAGGAACTCCAAGGTCGGCGAGCAAGGTCCGCTCGGTGACTTGCCTCTTGTCGAGCAAGATTAGTTCGTTAAGGAACACCAAGGTCCGCGAGCAAGGTCCGCTCGGCGACTCGCATCTTGGCGAGCAAGATCATCTTATCAAGGAACACCATGGTCAACGAGCAAGGTCCGCTCGGTGACTCGGTTCTTGGCGAGCAAGCTCAGCTCGGCAATTAACACCAAGGTTGGCGAGCAAGGTCCGCTCGGCGCCTTGTTTCTTGCCGAGCAAGATCAACTCGGCAAAGAACTCCAAGGTCGGCGAGCTAGGTCCGCTCGGCGACTTGCTTCTCCGCGAGCAAGATCAGCTCGGCAAGGAACACCAAGGTCGGCGAGCAAGGTCCACTCGGCGCCTTGCTTCTTGGCGAGCAAGATCAACTCGGCAAGGAACTCCAAGGTCGGCGAGCTAGGTCCGCTCGGCGACTTGCTTCTTGGCGAGCAAGATCAGCTCATCAAGGAACACCAAGGTCAGTGAGCAAGGTCCGCTCGGCGCCCTGCTTCTTGGCGAGCAAGATCAGCTCGGCAAGGAACTCCAAGGTCGGCGAGCTAGATCCGCTCGGCGACTTGCTTCTTGGCGAGCAAGATCAGCTCGGCAAGGAATACCAAGGTCGGCGAGCTAGGTCCGCTCGGCTACTTAGCTTGGCGAAAGCAAGATCATTTCGAGAAGGAACACCAAGGTCGGCGAGCAAGGTCCGCTCGGCGCCTTAGCTTGGCGAGCAAGATCACTCGACAAGGACCTCCAAGGTCGGCGAGCTAGATCCGCTCGGCGACTTGCTTCTTGGCGAGCAAGATCAGCTCGGCAAGGAATACCAAGGTCGGCGAGCTAGGTCCGCTCGGCCACTTGCTTCTTGGCGAGCAAGATCAGCTCGGCAAGGAACACCAAGGTCGGCGAGCAAGGTCCGCTCGGCGCCTTGCTTTTTGGCAAGCAAGATCAGCTCGTCAAGGAACACCAAGGTCGGCGAGCAAGGTCCGCTCGGCGACTCGGTTCTTGGCGAGCAACTCAGCTCGGCAATTAACACCAAGGTCGACGAGCAAGGTCCGCTCGGCGCCTTGCTTCTTGGCGAGCAAGATCAACTCAGCAAGGAACTCCAAGGTCGGCGAGCAAGGTCCGCTCGGTGACTTGCTTCTTGGCGAGCAAGATCAACTGGGCAAGGAACTCCAAGGTCAGCGAGCTAGGTCCGCTCGGCGACTTGCTTCTTGACGAGCAAGATCAGCTCGTCAAGGAACACCAAGGTCAGCGAGCAAGGTCCGCTCGGCGCCCTGCTTCTTGGCGAGCAAGATCAGCTCGGCAAGGAACTCCAAGGTCGGCGAGCTAGATCCGTTCGGCGACTTGCTTCTTGGCGAGCAAGATCAGCTCGGCAAGGAATACCAAGGTCGGCGAGCTAGGTCCGCTCGGCCACTTGCTTCTTGGCGAGCAAGATCAGCTCGGTAAGGAACACCAAGGTCGGCGAGCAAGGTCCGCTCGGCGCCTTGCTTCTTAGCGAGCAAGATCAGCTCGGCAAGGAACTCCAAGGTCGGCGAGTTAGATCCGCTCGGCGACTTGCTTCTTGGCGAGCAAGATCAGCTCAGAAAGGAACACCAAGGTCGGCGAGCAAGGTCCGCTCGGCGCCTTGCTTCTTGGCGAGCAAGATCAACTCGGCAAGGAACTCCAAGGTCGGCGAGCTAGGTCCGCTCGGCGACTTGCTTCTTGGCGAGCAAGATCAGCTCGTCAAGGAATACCAAGGTTAGCGAGCAAGGTCCGCTCGGCGCCCTGCTTCTTGGCGAGCAAGATCAACTCGGCAAGGAACTCCAAGGTCGGCGAGCTAGATCCGCTCGGCGACTTGCTTCTTGGCGAGCAAGATCAGCTCGGCAAGGAATTCTAAAGTTGATTAAAACCATCAACAAACCTCTTGCCGAGTAAAATCCATCCGATAAGGAACTTTGATCTTTCCATCAAAATGATCGTTAGTTGCCCCTAGGTCCGCACTGAATCCGCTTGGCGAGGCAAACATACAATAATTCTCAAGAAAATAGTTTACTTGTTTCATTGTGCCAATGGCAAAAAGGGGTTACAGAAACAGAACCAAGAACAAAACTTTAGATTGGCAGAGCTTGATGTTCTAGAAATGGATCGGTCATTTACAAACTGTGATTTTTATGCCCCTTTTCCTCGGTCTTCTTCTTCCAAAAACCGAACTCCCTATATCTCTTCCATGGTGGTTTACGTGGTCATCATCTTGTTCTCTATTACCGGACTCGCTGTCACGGTAGCAGCGATTGCATCGTCTTCGACTCGGATGTGCTCATTAATGCGTCGCATAAGCAACTCCATGGTCGACGGTTGATTCATTGTGAGCGAGTCTCGCAGCCTATGCTTGACTGGGAGACCACGCTTGTATTGGGTAATCGCTAGATTGGTGGGGCAGTCGAGGATCTCATTGTAGGTTTCCCAGTACTCCGCATTGTACGCCTTCAACGACCATCTAGACTCCATCTTGACGCCCAGGAGATGGTCGACCTCCTTCGGCGTTCGAGTGTTGGTTTTGAATCTGGTGACGAAGGCTTCCGCTAGTTGCTGCCACCCCCCAATACTCCATTCCGGGAGCCTTTCGAACCACTTCAAACCCAGCTCTCCCAAGCTTGCTGGGAATATGAGGCACATCAGGGCGTCGTTGCGCCGGTGGCCAGCCATCACTTGCCGGTAATAACTCACATGCATGTACGGATCCGTCTTGCCATCGTACAAGGTGAACTTTGGCTGGTGGAATCCGACGGGCAGTGGTGCGCTCTCAATCTCTAGGGACAACGGCATGGTCAGAAGTCGCCCGACTCTTTGTCCTCCAAACAAGGGCTATCAATCGAGCCGGCATTACCACCTCTTTACTACAACGAATCGGGCGCTCAACCTTTGCACGCCACTCTCTGAGCCTCCACCAAGGCTCTCCTCCAATACATCCCTCAAGTCCTTGGAACGTGTGGAAAATGAGGATCGCGACGTCGGCGTCGGGCGTGAGGGATGGTAGGTTCTGTCGCGAGAGAGGGACCTGCCTTCTCTTTGGTCGGAATCTCCAACCCCATAGTTCCTGGTGATGGAGATAGAGTGAGTCCTCCTCTGGCGACGACTACTAGAACGAGGGGAGGGGGTGCGCTCACTGAGGTTGCCCTCTCCAGCAACACCCTTCCCCTTAATCTGGCGCTTCAGCAGCTCCATTTCTGCCGCCATCTTGCGAATGAGGGCGTCTTGGTCTTTGAGTTTGTGCTCCAGGCGCTGCGTACGGGACTCCCCCCGGTGTCGGCGGCCTTTTGGGCTCTGCGAACGATCTGAACTCCTTCCACGTTTGTCTTGCGTACCTCGCGAGGAAGTTGCCAGACCCGCCAAAGCTGGGACATTCGGGGGGCCTTCTCTCCTCCGGACATACTCTGGAGTGACATCATCGACGACGAACAGCGGAACTTCGTCGTTGTTGGCCATGGAAATGGTCGAAGAAGCTCGAAGAACAAGAATTGAATATTAAAGACTTCCCACAGACGGCGCCAATTGTACGGGGAACAAATATCCTTTGCTTTCCGTACTCCTTGCGCTCCAAGCTTCTCTTGACGGCGTCTATCTCTGCAACACAAAGACGGTAAGCTGCCCGGCGGTGGTGTGCCGGAAAGACCCTCCGACAATCAAGTCAGTCCACTTGAGGAGGAAGAAAATTATGAGAGAGTGATTGTGGAGGAGTCAATTGGCTTACCTCTTACGCTCGTCTTCCTCCATATTTCTAGGCTGGCCATGCAGCCTCGAGATTGTGCGCGCACTACCTCTGCTGTCCTTCCCTGGACAAGTGGCAGTGCTCGCCTCTCACCACCTTACACGTGTAAAGGCTTAGTCCTTCCACCAGTACACACAGAACTGTCCAACGGTATTGAAGCGTGCGTATAGCAGATGTCCTCTCCCTCACGCCATTGGCCCAGGTGGCACTCCTAACCGGGGTACCACGACCGGCCTAACACTTATGAGAAATTGCCATCACATGCACCTAACCGTGCTATGGGCCACCGGCCTGTGACTTGGGATTAGGCGAAAGCCTGACCACCTCAGCCGAACTATCCTTGACCGGTTCATCATGATCAACCGGTTGCGAGGCATGCCGGCCTCCAACCGTTCTATCTCCAATCTCGGTCACACAAAGTCATCTTTATTGATTGATCGGTCCAGGGCGTATGCATCGATCGCACCACGGTGTAGCTCGGGCTACCTCTTAACTCTCGTCATCCGCTAACTTGAGCTCCGCCTAATACGTGCAATCACAAAGACGGGCAAGTAAGAGCATGTCGAATCGGTCAACATCTCCGACTGCAAGTCGGTAGAGTCAATAGAGGACTTTGCTCGGCGTCATGTAGTCCGTCAAGCCTGACGTTGTATCAACTCGGCCGTACTGCCCGATGCAAATCTTCCCTCTCAATAGATATATATATATATATACGTCAATGTGAAGCTCTCCCATCTCTGTAGCTATCATTATATGTACATTATACATTATATATATGTTGCCTTTTTTTTTGTTTTTCTTGTCAACATTTTGTAATGAATATCTGAAAAAAAAAAAATTTTAATCTCCTGTTTGGGGATTTCAATCTGAAAAAAACATTTTGTTGTGATAATGATGAAAAACATTTTTTTCCTGTCAACATTTTGTAATGAATATCTGACAAAATTTTTTTTTCATTTGAAGATCTCCTGTTTGGGGATTTCAATTATTCTGCTTGTTGAAGATTGAAGATTGAAACATTTCAACTCAGACTTACTTCATTATTATTGTTAGGTGATAGTTTGATAGTTCTACATATTATTGTTGTTTGATAGTTCTACATATTGCGAAAATCAGAATTTGCAATATCAATCTTTCTAGTTCTACATATCAATCCACTTACTTCATTATTATTATTGTTTGATAGTTCTACATATTGCGAAAATCAGAATTTGCATGTGGATTGATTTCTTTACTTTGGACTTCTGAAGTACATTTTCCATCTCTTGTGAAAATTAGCAATCTTTCCATTCTGTATAATTTGCATATATATAATGTGTATACAATATCTGTTTTCATTATCAAGTTATGTGCGCATTATTGTATTAGCTGATAAACAAAGCCTTCTATTTAGGTCATTGGTAGTATAAAATGTGGAAGTTATTATTTGAAGTTTGCAATGTACTCAAGAACTCACATCCTGTTTTTTTATCAGATATTCATTAATCAAAATTTTTTTTTTGACATTAATCATAGCCCAAATTCCATTCATATATAAATGGCATCAACTCTTTTTATTTCTCTTTTGATAAAGTTTGACCCTCCTCAAATAAAGTTTATTTGACATAATTTACAGTTTTTATGCTAATATTGAGCACTTTTTAATTTTTTAAGTGACTTGGCACATTCAGATGGAACCTAACAATCATGAGAATGACGGGGGTGAGTGTGATTGGAAGCCTAGAGTTCGCATGACGTTTGCTACAGAACAAGAAGCTTATGATTTCTACAATACTTATGGAGGAAGGTTGGGTTTTAGTATTAGAAGGGGTTATGTAAACAAGAGCAAAGACGGGCAAATCACTTCAAGGCAATTTGTTTGTAATAAGGAGGGATTTCGGGTTGTCGACAAGCGAGATTCATTAACAAAAAATCTTAGGCAGGAAGTGAGGACTGGTTGTCAAGCCCGACTTGTCATAAAGTGGGATAAGAATATGCAGAAATTTTTTGTTAGTGATTTTGTTGAACAACATAATCATATCTTTGTACCAACTGAATGTACGCATATGTTACCATCCCAAAGGAAGATATCTGCATCACAGGCAACCGAAATAGATTTAGCGAAAAATTTCGAATCCGTCTTAATCTTGCATTTGAGCTCATGGGTAATGAAGTTGGTGGAAGGAGTCACTTGGGTTCTAAAGCTGGACCAAAAAAATTATTTGAGAACGAAGAGGCAAAACAGTTTAGCATATGGGGAGGCAGGTAGCATTTTGCAATATTTTCGTGACAAATCATTGGAGAATCCATCTTTTTTTTACTCGGTCCAATTAGATAACGAGGAGCAGATTACAAACATATTTTGGGCCGATGCTCAGATGATCATGGATTATGGGCAATTTGGTGATGTTGTCACTTTCGACACTATTTACAAGTTAAATAATGCACATAGACCATTTGCGTCTTTTGTTGGATTGAACCATCATAGGGAAACCGTGGTATTTGGTGCAGCTTTGATGTATGATGAGACTGCCGATTCTTTCGTGTGGCTTTTTAGAAGATTCTTGGAGGCAATGTCAAGTAAGGGTCCAAAAACAATTTTTACGGATCAGGATGCTGCAATGGCTAAGGCCATACCTATTGTCATGCCTAACACAACCCACCGCCTTTGCACTTGGCATTTGATGCAAAATGCATTAAGGCATGCAAATTCTATCTTCAAAGATAAGGCGATGAAGGATAAGGGGATGTAGAGTGTTTTATACACGTTTATGTACGACATTGAGGATGAGGAAGAGTTTATGTTAAAATGGGAGGAAATGCTTGACAAGTATGAAGTAAGAGATAATCATTGGTTGAAGTTAACATTTGGGGTGAAGGAAAAATGGGGTTGGCCATATGTTAGAAATGCATGGGGTGCGGGAATGAGTAGCACCCAACTTAGTGAATCCTTTAATGCTTTCTTGAAGGATTTCATTCAGTCTGATCATAACTTAATGCAATTTTTCATGCATTTTGATCGAGTTCTGTCTGAGAAAAGATACAAAGAGTTACAAGCCGAATATGCTCTATGCCAAAAGTTACCTAGGGTGAATATTAAAGTGAAGATTATGGAGCAAGCTGCAGATGTTTACACAAATAAAATTTTTGAAGAATTTCAGGATGAGTATGTCAAGTCCCTTGAAGTCAACATTGAAGAAATTGAAAATGATGGTGACAATACCGTTTACATGGTTCTTGATAGTGATGGTATAAAGGTGAGGAAGGTGAGGCAGGGGTGTGATGATTCGGTCACTTGCAATTGTAGGAAGTTTGAAATGAAGGGCATTTTGTGTAGTCATTGTTTGAAGATCCTTAGAGAAAGACTGAAATTCAAAGAGATTCCTTCACAGTATATTCTGAAGAGATGGACTAAAAAAACAAGATCTGAAAATGTGAAAGATAGGTGTGGGCATGATATTCAGGTTGATGTAAGATTGCATCAAACTTCACGTTATAGGTCATTGATGGCAATATTCAGATCAGTAGCGTGTAGAGCTTCTGAAAGTGAGGAAACATATAATTTGACGGTCGAGAAAGCGGATGAATTAATTGCAAACATTGAAACCATGTTAAGCACAAAATTCAATATGCCTTGTTCAGATACTATTCAACAAGAAAGCCCCCCCAATGCATGCCCCGAAAGCTTTGAAGTGGATGGTGTAACGGATAATAATGTAGTCCAAGCAAAAGGACTCAAGAGAAAAGAGTGCACTAGCAAGGGACGAAGGCGGACAAAAGGTGGTTTGGAGCTTGCCTTGGCAAAGAAAAATAAAACAAGTTCACATAATGCTTCTCAAACTTCCATGTCTGTTACGCCTCAAACTCCTCCCTTATTTTCGGCAAGTGCTCCTGAAGCACCTCCCTTATGTCCTGAGTCGGCTCCTTTATTTTCAAGTGCTCCTCAACTTCGTCCATTCTCGCCGAGTGTTCCTCAAGTTAGAGCTGCTTCGTCTCAATTTATGTATCCCGCCTATGATGTAAGTTGGTTAAATGAAAAGTTTTAGTAGGGATTTGTAGGTGACTATTATGATTTTAATGTGATATGTGTTTGTTATTGTTGCAGCCAAATTTTCTTCATCACAATATGCATTTTTCAATGCCAGCAATGTATTCCGGCCATGGAACCTATCAAGCATTGCTTAACAATGCCAGTAGTTATCACTCGCAAGCTTCAAATAGTCCCGCATGTAGTGAAGTAATATATTTTTCACCTTTCATCTTTTATTTTGTCATTCATTCATTCAAAGTTCCATTTTATTTTATGGTTCCTTTGATGTAATATTATTTTTTTTTTTGTAGCTACTATATGGTTGTGGTCGTGGGCGTGGCCGTGGGCATGGGCATGGGGATGTGGATCACACGCCAACATCTTAGCGATATTTTCTTTTGGGATTTTTGTGAAATTTTTGTTGGATATGTAATACTCAAAACTTGGGTTCTTGGGAATTTGTCATGTTTCTTGGTACTAAAATTTTATTTATACTTTGTTTTTGTACCCCCTTCCTTTGTGTCTGAATATATGCAACTTAACTAATTAGACAAAGCAGAGTAGAGCTTGGCTCATTTGTTTATTTTAGACAAAGCAGAGCTACCTTTGCTTAGTATACCTGTATGATTTGAACAGAAAGCAGAGCTTGGCTCATTTGTTTATTTTAGCTATGGAGGTTTGCAACACTCTGTGGAGGACATTGTTTTTAATCTTGACAGTATCAAAGTTTGATTGTGGTTTGTAGGTTTGCAGGTTTTGTCTAGTTCTGCAACTCTGTGTGGGTTTGGTTTTGCTGGTTTGGATGTGGTGCAACTCTGTGATACTGGTCTGCAGTATTCTGCACTACTGTGTTGCTAGTTTGGGTTGTTCTCCAGGTTTGTAGGTTTTTCCTTTGTTGCTGAGTGGTGGTCTTTAGCAAGTTCTGCTACTGGTCTTGTGCCAGGAGCTGAGTTTAGATGTGGTGCAACCCTCCTTTTGGTGTGATGATTGTATATCAATAGTAAGTGGGTCTTAGTAGGTGAAGGCCTTGGTCATTACCTGTGGGCCATGGCATGGTATCAGTTTTGGAAGCTTAGGTTCTGGAAATCAGTAGATCATGTATCACAAGTGGTGGTGTATGGAGCAAAGCTTTGTGGTGCTACATATGGAGTCCGGATCAAGTCCTGGTAGTCCATTCTTGTGGTTCTGGTAGTCCATTCTTGTGGTTCTGGTAGTCCATTCTTGTGGTGCCTAGTGTAGATTCTACTGCAGGTCTGCTGGTGCTAGAGTTAGCTTGCCCTCTATTTGTTTGCTTCAGGTCTGAGGCCTGTTATGCTGTTGGACTGGGTGTTAAGCTGGTTTGTTTGCTAATCTGGTGATGGTTTGGATTGGGTTTTGTTTCAGTTTTGTTCAGTTTTGGTGCTGAGTGGTAGGCATTTTGCAGGTTATGTGTGCTAACCAGGGGCCTTGGCCTGATTGAGGAAATGAGTTTTGATTGATCTGATTGAGGAAATGTACACAAGCCAGTTACAGGTAAATTACAGGTAAATATCCACAATCCCTCCTTATTTGATCACGCCAGCAATTAATACAATTAAAGGCAATGACCTTGCTGGAAGGGGGAAGACATGGCCAACAATGGACGGTCCAATATATTAGGCTGCAATGACGTAATGGTGAATCCAGTTGATTGTGGAGCTCCAATTGATAAATGTGGAATTGGGCTGCAATGTGAAAAATGGAAAAACACACTAATAATAAGACCACACAAAAACTTGAAAGAACTGTACAAATCTATTAGCAAATTATGATATTACAATCCATAGTGGTCCCTAGGGTATGGCATTTACAGCAGAAATATACCACAAAAAATGTCAGACGACAATTTTTTATTAGTGTCCTATAACCTATTCAAAACACAAAACATTTCGTATAATACAACAACCTGTTATACAACATTCAACATTTTCAACATTTCAACATTCAACATTATTCAACATTTCAAAAACCTGTTATACAACATTCAACATTTTCAAACCATCACATTTAATACAAACCTGTTACACACTTGTTTTTGCAAACCTTCCGATTTTTAAGCACCAAAACAAAATTACAAAACAAGTTGAAAAGTAGATTACATTCATAGCATGCTCCAAAACCTAAGAACTGAGTCAATTACATGATCAAGTACAAAAATACACAAAACACAATGACATAAGTCATTGCCTTCAAGATCTTCTCAATCTTTTGAAGCCTTCTATCATGCTCACCAAGCCTTGTCCTCAGATCATTAATTTCTTCTGATCTTGAATCTGTCTGAGGTGCAGCATTGGCACGGATTGATGAGGTAATGTCGTCGTCGTCATCATCTGTGAACCACTGGAAGTAATTGCAGTACTTGTTCGAATTCTACAATGGACAAGAATCAATTAATCAATAAAGGACAAATGAAATTTGTAAAAAATAACAGATTCATTTATATAAAAGGTACTTGCATATTTTCTTGGGCAAACAAAATAGACACGTCCTTTATTTCCATTCGCATTGGTTCGTACGACATGCACGGAAGCTATTCTTCCACAATAACAAAACCTTGGCTCCAGATTTAAGTTCGTTTTATCAATAGAAGATGAAGCCATTTATTTTTCTGCATAAAAAACAAGTTCTTAACAAGTGTCTTAGGAAAGTCAAGTTATCACAGTATAACAGCTAAATCCTAGTTAAATTAGCATAGAAGTGAATACTTTATTATTATTGTGTTCACATATCAAACATTTCAACTCAGACTTACTTCATGCTATTTCAACTCAGTGAATACTTACTTCATTATTATTGTTAGGTGCAAGGTTGAAGTCCCACAATGCAGACCAAACATCTTATAGTAAAGATACGGGCATAAAATACAATTTCCCTATTCTCTATATACAAAACCATAAGCTTTCTTCATCTTTAAGAACAAAGACAGTCAAAAAACTCTAAAACAGCTTCATGAACCTCTCCAAATTGCTCTTTTTGACATCAAACCTACAAAAATTAATTTAATTTCGAAATCTCTCTTTATGAAATTCATCTTTTATTTTTTAGAGCTTTCAGTATAAATTTGTTCAAGATAGGTGAGGTCAATGTAATGAAGTCAAACCTCAAAGAAGTAGCAGCACAATTTACCATATTTCCAACTTTACATTACCAATTGGATGCAAATTCAATAGTTGTTTTGGTTTTATTTTCAATGCAATTGTTTGACTACCTTGTCTCAAGTTTGGTGCCATTTTATTCTGTCTTCTACTTCAAGATTTGAGCGAAGAACTATGTTTTCATGTGTCAATTTAGGTCCTATGGAATTTGTTGCTCAAATATATACCATTGATATCCAATCATCTTGATTTTCTACATTAATATTTTATTCAACGAATCCTACAAAGTAAACGATTCGGCTCACTAAAATTGGTTTCCAAAATGGGCTTACCAGACAAAATTGTTATGACTTGAACCTGTCCCTTAGGTTAGGATCATAATTGGCCAGTAATCCTGAGATTACCTACGGCCTTGACAGAATTCAATTAAAAATTAATAATATGGGGCTAGATGTGGAAGCAGAATTTTAAATTTTGTCCAATGAGTTATGCATACATGACATAACAAAACTTTTCATACATATTTAATAACTCACACCCAACAGAACATAAAAGATTATATATGTCCAGGACCATTCAAAAACTGACAAACCAAAAGCCAAGATTTATATACAGACCTGGTCTTACATAACCATCAAAAGTAAACAAAAGAAAATCAAAACAAAAGCCTTCTGCGTGAAGCAACATTGGCTGACTCCAAAATCTCAGTAACCTTTTACAATCTCACTAAGGCTAGGGCTAGACATCCCACGGTTCACCTACATACATATAAATAAAGAGTAAGCTAATGCCCAGTGAATAATACCAAAGTAAAGAGGTTGAGTGAATGAGCCCTTTTTAACATATAAGTGTATCTAATCAATGAGTATATATAATCAGTAAGCGTTTCACATCAGAACAACCTCGGGTCTAGCAGGCGATAGAATGACCTTAGGTCTAAGAGATAGCAGAATATAAGGTACGAGTTCAATCATTTCTCAACAAGACGGCCTTCGGCCCAATAGTGTCCAAAATGACCTCAGGTCCAATAGTTAACAGACTCACCAATCGAATTCAGTCATCTCTTACTAGAACGACCTTGGGTCTAATCATTTATAGTATATAATGGCCATTCAATTATTGCAATTGCATATTAGTCATTCAGTCTTATAAGAGATTTAGTTATATCAAATCAGTCATTCAGTCTTATCAGAGATTTAGCCATATCATATCAATCATTCAGTCTTGTCAAAGATTCAGTCATATCATATCAGTCAATCGGTCTTATCAAAGATCTAGAACGACCTTGGGTCCACTTTATCAGATACACAAAATGGCCTCAGGCTCAATTCAAATATATTGAGCGACTTCGCTCCATAATTCAAATATATACAGAATGACCTTAGGTCCACTGTTCATGTTTATGTCATGTCATTCACTTGTACAGATAATATTCTCATTAATATCATATTGTTCAGACAGAAGATTGTAACTCATTCATACTTATCAAATCATAGGTTCAAAAAAGCTTACCACATGTGAACAGTCAGAAAATAGAGTATAAGTAAAATACATTTACTAAGATATTACTTACAGTGTTCAGTTGGCTGATTCATCCTCAAAGTTGACCCTACACAATTTGTAACACATACAGAAATTGGGTCATAATACAATTCAATCCGTTCTTTAATTCGTTTAACTTTCTTAGGCTACTTTCTAACTCTTTAGTTCATTTGGAATGCTCAATGTATGCCTAAGAATGCTTAGAAATGAAAAAGAACGAAAATCAAAACATAATACAACTTTTCAAAGTTTCTTGAAACATGGTACTTCGCTCGAACGCAACATTGGTCGCTCGAGTGGTGTAATAACCCTCATCACTGATTACTGATTAAGTACTGATTACTGCTAAACCGAGACCGATTATGATTGATAATGGAATTGACTGAAATACTGAACTGACTGACTAAAATCTGAGACTGATTGATTGACCGTAACCGTTTAAATGCATAATCTATCTGTTTGACTACCAAATTATCTGTTCTTGTCTTATGCATTAAACTACAAATTGAAGGCCTTATCGGCGGCCAAATCTGGAATTGATTAATGTTCTGTGTTTATCATGATTAATGTGATTTTATGGCACATTTAATTGAAAATCGATTTGGTATGATTAAATTAGATTAAATGAAGCTAATTGAAGAGTTGGGCTTAATTACAAGTATGCCATTGTGAGTGGGCCACTACCTTAGATCAAGCTTGAGCCTTATCACACTCAAAACACAACATTTCATCAGCCAAGCTCCTTGCTCCCACCGAATTAGAGAGAGAGAGAGAGTAGAGAGTTAGAGTGATTTCATCTTGAATTGCTTGGAAACTTGAAGTAATTGTAGAAGATTTGTGCAATTGAGCTTCCATACTTGTAATAGAAGACCATAGGTAAGGGACTCAACCTCTTGATTGTGCACTTAAGTAAATTCTTGCATGATTCATGTCTAATTGAGGAGCTAAGTTATGATTTAGTTTAATAATGTTGCATTGTAGCTTGAATCTTGCATGCATGTGTGCA
Source organism: Camellia lanceoleosa (assembly GCA_025200525.1). Lineage (NCBI taxonomy): Eukaryota > Viridiplantae > Streptophyta > Magnoliopsida > Ericales > Theaceae > Camellia > Camellia lanceoleosa. Next base: position 93,841,268 of record CM045762.1, read on the forward strand.
TTGATGAGTTTTGGGTTGATTTCATGACAAGTGTTGCATGCATGTTCATATTTATGTTAAAGACCATGATTTCATCTTGCTCTTGAAGAAATGAGCTCAGTTGAGCTAACATTTGAGGCTTTGAATTGATTGAATTCATGGATGTTGCATGTTCATCGTGTTTATGAAAATTGTTTTAAAAATGGGTTTAATTGAACTACCTTTGGGCTTTGATTTTATAAATTGAGTTTGGAATCATGTAATATTATGAGTTTACAAGAGTTTTCTAGAAATTCAGCCCAAGAGGATCGATTTTGATGCTTTGAAACTTGATTTTGATCTTGGAGTTCAAATCTGGAATTTCCAGATTTTGGTCTTCCGCCGAAGCGAAATGCCGCCGAGCGGGAAATCGAGCTCCCAAAGATCTCTCATCGCTACAAATCGCCGAGCAGATATTGTACGCCGAGCGAGGCTTGTGTCACACGCCGAAAGGGGGAAGTTAACACTGAAAGGGACCTTTGTTTGCTTGTCCGCTCGAGCGGGGAAACATGCGCTCGAGCGGGACCCTATTTCACTGAAAATTCTGAAAATGTTTTCTGAATACATCTTTGCATCCTCATCCCATTCTAGGCATTCTTAGGCCTGGTATAAGACATCTTAATGAGGATATAGATGTAGAACCACACCAAGGCAAATTAGGGATTAGATTACTGTCTTTCCCAATTGTGTAGCTTAGTGTGTGTTCATTCTGTACTGTATAGGGTTGGCATTCCAGGGAGACGCGCTCTAGCTTACCGTAGCCCAGAACTCTGTGAGTAACAATTTGTAAAGATATGTTCAAAAATGATTATCTTCAATCGCTATCGAATCAATCAAGCATCGAGTTGAACTGCTTTATGAACTGCTATCGTTAATCAATGAATGTATGTCTTATATTCTCGAATCAGACAGGCATCTTTAGCAACTATCGCCATCGTTACAGAGACCTCTGCGGTTCCCTTGTTGGAACCACTCATCGCATCGATTGATGGCCATCAATTGACTGCTCGTCTTTTAAGACCCATCACATCAGATCGCCATCGTCATGGATATCTTCGAGCAAAGTGTCGCATCTGCAGTGCTACAAAGGCGAGCCACCTCTAGAATCAGGCGAGACACCTCTTGAGTCCATATCGGGCTTTAAGCCAATCGGAAACTGGAGCAAAGTTTTGCATGGCCCAAAGTGATACAGTGTGAGCCACCTCTAGAACCTGTGCGAGACACCTCTTGAGTCTATGAGAACTGCATCATATCATATCGCTATTGTTACCATTATCGCATCAGATCAGCATCGCCATCACATCGCCATCGCCATCGCGATCTATCATCGCATCAAGTATCATATCGCTATCAGATCGTTATCAGATCAGATCATATCAAGCATTACTACCATCAGATCGACATCGCTACTACCATCGTGATCGCTTTTGCTATCGATTGTGCCACGTACGATTACTATGATTTCTAAATGACTTATATGACATGAAGTATAAGCCACCGACTGTATAACTGATTTACCGAGGCAAACGACTATTTAAAATACTGAAAGGACATTCTTTCTAAACCCTTTTATGCATTATGTTATTCACTGGGCTTTAGCTCACCGCTTATATATATATGTAGGTGTACAGGCACCAGACCGCAGCTAGGAGCGTCGGGGTAACTCCAGTTTTGTCAAGCCAACCACTGTGCCTCACTGCGAGGTTCCGAGCCTGCCAAGTTTTGGCTTAGGGGTGTTTTTATTTCCCCGTCTGTCTTGGACTGTTTTTGTAATGTTGTATAGACTGTTACTGTACTGTTTAACAGGGATTAAGTCCCTGCACTGCATGTCCGTAAATGATGTATGTACTATTTTGCACTGGGTATGCATAATGTATGAAAAATCTTTTGGCATACAGACTGTCACAGCTCATTGGACATTGCTTATCTACTGTATTGGCTTCTGCCATGCCCCCAGACTGCTTTTATCAGACATCGTTTCAGAGGCCTTCGAATCTCGGACATTCTTGGCCTTCTGATACTAAACCCATAGGGGCGGGTTTGAGTCGTGACAAGTGGACCCCTTGGTCTGCAAAAGTATTGGATGCGTGCAAAGTGTGCTCGAGCGACAGATTGTTTGCTCGAGCGGTGATGCGGAATTCTAGAATTTCTAGGACAAAGTTAAACTTCAAACACATAGTTTCAAATCATGGACTTGCATAGCTTATTCACAACTTCAAAGAATACTTAAAAACATGGATTACAAGGTTCATTCTCAAAAGATGAATTTAATGTTCAAACCGAATGATTCTTTCCTCTCTTTCCTAATCATTTACTTATGTTGTTTATTAGCTTATTAATCCTTAATAAGTCATAATTCATGCTTAAGAATGCCAGGAAAGAGATGGGAACGAAGATATGAATTTGAAGCGCCTTTTGAAAACATGCTGAACATGAGTTGATGGCTAAAGCCATCTTTTGGTCACTTGAGCAAAGTTTGCTTGAGCCACCATTTGGTCGCTCGAGCCAACTTTTACAGAGTGAAAAATACTGAGAGCTTGCTGTAGCTTGCTTTTTGTGCTCCTTTGGGATACGACTAACCCTACAGTTCGGACTCCCGTGGTTCTAAATCTGATTTCAAAAGTGTAATCTGAAATGGATAAACACAACGGCAAACCTTTTTAGAAAATCGAGTTTGAATCAAAAGATGCCAAAAAATGAACTAGAATGCCAGATTTCAGAGTTACTACCTAAATATTTTTGAAAAATTTAGGAAACCCGTGACTCATGCCAAAGGCCATTAGTCTGTTATCACCAAAGTGCCTCGGCTCGAAAACTTAGGTATGAGAGGGGAAGGTCATGAATTGAGCACCCTACTCACCCGATCAAAGATCGGCCTCTACTAATCATGATGTGATTTTTATTTACATTATATACTCTTGTTTCGGTTATTTAGGCTAATTTTACTAGGTGATGTACACAAGTATAGACTAATTCACAAAATTTGGAACACATTGATTTCATGTTTATTTTGAAAAAGTATTTTGAATACATGTCACTTGAGAAAGCGAGCTCGTATTTACATTAGTCAAATTATTCCAACTTAAGTAAAAAGGCCTTCATCCACCGACATTCAAACAGGTATATCACTTAAGCACTTAGCCTCATGGAATATGCTTGATATGGCAACACAAACACACAATGTAATATACTAAAGCGAGAAATGCTCACCTAGTACTCCAAGGCAAGCCAAATAAAGCAAAAATAATCAGAAGAAATGCATGCTCCTAAACAATGCAATATGACTAATGTAATGCACACATTATGCAAATAATAAGCTCGGCTACTAACATGGCATGTGATTCAATTCAAGGCATGCGATAAAGCATGTGTTCAAGCAAAGAATTTGAAATTGACATTGGTTAGAATGATGAGCAGAACCCCTTATACGTGTAAGACAAATAGATGTAAGTCATGGAAAATGCTAAGTAAATATGATGCTACCATTATAAGCGGGTAAGTAAAAAGGAGAAAAAAATGAGGTTGGAAGACATACACAATTATTACATATTTTGCCTTCGTGCAAGAGGGTCCGAATGCCTCAAGTGTCCGAATTAAACTACTTATTACAAATTTGAATGAATAAATAAATAACTAGCTATCTAATTTATTACAATAAAGACATTAAAGATATGATAACAATAATAATTACAACCATAATTACAACAATAAGATGAACAATAACATTACAAGATTAATGTATAAATGCATAAGGATCGCATGCGCGTCAATGAAGACGATTTTCGGAAAGCTTACCTTCAGAACTGCTATGTTTCACCTCAAGATTCCGCCTCTGTTTACGCCAAAAGTACTTGCAAACATTGGAGCTCGGCCGGCCCCCAATGAGGCCCGACCGAGTCCAAACAAGGTTGGTCATGCCCTATTTTCTTGCAGAGAAATGTTTTTGTGCTCTAAGGTGAAAACAGTGCAGACAAAGCAGTTTTAAACCATGTTTGTCCCTTTTGCTATTCTCTATCATGGGGAAACTCAAGAGAAGAATGGATTCAGTTCCAAAACCATCAATGGTCGCAAGTTGATTGCGTGATGAATTTGGACACGTTTGGACAAAAAGTTAATAAATGCAATGAAAGACGACCACCCCTCCCTCCTATGATGAAATTAGCTCAAAGAGTGAGGTAGACACACCTCAAAATTCATCAAAATATCATGAATTGATATGTGATAACTCTTGACTCAATGGACTCGGCATAACGTCCGACCGAATCCAACCAATTTTATTAATCTTCTTTATGTTGGTTGAATTGATTTTAAGTCAATTTTAATAGCCTTTTTTGACTTACCTTTCCATTACTTAATTATTTAGTCCAAAAGTGAGATTTAAGTCCACTAAAAGGAGGGAAGTGTCAAACAAGAAGTTGTTCTTGGCATGAGAGAGATGTTATGCCTTGGTAATGAACCTTCGAAGAGATTAAACCATTAAGCATAGAAGAGTCTCTTTCTCAAGTTTAAACAACACTCAGTTGAACTAACTCTCAAACAAAGAAAACCAAGAAAGCAGGGAGGGTGTAGAGATGATGTGCGAAGTTGATTATTACAACAAAATATGTGAACCAAAAGTCATCAACTCGAATAACTCGGTGTCTAAGGCCTAAACAACCAAAGCCATGAGGACTTACAACACAACAAGTAAAGTCTTGAAAGCATAAACTAATTAAATGAATTAAAACATCCTTAAAACAGTCCTTGACATACAAAAAACAGTAGCTAAAAGTATGTTTAAAGAGCACAAAAAGATAGCCAAAACATAGAGTTACAAAACTAGTAAGTAAGACCAAAGAGAGATGGCTAATCCCTCCACTTTTGAGACTTCTAAACTATGTTTTCCAGCCCTTTTAAACTCTAAAAATTAGCATGTAAACCAAAGAAAAGAGTTGAGAAACAAAGGGTATGAGTTATGAGATAAGGTGCAAGAAAGGGTGTTAAGCCTTTCTACCTTTGGTAGCTCTTTAACCCCAAAATCTAACACTTAAAATGGATCCAAGACAGTAGGAAAACACAAGAAAATGATAGAAAAAGATTGAAATGAAAACAAGAAAAAATGTGACAAGCTTATACCTCTTGAAGAGAGCAAGCTTTGGTTGTAAACCAAACTTTATCCTAGAGCACTCTCAAGGTTGAATTATGATTCTCAAGGCTCAACCAAGGCTTCAAGGTTCAGCTCTAAGGGTGTGTATGATGTATAGATATAGTTCAAGGATGATAGGCTTGCTAAAAGATAGCTTGCTAAGGAAGAAGGAACTCTCAAAGATCTTTTACACTCTTGGAAATTTTTCTAACCCTCAAAACAGAGATATAAGCTTGTATTTATAGAATTTGAGCCAAATAGGTCACAAATATCTTCAAAAATAGATAGCTAGCTGATTCTTGCCCAAAACAGTGTTTATCGCCCAAAAGGCACGGCCAACCCCAAATGAGGCACAAGCGGGCCACAATGTGGCTCCCATATTCCTCTATTTCAGGCTCAGTGTAAGTTGGCATAGTGCTAAAAAATGGATTTATGAGGGATAGAAGTATAAAAATAGCTTGGGTACAGCAGGTTGAGATTTTTAGAGCTAAAAACAGGATTCCTTCGTTGAAAATTTGAACTATTGACAATGTAACTTTCATCATCGAGCGCTCAGAATAAAGCGTCCAAGTCTTGCAGGTGGTCAAAAATTGGGTGTCAATACTCGCAATGTTGGCTCGAGCCACAACTTGGTCACTTGAGCCATTTGTGAAATTTCTAGGTTTCAAAACAAAAAGTTTGGCTTCCAAACACAAATTCAAAGCCTTGGGTCATGTTTGACTCATTTAAGTACACAAAATTACTTTAGAAAAACATATATACACGACCCCTTAAAACCCATTTGCTTTCAAATCTCATCAATTTGGCAAAATTGAGCTTAAAACCCGCATGCATGCAAGATTTTCAAACTCTTTTCTCAAAACTCAACTCCGAAGTGTATAAGCTTGCATGTTTGAACCAAACTCTTGAAATTACATGGAAATACATATGTATGAGCCCAACTTGAAACCATGAGCTCAAAAGTGTTATGAATTGCCAAAATTGAGATCAAAACTTCTATACATGCATCAATTTAACTTCAATTCCCTTCCAAGACTTTCAAAACATGGAATTAATCTTCAAAACTCATGAACTTAACAATCTGGGCTCAAAGGCTCCATGCATGTACAAAATCCTTTCCAAAACATTAATTTAAAGGTTAACAAATGATGGATGAAACATGGGTGTGTAGACAAGCCCGCCGGGGGGGAGGGGGCTCGCTACAGCTCGGACTCGATTTGTGTCACGGTTCTAAATCTTGAACCAAAGAGTCCAAATCCGGCAAATCGTTTTGAGAAAAAATAGATTTTTGAAAGAAGTGCCAAACATGGACTGCTTTGCCAGATACAGAGTCGCCACCTAAATATTTTATTTTTGGAAAATTTAGGAAACCTTGACTCGTTGCCAAAGGCCACGTGTCCGTCATCACCAGAGTTGCCTCGGCTCGGGAACTTGGGTATGATTGGGGAAGGTCACTTCGTGAGCACCCCCGCTCGCCCAATCAAAGATCGGCCTCTACTAACCATGATATCTAGTTTTGAAAACATTATGCGTTCTTATTCTGGTTATTAGCCTAGATTTACTATGTGATGCGCACAGCATACAAGTATAGACTGGATCGCCTGAATTGGAACAAAACATTTCTTGTTTGTTTTTGAAAGGTGGTTTGCTACTTACAAGTAGGCTTAAAATGCAGATTTTGCCACCCTCGGGTGGGCTTAGAAAAGATGGTTTTGCCACTATCTAGTGGGCTTAAAACTCACAGTCGATGATTTGTTCCAATTCAAATAACCCAACCTTCACCCACAGGCATTCAGGCAGTTATATCATATAAGTACATAATCTCATGGCAAGCATGCTATTCATGGCAGTCACTCACACGCACGCAAGGATGCTAAAGCATAAAACTTACCGAGTATTCCAAGCCAAAACAGAAGCTAATTAGAAATCATGCATAATCCTAATTATACAGGAATGCCTAATGCAACACATGCAGGAATGCAACTACAATAACAGGCTCGGCTATTCTAAACATGGCATATGAAATATGGAATGCTACAGCTAACATGTATTCAACTTGGAATTGAAATACAAATGCAGTTAATATGATGCGCCGAGCCCGGTGCATGCAAAACAGATGAATGAATGCAAGCATGCTATCATACTGTATGCTAATTGAAACACGTCCTAATCTAACCATCATAAGCTGGTAAATAAAAGGGAGAAAGACGTGGGGTTGGAAGACATACATCACACACACGCACACTTATTACAACATTGCCCTCACTCGGAAGGTCCGAATAAATAATATACAGTCCCGAATAAATACAGTCCGAACAAGTACAAAAATCCTAATTAATTTACAAATTAATCTAGGAAAGCTATAAATTGGCATGCAAGCCAGGGACTGCCTCGACTTTGATGAATGATGTATGTTTGGGATGCCTTGTGCAGAAATCCACTGGGATGCCCCAATTAGCCTCTGTTTTGCAATTACCCTTGGAAAGCGCGCCAAACTCCGGAAGGCTGCTGATTCTTGATTTGCTGCAACAGAGAGCAAGAAAGGGGCATGGCAGTGTATTTTCCCATATGTATGCATGCCTCAATCCTCGTGCCACCAATCACGCATATCGATGCATGATGGCCGAGGAGTCAAATTGCACCACTCAATATGGAATGAATGCACATAAAAACACAACAAGACCAAGACTCCATCATGGATAATCCGGAGTGTTGGTGACTGGGAATTGAGACACGTTCCGTCACTCGAAGTACGAAACGTCCCTCGTTTTCCATGCTCGGGCTAACTCCTATCCCAAACACAATGCGATATGCATGACATGCATGAATGTGACTAATATACAACCTAACATGCACAATGCTATGAAATGGCATACACGATGCACGGGGTAACATGGCATACACAATGCATTAACATACGACCTAGCATACACAATGCTATGAAATGAAATGACATACACAATGCATAATGGACTTACACCAACACGAGTGGACCTCAGCCACACTCACATAGGAGGCCATTAGATGGAAATGAGACACTCGAGATGCGCGCACACATGCACGCAAACCGAGGACCGAACCTAAGGCACGAATGCCACTCTAACAAAGCATGGCAAGGCATGGAGTATGACATACAAACATGTAAATTTCAGTGTTAAAAAATGATGCTAAACAGCCCTAAATCATAGAAACATGGCACCCGATGCATGGAATGAGACCCGAAACATGAAATTAGGTACATGGAATGACCTATGGCTATGCAAAGCATGCATTATTTGAACATAAAGTGTGAAGAAAGAATCAAGACAGTCCCAAAAAAAGCATATTTATAGTTTTAAGCAAGGCCAAACAGTGAACACAAATGGGACTAAGCTAGCATGCAAAAATGGCCCCGCAAGAGAGATAATGAAGCAAGTAGTAGCTGCTGGCCATAAATGGCCAAGAGCCCTTCAAAAAAGTTGAAGAGGGGCTCAAAATGAAGCACTTTACAGTTTACCACAAGCCACAAAAAATGACACATGTATGGTTAAACTATTATGCAAGAAATGGGCCAAAAGGGAGGCAAAGAAGCAAGTGATGGTTTCTGGCCTCAAAAAGGGAAGGGTCCTTCAAAAAATTTGAAGAGGGGCCCAAAACATGGTATTTTACGGTTGGTGACCAAGCCCAAAACAGTGCACATGTAAGCTTAAAATACTATGCAAAATAAGGCCAAAAGAGAGTATAATCACAAAGAGCAAAAATTAAACCTCAAAAAATAAAAGACCCTTGATCAAACATGAAGAGGGGGTCAAAATAAGACTATTTACAGTTCGGACCAGAGCCCAAAAATATAAGCACAAAGGGCTAACAAAGCATGCAAAAATAAGGTCAAAAGAGGGGTAAAGAGGTAAGTGGAAAAAGGAAGCCTCAAACAGTGAAGAGCCCTTCCACAATGTTGAATAAGGGCTCAAAATAAGCCACTTTGAAGTTTATAACCAAGCCCAAAACAGTTTACAAATAGGCCTAAAATACTATGCAAGAAAAAAGCATACGAGAGAGGTAAAGAAGCAAGTGGTAGCTAGATACCTTAAACATGGAAGGACCCTAAAACAAACATGAAAAGGATCTCAAAATAATGCTATTTTCAGTTAGGGTCAGAGCCCAATTATGCAAGCACAAAGAGATAGGATATAGATCAAAAAATGCAAGAAAAGAGGAGGAGGAGACTTACCCTTGTAGACCAAGCCTTTAGCAACCTTTGGACCAAGTTTGGGAGCTTTTAACCTCTAGAAGACAACTCCAAGTGGCTTTAATGGAGGTTGGAGGTATGGTGCTAGGGCTTGTAGAGTAAAGGGTGTAGGACCAAGGGTGTTTGAAGGTTGAATGAGAGAGATGGAGGATGTATGTATACAAGGCTCTTAGGCAATTTTTCTAACCCCTAAAACACAACTGGGAGGCTGTTTATATAGGCAAAAGAGGGGAAGAAAAGGGGGGAAAAATGGGGGGGGAAAACAATTCAAGTTTCCTCCAAAAAAGTTGGCCCCCCAGATACAAAATCTGGGGGAAAAAGAGGGTATATTTGAAAGGAATAGGGGGTGGGGATCATGGCCGGCTGCTTATCTAGGTTGCAGGTGGCCGGCCGGCTCTCCCCATGGCCGGCCGGCGAAGGGTCAAAAGGGTCAATGAAGATTAATGGCCGGCCATGCCAAAAAGAGGGCTTCCTATGTGTGCACAACACAACCATGTGGTCAACAACTGGAGAAAGTGAACCAAGAGAGAGAAAATGCCACTTTTAGGAGGGGTTCAAAAGGGTCACACACAATTACTGGCCGGCCATGTGATATTGGTGGCCTCCCAGGTGTCTACAACACAAATATGGGGTTTAGGGTTCAAAAAAGTGGCGCAAGGGTGGTCAACATTGGCTTTGAAGTGAGAAAAACGGGCGACGGAGGGCGATGAAGGAATAAAACTGGTTGTCAGAACAATTACTGGCCTCCCACCCCTCTACGACCTTTCTAACAATGAAACAAAGGTCCCTGCCAAAAATGAACTCAAACCGATACAAAATGAAGGTTCGGGGGCCAAAACGCGCAGCCCTCGGCCCCAAAAACTGACTGTTAGGCACTGGAAGTGGTGTTCGACCACGAAGTCGATCTCTCACACCACAGTGTCCCTCAAAAGGGAGGAAATAAGATGCATGCTAAAAACTGGAGCAAACGGAGGTGGTTAAGCGGTCCCGAACCGAGGCACACGACCAACGGCTCCGAAAAATCGAAAACCGGACTCCAAATGGGCAAAATGGCCTACGACCACGAAACGTAGCCTACAGCCACTGAGAGATGATCTACGAGACTTCTCCCTCCCTTCGGGAAGAGAACACAGAGAAAACAGAGCCTGGTTCGCAAACCGAGGCAAAGCATAAAAGAGTCCGGAAGTCTGGAGGCAAGGCTCGCTGCCAAGACTCTGAAACCTCTGAACGAGCACGATATGCAACATCACCAAGCGCTCAATCAGTGACGTCTGAGTCTTAAGGTCGGTCAAAAATGGGGTGTCTACAGTTGCCCTTCTTTGACAGAACTCGAAAGTCATAAGTGACGGGAGTGAATGTCAAAGCCCAGAGATGACCCATTTTTGACAAGGTCGAAGACTTAGACAAACAGGCGAGATAAACAGAGATGTGCCCGCAGGCGGGGGGCAAAATGCAAAGCGGTATGCACAAGGCCAGATGTGACTTGATGATCATGCAAATGCAGCAAGCTGTAATGAAGCAAGTATTCGCAAATATATGCAACAGTTTTAAGCAAGAATGCAAAACAACAACTGCATTTCATGTAGTTAGGAATGCAGAGAATTATTCAATTCTCGTCGCGTCTCACACGGAGAAGATGCGATACCTGCGCGACTCGTCTGGTCGTACCAGCTTCAAATAAACCGTACATACAATATCGTGCCTACAAAAGAAAGAAACTCAACAAACACAACATATCTAACAACAGATGCTCAATGTGATATCGGATGCAGACAATCGCGGTGCCGATGGAAAAGTGCATCGCAATCCAGGAAGAAACGCGCGTGACAACGCGAGTTTAAGCACGGAGGCTTGGTGATATCAAAGTGACGTGCATAACAATGCAAGTATGTGCATGAGAATGCAAGTTATGTGCATGATAATGCAGAACAAGCGTAAACCAGGCTGTATGTTTGTCACAAAACAACGAGCAAGGAAACGCGCATTTCGGCGAGGGTGACTCGATCGCGGCCTCCAGTTCACCTCCCGGAGAGGTTACAACATGTTCGAAAGGATATATCTCACTTTCAATGAGCAATGATGAGACGCGCATCGGAAGTTGAAGCTAAGGTTCCGGCGGAGCGATTTCGCAACAGGAAGTGCACTTCTCTTGTACTTTTTCAGGTCCCAGGGACTCCAATCCTCTCCAAAATTTGCAGGGACCTCGAGGGGCATGTGGGGAACACCATCGGCCAGCTCTCTTCCCAAGGAGAGGCCACCGGCCAGTTTTTGAAAAGGGAATGGACGGCCTGCCAGAAAAGGTGGCCGGCCGGCCACTTTGTCCAATCCGCGGGCATTTTGGTCTTTTCATCCTCTTTTCTTTAAATCCACTCATCCAAACACTTTGTGCTCACAACATCAGCTCCGAAAACATCTTCTCCACCTTCCCAAACCATTTTCTTCTTCAAATCTGAGCTCTATACGCGTTTTCCAATGCCCCACGCAAGTTATTTTCGCGAAAACTTTCAGTTTTAAGCACTTTGAACCGATTAAATTTTGATTTCGGGGCTTCTTTTCTCATTTTCGCCACTTAAGGTGAGTTTGTCTCAATATTTGGAAGATTTTCTCAGGAGTTGACTTTTGTTGACTTTTCCATTTCCCGAGAGTTGACTTTTGTTGACTTTTTCCAATTTTTGCTCGTTTTTGCTCATTTTTGCTCGTTTTTGCAGATTTTCTGAAATGGCTGGTCATTTTCCTCACGGTGGAGGTCCTCCGGGCGTCGAAGATGATCCCGATATCATGGCTCTGCCTCCGAGGGTTCGACCCTTCATACTCGAGAGATACAACCCACTGGCACATATCCTTCCGCAGGCTGTTTTCCATCACTTCACCGATTTTGACGAGCGAGCGCCTGGGGATCTCCTTCTACGAGAGCCAGAGTATCATCTCTCCCATGAGGCACGGGAGGTATTTACGTCGTTTTTACCCTTTTCTGCAACGTATTCTGCTTTTTACATGCATTTCGTGCCTTTGCCATGTTTGTCTGCTTATCTTGAGTACACAGTTTATTCGGAATGTTTAGTCTATGACATAGCATTCTGTTTATATTCTGAACACACAATTCTCAATCGTTTGAATTTCGGAACATTCAACCCATAAATTGATTGTGAACACACGGCATACACTGATTGAGAGCAGAATACGCTGCCCAAACTCTGATTTTCTGAACACACAACCCAAATTGAAGGTGAACACGCAGCACACACTGATTGAGAGTTGAACACGCAATGAATCCATCGATTTTCCAACACACGTTCCATTAAAGGTGAACACGCAGCACACACTGATTAAGAGTTGAACACGCAGCCCAAACACTGATTTTCTGAACACACAGCCCAGATTGAAGGTGAATACGCAACACACACTGATTGAGAGTTGAACACGCAGCCCAAACACTGATTTTTTGAACACACAGCCCAGATTGAAGGTGAACACGCAGCACACACTGATTGAGAGTTGAACACGCAGCCCAAATACTGATTTTCTGAACACACAGCCCAAATTGAAGGTGAACACGCAGTACACACTGATTGAGAGTTGAACATGCAGCCCAAATACTGATTTTCTGAACACATAACCCAAATTGAAGGTGAACACGCAGCACACACTGATTGAGAGTTGAACACGCAGCCCAAATACTGATTTTCTGAACACACAGCCCATTCATTTCATTTGCACGCAGCTCATTCATTTCATTTGCACGCAGCTCATTGATTTCATTCTAAAATGCTGAAACACGTATCCATTCTGAATGCAGGTGAGTTCTCGCACTGTGCGGGGATATGGCTCTACCGCGGCGAGAGATTGGTATGCTGAGCTCCCGGAGGCTGTCCGGGATTTGGTCGACTTGGCAAGGTTTGGGCCCTTCTGTACTGGACTATCTCGTTGTCCTGCCAGGAGGACGTTGTTGGCTGCCTTGGTGGAGAGATGGTGGGACACCACCAACTCCTTCCATTTTTCTGCGACGGGGGACTTGACTATGACCCCGCTTGACTTTGCCATGTTGACTGGCCTTGACGTGGAAGGTTGGCCCATCCCTTACGACGAGGACATGGGCGAGTGGGACGCCGCTTGGATATATTTATTGGGGGCTCACCCTCCTATTGATAGGTCTTCGGGCAGGGTCCGATACACCTGGTTCTGTTCCCATTTTTGGAGGGTGGAGATGGAGCCCGGGACTCACGAGGAGGCAGCACAGTATGCCCGTGGTTTTCTGATGTTCCTCTTCGGGACTACTTTGTTTGCTGATAGGGGGAACACCGTTGGGCTGTATCTGTTGGGTGCTTTGGTGGACCTATCACGGGTCAAACGGTATGATTGGGGTGGCGCCGGTTTGGCTACTCTTTACTGCTACATGAACGCGACTTCCCGTGGACGGGGGGACTTACTTGGTGGCTATTGGAGAGCCTGGGAGGTACTTTCTGCCCTTTTGAGTTACATTTCTGCTCCTCATTACTTGTACTTTGCACACACGGCGCACTCTACACTCTGTATTTTGCTCTCAGCACTTTGCATTTACATTCTGCACTGTTTTCCACAGTTATGGGTCTATGTGTACTTCCCGACATTGGCCCCGGAGTTGATGGTGGAGGGGCCCCTCGTGACCCCGTACTCACTTGTATTTGAAGGCCAGCATCGGACAAGACCTCGGGAGTCTCTCATTTATCTACGGCAGTATTTCGACACGGTGCGGTCGACGGAGGTATTTCAGAACTCTCAGTCCTTTCTGTTTTCATCTTTGATTTGTCTTGTACTTTCCCGATTTCCGATTGGTTTATGCATCGATTATCCGCAGATTACATGGCAGCCTTGGGCGCCCTTAGGTGAGGGTCTTTGATTCCAGTTTGCCAGAGGGCAGGGTGCCTCCCAGTACAGGATCCTATTCGAAGGGCCAGTTGGTAGGGCCTGGTTTCTGGGGGAGCACTTCTTGCGTCAGGTATGGGGCTATACTTCTCAGGACCCTCCCTCAGCACCCCCAGTTGGTATGCGGATTGCCGACAGGCTCCCTTCCTGAGATGTTACTAGTGCTATGCTGGGTACTGACGCCTTACTGCATCTTGAGGAGGGAGATTATGCCACTTACCGTCACATCTACCTGATGCCTCCATTGACAGGAGTTCGTACTCCGGTGATGAGGCCTGCCAGCATGCCATCTTCGAGCCGGGCCCGGGCTACAGACGCCCTTTCCACCAGCAGGGCCGGTACATCTAGGGGTGGGGGTAGACCGGTTCCCCTGATTCCTCCGACTTATCATCATCCTGGATGGCCGGACATGCCGACTGAGTTGATGGGGTGGCAGTATGGGACTACTTCTCCAATTCCGATCCCGATAGAGCCTCCGATGCCTGGCCACCGATATGTCAAAGACCCCGACTCGCCACCAGTATGTTTTAAAGCTTTGATTCATTACTCAGATACTTGGACGTTCATTCCTTTACTGATACCTTTGCCTTTACATCTGCAGTCCCCCATTGAGTACATGGATCAGGTGCTCGAGATGGTAGCCTCACTTGAGGGGATGGTCCTGCGGAAAGAGGTGCAGTTGTCCATCATGGGCTTCTAGGTACCCTTTAGTTTTCTGGCATTTATCATACTTCTGATGATATGCTGATTTTGAACATTCTACTGCATTGATAGGCTACTCGCGTAGAGCACATCTGACACACATCCCACTTACACACTGTATTTACATGCGCCCACTTCATGTAGTCTTCTTGTATCTGCGTCTGATATACATATTTGAGCTGATGTATTCAAATTAAACTCTTTATTTTCAGATGCCTCCGGTATATGCTCAGCGGCAGACTGGGCCACCCAGGCCTTTTCGGGGAGGTGGGCCATCTGGGCCTTTTCGAGGAGCTGGGCCATCCAGGCCTCTTCGAGGAGCCGGGCCATCCAGGCCTTTTTGAGGAGCTCGGGGAGGGGGGTCGTCTCATAGACGCCGAGCACACATCATAGAAGAGGAGCCCGGTGAGGATGAGGAGGAGGAGGCTGCAGATCGTCAGTCAGAGACATCTGCTGACAGAGAGGAGGGCTCCGGTCTTGGTTCCGGGAGTGGAGGCGAGGCTGAGGGGGATCCCGAGGACGATAGCTCTGACTCGGATGGTGATGCTGGTGCAGAGGTTGCTTCGCAGAAGAGGATGATGATGGCCTCTTATTCCCGCTCTTGAGAGCATTGATGCTGCTGTTCCCTGCTTTATTTTCCTTTTTACTAGTAGTTTGTAGCACATTGCACTTTATTAGGCAATTTTATTTTCTGTGAAACTTGTACCTTCGTTTGTAAAATGTTGTAATGATGGAATGAAGCAGTTTTCGAAAAAAGTGTTGTATTTTATGCTCTCAGCATCATATTGCATCATTTTGCACAAAAATGAGATTTGAATGGAAATGTGCACTTTGTATTTACCAGGTCAGGTAGTGAACTGACACAACAAACCAAACAACTTATCTTACTAAGAAGTAACAAAACCTTAGCAAGTTTACAACTCGATAAGCAAAACAAAACAAAATTGATGAGTAAAGAGTAACAACTCAAATACACAAAACTTGACAACTCGATAAAAAAAACAGCTCGACTAACAAAGCAACAACTCGATAAGCAAAACAACAACTCGATAAGTAGGACAAAACAACAACTTAATAAACAAAGTGTATCTCGGACGATCTGGGCGACGGAACATATCCGAAACAGAGGGAAATGGAGGCCTTCCACACACCTGATGCATAGAAATGCTTGGAACTTCCTTCTGGAGGGTAAAATAGGATCAATGACATACTTTGCAGCATGGCCAGCCACTTTTGGGAGTTGGTTGGCCAGCTTTTTTTGCATCTGAGAAGAGAAAGGTGGTCGGCCTGCTAGAAAAGGTGGCCGGCCGGCCACTTAGTCCAGCAGCCACCAAATTTTTGACACGTGTCCCCAAATAGTGTCTTATCCTCTTTAAAAGCCTCAAACCCGTGGTTGATTCATTTCATCTTAGTTTTTCACCAAAATAGAGGCCTTTCTCGCCGAAAATCTCACAGTTTGGATGGCTTCTTTAGACGGCTCAGAAAAGTTGAATTTCTGAGGTTTCGGCTTGAATGCACTATTCACGTTGAGCCGCACTCTGCTGCACTTTCCCTTCCTCCATGCCGCGGCGAGGTTTTGGAACCCGGTAACGCATGTTTTCAGCTTCGGCGGGCAAGAGGTATGTCCAACTTTCGAAGATTTTCAAGTTTTGATAGAATCTGAACGCTGTGAAGAAATTTTGCCTCAGTTTCGCTTCGGCCACACCCAAGCTTTAGGGGAAATGTGTGGGCTCACCATGCATGATGCTCGGTCTCTGATCTGCAATGGGGAACTGGACATTCTTGGCTTGATCCATCGCTTTTCTGACGCCGGTGACCGTAGCAACCATTATTGGCAAGGTATTCGGCAACACGCCCTTTGCTTATGTATGCTATCTCACTTTTTGCTCACTTCAAGCTTTGGTGGATCTAGAATTTGTCTAATTGAAGTTGCTCGATGCTTGAGAGAAGGAAAGAGCTGTATCGCCATGACATTAGCCGAGACACTAATGGGCTTGGATACTTTCTATCGCCGGGAGACGACCAGATTTGCGGGGAGTCCACTACTGTTGCAGGTAATGTTTCCCTCCCAAGCTCACATATATATTGCTCACATCACTCGGCCCTCGGGCGCGGTTTTTCTCACAAAACCCTTTTCTCGCTTTTCTCTCATCGTACATCTCTCTATTCTTTATTCTCTTATTTTTCATCCCTCCCTAGGTATGGTTGATGGATAAACTGCGGGTTGTGGACTCTTGCCCAACCTACTCAGCTCGCGGCTACTTCTTTCGCCCACGCTTAGTTAACGCCCTTGATGAGGGGTGGTGGTTCGACTGGATGTGCAATTTGTCTGCAGATTGCATTGCTTGGCGTTGCCCTTGGCTCAATCTTCCGGCGATGAGCTATAGCATGTCCCGGCTGGTCGGGATCCAGTTGATTGGTCTGACCCACTGCGTGTTTTACTTCCTGTTCCGGTTCCAGCGCCAGTTTGGCCATGATCAGACTTGCCCGCCAGAGGGGATAGAGTACCAGGCTGCATTCCCGGTCCGAGGCACATAGTTTGCCTGTTATGCCATGGCATGGAGGACTCGAGAGCTCCTGGCCCCCGCTTCCACTTTCAGTTGTACTTTGTCTGACGAGTGCTGGGACTGGCTCAATGAAGAGGCACAGACTGGGCCTAGCTTGGCATCAGAGGCTTCTAATAGCTCCGGGAGGGGGCGCAGAGACACCTGACTTATTCGTGCCCCGGATTTATTGCTTTTACTAGTACTTTCAAGTTTTCTTCATGAATGTAATAAAAAGCAATTTCAATTTGTATGCAAGAGCAGGAGAACTCTGTTTTTGAAATCAATGAAATTGAAGGTTGTGGATACTGAAATTTTTTCGCTTTGGTCCAAAAATGGTCTTAGTTGTAAAAAGATTAATTTGAACAAAGTCAACTTTTATTAAAACTTTTCAAAACTATTTTCGATATGGATCAGAACTAGACACGCCTGAGATCTCACATCGAGACGCACAACCTCGATTCCAAAGAATCGAAAGTTGTTCCTGACAAAGATCAACTCAAGACAAAGAACGGAAAGTTGCCCCTAGTCTGAAAAGCACCGCACCGGAGATCACGATGAATGCTGATGGACAAGGATGACTGAGATGATCAAAATGGACAAAGTTGATCGGGGAAAATGTTTATGGCTGAGCTTCAGGATGAAGTTGCCTACATATCCCAAAGATGGGAATCAATCCCACGTAGTTCGAGCTCAGTTCGCCGGGTATTTTCACTCTCTTTTTACGCTCTTACTTTTGCCAAGGCCGCCCTTTGCGGGTTTTCAACCTTGCGAGCTCAGTTTTTATAATTTCAAATTTTTTGTGCTCTGAGTTTTGCCTAGGTCGCCCTTTCGGGTTTTCGGCCTAGCGAGCCTCTCAAGGGTAGTATTTCTTCAACTTGTCCATATTAATTGGTTGTGAAAACTCTAAGCCATCCAGATCCATCAGAACCACAGCTTCACCAGACCAGATAGACTTAATGATGTAGGGACCAGTCCAATTAGGTTTGAACTTACCCCTAGGGTCGTGGATGGGAGCTCGGTTGTCCTTGAGTACCAAATCTCCTTCCTTTAAATTCCTGGACTTAACTTTCTTGTTGAAAGCCCGGGCAATTCTGCGCTGGTAGCCTTAAATGTGGTACAGTGCTTTCAGTCTTCTTTCATCGAAGAGCATGAGTTCCTCAAACCTGCTCTGCTGCCAATCTGCTTCAGCTATTTGACACTCAGCCAATACTCGTAATGACGGAACCTCAATCTCAATAGGTAGAACGACCTCCATCCCATAAACCAATGAATACGGAGTCGCCCCAGTGGAAGTTCTGATCGAAGTCCGGTAACCCCACAGAGCAAACGGCAGCTTATCTGGCCAGTCCCGGTAGGTTTCCACCATCTTCTGCAATATGTGCTTGATATTTTTGTTGGCAGCCTCAATCGCTCCATTGGTCTGCGGTCGGTATGTAGATGACTTATGAAAAGCCACGTTGTATTTTTCCAATAAGTCAATCACCTCCTTTTTGAAGTGGGAACTGTTATCTGAAATTATCTCGTTTGGGACCCCGTAGCGACAGATGATGTTGTTTCTGATGAGCTTCGCAACATGTGAAGCCTTCAACACTGCATAAGATTGGGCCTCAACCCACTTTGTAAAATAATCTATCGCGACCAGGATGAACTCATGTCCATTCGACTCCTTCGGAGCGACAGCCCCGATCACATCAATTTCCCATACTGAAAACGGCCATGGTGAAGTCATGTTGTATAGTTTTGACGGCGGGATGTTCATACGATTTGCATGAATTTGACACTTGCGGCATCGCCGGACGAAACCGATACAATCCTCCTCCATAATGGACCAGTAGTAACCCTGTCTGAGGATCTTCTGTGCTAGCATTACTCCATTCATGTATGCACCACATTCTCCTCCATGGATGGCCTCCATTAGACGCTTTGACTCTTCGGCATCGACACACAGCTTATGCATTCCCAGATGACCTCTTCTATATAGCTTACCCCCCACAGATGATGAACTGAACGACCAATCTTCTTATTGCCCTTTTATCCTTGGCATTTACCCCTGGCGGATATGTTTCCTTTTCCAGGAAATTCCAAATGTCATGATACCAGGGGTTTTCGTCCTAAACTTCATCTATAGCGGCAATTGACTCGTAGGCTGGCGCAAACTTCTGGTCAATGATGACTGGACGCATCCGGATTCCGTATGGGATGTCTATCATGGAAGATAGAGTTGCTAAAGAATCTGCGAACCTGTTATTCTCTCTTAGTAGATGAGTAAAGTTTAGCTTCTCAAACCGAAGAATTAACAAATCCAAGGCCTGGTGATACATCATAATATTTTCTTCTTTGACTTTCCAGTCTCCTTTTGCTTGAGACACAACAAGGTTCGAGTCCCCGATGACGTCCAACCGTCTTGCCCCTAGTTCCAAGACTGCTTCCAAACCGGCAATGCATGCTTCATATTCAGCTTCATTGTTCGAGACTTTGAATCAGAGTTTGAAGGCTAGGGGGATACGGGAATCGTCGGGTGCTATCAGCAACAGCCCTATCCCATACCCGTGTTGGTTTGATGCTCCGTCAAAGTACATCGTCCAAGTTTCATCGTCGATGTGCAAAATGGCTTCATTTGGAAATAAGTACTCGACTGCTTCACCCCCTTCCACTGGATGGTTGACTAAGAATTCTGCCACGGCTCTTCCTTTGACCGACTTGCGTGTTACATATTTCAAATCAAATTCGGAGAGCAACAGCAACCAACGAGCTAGCCTACCCGTAAGTGCTGGTTTCTCGAAAAGATATTTGATGGGATCGAGTCGTGAAACCAACATTACGGAGTGAGCTAACAGGTAGTGCCGCAGCTTCCTGGTAGCCCATACCAAAGCTAAGCACTCTAATGGTGTGTAGCGAGTCTCATACTCTAGCATCTTCTTGCTCAGATAGTAGATGGCTCTTTCCACTTTATCTTCAGATTCTTGTGTGAGCATACAGCCCATGGTGGTCTCAGTCACTGAGAGGTACAATATCAACAGTCTTCCCGGCTCTGGTGGTGACAACACGGGTGGGTTCTGTAGGTATTCTTTGATTTGTTCAAATGCAGCTTAGCATCGGCCGTCCCATTGGAACTTCTTACCTTTCTTCAGGAGACCAAAAAGTGGTTCACAAGTCAAGGTTAATTTTGAGATAAACCGTCTTATGAATTGCACTTTACCCAGAAAGCCTCGCACCTCCTTTTCAGTCCTTGGTGGTGGCATTTCTAAGATGGCCTTGATTTTGGAAGGGTCGACTTCGATGCCTCTCTGTGTAATCAGAAACCCCAGCATTTTTCCCGCTGTAACGCCGAACGAACATTTCTAAGGATTCAGCCGCAACCGAAACTTTCTGATCCTTCAAAAGAACTTTTGCAAGGCGGTGTAGTGGCCCTTTCTATCTTTGGACTTGACAATCATGTCGTCCACGTACACCTCAACCTCCTTGTGGATCATATCATGCAATATTGTGGTTGCGGACCGTTGATAAGTAGCTCCAGCATTCTTCAGCCCAAATGGCATGACTCTATAGCAGTATGTCCCCCACGGGGTGGTGAATGCAGTCTTTTCCGAGTCTTCTGGTGCCATTACTATCTGATTGTAGCCGGAGAAGCCATCCATGAATGAAAGCAACGCGTGCCCTGCTGTGAAATCCACCAACTCATCAATATGCGGTAAGGGAAAGTCATCCTTCGGACTAGGTCTGTTCAAATCCCTGAAGTCTACGCATACTCGGATCCTTTCATCTTTCTTCGGCACCGGAACGATGTTGGCCAAGCAAGTTGGATATTCAGATACCAACAGGAAGCCTGCGTCGATTTGCTTGGTGACCTCTTCCTTAATCTTGAGATCCCAATCCGGGCGGATCCTCCTGAGTTTCTGCTTGACGGGTCAGGCCTCGGGGTCAAGAGGAATCCGGTGCTGTACAATCTCAGGATCGATTCCAGGCATGTCTTCGTAGGACCACGCGAAAACATCTTTGAAATCTTTTAATAAAGCGACTAAGCGCTCGCGTTCCTCCGAAGACAACGTGGACCCAATCTGGACCAGCCACGGGTCCTCCTCAGTACCAACATTCACGGTAGTGATTTCATCCATTAGGGGTTTGACAAATCTCTCCTGCTCTTGTTCAATTAGACGTTGCAAAACCGGAGGAATTTCTTCCTCGTCGTTTTCATCAAAATTTTGAAAGTCTGAGTTTATGCAATAAACCAAGGGTACAGAAAAGTACTCAGAAACCACAGCTACTTGATTCTCATTAAGTTCATCCAAATCATCCGATTCATTTACAATAAACTCAAATGAAAAGGAAAAAGACGACCTAGACAGGACTGTGGCATCCGGGTTATCATCCCCAGGAGTACCAGACTCAGACTCAGTCGAGCTGGAACCTGATTCCGACTCACAAGACTCGGTGGAATTAGATTCCGGCTCACTACCTGACCCGATGCTACTGGACAAAAATCCCTCCTCATATTGCCAAGTGAGAGAGGGTACGATAGATGCATCCAAGATAGCTGCTGGTAGGCTCACAGCCGTTTCATCCCCAACCATGGAAACCGAGAAATTATCCCCCAAGCACTTTTGGTCGATCGGAGGATCTGAAAGCAGACATGCCAGTGCTACCCCTATTTCAACTTCAGTGCCCTCGGAGTCTACTGCCTTACATTGCTCAACCTCAGCTGATGGGTCCATCTGCTCTTCGGCAACATCCTCCCCGGGTAACTGCAGATCGAAGCAGATCTCAAAACCTAGTACGCGCTTCCTCTCCGCGTTCAACCATGGCTTTGGGAAGCCACAAAATGGAAAGTCTTCCCCCTCCCAGACGAAACGTCCGTTCAGGGTACCCTGAATGGGCCTATGCATCAGCTCAAAAGGCTTCCCAGCCTGCTTTGCTCTGGCTCTTCCAGCTATCTCTTTTCCCTTCCTCACCCAGTCCTCTTTGGTAGGCAGATAACCCAATCCAAAGGTATGAGGGTTGTGTGGCACTTCGGCCAATGCTGCGACGCCCTTCCAGCTGCTTCTCCCCAATCCCATCCTAGGGATGTGTTGTAGCTTGTTCATAAGGTAAACAGATTGAGCGTTGACGTACACTCCCTCATTCACAGCCATGATATTCTGCACTACTCGAGCCTCAGCTAGAGTGAACCCTGATAAGAACACATCCTCCATGCAATGCTCTATTTCCAAGACTGGTGTAGACACTTCTGGCGGCGGGTGGATTGATGAGTTCCCGAAAACAATGGCCACTCCTTTCCCGTGAGGGTACTTCAACATCTGATGTAAAGTGGAAGAGACTACCTTCACTTGGTGCAACCACGGTCGCCCCAAAAGTAGATTAAAGGTCGCAGGAACGTCCAAGACATGGAATTCAATGTTGTGTTATCCTGGACCAACCTGGGTCTGAATTTTGACAGTCCCCATCACTTCCCTGCTGGTGTTATCATAGGCTCTGATCACTTGAGTAGTCGGTACGAAGTCCACGGGCTCCAACCCAATTGCATATGTCGTCCTTGACGGGTACACATTAATGGCGGATCCCGTGTCGATGAGAACCACTGGCACCCACTTGTCTCTACATTCCACCGAGATGTACAGGGGTTTGTTATGATTTACGCCCTCAGGCGGTAGTTCTTTGTCTGAAAAGGATAATGCCGGGGAACCTCCTCCCGGAAAGACTAGTCCAACCAGCTGCTCTGGTGTGGTATCTATAGAGAGTTTGGCCTTGTCCATAGCAGACAGGACAGCCTGTCTATGCACTCGTGAAGCCATAAGCAGTCCCCAAATGGAGATGTCTGCTTGTATTTTCTTTAACTGTTTGAGCACAGCCTCCTCCTCAAGTTGTTTCTCTTTCTGCTTCTCAGCTTCCTTGTCCTTCTCGGATGCCTCTGGCTGGTCTAGGTGCGGGGGCTTGAAATACCGCCCGCTTCTTGTCATGTGATCAACTTCATCGAGATACCAGGTGTCATCTGGTTGATTGCTTCCCCAATCCTCGTCTATGTGGGCAAAACATAAATCATCGTCTTCCCACCACATCCTGTGAGTGGCCAACAAACATCTATCTGGCTCTGGCGTGACTGTACCTGCAGTACCTTCAGCCCACATGCTCGCAGCATCTTCTGTCTTCGTGCCCACAGCACTTTCAATCCCTTCATGGGCTTTGGCTTTCCGGATCCTCTCAGAATCCCAAAACTTTTCTTGTTCTGCCTGCGTTAGCGCAGTTTGTTGTTCAGCTTTTCCTGCATTCTCACTATCCCAGTTCCGAGCGAAATTCTTCGTACCGGCGTTCTTCGGCAATGTACTCTGACTTTCGGCCCTTCCGGCCACAACTGATACCTTCGCCCCTGCCGGGCCCTGTTCTGGTTGGAACTCTTCCACAACATCTGGTTGATCATCCAGCCATCCAATGGCCTCTGCCGATTCCTCATAATCAAACCAGTTGACTGCCGCATCCCCTGGTTCTTGGTCTTCTAAAAATTGGAGGTTGGCAAAGTCCTTCTCCACAGTCGTCAAATCATTTGCCCATTGCTCAAATCCATCCCCCCGAATTACACACAGCTCTGCCTTCTCTGACAATTCTATACCTGAACCAGTCTGGCCTGCTGACAGAATGTACTCACTCGGATCATAGGCTTCCCTGATGAAACTCCCAGACTGTTCAATCCCAGACTCAGCAATTCCACTTTGCTCTGACATTTGCCCTGCTCCATCTTCGATGGTCACCACTGTTGGCTTCGGTTGGGTTGTGGAGATGTCCATCATGCACAAAGAGTCGGTGCAGTCAGGAAAGAGTACCTTCAGCTTAGGTAGGTGGGATGGGGTGATGTAGATACTAGGATCGTAAGATGTGACCCCAGTTTGGATAAAGTTGATTCTGTTGGGAGGGGGAACTTGGTTATGCGGTGGGAGAGGGTTTATTGTGACATTGGGTTTGTCGGGAGGCGCGATTACTTGTTTGTCAATAAGATCTTGGATCTTGTGACGCAGTCTAAAACAACGGTCGGTGTCATGACCGTCTTTGTTGGTGATCTGTAGATATCTGGTGGTCATGAGAGGGAGGGAGTGGATTTGGTAGTGGCCTCGGCTCCAGAGGTTTCAAATGCTTTTTTCTGATTAAGATCCCTAGAGCCTTGGACAAAGGCATGTACAGTGGGGTGAAGGTTCTTTGGCCTCTGGGTTGGTATTTAGTGGTCTGTGTATTGCTTCCGGATGCACCGGAGAAGGGTGTGGCTGCCATAGGTCTTGGAAAGGGAGGGGGAATGGTGGCGACCATGCTCACCTCTGAAGTTCTTGCGATTCTTGGCGCCACTCGAACTGCATTGTTATTCTGATTAGAGGTCCTCTGAGGTCATTCGATCTTGGTCAATCAGACCTTGTTTCATTGCATCTTCGATCTGCACCCCCATCTCGTGTAGATCTGAAAAGGTGGGAAAGGGGAGTACAATCATCTTTTGCATCAGTTTTGGTTGGAGATTGCGCACAATCATCCTGATTTGGTCCTTGTCGGTGGGCCTTAAAGTCATCATCGAGGCCTTCGCCCTCCACCGGGTTACGAAATCTGAGAAGCTCTCTTTGGGCTCCTGCCTTGTTGTTTCGAGATCACGGGTTGTGATCTCAATCTGGGTATTATAAGAGTACTGCGCAACAAAGGCTTCGGCCATTTCGTCCCAACTTCTTTTGACATCATCCTCCAGCTTTGCATACCAGATGACGGCCACTCCCGACAGGGTCCGGCCGAATAGCGAAAGCTTCTGGGGTCTGGTGAGGCCCATTGGCCGTAGTATATCTGAGAATAGCCGAAGGTGGACCATGGGATCACCAGATCCATCGAAGCGATCAATCTGCGACATTTTGAATCTATCCGGCAATGTCACGGCCACATCGGTATATTCATCCTCGATATTCGGAATAGCCTTCACCCCTTGTGATTTCTTAAAAAGCTTATCGAGCTTGCTCAATTTCAGTGCTGTGGGCTCTATTTCGAACTCGAAGGGAGAGTCCGAGTGGTTGATGGGTGTAGGTGCTTTGGACAATTGAGGCGGAAGTGGGGGCGGAGCCGGCCCCGTTGGAAGGCCTGTGTCCTCCTGGACGTTTTGGACATTCGGCAAGGTGTTCTGGGTGTTTGGCAGGACATTTTGGGCAGCTGGTACCTGCTCGGGTGGCATGACCCCTGGTGGGGGAGGAACTGAATGTGAGGCTGACGCTGCATTCTGCTGTTGCAGTCTAGTGATGAGTTCGGCTTGTTGGGCCATGACTGTGGCCTGTTGTTTAGAGAACTCCACTTGGCGGGCGGCGTCCTCCTACATTTGTCTCATGCTCTCCTGCATTTGGCGCATCATTTCCTCCATTTCGGCTATGCTCCGCTGATCCTGCTGACTAACTGGTATGTGAATTTCTATGGCAGATACTGAAACCTCAGCCCGAGTATTCACTGCTAAGGTAGACCACTGTTCTGGTAACCTCTGCTCAGACACACTGCGTTTTCTTGGCCTCCTCCTGATAACTGGGGGTAGAGAATGGAACACTGGCTGTCCGTCAACCAGATCCTCAGATCGATTGAGCCGACGACCTCTTGTCCAAAGTGCTTGGGGAATATCTCTTTGGGTCAAGCAATTGTGCTAAAAGCGCCCTAGCAAAAAGATAAATAAAGCAATAAGGAAATAAACAACGTATAAGCGGACAAGATAACAACTTAAAACTAATACACAACACACGGTTGGGCATAACAACACACTCGATAAAATTTGAATACACATCCTCAAACGATCATTATCCTGAATCATCGTCCCCACAGTGAATCCGATACCCGCAGAGATCGATTCTCAAACCGATTGATGCCCGCAGGCCTGATGCCCAAACTCATAAACTGATACATGCATTCCCTGTAGAGACGCACTCTAAAGCACATAACAGATAAGTGAGAGCCAAAACACCCCTATGTTGGGGTTGGGTTTCCTTGTCCTATTTTGTCAGGAGTTAGGATTTCACTATGCACGCAGCAGTTTCAAACAACCTATATCGGGTAAGCAACGTGTCCTAGTTTGGAATGGTCACTATGGATTTCGATATGCACTAGGTCGAATGGTCAAAAGGGTGCCCCGGTAAAACCGGGGTTTGTGTTCCCATACTGGCAGAGCCCACAATCGGTCAGCCTTATGGTCATGCCTTGACAAGACAAGCCTCTGGCAAACCATTTAGGAATAGCAGATGGCAAACAGGGTGTCCTAGGCGCACCAATGCAAATGCAATGCAAAGAGACACATAAGTGTAAACAAACACAAGATATCATGAGTTCGAGTCAAGTTCTCTAAATCTCCAGCAGAGTCGCCAGAAACTGTAGACAAGCCCGCGGGGGGGCCTCGCTATAGCTTGGACTCGATTTGTGTCACGGTTCTAAATCTTGAACCAAAGAGTCCAAATCCGGCAAATCATTTTGAGAAAAAACAGATTTTTGAAAGAAGTGCCAAACATGGACTGCTTTGCCAGATACAGAGTCGCCACCTAAATATTTTATTTTTGGGAAATTTAGGAAACCTTGACTCATTGCCTAAGGCCACGTGTCGGTCATCACCAGAGTTGCCTTGGCTCGGGAACTTGGGTACGATTGGGGAAGGTCACTTCGTGAGCACCCCCGCTCGTCCGATCAAATATCGGCCTCTACTAATCATGATATCTAGTTTTGAAAACATTATGCGTTCTTATTCTGGTTATTAGCCTAGATTTACTATGTGATGCGCACAGCATACAAGTATAGACTGGATCGCCTGAATTGGAACAAAACATTTCTTGTTTGTTTTTGAAAGGTGGTTTGCTACTCGCAAGTAGGCTTAAAATGCAGATTTTGCCACCCTCGGGTGGGCTTAGAAAAGATGGTTTTGCCACTATCTAGTGGGCTTAAAACTCACAGTCGATGATTTGTTCCAATTCAAATAACCTAACCTTCACCCACAGGCATTCAGGCAGTTATATCATATAAGCACATAGCCTCATGGCAAGCATGCTATTCATGGCAGTCACTCACATGCATGCAAGGATGCTAAAGCATAAAACTTACCGAGTACTCCAAGCCAAAACAGAAGCTAATTAGAAATCATGCATGATCCTAATTATACAAGAATGCCTAATGCAACACATGCAGGAATGCAACTACAATAGTAGGCTCGGCTATTCTAAACATGGCATATGGAATGCTATAGCTAACATGTATTCAACTTGGAATTGAAATACAAATGCAGTTAGTATGATGCGCCGAGCCCGGTGCATGCAAAACAGATGAATGAATGCAAGCATGCTATCATACTGTATGCTAATTGAAACAAGCCCTAATCTAACCATCATAAGTTGGTAAATAAAAGGGAGAAAGACGTGGGGTTGGAAGACATACATCACACACACGCACACTTATTACAACATTGCCCTCACTCGGAGGGTCCGAATAAATAATATACAGTCCCGAATAAATACAGTCCGAACAAGTACAAAAATCCTAATTAATTTACAAATTAATCTAGGAAAGCTATAAATTGGCATGCAAGCCAGGGATTGCCTCGACTCTGATGAATGATGTATGTTTGGGATGCCTTGCGCAGAAATCCACTGGGATGCCCCAATTAGCCTCTGTTTTGCAATTACCCTTGGAAAGCGCGCCAAACTCTAGAAGGCTGCTGATTCTTGATTTGCTGCAATAGAGAGCAAGAAAGGGGCATGGCAGTGTATTTTTCCATATGTATGCATGCCTCGATCCTCGTGCCACCAATCACGTATATCGATGCATGATGGCCGAAGAGTCGAATTGCACCACTCAATATGGAATGAATACACATAAAAACACAACAAGACCAAGACTCCATCATGGATAATCCGAATTAATGTGGTGAGGAATTGAGACACGTTAGTCACTTTCGGTCTGAAAGCGTCCTCGTTTCCCGTGCTCGGGCTAACTCCTATCCCAAACACAATGCGATATGCATGACATGCATGAATGTGACTAATATACAACCTAACATGCACAATGCTATGAAATGGCATACACGATGCACGAGGTAACATGGCATACACAATGCATTAACATACGACCTAGCATACACAATGCTATGAAATGAAATGGCATGCACAATGCATAATGGACTTACACCAACATGAGTGGACCTCAGCCACACTCACATAGGAGGCCATTAGATGGAAATGAGACACTCGAGATGCGCGCACACATGCATGCAAACCGAGGACCGAACCTAAGGCACGAATGCCACTCTAACAAAGCATGGAAAGGCATGGAGTATGGCATACAAACATGTAAATTTTAGTGTTAAAAAATGATGCTAAAGAGCCCCGAATCATAGAAACATGGCACCCGATGCATGGAATGAGACCCGAAACATGAAATTAGGTACATGGAATGACCTATGGCTATGCAAAGCATGCATTATTTGAACATGAAGTGTGAAGATAGAATCAAGATAGTCCCGAAACAAGAATATTTACAGTTTTAAGCAA
Organism: Camellia lanceoleosa; assembly: GCA_025200525.1. NCBI lineage: Eukaryota > Viridiplantae > Streptophyta > Magnoliopsida > Ericales > Theaceae > Camellia > Camellia lanceoleosa. Next base: position 93,870,302 of record CM045762.1, read on the forward strand.
GTCCAAACAGTGAACACAAATGGGACTAAGCTAGCATGCAAAAATGGCCCCGCAAGAGAGATAATGAAGCAAGTAGCAGCTGCTGGCCATAAATGGCCAAGAGCCCTTCAACAAAGTTTAAGAGGGGCTCAAAACGAAGCACTTTACAGTTTACCACAAGCCACAAAAACAGACACAAGTATGGTTAAACTATTATGCAAGAAATGGGCCAAAAGGGAGGCAAAGAAGCAAGTGATGGTTTCTGAACTCAAACAGGGAAGGGCCCTTCAAAAAAGTTGAAGAGGGGCCCAAAACATAGTATTTTACAGTTGGTGACCAAGCCCAAAACAGTGCACATGTAATCTTAAAATACTATGCAAAATAAGGCCAAAAGAGAGTATAATCACAAAGAGCAAAAAGGAAACCTCAAGCAACAAAAGACCCTTGATCAAAAATGAAGAAGGGGTCAAAATAAGGCTATTAAAATAGAAGCACAAAGGGCTAACAAAGCATGCAAAAATAAGGTCAAAAGAGGGGTAAAGAGGTAAGTGGAAAAAGAAAGCCTCAAACAGTGAAGAGCCCTTCAACAATGTTGAAGAAGGGCTCAAAATAAGCCACTTTTCAGTTTATAACCAAACCCAAAACAGTTTATAAATAGGCCTAAAATACTATGCAAGAAAGAAGCATACGAGAGAGGTAAAGAAGCAAGTGGTAGCTAGAGACCTTAAACATGGAAGGACCCTAAAACAAACATGAAAAAGACCTCAAAATAATGCTATTTTCAGTTAGGGTCAGAGCCCAATTATGCAAGCACAAAGAGATAGGATATAGATAAAAAAATGCAAGAAAAGAGGAGGAGGAGACTTACCCTTGTAGACCAAGCCTTTAGCATCCTTTGAACCAAGTTTGGGAGCTTTTAACCTCTAGAAGACAACTCCAAGTGGTTGCAATGGAGGTTGGATGTATGGTGCTAGGGTTTGTAGAGTAAAGGGTGTAGGACCAAGGGTGTTTGAAGGTTGAATGAGAGAGATGGAGGATGTATGTATACAAGGCTCTTAGGCAATTTTTCTAACCCCTAAAACACAGCTGTGAGGCTGTTTATATAGGCATAAGAGGGGGATAAAAGGGTAGAAAAATGGGCGGGAAAACAATTCAAGTTTCCCCCCAAAAAGTTGGCCCCCTGGATACAAAATCTGGGGGGGAAAAGAGGGTATATTTGAAAGGAATAGGGGGTGGGGATCATGGCCGGCTGCTTATCTAGGTTGCAGGTGGCCGGCCGGCTCTCCCCATGGCCGGCCGGCCAAGGGTCAAAAGGGTTAATGAAGATTAATGGCCGGCCATGCCAAAAAGAGGGCCTCTCATGTGTGCACAACACAACCATGTGGTCAACAACTGGAGAAAGTGAACCAAGAGAGAGAAAATGCCACTTTTAGGAGGGGTTCAAAAGGGTCACACACAATTACTGGCCGGCCATGTGATATTGGTGGCCTCCCAGGTGTCTACAACACAAATATGGGGTTTAGGATTCAGGAAAGTGGCCCAAGGGTGGTCAACATTGGCTTTGAAGTGAGAAAAACGGGCGATGGAGGGCGATGAAGGAATAAAACTGGTTGTCAGAACAATTACTGGCCTCCCACCCCTCTACGACCTTTCTAACAATGAAACAGAGGTCCCTGCCAAAAATGAACTCAAACCGATGCAAAATGAAGGTTCGGGGGCCAAAACGCGCAGCCCGAGGCCTCGAGAACTGGCTGTTAGGCACTGGAAGTGGTGTTCAACCATGAAGTCGGTCTCTCGGACCACAGTGTCCCTCAAAAGGGAGGAAATAAGATGTATGCCAAAAACCGAAGCAAACGGAGGTGGTTAAGCGGTCCCGGCCGAGGCACCACGCCAACGCTCAAAAATCGAAATGGACTCCAAGCGGGCAAAATGGCCTCGACCACGAAAGCGTAGCCTCTGACCCGAGAGATGATCTCTGAGACTTCTCCCTCCTTCGAGAAGAAAACAGAGGAAAGCGAGCTTATTGCAAACCGAGGCAAAGCATGAAAGAGTCCGGAAGTCCGGAGACAAGGCTCGCAGTCGAGACTCTAAAACCTCTGAACGAGCACGGTATGCAACATCACCAAGCGCTCAATCGGTGACGTCTGAGTCTTAAGGTCGGTCAAAAATGGGGTGTCTACAGCGTGTACAATTTATTCCATAATTTCAGCATAGATGCAAGAATTCAAACTCAACATGGCAAAATTCATCTCATTAATACATGCATGTAGAGCTTCTTTACTTTCTTTACTTTAATTGACAAAACACATGCAAATGGTCACATACAAGCTATGAACTCAACTCTAAATCACATCATCTTCAAGGATTAAGAGTTAGATGCTTACCTAGAGGCTTCAAACACACTTGTTCTTGCAATCACATCATCTTCAAGGATTAAGAGTTAGATGCCTACCTATGTTTTTGAGTTCACCTTCAATCTCTATACTCTCTCTCTCTCTCTACAATGTTATCTTAGATTTTTGCTCTAGAATGAAGAGAAAGATGAGCTCAAATGAGCTTATGGCTCATATATATAGCTAGAGTGGTTTATCACAATAATTAGAACATTAGACCAATTAAAGACAACTTAATTAATTAATCTGAATCAATTTTTGATCAAGCTTACCATAAGGTTCTAAAAATTCCAATTAGTCTAATCATGTACTCAATTTTGGTTTTTGGCGTCATTAAGGCCTTTAATTTCAGATTCAAAAAGGAAATCACAATAGATTTTCCTACAATCAACAGATAGTTTCCAAATTGAATAGATATACTCAAATAAATCACATGGCACATATCACAATTAATAAATAACACATAATTAAATAATTATAATCATGATATACTTGTTGGGGTCGTGACAGTCTTTTACCCTTTAAGAAATTTGGTCCTCTAAACGTACACTACCTTATGTCAGAAACAACTCGGAATGCCTTGTGTCAGAAACAGATCGAATACCTCAATCTCATATTATTCTTCCTTTTTGCAAGTGGATTATTTCTCATCAACTCTATCACGAAAATTCGATCCATTCTCTTTTATCACAGAAGTTCGATTTGTTTCTCAATTATTCAATAGTTCACAGTTCAATTCGATTATTCATTTCAGGGACTCGTCATAGTTATTCAAAATCATTTAGGTTTATTAAGCAGATCCACATCCAGACATCAATGCCACAGTAGCAGAGGCAAGACCAAAGTAATCAATCACATGTTGTACATAATTCACATATTCCCATAGCATCAATTGTAAAGTACGATGAGATTGAGCAGTCAATCACAGAGCATATTGAATTCACACACTTTCAGATAGTCGAGGTTTTCTAATCGCAATAGTGTTCACAATCAAAACAGTTCACGGTTAACAATTACCATAACACGAATTCCCAAAATTCAATAATACTAAAGAAACTATTCTCCCATACAAAACATGTTCTGATTAGTCAAAGATAAATGTTCTATACTGTTTATAATCAAATCAATTTGTTGTTAACGGTTTCCATTGCGTTGAATTGATAAGAATATGGTAATATAGAAGTAGTCAACCTTTCACAAAATACATGTGTTCCCAATCAAAAGAAGGTACATGTTCAAATACCGTTCATAATCACATAGTCTGTTATTGATAACTCGTATAAGGTTTTCAAGGTGGTAAGTATTTAAATCAAACACAAGTCTTCGATCCATTAATTCTTATAGCATTGGGTCAAAAATACAGTAACATAGAAGCAGTCATTCTCTAAAACAATCAATTACTGGACTTGCATGATTCAATTGGTCTATGACACATATGTACCCAATAGTTGAAGGTTGGTTCTCAATGGTGTTCATGATTAGATCGATCTGTTGACGGCCCACATAAAATCTTCTAAATAAGTCAAGTATTCAAAACGGATTCAAGTTTTGGGTCTATCAATTTTCTTGTCAGGAATAATCCGGTCATTCATTCATGAACAATTCATAATCTCCCATAAACGATACCAAGTCAAATAACGATTCTCAAATTAGGCAAAGATCTTGTCTAATTATATTAGATGAAGGTTCTATCAGGTCAAACTAAACAAAGGTTCTATCAGATCGAGTCAGATAAAAGTTCCATCAAATCATTCTCAAATAAAGTATGTTTGGTTCTGTAGGTCATACTCTGTTTGCTTAGGTACATAGTCAGTAGTTTCACAATTGTTCTAAGTTCATCAATTCTCAAAATCAAATCAGAGTCATACATCACAATGGTTCATATCAAAGCGGTTCAGGTTATATACAATGTGGCATTCTCCAAATAAGTTCACATGTAGGTGCACATGCATGCAGTTGTTTATATCAAAATGTATGTATCATAATCAATATAGCAGTTCCCAAATAAGTCTTTCATATAGGTATACGGTACACAGTAATGCATCATACAAAGTTCCTCGGTGGCACATAATGGCGAGTTCATTATGCAAAAGTTCTAAATTAGTCATACAATCACAAAAGCATAGGTCTAATAGTCTAGTCAAATAGACCCATCAATCTTAAACAACTAAGTACACAGTCACACAGAATATACAGTTCATTATGTGGAGTGCCCAACTTAGTTACACAAGCACATGGTTATAGTCTCGATGGTCTAGTCGGTAGGAATGAATAAGATGATAAATCATTTTGAGCAAAGGTATAGATATTTATACGTGTCTGAAATCTATTAACATTCCCAATATGTATTCACAAGCACGATGCACAGATGAACACAAGACAAATTCTCTAGATACAATAGATAGGGCAATGGTTCCATGGGTCTACAAAATCTAGATGCAATTGTAGTAGAAACAACAAAATGCGTCATACTCAAATCAATTAACATCCCAAGCAAAGGTATATATGTATGAATCCAGAATTAATCAACACATAGGCATTCATTTAGAAACAGTAAAGATACCTGGGACAACAGTCTTCAATATTCTGAGTGTTTTTTGGGTTGAGTGTAGTTATTCTATCCTAACTAGCAGTTCCTGTCATTGATACGAATCCAGCTGAGGCAGCGGGTCTATTCACATTTTGTTTGGTCTGGGGACAGTTCCTTACTATCTGATCCATTTTACTACATCCATAACAAGCCAAAAAATTCGGTGACAAATCCCTTGGTGCTTCTTACTACATTTGTTACATGTTGGTGCGGTATTCCTTGTAGAGTTTGAAGTGCTCGATGATCTCGTATTTTGCTTTTTAAATGATCTTTTCCTTGAGAAAAAGTCTTGCCTCTTGTTTTTCCATTCAGAAGATCGGTTCGTGTTAGCTTCAAATATCAGTACTTAACCAACTACCTCAACATATTTTGTTACTTTTAAAACATTCACTTGATGCTCCTATACCGGTGGTGGCGGAGGTTCTTGCTGTAACGGTAGCTGTTGTTGCCATCTTAAGGTCTTTGTCATTTCTATTACTATTCTTTCCAATCTATCAAGTCGGGCTGTGGAGGATTCTTTCAACTCATCTGTCATTGTTCTTGCCATGTTCTACATGAACTTACATTATGACAAGAAGTACAGAGATATACATAGATGCACATAGACATAGTTACACGTAGGCACATATTCTCATATTTGCAGAGTATGAATGCACATAAGTAACAATTCATGATTCATATGTTCATATACTTGCCTTATAACAAAAACAAAACTTGTTTGTATACATTAACACAACAATTCATATCTCATGTAACCACATGTTCTCATACAAGCATGTACTTATCAAATGGATGCACCTTAAGTCTTTACTAGATACCATATGGCTCATTTGGACAAATTTATGAGCTATTAACTCATGTTCTAATACCACTCTGTCATGACTCGAACCCACTCATATAGGTTAGGATCATAACCAGCTAGTAATCAAGAGATTACCTACGGCCTTAGACAGAATTCAATTAAAAATTAATAATATGAGGCCAGATGCAGAAACAAAACTTTAAATTTTGTCCAATGAGCTGTGCATACATAGCATAACAAAAACTTTTCACATATATATAATGACTTACACCCAACAGCATATAAAAGATTATACATGTCCAGGATCATTCAGAAACTGACAAACCAAAAACCAAGGTTTATAAACAAACCTAGTTTATAAACCTTGGTTTTTCATGACCATCAAAAGTAAACAAAAGAAAATCAAAACAAAAGCCTTGTGCGTGAGGCAACCTTGACTGACTCCAAAATCTCGGTAACCTTTTACAGTCTCAATAAGGCTAGGGCTAGACACCCCTCTGCTTACCTACATACATATAAAGAAAGAGTAAGCTAACACCCAGTAAATAATACCAAAGTAAAGGGGTTGAGTAATTAAGCCCCTTTTAACAGATAAGCGTATCTAATCAATAAGCATATATAATTAGTAAGCATTTTACATCAGAATGACCTCGGGTCCAATATGCAACAGAACGAGCGTAGGTCTAAGAGATAACAGAATATATGGTACGAGTTCAATCATTCCTCAAATAGGACGGCCTTAGGCCCAACAGTGTACAGAATGACCCTAAGTCCAACAGTTAATAGACTCACTGATTAGATTCAATCATCTCTTATTAAAACGACCTTGGGTCCAATCATTTACAGTATATAATGGCCATTCAATTATTGTAATTGCATATCAGTCATTCAGTCTTATCAGAGATTCAGTCATATCATATTAGTCATTCAGTCTTATCATATCAGTCAATCAGTCTGAGATCCAGAACAACCTTGGGTCTATTTTATCAAATCCACAAAACGGCCTCAGGCCCAATTCAGATATATCAACCGACTTCGCTCCATAATTCAAATATATACAGAATGACCTTAGTTCCACTATTCATGTTTATGTCATGTCATTCACTTGTACAGATAATACTCTCATTAATATCATATTGTTCAGACAAAATATGGTAACTTATTCACACTTATCAAATCATAGGTTCAGAAAAGCTTACCACATGTGAACAATTAGAAAATAGAGTATAAATAAAATATATTTAGTAAGATATTACTCACAGTGTTCAGTTGGTTGATTCATCCTCAGAGTTGACCCTACACAATTCGTAACACATACAGAAATTGGGTCACAATACAATTCAATCCGTTCTTTAATTTGTTTAACTTTCTTAGGGTTTTTTCTACCTCTTTAGTTCATTTGGGATACTCAATGTATGCCTAAGAATGCTCAGAAATGAAAAAGAACGAAAATCGAAACATAATACAACTTTTCAAAGTTTCTTGAAACAGGGTACTTCGCTCGAGCGCAACATTGGTCGCTCGAGTGGACCCCTTGGTTTGCAAAAGTACTGGATGCATGCAAAGTGTGCTCAAGCGACAGATTGTTCGCTTGAGTGATGAGGTGGAATTCTAGAATTTCTAGGACAAAGTTAAACTTCAAACATATAGTTTCAAATCATGGACTTGCATGGCTTATTCACAACTTCAAAGAATACTTAGAAATTCTTTTGATTACAAGGTTCATTCTCAAATGATGAACTCAACATTCAAACCGAATGAATCTTTCCTCTATTTCCTAATCGTTTACTTATGTTGTTTCATAGCTTATTAATCCTTAATAAGTCATAATTCACGTTTAAGAATGTCTGGAAAGAGATGGGAACGAAGATATGAACTTGAAACGCCTTTGAAAACATGTTGAAAATAAGTTGATGACTAGAGCCATCTTGTGGTCTCTAGAGCCAAGTTCGCTAAAGCCAACATTTGGTCGCTCGAGCCAGCTTTTGCAGACTGAAAAATACTGAGAGCTCGCAATGTTGGCTCAAGCCACCACTTGGTCGCTCGAGCCATCTGTTCTGGGTTTCAAAACAAAAAGTTTTGCTTCCAAACACAAATTCAAAGCCTTAGGTCATGTTTGGCTCATTTAAAAACACAAAATTACTTTAGAAAACATATATACATGACCCCTTAAATCCCATTTGCTTACAAATCTCATCAATTTGGCAAAATTGAGCTTAAAACCCGCATGTATGCAAGATTTTCAAACTCTTTTCTCAAAACTCAACTCCGAAGTGTATAAGCATGCATGTTTGAACCAAACTCTTGAAATTACATGGAAATACATATGTATGAGCTCAACTTGAAACCATGAGCTCAAAAGTGTTATGAATTACCAAAATTAAGATCAAAACTTCTATACATGCATCAATTCAACTTCAATTCCCTTCCAAGACTTTCAAAACATGGAATTAATCTTCAAAACTCATGAACTTAACAATTTGGGCTCAAAGGTTCCATGCATGTACAAAATCCTTTCCAAAACATTAATTTAAAGGTTAACAAATGATGGATGAAATATGCATGTACAATTTATTCCATAATTTCAACATAGATGCAATAATTCAAACTCAATATGGCAAAATTCATCTCATTAGTACATGCATGTAGAGCTTCTTTACTTTCTTTACTTTAATTGACAAAACACATGCAAATGGTCATATACAAGCCATGAACTCAACTCTAAATCACATCATCTTCAAGGATTAAGAGTTAGATGCTTACCTAGAGGCTTCAAACACATTTGTTCTTACACAATATTGATCAATTCAAGCTATATCTTCGAGTTCACCTTCAATCTCTGCACTCTCTCTCTCTCTCTCTCTCTCTCTCTCTCTACAATGTTAACTCAAATTTTTGCTCCAAAATGAAGAGAAAGATGAGCTCAAATGAGCTTATGGCTCGTATATATAGCTAGAGTGGCTTATTACAATAATTAGAATATTAAACCAATTAAACACAACTTAATTAATTAATCTGAATCAATTTTTGATCAAACTTACTATAAGGTTCTAAAAATTCCAGTTAGTCTAATCATATACTCAATTTTGGTTTATGGCGCCATTAAGGCCTTCAATTTCAGATTTAGAGCGAAAATCATAACAGATTTTCTTACGATCAACAGATAGTTTCCAAATTGAATAGATATACTCAAATAAATTATATGGCACATATCACAATTAATAAATAACACATAATTAAATAATTATAATCATGATATGCATGTTGGGGTCATTACAAAAACGCTCTCTCAAGTTGAGAAGTCAAACCCTAATAATAAAAGGGGTCATTTGTTATGAAATTAGAAACTTCGAGGAGTGGGATATAATTTCTAGAATCATATAAGGAAAATCTTATTTTGAACCTTCGTTTGGGATGTTGGCTAATGAAAAAAAGTTTCGTTCAAGATGATTTGTGAATTTTTTTGTAGTTGAATATATAATTGAATAGATTGTTTTATTGGCTATTTAGTTTTAGTTTTTTTCCCTTCTTTTTTTTCTTTGTGTGTGTGTGTGTGTATTTGTGTGGCTCCATTTTAGCTCATCCCAAACGCCACCTAAGCAAATCTCAAGAGGTGTATTTTTATTTTATCCTAAATTATAAATACACATATATTTATTTAAAATACTAATTGCTGTTTATAATTTTAGAAATTACATCTTGTTCTTTTAAATTTCTAATCATATAAAAAATGATATATTTCACTAATCAGCTATCAAGTCAATTAATATTTTTTAATGATATTAGAAATATATTTCAATTAATAGTTCTAGTAATTTTATTATTATATCGGAATGTAGTTATAAATTTTATTTTTACTATTAACTCTGTTAATTGACAAATTCTAACAATGAAATATTTGTAATTTCCATAACTACAAGGAACAATAAGCAAATCTCAAGAAATATATTTATAATTTTTTTTAAATTAAAATTTAATAAGTAAAAGAATAAAAGATAAAAACATTTTAATCAAGACCAGTCCTAAACTTTTGGAGACCCTATGTGAACTTTCAAGTCGAGACTCTTTATATTTAAACACATATACACACCCACACACACACACCCACACACACACACACACACAAAGAAAAAAAAAAGAAAGAAAGAAAGAAAGAAATAAAGAAAGAAAATCTTGTGAATGAAATAATAATGTATTGTTTGATATCTTTTACAATTTACTATTTTTTAGTTTATAGAAAATATTAAACATGTTTACATTTATTTTGGGTAAAAATTAAAATAAAAAATATGTTTAGTACGCAAGTATTTTAAAAAATACATTTTGAAAACAAGTTAAAATGGGTGATTGCGGGAGGTGGTGTCTACGATTGAAAATGATAGCCGGAGGTGATTATTGCTTGCAAGAGGTGATGATTGAAGGTGGTTGACATTGGTGAAAGGTGGGTAGAAGGTGATTGATGGCTAGAGGAAGTATTAGCCAAAATGATTGTCAATGGTCGAAAATGATGGCTAGTTTGCCGCCTAAGGAGGTACTTAAGAGTCGAAGGTAGTTATCGTCGGTGGGATGTGGTGGGTCGGATGTAGTTGATCAAGGAGGTCATTGGCAATGGTAGCTAGTTGTGATGAGCAATGAGTGGTGATCGGAAATGATGAGAGAAATTTTGGCAACCACACATATTGTTGAAATAGAATTATTAAAATTTTCTTACATAGATTATGATCTTAAGAAATCATTTTAAAAACTTAAAAGATTTAGGAATATTGGAAATTGGGTCAGATTTGACCGACCCATAACTCATGAAGCGTCCACATTGGTTGTGAATAATTCACGTGATTTAATAAATAAGATTATTAGAAGATTATCTTTTGGAGGTTGTTAAGTTGTTCTAGAAGACTACAACACCACTCTTATCTATAGTGATTTTATCCTATATATCATATATTTGGGATACATATTTTGATATGTGAGTTTACCCAAAAATCTTTTGCAGAAAAAGCTCTCTCTCTATTCTTCCCTCTTAGGTCACCATTATAGAACTTAGGGAATTGGAGTGTGGATATAATATTGAGAAACTCTTGTAGCTTCTCAATTGACGACGACGGGTTTTTCAGACAAGACTCGTAATCCAAGCATCATATCCAAATAATTTCCGGTTTAGGTAATATAGTTACCCGCATATTTTTCCTTCAAGGAAAAAAAAGTTTTATTATTTCATAATTTAGAAAAATATAGTATACAATAATAAAAATACCAAACAAAATATGAAGTCATAATAACAAAACCAATTGATCTAAATGCAAAAAAATTTCACTTAAACATTACTTATCTTGCATTTTTAATTGTAAATTACTAATTAAACTTGCATAACTAAGTTTATCTGTCATATCATTTTCAATGAATAACATAGTGAGTGTTTGGGAAGTGAGTTTTTATGTGGGTTTTTTTAGTTGTAGGATATTATTGGATAAAAAAATTTTAGTGTTTAGGAAGATAGTTGGGTTTTTTTGTGGTTGGATGTGATGTTTGTGAGAAAAAAAGTGAAATAATTATGGGGTTAGATGTGATATTTTGTTTGGATGTGTTTTTTTTTATTTTGCAAAACTTTTGTCTTTTAGTGAAAAAAATGAGAAAAAAATTTGAGAACTAAGTTTCCAAACACCACCATAGTAAATTACAAAATTACTAATTAAACATTAATTTTTTTCGTTAGGCTCTATTTCAAATGCATCCTACGAACGCACCTGGGCCCAATGGTAAACCTGCCCTTTTCTTTAAAAAATTTTGGGGTATTGCTAGTCAAGAGGTTTGTGGTGCTGGGAAATTTTGAATGGAAACCAAGATGTTCTAATTCTGAAGATAAAAGACCCGAAAAAGTTTGCTCAATTCCATCCAATAAGCCTTTGCAATGTGATATATTGGCGGTGTTTGAAAAGTTGTTGATTAAGCTATTTTAGTCTCAAGTTTGAAAAAAGCCATGTAGCGTTTTACTGTAGTTAAGTCATTGATTTATATTAAAAAAAATAAAATTTGTAGCTCGGCAGCCTACAGTCAATGGCACTGTAGCCTACCACTGTCACTTGATGGCTGTCTCACCAGTAATAAATGACACTTTTGCCCCTTTACACTAATTTTGAAAAAATGAAATTAGGGATAAATTTGTCATTTCAACCTCAAACATCATTTCAAATACATTTTCAATACAACAATTCAAATAAAAATTCATTCCATCTTCACAAACATAAAAATTAAAATAGCTTACTAAAATAGTCAAAAAGCTAAAAAACCTAAAAAATAACCACTTCAAAGGTGTTGTCTAATTGTCTCAAATGGTCCTCCCAGCGGTTATTTCATAAAATTAGAGTGCTTTTATCCCCGGGCACCTTCTTAGTGACAGTGTTTTGACCACATCAGAAGTTTTCTACCATCTTAAAAATCTTCAGCGAGGTTCTGAGTGTTGGGATCGGGGATCCCGCCCAAGACCTTGTAGAAATTAAACCAAGCAGAATTACACACCCACACACAAGGAGACACAATATTTTACGTGGTTCGACCTCAATGCCTACGTCCACGGGAGAGTAGCCGGTTTTCACTATACCAATTTGGAGATTACAGAAAGATTACAATAGAGGAGGAGCTCACACTCTCCTCACTCACACACTCTCCCGTCTCCCTCGCTCACACCGAGGGAGACGGGTCTCTCCGTCTCACATCTCAACACCTCTTTGGCAGTTGGCTCTCTTCTCTCTACATCACCTCCTCCTCCTCACCTCAATTTATACACAATTGAGGGAGGAGGTGATTGGCCATCACCTACTCCATACCACTCTTGAGTCTTTAATGGGGTGGGTGAAGTGGAGCAAATGGACCTTCCATTTGGGTAGTGGATGGTGCTGCACTAACAATTTATTGGGTTGAAACCAACAAATCACCCCCTCAACCCATATGAGGTGATCCACTACACACACAGCTGCTAATCTTGTTACGCCCAAGAAAACAATAGAATCTTCATCTCCTCACTGAGACGCTGCATCCCCTGAAGCTAGAGATAATACATCAGAGATACAAGAGGAGGAGGGAATCCTACATCCTCAACTCAACTCACACCACTCTCTGATTTGGAGAGAGCCTCTACTCCCATCTCCCACAGATCTCTTCCATGCTTCTGTCTCGAATGTCTTCACTTGCTATGCTTGAACTTGCGTAACCAAGATATCTGACACCCCCTGATTGGATGTCCTGCACCCCCTGTTGGGATGCCTTTGACTGTCATGCATTACCTTACAGATTTAACATCGAGCAACTAGAAAACTTCACAGTTTGATACATCAACATCCTCAATTTTCCTTGCTCGGAGCTTATTTCTGAACTATCAGCCTTTGCCCTCTGCACTTCTGAACAACTTCCTAGCGTTTCCACATACGCTCGTTGTCTGTGCTGCAATCCCTGATGTTTGGTTCTATCTTACTTGTACGTCCGTACTGATGTTTGACAGTTAGCCCTTTTGCCAAGATAACTCCCACCGGTCTGTACAAGTTACTACTATGCAACCCTGTGCATAGTGCTCGCACCCATAGCTTCTGGTCTCCCTACGTCGAGCTCGCCTGAGAGATCCACATCAACTCTATCCTCTGCTGCCATGGAAATAAAGAAACCACCATAGAAAAATAAGGCTTGCCACTCCTTGGCACGCACTCTTGCGTTTTACTTGTCTCAATTTCTTTGTCTGGCAATTCCTGTGAACTTTTAACAACCCGCTGTTGCACACTCCTCTGGCGCCTCTGTACGATACTCTACCGTACTTTTGCACTACTGCACGTCTGCATTTGTGCCCCTGCGCTTAGTATGCCCTTCTACAACTATTGTTCTACAGATCCACGTACCACCAAGATTACTTATCTGATACAAGCTCCAACTCTGATGATTTCGAGCTCGAACTGGTTGCCAAATCATCTATCCGTCGATGAATGGTCTTCTCTTTTGATTGAACCAGATCCTCCGATGACATCAACAACCAGGAAAGTTCCCAGGAAAGACTGGTGGGGTCACACTCGATCCCACTTAAGAACCAGTCTCCTTAGACACTGTCTTTTTGACAGAACTTTCCTAGACATTGTTGATCTTGAGATAATCATACCTGCAATCCTCTGATCGCTCCTGACCAATCCTGATCTCCCTCGATCTGCCATCAAGCCTGATCTCCTCTGGTCTTCAATGATCTATCTCGAGTTGTACCTGGTTGTTCAATCTGGTTAGAATCTATCCATTCTAACCTCTTCAGTGACTCCGCAGCGTTCCACAATATCCGGCAACCTCCCTCCGAGTATTAAAGATGACGAACTCTCATGTTTTGACAATCTTTCCAAACCGTTCAGAATTTCACTATTCTGACCTCGCGAGCTATGTCCGAGCGGTCCGATTAGCTAGGACCAACCTTCGCACTTCCGGGACCTCATCGAAAAATATCCCCGAAAGTCAGCACCACAATTTTTCAAAATTTCGGGCCAAATTGCAATTTTTCGAAGTTCAGAAATATTCGTGTACCAACAGAATATTCCGTCCATCGCACCGATGCCATCGCCCCTTCAATCTGCCTTCTTTTTACGTAAACTCCGCTTCCAAAATCGTAACCGCAGATGTGTCCTAATACTCCAAATAGTCTGAAACCACTATTGGATCGCCAAAACGGACTCAAATGGCTCAGATCAAAAATATTTTGTACGCCTCGATCTGCGGCCGCACCATAGCCAAGCATCGATCCTCGCGGCTGCACATTTTTTGCTCGTAACACCGATCTTCTTCCTCGCTGGATGACGTGGCAGATGACGTGGCATGCAGCGACTAGTCCACTGTGCCACGTGGCACTAACGTGGCATACCACGTGTCGATGACGTGGCCGGCCACGTGGCGCTGACCTGGCTGCCACATGGCGTTGACTCTGCGGTGGTTGACTGACACGTGGCACTCGTTGCCGACGTATGTGCCACGCGGCTTCCTGACGTGGCCTGCGCGTGGTCATGCGCGTGCCTGTCACGCGCGTCACTATCTTCCTTCTTCGGCGCGTGTAGCGCGTGGGTGAGACTGGGCCTCACGCGCCACCTTCAGGAGGCGCGTGAGGGCGCGTGCGGCGTCTCCTGGGGCTCTGCTTTATGTTTCTATAATCCTCTTGCCGAGCCCTTACTCCTGGTATGCTCAAAACTCGATTTCAAGCAATTCGATTTCTGGGCAGTTTCGGACATCGCACTGTTTTTATGCCGAAACGCCACCGACGAGGCTCTGATACCACTTGTTGGGATCGGGGATCCCGCCCAAGACCTTGTAGGAATTAAACCAAGCAGAATTACACACCCACACACAAGGAGACACAATATTTTACGTGGTTCGGCCTCAATGCCTACGTCCACGGGAGAGTAGTCGGTTTTCACTATACCAATTTGGAGATTACAGAAAGATTACAATAGAGGAGGAGCTCACACTCTCCTCACTCACACACTCTCCCGTCTCCCTCGCTCACACCGAGGGAGACGGGTCTCTTCGTCTCACATCTCAACACCTCTTTGGCAGTTGGCTCTCTTCTCTCTACATCACCTCCTCCTCCTCACCTCAATTTATACACAATTGAGGGAGGAGGTGATTGGCCATCACCTACTCCATACCACTCTTGAGTCTTTAATGGGGTGGGTGAAGTGGAGCAAATGGACCTTCCATTTGGGTAGTGGATGGTGCTGCACTACCATTGTGCTGCACTAACAATTTATTGGGTTGAAACCAACACTGAGGGGTATATGGCTCTCAAGTTTGACATGAGAAAAGTGTATGATAAAGTCAAGTGGTCGTTCAGCCAAGGTGTCATGCAACGCATGGGTTTTGATCAACAATTTATCGGCCTTGTCATGAGTTGTGTGACCTCGGTTCATTATTCAGTCCTCATTAATGGTGTGCCTTCTCAGAATTTTCGACCTACAAGAGGTTTGCGGCAAGGAGACCCGATTTCGCCATACTTGTTTCTTCTTTGTGCTGAGGTTTTTTTGGCTTTACTATGTCGGGTTGAAGAGCATCATCAATTGACGGGTGTGGCAATTAATCGGTGTAGTTCGCGAATTTCACATCTATTGTTTACAGATGATAGTCTAGTGTTTGCTAAGGCCAATGTTACGGAAACGCTTTAGTTGACATAAATCCTTCAACAATATGAGTTGGTGTTGGGTCAGAAAATTAATCTGGAAAAATCTTGTATTTATTTCATCAAAAATGTGGGTGTGGAGGATCAAGATGCTATCAATCTTGTATTTAATAAACCCAAACACCTTAGTTTAATAGACTAATTAGAATATTTAGAACCATATAGGAAGTTTAATTAAAATTTGATTCAGATTAAAATAATTAGAATAAATCAATTAGAACTAAATTAGATTAATTAGTCTTAAGCATACTTAATTAGCCTAATCTAATCTAACCTATATGTGTGTGTGTGTGTGTGTGTGTGTGTGTTTTAAGCATGGATTGAGTTCATTTCATAATCTTGAGCTGAAAATTGTAGAGAGAGAGAGATCAATTTCTAGACACAGAGAGAGAAGAATTATGAAGAAAAGAAGAGGAAATCAAGGGAATTAACCCATAGAACTTCAAATTCAAGCTCTAGGCATGTATTTACCTCTAATTATTGAATTTAATCGCATTAGGTAGTGTAATCAAGATGAGAATTAAGAATTTGTAAGAGTAATTGGAGAATTAACTTAATTATGGTGAGAATTGGTTAAGTATGGACATGCATGCATATTTCATCATCTTTAAGTTGATTTTCTAAAGAATCTTTACATGCATGGAGTTTGTACTTGTTATCTTTAGAGGTTCTTCATGATTTTACATTGACTATATCAAAAGTTGATATTTTGAAAGAAAAGAATTGGATTATTTATATGCATGGCAAAATTATGAAGTTCTGGGTTTTGTTTTGAAAATTGAAAGAGGTTTTGGGTCTATGGTTTGAAGACAATCAAGTATTCAACATTTGGAAAGTGTTTTTACATGTTATACCAGCCATGCAAGCTGTTGAACCTAAAACTTGTGTTTTGGAACTCAAAATTCTGTTATGGAAAACCTAGAATTCGACCTCCTTGCTCGAGCACACTTGACTAGTTTCAAGTATTTTTGCAGAGCATTGTATTTGGCTCGAGCGACAAAGTGTCCACTCGAGCAAACTCCACTTTTCATTACACTTGGCTCGAGCTACCAAGTTACAGCTTGAGCCTACTTTGACACCATCCAGTACTTTTGCAGATCATGCAGACCGCTTGAGCGACCAAAGGTGCGCTCGAGCCAATTGCCCTGTTTCAACAACTTTTGAAAAACACTTTCATGTACATATTTTCATTTTCATGATATTTTAAGCATTCTTGGGCATTATTAGACATCATGAAAGAGAATAAGCTAGAACCAAACACTTAAGGAAATTGAATTAGGATATAATATTTGTTTGGTCAATGTGTTTCAATGTGTACTGCTATGTGCTATGTGTAGGTTGGTCGCCCGAAGCATAACATCAGTACAAGCCCACTGTGAGTAATTTCTCTATAAAGATATGCTCTAAATGTATTTTGAAATTATTCAATTGTGAAGTTTATGAAATCTTATTTTGTCATCTATGAATGAATGTCCTTTTTGAAAATGTATTCGTGGCATCCTTTAGTGAGGCCTTTGCATGGGGGACATACATGGATTAATTGAAATACAAAGATCTCTGATGTTAGACCCTTGTGGTCCACATTGAATTACCCATTGTAGTTCTATTAATTGACCCATTGTGGTCCTATTGAATTAACCTTAATGGTCCCATTGTGTCACGCCCCAAACTCGCCCCTAAAAGTTTGGGCATGACCTATTCAAAACCGGATTCTTAACCTGATATACAAAATATATGAGGCTTGAACGGAAGCATTTAACAACATAAATTGATATAAATAAAAGAACTACATCCATTGAGCGACCACTATCATGCCAGGATCATAAATAGAACTTAAGGCAGACAAACATGCAGTGACGTGCATTGGCGAATTTAGCTATGTACATATATATAGACCCAGCCCTCAAGATTGGGCGTATAACAAAACATTGAAAGGTAAAGGGATTATATACACTTCAATCGTAGACGGACAAACAGGGTACAAAACCAAAAGCTTAGCAGAACCCCATAAAATGAGCTACCTTCATAAGTGCCTGGACCCTCTGAGGTTGACAAAAGAGGAATGGATGCCATGGGTTAACACTGACTTCCAAGTGGAGTGCCTACAGAAACAAGCATAACATAAAGTGAGCTAAGCTCAGTGAATAGTAATACGTAAACAATTTAATGATTAACTTGGATTACGATGTACATATACATTTCAAAGCATAAGTGGATGCAGAAATTATTTGGTCAATCTGATTCGGTACACATTTCAAAACAGCCTTGTCGGTTCACAACTTCACAGATTGGCCCTTGGCCCGTTGGGTTCACACATTCACAAATTGGCCCTCGGTCCCATAGGTTCAGAATTGTAATTATTTCCAGAATGGCCTTAGGCCTAAATAGAATGGCTTCAAGCCCTTGGACAGAGAGGCATCAAGCTCGTAAACAGAATGGCATAAAGCCCTTAAACAGAATGGCATAAAGCCCTTTTTCATGTATATATGAACTCAAGAGGTGGCTCGTAAGGTAGCACTTAGCTCCGTGCAGCACTTTGTTTCATACTAATAGATCATACAGAATGGCCATAGGCCCAGATGTCATAAATTGGCCATAGGCCTCACAGATGTTACAGAACGGCTATAAGCCTCATAACTTACATAGAACGGCCATAGGCCTCATAACTTTCACATCGGCTTTAAGCCCAGTTCACATATGTATGGACTCAAGATGTGGCTCGTACGGGTTCTAGAGGTGGCTCGCATTGCAGCACTTAGTTCCGTATAGCATTTTGTTCCATACCAGAAAATATTAGGTCTTTAAGACTGAACAATTCATATCATGTCATAGTAAGAATGGAACGAATAAACAGAACGGAATAACCTCATGGTTTATTGCAGGTTAACATAATCGTCATATGTATATCAGAACATTAACAATATTCATTAACATAAAACACATATATTATTAGTCCCAGGGTATACAGAGGCACACAGATTCTTCCAATCATTCACATGAGTTAACATAGCTAGTTTGCGTTAAACAAAGCGTTAATAATAATTCGGAGATACATAATACCGTAATTTCATAATGCACATACATTCCATTTGCTTGTCATGACTCAATATTGCAAGTTAGTAGATAATAGAATGTTAACCTTAACGATCAATAGTAAACAACGTATGACCCATGGACACGTTTAGATTTTCTCTTGGTTCATTGTAAATCGACATACTTGTCTTGCAATTAATAGAACGTTATAGTAACGATAATCCGGGGGTAAAGGTACCATTACATGAGCCACGTAACAATGTTATTGATACGCAATTTCTTTCTATTAACCAACTTCACAGTGTTAATAGTTTGCATGCAATTCTTATACGGAATCATGGGTAATTTACAAGTAGGTGTATTTACAAGTTGGTACATTAACAATAATAATTAATCTTAACCGGACTACAGAGTAGGTTCAGAGTCGTACCGATGTACGCCGAAATCTTTCAATGTTCACACCGATTCCCAATCAACATAAAGCTAACATAACTACTTGTGAAGAACAGAGTGTTAATAAAAAGAAATATTAACAGTAATCAAATGTGTGATTACAGTACTATTACTCACAGTGCATTGATGGAGTAATAGTTCCTCCCGGTAGGTGCCCTACAAGTGCATGCCACTCAACACTTAGTTCGTTTCCTTGTTAAACAATGTTCAGTTCATTATGCTTCACATGAATTTACAATCATCCTAAAAGTATCAAATAATTATTTTAATAATATCAGAGGGTCAAACAGAGAAAACAGAGTAGACGGACTTTTTTAGCATGGGCCGTACGTGCGGTTGTGAGCCCCGCATGTGCGGCAATTGGTCCCGCACGTGCCTTTTTAACAGTGGCAAAAATCCCAAAAATTCATCATTTCCCGCACGTGCGGCGATTTGCTCAGTTTCAGTCCGAAATTTTCCAAACAAAAACTCAGTTTGGTGAATGTTTGCAAAGCACAAAACAAGTCCATCATTTGCTAGAATATGGGCCAAAAATCATATAAATAGGGACTATAATCATGTGTCAATCTAATATGAATTAGATCCTTAATTTTGAATCCACGACATACTTAATTCCATAACATTTCATCTTCCACACACACACACACCCACTTGCATATACACACTCACATATGAAACTCTTTGTTTACATGGATGAGTTCAAACTTAATAAGTGAAGAAGTAGGATGTAACTTCTCACTAAATAACTCAATACAACTTCAACTCAATTCAACACAAGAACTAACAACTCATCCAACCACTTAACACATACATAATCCATATTAGCAACCCTAACTTACATAATTTAGAGCAATTCCTACTCAATTCCAAGAGAGGGGTCAATTAGAGTAGATTAAACATACCTTGAGTTAAAATCCCCCTATAAACCCTCTTAATTGAAGAACTTTCCTCTTCTCCTTAACTCTTTGCTTCTCTCTCTCACAGGCGATCTTTACATAAGTTTCAAAGTCAAATGCTCAAAGGGGCATATATAATAGATATATATATATATATAGTTGAATAAAGACGAAATTTAATCAGTTTAATAATTCCCAACTGAAATTTCACAGAATATCATATTCTAATCTAAAAAGTATGCTAATCTTAAATATAAACTCAATTTCGGAATATTAAGCTTCTAAGACTTCCAATTTATGATTCAAACATTAGGATTGCAACAGATATTCCTCTTATTAAACAGATATGGATCTATAATCATAAGGCTCACTTAATTAAACCTAATTTCTCATGAAATTTCATAATAAACATTTAACTGCGCAGAATAAAGGGACTGAACGTATATCAGAAAACGTGTACGAGGGTCGGGTTATTACACATTGGCTTTGGCATATTGATTTATTGTTACTCTATCGGATGTTACCACATATAATGATTTGCAATGGATATTGTTAAAACGGATGTTTGGTATGAATTTGATATATGACTGTTTGTAGGAATTGTTTTGGATACTAAGAAGATATGTTTATGAAATGTTGAACTTCATTCATTAAACCTTTTGTATTGATGTTATTCACTGGGCTCCAGCTTACCCATCTCCCTTATATATATGTAGGTGAGCATGTGGATCGACAAGTTTAGAGTTGTTTTGGGAGTCTACCCCTTTTGTGAAGCCGTTCATGAAGTACCTCTTTGATGGGGCGTACTTGGTCTCAACTAGAGCCAAGCTTTTGTTAACCTTTTTGTCTTGTTCTTTTATTTTTGATATTTGAAGAACGTGATGTATGTATGATGTTGAAGTCGAAGTTTTAACTTATTGTAAATATTATCATGGTTGATGAGTGAAGTTTAAATTATTTATGAAATTTGTCATGTAAGCATTGCTCAATAGACCTATTTCAAATGAATCCTACGAACGCACCTGGGCCCAATGGTAAACCTGCCCTTTTCTTTAAAAAATTTTGGGGTATTGTTGGTCAAGAGGTTTGTGGTGCTGGGAATTTTGAATGGAAACCAAGATGTTGCACCTCTAAACGGCACTTATATTGTCTAATTCTGAAGATAAAAGACCTGTAAAAGTTTGCTCAATTCCATCCAATAAGCCTCTGCAATGTGATATATTGGCGGTGTTTGGGAAGTTATGGAGTAGGCTATTTTAGCCTCAAGTTTGAAAAAAGCCATGTAGCCTTTTACTATAGCTAAACCACTGATTTATATTAAAATAAAATAAAATAAAATTGTAGCTCGACAGCCTACAGTCAGTGGCACTGCAGCCTACCATTGTCACTTGGTGGCTGTCCCCACTGGTAGTAAATGACACTTTTGCCCCTTTACACTAATTTTGAAAAAAAAAAGTGAGATTAGGGATAAATTTGTCATTTCAACCTCAAACATCATTTCAAACACATTTTTCATTACAACAACTCAAATAAAAATTCATCCCATCTTCACAAACACAAAAACTAAAATAACCTACTAAAATAGCCAAAAAAACTAAAAAAACCTAAAAAAAATAGCCACTTCAAAGTAGGAATGGCAATGGGGTGGGCCGGGGCCGGGGACCACACTCCCCGTCCCTGATCCCCGATAGTGAGAAATTCCCCGTCCCCATCCCCGATCCCAGACGGGGACCCTATCGCCCCCCCCCCCCGTCCCCGCCCCCGATCGGGGTTCGAGTTTCCCCGACCCCAAAAATCCCCGACCTATTCGTTTTTTTTTAACACAAAAACAACAACAAAAATTTCAATCTGTTGTATTGAATATATTTCATCATCATCAATCATCATCAACAACTTAAAAAAAAATTAAAAAATCTGAACCTGCTCATATTACACACACATTACACATGCACACACAGATTGTTCATTGCACACATATATATACACACACATTACACACATATACATCTATCATCATCATCATCAACATCAACTTAAAAAAAAAAAATTCAAATTGTTCATTGCACACACAGATATATATATATATATATATCATCATCATCAACAACTTAAAAAAATAAAAAAAATCTTAACTTTGTTCATTACACACACGTTACACACACGAACATATACATATATATATATGAATCTATTATCATCATCAACAATAACTTTAAGAAAATAAATATAAAAAAAAAATCTAAAATTATTCATTACACATATATATGTATCTATCATCATCAACTTAAAAAAATAAAAAAAATCTAAACTTGTTCATTACACACACGCATATATATATATATATGATCAACAACAACTTTAAAAAAAAAAAAAAAATCAACGGAGGCCAGACAGAGGCGGTGCTGTGAAGAGGAAGCCATGGCGACGGAGGCGGTAGTGGTGGAGGATCAGCGGATCTATTCAGATCTGTTTCAATCTGATCTAGATGATGATGACGGAGGCGGTGGTGGTGGAGGATCGGCGGATCTGTTTAGATCTGTTTTAGATGATGATGATAAGAATCTAAGAGAGAGAAATTTGAGTGAGGTGAGGGAGGGATGGCTTTGGCTTTGGCTTTGGCTTTGGCTTTGTGTTTGTGTTGTGTGTGTGTTTTGTTCAGCCAAAGCCCTAAAACACACACATACACACATGTTATATATAGCCAGGGGCAAAATAGTCATTTCACGTCAGGGGGCAAGCGGGGCGGGGATCGGGGATTGGGGCCGGGGCGGGTTCGGGGCTGAAACAGATATCCCCGTCCCTGGCCTGAATGTCATGGGGATTCAATTTTTAATACTATTCCCGGCCCATCGGGGGCATTTTTCGGGAAATAACCGCTCAATTTGGGATCGGGAGATTAGGTCCCCATCAGGTCGGTTTCCGATTGCCATCTCTACTTCAAAGGTGTTGTCTAATTGTCTCAAATGGTCCGTCCATCGGTTATTTCATAAAATTAGAGTGCTTTAATCCCCGGGCACCTTCTTAGTGACAGTGTTTTGACCACATTTGAACTTTTCCACCATCTTAAAAATCTCCAGCGAGGTTTTGAGGGGTATATGGCTCTCAAGTTTGACATGAGCAAAGTGTATGAACAAGTCAAGTGGTCGTTCAGCCAAGGTGTCATGCAACTCATGGGTTTTGATCAACAATTTATCGGCCTTGTGATGAGTTGTGTGACCTCGGTTCATTATTCAGTCCTAATTATTGGTGTGCCTTCTCAAAATTTTTGACCTACAAGAGGTTTGCGGCAAGGAGACCCGATTTCACCATACTTGTTTCTTCTTTTGTGTTGGGGATTTTTCGACTTTACTATGTCGGGCTGAAGAGCGTCATCAATTGACGGGTGTGGCAATTAATCGGTGTAGTCCGCATATTTCACATCTATTGTTTGCGGATGATAGTCTTGTGTTTGCTAAGGTCAATGTTACATAAATGCTTCAGTTGACAGAAATAACAATATGAGTTGGTGTTGGGTCAGAAAATTAATCTGAAAAAATCTTGTATTTATTTCAGCAAAATGTGGGTGTGAAGGATCAAGATGCTATCAAAGCTCTGTTGGGGGTGGTTGATTTGGCAACAAATGCAAAGTATTTAGGCGTACCATCTTTCGTGGGTGAGGGGAGATTTGCACCTTTAGTACGGCCGAGCTAAGGTAGTGCGGGTCGGGACAGACTTCACGGCGCCGCGCTACTTCCCCTACTGAGATGGCCGGTGGATCTATTTTGCTCGGGCGAGGAGAACGGCTGCCCAGGCGTGGGCTAAGCCTGGCCGAGCTGTGACATGCAGACATTTGGCAGGGAACGCAGTCGAGTGGCGAGACCGAGCGACGGGTAGCTCGGGCTAAACTGTGGACGAGGCAAAGGCCGACATGCCTTTGACTGGTTAGCTGAGATGGGCAGATTCCAGATAATCTCGGATGAAGGTGGAACGGACTGAGGCCAGTGTATCTCGCAACCGATAAGCCACGATCAACCGGTCAATGTCAGTCTGGCCATGAGCATCACCTCTTGGTCCCTTTGCCAAGGGGGCAGGTGGGCGACACATAGCTCAGTCGAGTGCATGTGGTGACAGTTCTTCTCAAGGGATAGGCCGGTCGTGGTATTCCGGTTAGGTGTGCCACCTGGGCCAATGGCGTGAGGAAGGGGACATCTGCTCCACGCACGCCCCAATACTGTTGGACAGTTCTGCGTGTACTGGTGGGAGGACTAAGCCTTTACACGCGTGAGGCGGTAAGAGGCGAACACTACCACCTGTCCACGGAAGGACAGCAGAGGTAGTGCGCACACAATCTTGAGGCTGCATGGCCAGCCCAGAAATATGGAGGAAGACGAACGTTAGAGGTAGACACATTCGCTTCGTCTTCAACTCTCTCTCTCTCTGATAGTCTTCTTCCTCTTCCTCAAGTGGTCTGACTTGATCGTCGGAGGGTCTATCCGGCATACCACCGCCAGGCAGCTCACCATTTCTGCGTTGTAGGGTTTGACGTCGTCACGAGAAGCTTGACGTCCAAGGAGTACGGAAAGCAGATGATATTTTGCCCCCGTACAGTGGGGAAATCAAAAGCTGAGGTGTTTGGGTTTATTAAGGATCAGGTGTGGAAACGATTCAATGGATGGAAGGAAAAATTACTTTCGAGAGAAGTTTTGATTAAGTCAGTTGCGCAATCGATACCCACATTCATCATGTCTTATTTTTTGTTGCCAGTGGGTTTGTGCCATGATCTGAATTTTTTGATTGAGAAGTCTAGGTGGGGCAAGTGCGAAGAAAAGAAGAAGATTCACTAAGTTTCTTGGGACAAATTATGCAAGCCGAAAAATCAAGGTGGCATGGGATTTTGAAATTTTGATCCCTTTCACACAACAATGGTCGCAAAACAGTGCTGGCGGATCCTCAAGAACCCACAAAAGTTGATGACCAGAGTGCTCAAAGGTAAATATTTCGCTAACACATCCTTCTTGGAGGCTCTGTTGCGTTTTAATCCTTCATATGCATGATTTAGCTTATGGCAAGCTAGGGGTTACTCCAGAAAAGGTTGCAGTGGTGCATCGATAAGGGTGTTCAATCAAAATTTGGGAGGAGAAATGGATTTTGAGAACGTCATCGTTTCAAATTCCATCACCTCCGAGTCGACTACCTATGGATGCTACTGTTAGCTCTCTGATTGATTTCGATCGAAGATGTTGAAATGCGGCAGAGATGGAAAGATCAATTTTTTGATGTTGATGCTGAACATATTTTGAATTTGCCTCTATGTTTGAGGTTTCCCAATGATACTTTGGTTTGGCATTATACCAAGAAGGGGGTTTTAACGGTAACCTCGGCCTATTACCTCTAATTGTCCCTCATGAATAGTGCAATGCAAGCGAGTTTGTCATACTCAGAAAGAGACAATTATAGATTCTGGCATGATTTGTAGTGGTTGAAAATTCCATCCAAGATTAAAGTTTTTCCTTGGAAGGCTTGCCTCGATATTTTACCAGTCAAGATGAACTTAAGGAAGAAAAAGTTGCATATTTTGGCCCATTGTGACATCTGTGGTAGTGGCGAGGAGACATTACGTCATTGTTTCTTTGAGTGAGAATTTGCTGAAGAAGTGTGGATAACGGAAGGCTTGGTGAGGCTATAGCAGCTTAGCGAGGTGGCGGGCTATCTTGATTGGGTCTGCCGTGCTAAGCAGCTCCATGGAAGTGATGGATTGGGTTTGTTGGTTTCGATGAGCTGGGGGCACCGCAATCAGGTTGTCTTTGCACAACGGACTCATGCAGCGGGGGAAGTTGCTGAGATGGTTCTTGATCAATATCATGCTTTTATTAATGCCCAACAAAATGTTTGAGTGATTGAGCAACTTTTAAGGCCCAGCGTGCTTCAAGCCTTGGTGTTGTTGTTAGGGGCCATATGGGTGAAAAGATTGCAGCAATTTCCAAGCAGATTTCTTTGGTTGTGGATGTTGATCATTTGAAGCTCTTAGCGACTTTTCGAGCACTTTAATTTGCAGAGGAGCTTGGTCTGCATGATTTTCATTTGGAGGGTGATTCTCTTACTGCTATCATTGTTCTTTCTGGTCATGGTTTTGAGGTTGTCATGTTTGGTCATGTTGCGGTTAAGGTAACACAAGCTTTATGCAACTTTCGATCACGGTTCTTCTCTCATGTTCGTAGGAAGGTAATAGTGGTACTCATGATTTGGCTAGACTGGCTATTCATTTCTCATCGCCAAGGGTTTGGATGGAAGATGTTATGTAAGCCAAGTCTCCCAATAGGAGACTTAATGTGGCGCACATACACATTAATTTTATAAATTATATATTATGTATTATTTGTATATTTATCCTTTTATGTGTATTTATTTTACTTTATTAATTATTTAAAGTTATGGGTGATAATTATTAAGGGTGCCTAAATACGAAGAATTGTGAGGCCTTTGAATTTTGTATTTCCATTAAGGCCCTTGTTTTTGAATTATTTCAATAAAAACCCTTAATTTCTCATTTATTTACAATTTGAACCCTAGAATCGAAAACACGTCCCGATCGGAACTATGCGAACCCTAATCCATCCCAGTAACTTAAGAATCATTTCTAATATTCTAATACTAATTAATTAACTCCCTAATTATAGAAAAATCGCTCAAAAACCCTAGATTTTTTACTCTCATTATGTTCGTTCGGTTGATCATCTTTTAATTAGAAAACAAGAAACTTAAACCGAATTGCTTTCACTAACCCTAATTTAAATAAATTCTACAGTTAAATTAGATATTCTAATTCATAAATTCAAGTACACATGTATATATATATATATATATGTAAAGTTATACCATTTCTCATTAAATCTTTTTGTACTCAAAATCTACACTTACATATATGAATTTGTACATAAAATAAAAATAAAATCCCCTCAAAACCTCACGCACATGGATGGCCACCCTAAAGGGATTCCTTGTTGTGAAGTTTTTGGAACATGATCCTTGATTTCATAAAAGAAATTTTGATTAAATTCCTAAATCATGGAGATATGTGTACTAATTTTCAATCTAGATCTATCTTGACCAAACTAGGACTAAATCATGTTTTAAACCATAATTAACCTTCTTAATCAACCTCCATTTCATTCCACTCCAATCAAATACAAATTCTTTCCATCTAATTCCAATCAGTGGCATTTTAGACTTTTCACCATAATTTTTCTATAAATAGAACCTCTCCCCTAGCATTTTTGCACATCACGCACACACACTCATATAATTTGTCTAGAGAGAGAGAGAGAGAGAGAGATGGAGGAAAGGAAGAGAGAACCTTGGCGAAGGAGGAAGAAAGGACGAGCAAAACTTGTCCATTTTAGCAAAGCTAGCAAATAAGTAAACTGCAACATAACCCTTTCTTTTATTTTCTTATTCAAATACATGATATTAGACGCTTAATGTACTAATTTTAGATGTTTATTTATGGTGTTCATGTGTTTAAATAAGAAGAGTTGAGCCGTAGTTGTCACCTTGCATGAGTTATTTCTTAAAATAAAACAAGGTTATCTTTATCTATTCATTTCTCACATTATTTCCAAAGGCATGCCTTCATTCTAAAAATTTGAGTTATTTATGTACAATTTAGCATGTTTTTATCATAACAGAAATGAAAAATTACTCATGGTTGCCCTCTGTTTCTATTACTTTTCTTATTTCAAACTTCATATAAGAAAGACTGTTATTTTTAGCCCACTTTCAAAAATTCTATAAAATTTCAAAAACATCCTCTTGACCTCATTTTTATATAAAATCTTTCCTTAAAGTGTTATCTTTCAAGTAAAAATGGTTCCATTTAAAAAGAATGAGTTGTATAAGAGAAAATCTGGTTTTCGTAACAGTTGACGAATTTGGACAATGCTGGAGTATTTTCTTAATAACTAAAAATCTAGGAAAGTTATCCCATTTCCGAAAGATGATATGGAAACAAGATAAAATTCTCTACAAACCCTAGAAAGGCCAAGTTCCTAAAAAATCTGAAAAATGTCTATTAGATTGTGATCTTTAAAGTATATCCAATCTGAGAATTTATTTTTATTGATGATTTCACACTTTTCATTTCTTGAATGTGCTTCTTATTGGTTGTTCAAGGTATAGTATGACATCTACACATGTTTATGGCTATATTACCTTAATCTTATGCCATGAATGTTTATTGTTGTGTAGAAATTATTATTTCAATTGCTTGTGCTGACCTTGATTAAAGCACCTAAACTAATAGGAAACTTAAAAAGGGTGGTAATAGGTTTTCGATCTCTTGAATGATGTTATGAGATAAGGATTGTGATAAGTTCATATATTGGTTGGCAGGACGTGTTCCCTATTGAAAGTAAAGTGTTAAGCAAGTAGTTGTTTCAAAACTCTTGAATGGACCGGTTGTATTCGGACCCTAGGTGTTTATGATGGATAAGGTTGAAGAAAGTTTTGGGCAAGGCCCTTATTTTTACCGTTTCTTTTGAAGTCCTCGGTTGACGCTATACGATACGTAACCGTTGTAGACATCCGAGATAAGGTTTGCAAAGTAGCAAGAGGGGGCATACCAAATAATCCGGGTCTAATTTTTGTAGTTGGAAGGATGAAATCTCTTTGAGAAATTTCTAGATTATTAACATCTAACTTTGTAACCTTTTTCTTGTTTACTTGAATGTCATGTTTCATTACTTCTTGTTATTATTGTGATTGTGTATTAGATTGGGAAAAAGGGACGATGTGTGTGTGCGTTTATTGGGCATTCAAAGCTCATGGCGTTTCATACCAGGTATTGAAGATATTACCCAGTCGAACATGAAGTTGAAGCATTTGAAGACATATGATTATCTTAAAAGAATTAAGAATTAGTTTTGTTGAATCTCGTTTTGTAATCCTGTTTGGAATTGTAACATTTAAATTCTTTTTGTAATTAAAACTTATCTGTTGTAATTATTATTTTACTACATCTATACATATCTTTTGTAACCTATCCTTAATTTCTGTCAATTTATGTAGACTTTGTGTTAATACCTTGTTAATATCTATCAAAAAAATAGCTTTTCTATCTAAAGAGATTGGATTTTGAAGGGAGGCAATATTGATTCCTCCAATCTTTCTTGATATCTTACTTGGTTATTGACCAAATCACTCATTAGTGATGTTTCTTAGACTTCATTCTTAGAGTAAATCTTGGAGCACCACACTTGTAATTGTAGAAAC
The DNA here is from genome assembly GCA_025200525.1 of Camellia lanceoleosa. Taxonomy (NCBI): domain Eukaryota; kingdom Viridiplantae; phylum Streptophyta; class Magnoliopsida; order Ericales; family Theaceae; genus Camellia; species Camellia lanceoleosa. The sequence continues at coordinate 93,899,877 of CM045762.1, forward strand.
ACCCTATAATTATTTGTTATTGTATTCCTTGATGTTCTTGATGTTTGGGGTGTCACAAGAACTCTAATAGTGGTTTGGCCAAGGCCTATCAATTTTCACTAACTGATAAGTTTCCTTGATAAAAGGAAACTAATAAGGGTCCCTAACCTAGCAACTATAAATAGGCCAGTGGTTTTCCATCAATGAGGCACTCAAGTTCTACATAGGTTAGAAGACACTTATTCCTAAAGTGTAAGTGTGCAATATAATATTGAAGGATTTAGAAAGTATAAACATATCACACAATTTGATCAATAGTGGCTGGAGGAGGCTATTGTAATAATATTTTGTTGTATGTCTATATACATATAGTTATATTATATATGTGTATAATTTTCTACTTGTGGTATCAAAGCTTATCTCTAAATCCATGTTGTTCAATATATAGATTTATTATATATTAGAAAATGTAGCATTAAATATATAATATGTTTGCTTTAATAGTCAACATATGAACTCATCTGTTTGCATCCGAATAAAATTATACTACTAAATTTGGATTTTGTTGACGAGTTATCTCTTTAAGATGCCTTGAAATCATAAGTTGTATTATTTAAATATTTAATATCTGTGACGACCCCGACATGCATATCATTACTGCATTTTTATTAAGGGAATTTGCATGTTGAAGTGTTTCATTTTGTGTATACATGTTTGATTATGGAATACCTATTAGAATGCCTACTTTGAATTAGAAATTGAAGGCCCAAATGAATTCAGAAACCGAAATTAATTAGGTTAGTAGACTAATTAGAATATTTAGAACTATATAGGAAGTTTAATTAAAATTTGATTCAGATTAAAATAATTAGAATAAATCAATTAGAACTAAATTAGATTAATTAGTCTTAAGCATACTTAATTAGCCTAATCTAATCTAACCTATATATGTATGTGTGTGTGTGTGTGTGTGTGTTTTAAGCATGGATTAAGTTCATTTCATAATGTTGAGCTAAAAATTAGAGAGAGAGAGAGAGAGAGAGAGAGAGAGATCAACTCCTAGAGACAGAGAGAAGAATTGTGAAAAAAAAGAAAAGGAAATTAAGGGAATTAACCCGTAGAACTTTAAATTCAAGCTCTAGGCATGTATTTCACCTCTAATTCTTGAATTTAATCGAATTAGGAAGTGTAATCAAGATGAGAATTAAGAATTTGTAAGAGTAATTGGAGAATTAACTTGATTATGGTGAGAATTGGTTAAGTAAGGACATGCATGCATATTTCATCATCTTTGAATTGATTTTCCAAAGAATCTTTACATGCATGGAGTTTGTACTTGTTATCTTTAGAGGTTCTTCATGATTTACATTGACTATATCAGATGTTGATACTTTGAAAGAAAAGAATTGGATTCTTTGTATGCATGGCAAAATTATGAAGTTTTGGGTTTTGTTTTGAAAATTGAAAGAGGTTTTGGGTCTATGGTTTGAAGACGATCAAGTATTCAATATTTGGAAAGTGTTTTTACATGTTATACCAGCCATGCAAGCTTTTGAACTTAAAACTTGTATTTTGGAACTCAAAATTCTGTTATGGAAAACCCAGAATTCGACTTCATCGCTCGAGCACACTTGACTAGCTCCCAGTATTTTTGCAGAGTATTGTATTTGGCTCGAGCGACAAAGTGTCCGCTCGAGCGAACTCTACTTTTCATTACACTTGGCTCGAGCTACCAAGTTACCGCTCGAGCCTATTTTGACACTATCCAGTACTTTTGCAGACCATGCAGACCGCTTGAGCGACCAAAGGTGCGCTCGAGCCAATTGCCCTGTTTCAGCAACTTTTGAAAAACACTTTCAATTACATATTTTCATTTTCATGATATTTTAAGCGTTCTTGGGCATTATTAGACATCATCAAAGAAAATAAGCTAGAAATAAACACTTAAGGAAATTGAATTAAGATATAATATTTGTTTAGTCAATGTGTTTCAATGTGTATTGCTATGTGCTTTGTGTAGGTTGGTCGCCCAAAGCATAACATCAGTACAAGCCCACTGTGAGTAATATCTCTTATAAATATATGTTCTAAATGTATTTTGAAATTGTTCAATTGTGAAGTTTATGAAATCTTATTTTGTATCTATGAATGAATGTCCTTTTTGAAAATGTATTTGTGGCATCCTTTAGTGAGGCCTTTGCCTGGGGGACATAATACCATGGCCCATGGATTAATTGAAACACAAAGATTTTGAAGTTAGACCCTTGTGGTCCACATTGAATTACCCATTGTAGTTCTATTGATCGACCCGTTGTGGTCCCATTGGCTTCAGCATATTGATTTATTGTTACTATATCGGATGTTACCACGTATAATGATTTGCAATGGATATTGTTAAAACGGATGTTTGGTATGAATTTGATATATGACTGTTTATACGAATTGTTTTGGATATTGAGAAAATATGTTTATGAAATGTTGAACTTCATTCATTAAACCCTTTATATTGATGTTACTCACTGGGTTCCAGCTCACCCATCTCCCTTATATATATGCAGGTAAGCAGGTAAGCATGTGGATCAACAAGTTTAGAGTTGCTTTGGGAGTCTACCCCTTTTGTGAAGCCGTTCATGAAGTGCCTCCGTGATGGGGCATACTTGGTCTTAATTGGAGCCAAGCTTTTGTCAACCTTTTTGTCTTGTTCTTTTGTTTTTGATATTTGAAGAACATGATGTATGTATGATGTTGAAGTCGAAGGTTTAACTTATTGTAAATATTATCATTGTTAATGAGTGAAGTTTAAATTATTTATGAAATTTGTCATGTAAGCACTGTTCAATGGACCTACTTATATGTTGATAATGCTTCCGCCAAGCCCCAATTGTAATTATATGATTTGATTTTGTCTTTGAAGCCAAAGGTAATCTAGGATTACTGGCCGGTTATAACCTAAACATCTAGGGGCAGGTTCGGGTCGTGACAACATCACAAACAAAATTGTTTGTCTATTAGAAAGTTACTAGTTTGGTTATATATTTATATATAGGATTCTAGACAATGTCATCTATCTGTTAATGATATATAATATATTGGCATTCATAATGTGTATATAAACATTTTGTCAATCACATCACGTTTTATAATTAAATAGTTGTTATCCTTTAGCAAACTGTATGTGGAATTGGATTTGGATTTATAACAAATTGTTTTTAAATCTAATTTATTTACAGTTTTTAGATGAATGATTTGAAACATTCCATAAAGTCTTTTAACAATTGATAGCCACATAGGTATATGCTATTACTATACATGCACATATTTTCATAATATTACAATGAATTAAATCATGTACTATTTAATTCTTTTAATGATTTATCTATTTGAATCCATCTCAATGACATGAATAGAATATTATTTTGTGTATAGATATATAAAAAACACATACTAGTTTCTTATCTACGCATGTACATGAAGTCTGATAACTTTATTTTGTGAACAATTTGTTTCAAAGTTTTGCAATGCAAAAGGACCTATTTATAGAAATTAAGTATAATATCTTGGGACCATTATAGATTTGTGTTTTGTTCCATTAAAAGTTATTTGATACCTAATTTATAAGATGGTTGAGCATTATAGTAATTTGAGAATAGTCACAGCATTTTAAATTATTGTTATGTGTTTAAATTTAGAAAATAATTATATTAGATGACATTTTATTACTTGCATTTAAATTAGTAGAATTAATTATTTTTACCCACATGGAGATAATTGTTTTTCTTAATTTATTTGGAATAAGACAGTCAGTTAAATATCAAAATAGAAATTTCATATGTCCATAGATAATGGAATTTTTATTTTGGTGAGAGATATTTACTAGTCTTATTGGTACAGTTAAATAGATCCAATGCATGTTGTAATCTTCACCCACAGAGAGGTTAGAATTTACTTTTTTTATTATTTCATAGCATGATTTGTTCTTAGTTATTGTACTTATTCCTACTACATTATTGAGTTTTGAATCATATCATATTTCATTTTTGGGTGGTGAAAATTTTTCTGACTAGAAAGATAAGATTCTTTTGACTTTGGGGTGTATGGACCTTGATTTGGCACTTCATGTGGATGAACCACCTGTCCCACAAAATAAAGTATGTTGACTAAGAAGGCTTCTTATGAGCAATGGAAGCGATCTAATTGCTTAAGTTTGACACTCATTAAGTCTCACATCAGTAAGGGCATTAGGGGTTCAATCCCCGACTACGACAAGGTTAAGGTCTTTATGAAGGCTATTGAAGAGCAATTTGTGACATTTGATAAGGCATTAGCCAACACCCTTTTGAAGAAGCTCTCAACATGAAGCTTAATGGTTCTAAAGGTGTGCATGAACACATTATGGAAATACAGGACATTGCAGCTTAACTTAAAACATTAGAGATAGAGATTTTTGAGTTGTTCTTAGTAATTTTATTCTTAACTCTCTTACTATGGAATATGGTGCTTTCAAAATTTCTTATAACACACAGAAGGAGAAATGGTCCGTAAATGAACTTTTGGCCATGTGTGTGTTCAAGAGGAAGAGAGATTAAAGCATGAAAAACTAGAGAGTGCCAATCTAGCATTTCATGAAAGGGAAAAGGCCGAACGGACAAAATTGTTCCCCAACAAAATAACAAGAAAGTGAAAATGAAGTGTTATAACAATAAAGATGAATGCTTCTTTTGCAAGAAAAATGGATGCATGAAGAAAAATTGTCCTAAGTATAAAAAGTAACTCGAGAAAAAGGGTAATCTCTTTTCTCTTGTGTGTTATGAATCTAACTATGTTAAAGTTCCTAATAATACATGGTGGATTGATTTTGGTTCTACAATTCATGTTGCCAATACTATGCAGGGTTTTCTCCACCTAGAAAACCAACAACAACTGAACGAGGCATCTATTCAAAAAATGGGATACATTCACATGTGGAGGCTGTGGGAACTTTTAGACTGATTTTAAATTCTAGCTTTCTTTTGGATCTTGAAAACACTTTTTATGTTCCATTATTTTCTAGAAATTAGTTTCAATTTCAAAATTAGTACCTTTTGAATATACATTCAAATTTAGTGGTTCAAGTTTCAATGTATTGAAAAATAATGTCATTATTGATAGTGGTTTTTTAACTGATAGGTTATATAAATTTGATTTGGATCTTTCATATAAAAATAGTTTTTTAACCTTGCGTGATGGAATTGGCATAAAGAGAAGTATTACCAATGAGAACTACTCTATGTGATGGCATAGGAGATTGGAACATATCTCAATGGAAAGGATAAAAAGATTAGTGAATGATTGAGTTTTAAATACTCTTGATTTTACTGATTTTGGTACTTGTGTGGATTGCATCAAGGGAAAGCAAACCAACAAGTCCACTAACGGTGCTAGAAGGAGTTCTAATATTCTTGAGATCATACACATGGACCTTTATAGACCATTTACTCCACCTTATTTCAATGGTCAGAGATATTTTGTCTCATTTATTGATGATCATACATTGATATATGTATCTCTATCTTTTATTTGATAAGGCCGAGGCATTTGATGCTTTTAAAACCTATAAAGCAAAGGTAGAGAAACAAACAAAAAAGAACATTAAAATCATAAGATTAGACATGGGTGGAGAATATTATGGAAGGTACATAGAATCAGGACAAATACCTAGTCCATTTGCTAGGCTCCTTAAAGAAGAAAGCATAATTGCTCAATATTTGATGCATGGTACACCACAATAAAATGGTGTAGCTGGAAAAAGGAACCATACACTTATGGACATTGTAACAAGCATGCTCAGTTATTCCAATGTTCCCATAAATTTGTTGAGTGAAGCTTTGAAGACCGCTATGTATGTCTTAAATCAGGTTCCATCTAAAGTTCCTAAAACACCTTTTGAATTATGAAAAGGGTAGAAACCAAGTTTGAGACATTTGCACATATAGGGTTGTCCAATTGAGGTAACAGTTTATAACCTACACTAAAAGAAATTAGACCCAAGAACAATTAACGGTTTTTTCATTAGCTATGTTGAAAACTCCAAAGGTTTCAAATTTTATTGTCCTTTACACATGCCTAAAATTGTTAAAGCTAGAAATGCAAAATTTCTTGAGGATCATAAGTCAACTGGGAATGGTTTTCCTCATGTAATAGAATTCGAGGAAATAAGGGACCTTATTGAGAAATCAATTAGAGAATTGGTTGTTGTTCCACGTGGTATTCTAGATATCATTGAAGAACAACCAATACAAGAATAACCACTCCATGAGGAACAGATCAATACAGAACCTCCTATTCAAATTTGAATGAAAGAATGGGAGTAAGGAGATCCACAAGAGAAAAGAAATCAACGATTTCTAGCAATTACCTTGTATACCTACAAGAATCTAACTTTGATGTTGGACCTAAAGTTGATCCTAGTTCATTTTCACAAGCCATGAATGGAATCAATTCCACTTTATGGTATGATGTCATGAAAGAAGAGATGAAATCAATGGCTACAAACAAAGTTTGGGATCTTGTTGAGTTACCAAAAGAAGCTAAATCCATTAGCTGTAAATAGATCTATAAGACTAAAAGAGATTCTTCTAGTAACATTGAACAATATAAGGCTAGACTTATAGCTAAAGGTTTTACTCAAAAGGAAGAAATTGATTAGACATTCTCTCCAGATTCTAAGAATGACTCATTTTCAAATAATTATGGCCTTAATAGCTCATTTTGATTTAGAGCTACACCAAATGGATGTGAAGATGATTTTTCTTAATGGGGATCTTGAAGAAGAGTTATACATGGTTCAACCTGAGGGGTTTTCTTCAAAGGATAATCATTTTGTTTATAAGTTGAAGAAATTTATATATGGACTTAAACAGGCCTCCTTCCAATGGTATTTAAAATTTCATAACATTGTTACTTCGTTTAGGTTTACGAAGAACATTGTTGATAATTGTATATACCTTAAGGTTAGTGGGAGTAAATTCATATTCTTAGTCTTGTATGTAGGTGACATTTTTACTTGTATGTAGTGAATTGGGTTTGCTACATAAGACAAAAGGATTTCTTTCTAAAAACTTTGAAATGAAGGATATTGGTGAAGCTTTATATGTTATTGGCATAGAGATTCATAGAGATAAATTTTGTAGAACATTGGGACTATCTTAAAAGACCTACATTGAAAAGGTTTTGGAAATATTTAACATGAAGTCTTGTTCACCTTCTGTAGCACCTATTGTCAAAGTGGACAAATTTAGTCTAAGTCAATCACCACAAAATGATCTGAAAGAGCAGATGAAAAACATACCTTATGCATCTGTAGTAAGTAGTCTCATGTATGCTCAGGTCTATACAAGACTTGATGTTGGGTTTGTGGTAGAAATGTTAGGCAGAGATATCAAAGTAATCTAGGCCTTGAACACTAGAAAGCTGCTGAGAAGGTTATGAGGTATTTGCAAGGAACTAAGGACTACAAGCTTACATACAGACATGCAGATTCACTAGAGGTGATTAGATATTTAGATTCAGATTTTGCTGGATCTTCAGACACTAGAAAGTCCACTTCAGGATATATCTTTCTTTTTGCTAGAGGAGCTGTATCTTGGAGAAGCATCAAGCAGTCTATAACTGCTTCGCCGACTATGCAAGTAGAATTTGTTGCATGCTATGAAGCTACTACACAAGCCTTATGGTTAAAGAATTTTATCATAGGAATAAGGATTGTTGATTCTATATCAAGACCACTAAGGATTTACTGTGATAATTCGGCTGCGGTTGTCTTTTCTAAAAACATTAAAAGTGGCATCCGAAATAAACACATTGACATAAAGTATCTTGTTGTAAGATAAAAAGTCAAGGTGCAAGAAATTTCAATTGAGCACATCAACATTGAGCTGATGGTTGTAGATCCCATGAAGGATTGTTGGCTAAAGTACACAATGATCATGTGGTTCATATGAGACTAATGAACTCCTTTGATGTATGATTTTGCTTTCTCATTTTAAGAGATTCACAATTGAGAACAATATTTATTTAGAGAATAAATTCAAGACCTTTTATTGTGCACTTAAAATATTTGTCATGTTTGTTATCCGTTAGAATAAATAAAGTAGGACCCGAATGGCTATTTGTTAGCCATTTGTAAATTAAATTATTTTATTTAGTACTCGTTGATAAGTGTTATATATTGTAATTCATAGAAGGAAATGTCTATTAAATGGGGCACAATTGCTATGATTTGTATAATAACACTTACCAATGGAGCGTGAAGATTTCAATATTAAGGTTTAGGCAAATTTAATGACCATAATTCAGTACATATCATCCAAAATTATTTTTTCCCATCTAATAATTTTTTTTTCTCTCTTTGTTTGGTATTTTTGGTCCTTTCACTTTGGTTACGGCCCTCCATGTAATTGAGGCTTACTAAGAATATATTTAATTTTGGACTTAGTATAAACGTTATTTTGGGCCCCAACTTTGACATAATTTTTTAGAGTTAGGGCCGACCATCATTTTAATGAATATTTTTAAAATTTATTTTTAATTTATATTTAGAAATTATTGAAAAAAAATTTAAAATAAAAATATATAAACAATCTTAATTAATTATAAACAAATATTGTTTTCACAAATTCATTTGTGAATCCATGATGATGATGCTCCTATTTTACATTGTATCACTAATTAATAAAAAGAACAACAAATGAGATAAAGAGGGCGTTTGGCATATCAATATTTTTTTTTTAAACTAACGGATCTTTTGATAAATGAATTATAATTCACTTCTTAAATTATAACTCACTTCTCTCTTTCATAAAAAATTAATTATAATTATCCTCTTAAAATAATCCTAAATAATTTTGACATCAACCACTAAGGCACTGTTTGGGAAGCAAGATTTCAGGTTTTTTTTTTTGGACTATTTTAACTACAAAATAACAAAATAGACTATTTTAAGTACAACAAATAAAATATCACATCTAACTCATAATCATTACACTTTTCTCTTACAAAAAAAGTCAAAAAGCCAAAAAATCATTCTCAAACCAAACTTTTTAAGTCAGATTAAAAAAGTCAAAAAATCAAAAAGACAACCCACTTCTCAAACCAATCATACGGATGTTTTGTTGGTGGGATTGTAAAAACGGCAGTGATAGGTAGCTCGAATTCGAGCGGCTCGAAATGGCTCAAATTCGAAGGTGAAGCAGAACCAGAAGCAGGGGAGGGAGGAGGAGGAGGAGGAGGATCGATGAGGGGCCCAACATTTGGGGGGCAGAGCCGAGCCGGGGACGGGGTTGAAGTGCGAGGCGAGGCAAAGCCAAGCGATCGCTTGGTCTTCTGACGATCGGCAGTGATGAGGCGGTGGCGAGCATCGACGATCCTCTCTCCTCTTCTCTCTCCTCCTCTTCCCCTCTGTTTCTCTCGCCTGTGTTGAACAAAAACAAAGAAGAAGAAGAAGAAAAGAAAGAAAGAAAAGGAAGAAAAAGAAAGAAAAAAAAATAATAAAAGCGACAGCCAAAAACGACGTCGTTTTGGACTGTCGAGCCACAAATCGAGCCACCCTCTCGAGCTACCAATCATTTTCCTTGTAAAAAAATTTCTCTCGATAAATGAGAGGCTCTCTACCCTAGGGTGGTTTCCCTGGGTTTATCCCAGTATTCTTATAATTTTTGAAAATCTCTCCTGTGTTTTTTTTTTTTTTTTTTTTTAAATTTTTATAGCTTTTTGGTCCCACTATCTTCCTCACCCTCCTGTCTGCTCACTCGTTTTTTAGCCCAAACTCTTGCTCTCTCTGTGAGTTTTTCTTGAAATGGTTGGGTTATCTCCTCTCAATCTCGCTTGAAGATTATGATGAGATCAATGAGGAGGTGGCTAATCGTTGTCTGATAGGGAAGATCCTAGCTCCTAAGCAGCTCAACAAGCAAGCTGTCTCTACTATTATACACAGTGCTTGGAAGGTGCGAGCCCCTTTCTCTATTTCGCCTTGGAATGAAAACCTCTTCCTTTTTAACTTTGATGAGGTAGAGGATCGTAGATGGGTGATTCGAGAGGCTCCATGGTCTGTTATGGGACATCTGATGATCCTCCAACCCTTGAAGAAAAGAATCCTAATGGCAGAGTTGGAGTTCATTTAGAGCCCCTTCTGGGTTCAGATTCATGGACTTCCTTTGGGTTAGCTAACAAAGACGAGTGAGGAGATTATTAGTAGGATGATAGGACAACTCATTAAAGTTGATGCCCAAAGTGAGGATTCTTTCCTCAATAGAAACTATCTGCGAATAAGGGTGGCACTTGACATTACTAAGCCATTTCCTAGAGGTTTTCGTCTCCAACAAGGTGGGTCTGCACAGGGGAAATCTTCAGAGTTGTGAATATCCTTCAAATTTGAGGAGCTTTCGAATTTTTGTTTTGATTGTGGAAGGATAGGCTATGATAGAAAAGTGTGCAAATTTGTGTCCAGAGATTTTGGAAGAACTTCTGGTTACGAACTGGGATTGCTAGGAGTACTGGGGGGCTGGAGGATTTCCACCGTCACAAAGCACAATACCACTACAACAAAATTGACTTTTTACGACATGCAATGCATGCCGTAAAAACTCTTTCACGGCATGCACACAAATGCTGTTATATGACATGCCGTGAAAAGTTGAGCATCATTTACGGCATGCAGATAAAGTTGTAAAAAGTAATAAATTAAACATTAATGACATAATTTGTATGTCGTATATAACTTTTTACGACATTTTTATCATGTCATAAATCATCATACTTTCCATGACATAATTTTGCATGCCGTAGAAAATTATTTTTAATATATTTATGGCATACTTTGTATGTCGTATATAGTATTTTACGACATTTTTTTGCATGTCATAAATTATCACACTTTTCACGACATAATTTTGTATGCCGTAGAAGGTCATTTTTAATATATTTATGACATGCCTTGTATGCCGTATATAATCTTCTACGACATTTTCTTACATGCTATAAATCATTACACTTTTCACAGCATAATTTTGCATACCGTAGAAAGTTATTTTTAATATAATATATATATATATATATAGGAACATGACCTTGCCTAACCGTATGTAGACAATAGCTTACAAAACGCAACCTATTACAAACCAAGGTATAAAGAACTATGAAGTAAGCAAAAAATCTAATATCCATACACCAAACAAATGCATACTAACTTTTATCCCCAACTTCTATCATATCAAGTCGATAACAACCTCAAACATACAAATCAAAAAAAAGTATCCAAATCATAAAATTCACTAATGGCCTCAAAAGCATATATACAAAGAAGATATTAATCTCTTCCATTTTTCTAGAAGAATTTATTAAGATTGTACAAAATGACAAAAGTCAAGATGCAATCAAGCACAAACATGTCAAGAATCACCTCATACGAAGCATGTAGCCCATCCACTCAAATTATAACATCAATCTCTTCATCAATTTCAACATCCTGTAGTGATCAGCGATCAAAGTCAAGATGATTAATGTAAGGAAAAATCAAAAGAAAAGGCACTACCTTATTAGTGGCTTAGAAAGAAGAATAAGTTCGAGAAGGAAAATGAAAATATTCAATAAAATAAAATGATTTTGAATATTAACTTATAAAGTCGAAAGGCCCACATGTCTTACTATTGGTCCACAATGCACTAAATAGCTAATATGCATCATTATTTGTCCCACAAAAATTTAACAAGTATCATGGTATTATAGCATGTTAGTCATATCAGAGCCACTTTTCTTTTTGTTTGTATTATTCTTGAAAGCGTAAAAACTCATAATTACAGAAAATTAAACAAGAACAAAATTTGTAAATAGCATAAGCAAATGAAAATAAATCAAAGCAACCTGCCCCATAAAAGTTTGGGAAGAAAATAACTACTAAGTATCATGGAGAACACAAAGATGTAAGGAACAAACAAGCCAAGTGAGTGAGTGTAGACTGCTCCAGCTTGGCTCAGCTTGAACATCACAGAGCTCAAGCTCCCTCAATCTCATTAAAAAGCATAAAAATTGTAATCTCGTAAGCAGGATGAGCACAAAGTAGCTTTGATCGGGTGCAACTCACCATAAAACCTCCGTGGTGATTCCAACACATACAAAGTTGTGGGTATTCTCCCAAGTTGATACATTAATTGAAGTTGTTTGATTAGAAAGTTTTCCTCTAGGGAAACACGTTGCCACTAAGCAATTCAAAGAACAAATGGAAAGGTAACCAAGGATATGGTCAAGGACAGTTTGCCCAGAACCCAACATTGTTGATGTCTAGCACATCAACTAATTTCAGTAAACTTTTTCATATATAGACCACTAAATTTCTCAATAATTAATAAGATAATTTAAAAAAATAATAATAAATTGTAACATCCATAGGATATTGATTTTGGAGTAGGTCTGTGATTATAGTATGGCAACACTACATATTAGGACACTAATCCATCTAGTTAGATTCACATTTTCATGAATGAAGGCAAATAATTTTGGAGCAGAACTTCTAGTTTAAAATCATTAATTCTTCAAGTGAAAAGTGGAGGGACTCCATTTATTTTTATGTGGTAATTCTGGTAGGCATCAAGACCTAAATTATTTGTAGCAATTTGATTATTAAAAAAATGAGAAAGAAGACACGTATTATGTTGGTGGCATAATTAAATTTGTTCTTGTGGTATATTTTAACTTTTAATAGCATTTTAGTATCGTAATAACCATGCAAAGGATGAGGATGATGTGTCATGTATACTTATGCTTGTGATTGAGATGTGGAAGGAAAGAATATTCAATGATAAATCCCCACATTGTCGGTTAGTATATTATGGAAGCTCAGGTTCCTACTGATGGTAATTATGGGTATATTTCTTACAGAGAGGGCTTCAATCAAAAACATAAGTAGCATTTATATGAGCCACAACAAAAGTATCTGCAGCACCATTAGCATCTCTATAACCGAAATGTACCAAAAATCCCTGGCAATTTAGTTGACGGGATGAATAAGCAATCAGTGTAAATGTTGCGCATATAGAAAGCATAAAGGGTGAAAAAGGTGTTTCACAAACCTCAAAACTTGATGAATCAAGAAACTTCAAGGTTCCAACATCATAAAGAACAAGATTCATCGAACCCTAGCTTGTATTCCACCTAAAGTTACTACTATTATGTGGGTGTCTTCTTACAAGTCAAATACTAAGAGAGCCAATTCCCTGAAAATTGTATGTGCATCAGTTCTAGCTACAGTAATTACTTAATTGATACCGAAAGGTTGCCAAGTATAGTCCGGGCTGGTATGTTGCATCTTGGCCCATGCCTCTCATTTCTTGGCCAGCAGCTTCAAATGCCCAATCCGATACATGAATCATGTCAACCAACACCTGAAAAGAGGTGAAATATGTTTTATGGTATGGACTTCTAGTACACATTACATTGAAAAAAAGGCAAAAAAAAAAACATTGCATTCTTATTTTTCTTTATGTATGCAGTATACCAAAATACAAAAACTAGGCATTTTTTATGAAATGCAAATGTTTCGCTATGATGACTTCCTAAATTTTTGGGACTCTTTGTAGCTCCAATATATTAGTTGAAGACTCAAAATGCATATGAGAAGTACAACTTTCCTTTTCTCTCTTGCTCAAAATTTAAAGACCGTCCTTACTACTATACTTGCATGACTCAAAAAGACACTCTTTTCCTTTCAATATTATCCTCTAACTACCTTATTCTTAGTCAATAGCAAACTCAATAATGATATCAATAGAACTTACCCCATATTTTGAAACAGGAATCCCTTGTTGAGCCCATAGTAAGTGTGCTTGTCTCCGTTTTAACCACTGCACAAGGGAGGCCCGAAATAAAGTCCACATTGCATGTTTTGTGTATAGTAACATCATTATTGGAAATACGCAGTGGGTGAACATGCCGAAACAAAGCATACAATATTAAGGATAAAGAACTTGAAAAAGAGGTTTCACTTGAGTCTTTGGAGAACAAGGTACTTTAGAGCCATTTAAAAGTGATCAGAAAATATTGAAGAGCAGAAAGTATAACTAACCCCTCTTATAGACATGCAGGCAATACAAAGGAGTCCACGGTAGCTAAAAAGCAAGCAAATAAACAAACCCCATTTCTGACCTTCTTTAGGCAACTGCAAGATTTAAAAGCATACCACATTTTAAACACAATCCCACAAATAGGATTATAGAGGAAAAACAAATGCAAAACTTACACAATTTCTTGCTCTAGTGAACCACAGGGTACCAATAATAGTCCACACCCACAAAAATCGATTGAGCAGCACAGAGAGAATTGAAAGAACCATTAATCTTCCACAAAAATGTGCTTATCTTTGCTACCATCTGAAATCCCTAAAATTGATTGAAATTGAGAAATGAGAATTCAGTGTACAATTTTGGCATAGACAAGGTGCCTTCAGACTTCAGATACAAGGTAAATGAACACTCTAAAACTAATATTTGATATTGTCCAGCAAGCTTCGTTTTTGATGCTTTTTTTGTGATTTTGTGTGAGAAGTTGATAGAGACAAGGGAGGACATGGTTGTCAATCACAAACTGAAACAAATTAGAAGAATTAATTTCTCATGTGGGGAGAAGTATATAAAGTTTGTCAATGTCAAACAAATGAGAGAGAGAGAGAGAGAGAGAGAGAGAGAGAGAGTTTCAATCTTTCTTAGCACTCTCATTCCTCTAAAATGCAGTTTTACGTGCTAAATTTATTTTTTAAAAATGATCTCAGCATTCAACTTTTCTAGTACAAGGAGCAAAGTAAAAAACTTACGTTATTTTCACTTTGATAAGAATGATTAACTAGAAGTTCAAATAAAAAAATAGGGTCAAGTTATGTACATGTAAAGTATAAAACCAAATTTTCTATTCTTATCCAGGCCAGAAGCCTTCTCCTCGTTCCTTTTTTGATTCATCAATAAAATTTTTTTTGTTGTTGATCAAAAAGAAAAAAAAAAGAATCAGAAGCCTTCTCTAAGATGAGAATTTTCCTGGGAAACTTCATCTGCAGATGGTATAGGTGGGGACTTGTTTCTTTTTGGGGCCTGAGCATCCACATTCTTGGTTGCAAATTTTTTCTAGAATCATAAGGTAAGACTGCCGCTGGTCACTCTCAGCTGGTCGAATGGATGCCGGGCGATCAAGGATATGCAGAAGACTACGGTTAGCGCTTGAAGAGAGAGAGAGAGAGAGGGAGAGAGGATTGAGAGATATGTTTGGAATCTCAAAAATAAAATAAAAAATGATTTGTTTCTTGGTGGGGTGTGGGCTGCTGAAATAAATAAATAAAAAAAAAAAAAAAGTTACTTCACACATTTTTTTTTTATCACACATTGAATTAAAAGTGGGATGGTTTTAAATTTTTAGGTGTGAACTATATGTATTATTGTAGTATTGGTGGAATATTAGCAGATTAATTTTTTGCAACGGTTTAAAAGGTCGTCGCAAATTGACAAAAACGAAAAAAAATAGGATGAGACTTTAACAAAAAATAAGCTGAGCTGAAGTGAAGAGAGTGCGCGAGAGATTTGAGAGATTTGGAGGCGTTTATATTAGCTAAACGGTACCGTTTTAATTAATACAAAATGCGATACTTAAAAAACGTCGTTAAATATTATAAAAAGTTTAAAAAATGCTGCAGTGATATGTAATTTTTTTCAAAATTTCACTGGGTGCAATTATTCCTTAAAAGAAGATACTAAATTATAAAATAATGTATAAATTATTTTTTACATTGTCCTCAATTAGGAAAATTTAAAGTGAGAAGCTTAGTTGGAAATTGTTAGTTTTTTTAAATCATCAAAAAAAAAAAAATCAGATTGAAATTTTTTTTAATAAAAGTTTTCACAGCATGCTAACGTATGTCGTGTAAAGTCATAATATTTTTACGACATGAACTGTATGTTGTCTTAAGTTTAAATATTTTATGACATATTTTTGTATGCCGTGAAAATATATGTTTTTTACGACATGCTTTTGCATGCCATAAAAAAATTTCGGATTTAATTTTTTTTTTGTAGAAGTTTTCACGACATGTTAATGCATGCCGTGTAAAGTTATAATATTTTATAACATGAAATGTATGTCGTCTTAAGGGCAAATATTTTATGACAAATTTTTGTAAGTCGTAAAAACATACATTTTTTACGGCATACTTTTGCATGCTATAAATATATGAATCAACGACTTACATAGTATGTATGCTGTTATTGACAAAACATTTACGGCTTGCAAAAGAAAAAATGCTGTAAAATGTACTAACTACGACATGCATTTAATGCATGTCGTAAACATGATGCCGTGAATAGTTAGTTTTGTTGTAGTGTACCCAACTTCGCCGGCCACGGTGGCGCTCGGGAAGGTTACATATAGGGATGAAGTTGAGGAACAAGCAAGGAACACTCCCTTGATGAGATGGAGATTGTGCTCTGTTTGAAGTCCAAGTTGTTGCTGTTCCACCATTTTTGAATGGAGCTTCGATTGATTCTAAAATGGGACACTCCCTTGATGAGCTGGGTGATTGTTGGTCACAAGTCCCTAATACGTATCCTATCAAAAATTCGCTCGCAGATGAAGAACGAGCTTTGGTGGCTGGCCCAAAACAGCCACACCCGCCATGTTGATTTTAAGTTGGAACTGTTAGGGTTTGGAATGAACCTTGACAGTTCAGATCCTCGAAGGGTTGGTGGCAACCCATCGTCCCAAAGTAGTCTTTCTTATGGAGACCAAGAATAAATCGGCACCCTTTGACAGAATTTGAAGATGACTGCATTTTACCAACAAGTGTTATGTAGAACCTGAAGGGCTATCGAGAGGCTTGGTGTTATGGTGGATGGATGACTTGCATCGTGATGTAAGGTTTAAATCTAGAAATATGATCCGAACTGTCATATCTATGTCAGATATCTCCACTAACTGGGTTGCCACTTTTATATATGCTCTTCCACAACGATCAACTCGCAGGAATTTTTGGGATCAGTTTAAAATTATGGCTTTGAATAACAGCTATCTATGAGTTTGTATAGGAGATTTTAACGAGATTGGCTTGATTAAGGAAAAGGAAGGGGGTGCGGAATGTCGAATGTCTCAATTTCGGAGGTTCCTAGAATTGCTTTCAGTTGTGCACTTATGGATTTAGAGTTTAAAGGGGTTTCGTTCACATGGTCAAATAATCAAAGGCGAGGAGATCATGTTTGCGAATGCTTGGATAGGGTAGTGGCTACAGTTGAGTGGAGGGCTCTTTTTCCAAATGCCCAGGTTTTTGATGAGCTTCAAATAGGGTCTGACCACTGCCCTGCGGCTCTAAATTGTTGTGTGCCTCTTAAGAAAGTCCCTAGATATTTCAAGTTCGAATCAATGTGGTCTACTAGCCCTTCTTGTGTTGATGTGATCAAAGCAACTTGGGAAATCAGACAAGTGGGTTCTCCTATGTTTCAATTAGTCAAGAAGCTTCAATCCTGTCAAGATGGATTTAGAGCTTGGGGCAAGGAGCATTTTGGGAACAATCTAATTTAGATTACTAGACTTAAATCAGAATTGGCATCCTTCCAAGCCCAACCTAGTTCGGATGCAATCTTGAACCTTCAAAGCAATGTCAAGAAAGAATTGGAGCTTTTGCTTGTCCAGGAAGAAATGTTTCTTCATCAAAGGTTGCGGGTGCAATGGTTGAATTATGGTGCCCAGAACTCAAAGTTTTTTAATGCGTCCATGATACAACGAAGACAAAGAAATCAAATTATTCAACTCTAATCAGAAAATGGTACATGGCTTAATATATATTCAGAGATAAATCAACACATGCATAACTATTTCTCTAGTCTCTTTACTAGCAGTGGGACAAGAGATCTTCGTGATGCGCTGGTTGTGGTAGAGCCATTGGTTACTGAAGAAATGAATAGCCAATTGATTTCCAATGTGTGTGATGAAGAGATCCAAGTAACAGTGTTCCAATTAGGTGCTTTCAAGTCTCCGGGGCTGGATGGTTTTCCTAGGTTTTTTTATCAGACCTATTGGTAGGAAGTTGGAGAAAGTGTTTGCAAGGCGGTGAGGAGTTTCTTTTTTTGGGGTTAACTCACTCAACGAATTAAACCAGACTAATTTAATCTTGATCCCTAGAGTGGCCCATCCCACGAAGCTATCACAGTTCTGCCCTATTAGTCTATGCAACTTCAACCTTGAGGTCATAACTAAGATCCTTACAAATCGTCTGAAAAAGATTCTGAAGGACCTAATCTCTGAAAATCAATTTGTGTTTGTTCCTGGACGCTTGATTCAGGATAACATTCTTGTGGCCCATGAGGCTTTTCACTCTTTGAGATTAAAGAAGCAAGGTACTACAAGTCATATGGCAATCAAACTTGACTTTAACATGGCGTATGACCGGATAAAGTAGAATTTCTTGTCCGAAGTGCTTTGGAAGATAGGCTTTCATCCTATATGGACTCAATGGGTAATGGAATGTGTGTCTACTGTCACCTTTTCCATTTTTGCTAATGGTAAGAAAAGGGCTTCCTTCAATCCAGGCCGTGGGTTGTGGCAAAGGGATCCCTTATCCCCTTATTTTTTCATTTTGGTTGCTGATGTCCTATCTAATCTCTTATCTCAAAGCCTCAGAAACAATCAAGTTTCGGGTTTGAAGATCACAAGGCTCTGCCCTACTCTTTCCCAGATGTTATTTGCTGATGATATGATTCTGTTTCTCAAGGCGGATTCTGGTGAATGCCAACATGTTTTGGACATCCTTCAAATTTTCTGTGAAGCCTCGGGGCAGAAAGTAAATTTTGACAAGTCTAGTGTGCCATCTATCCCACCTGCAGTTGGTAGCTCTATATGCAACTTGTCAGGTTTTCAACTCTCGCAATTAGATGCGAAATACTTGGGGTTACCATCTTTCTAGGGTTGACCAAAAGTGGAAGCCTATGAGTTCTTGATTGAAAGGGTCCTCTCAATGCTGCAAGATTGGAAACAGAAATTGTTATCTCAAGTGGGAAAGGAAACTCTTGTTAAAGCAGTGATCCAAGCTATTCCCGCCTATGTGATGACTTGCTTCGCGTTTCCTAAAAAATTCTACACAAAACTAAACTCTTATATTAGTAACTTCTGGTAGGGTGGGGATCCGAAGGGAAAAAGGGTTTCACTAGACTAGTTGGGGGCTTTTGGGCATGTCAAAATTTGAAGGAGGGTTGGGTTTTCATGATTTCAACAATTTTAACATGGCCCTAATAGCTCGTCAAGGATGGCATTTGATGAAATACTCAAACTCTTTTTGTGTGTGCATTTTGAAAGGAATATACTTTCCACACTCAAATTTTATGGAAGCTTCAAATGGCCAGCGGGCCTCTTGGGCTTAGGCTGGTATCTTACAAGGCAGAGATATTTTACAAAAGGGCGTTCGTTGGCAAGTGAACAGTGGGACTGATGCAAAATTCTGTAATGACAAATGGATCCCATCTATTTCGGGG
Organism: Camellia lanceoleosa; assembly: GCA_025200525.1. Lineage (NCBI taxonomy): Eukaryota > Viridiplantae > Streptophyta > Magnoliopsida > Ericales > Theaceae > Camellia > Camellia lanceoleosa. The sequence continues at coordinate 93,919,379 of CM045762.1, forward strand.
TTTAAAGCGACCTCTCCGAAGCCTAGGGGAAATGAATTTCAGAAAGTGTGTGATGCTATTGATTCCACAACTAAGAGTTGGAAGGTGGATGATCTTAAACTTTGTGTGTCTAAAATAGAAGTGGAGGCCATTCGCCAGATTCCCATTTCCTTGGAACAAACTCCAGGTTCTCTTGTATGGCATTTTGAATCAAATGGGACATATTCAGTCAGATCGGGGTACCACATTGCAATGAAAGAGTAAGCAATTCTTTGTCCTACAATCCATCTACCTCCTTTCAGCCCCCGAAAAATATGTGGAAGATGATTTGGGCTTTAAAGTTACCTCCAAAACATAAACACTTTTTGTGGAGAGTGTAAAAATACAAAAGACAATCTGTGCCAAAGGTGTGTTATGTCGAATATGTGTACAATGCCAGAGATATCCTGAAACTGTCGAACACCTTCTTTTTGGATGCACATGGGTACGTGCAATTTGGTTTGGTAGTGATTAAAGCTTGATGGAAATGGAGGACCTATGTTCTCGATTTTCAAATGGGTGTGTGATATGTTGGGCTACTTTAAATCGGGTAAAGAATGGGAATCCTTTTTCAGGCTTATAGTTTGGATCGGTTGGTTTATTTTGAAGGACCGAAACAATTTTGTCTTCAATCATATCAACATCGAGCCCTCCTCGACTTTACATTGAGCTCGAGTGGCCAAATTGGAGTATGAGTTTGCAACTGAAACTAAAAGAGAGGTGTATCCTCAGATTTTGAATGAGAAATTTCAAGGGAGGACTGGTTGGCAAGCTCCTTAGCCTGGGACTCATAAAATCAATTGCGATGTGGTGATAAAGAATGACTCTAAGGTGGCCTCTATAGCTGTCTTGTTAAGGAATTCTAGGGAGGAGTTTGATTGATGGCCTTACTAGCAACTGCAGAATTTCATTCTCTCTTCAAAGAGAAGCTTTAGCTTGTAGATTTGCGTGTCTGCTAGCACGAGCTTGCAACCTCAACCTGGTGGAGATCGAAAGGGATAACAAGACAGTGATCCATTTATGTGTTTCTAAAGCTATGCCTTCTTGGGAATGTGGAGCTATCTTCATTGACATAAAGCGTTTGGCAGATCATGGGAACTTTTCCTTCTACTAGGCTCTTAGAACAGCTAATTGTGCAGCTCATTGGGTTGCCCAAGCCTCTCTCCGAGGCTGCCTTTCTCTTGATTGGGTCTCTAACCCTCCTCCAGCTCTTGCAAATCTGTTATAGGAGTTTTATTTTTGTTTGGCTGCTGTAATGCCTCTGTTTGTTAGGGCTTTGTTTAGATTTTCCTTGTTCTTAAAAAAAAAATAAAAAACCTCACCTAAGTAATGTTTTCCACTAATTAAATTATGTTGTAATTCTTACGGTAAGATAAAATTACCCATTCAATAGTGATACATCACATGTATTGATAGCATTGCATCCTCCTCTTTTCATTCTCTTCTCTTCTCTTTTCTTTTCAATCCTTTTCCTATTAGATTCTTTCATAATTATCCACAAAGAAAAAAACTAAATCGGATTTTTCAAATTATGTTTAGATATTAAATTTGAAAAATATTAAATTTGAAAAATGATTTGGACCTCACAGGAGGGCACCCCCACAATCCCCTCTGGCCTGTGATTGACCAGGATTTTTTTTTTTTTCTTCTCCCCCAATCACCAGCCCCCATGTGTGTGTGGAGGTGGTGGGGGTGGGGGCTTGAGGGAGTCTCAATCAACACCCTTAAATTTTTAGGTTCTGTCATAATTATCCGCAAAGAAAAAACTAAATCATATTTTTCAGATTATGTTTAAATATTAAATTTGTCAAGGGAAAGAAAAATTAATGTATTATTACATTTTGCCAACTCAACCAAACTAAAAAAATCTGATATTTGTTTTACTTCATTTCACTTCATTTTAATTTTCTATCTTTTATTTTTTATTTTCCATTTCTTCCATAAATCTAATATCCATAGCATTGTAGTTTCTTTTTCTTGTGGGCCAAAGACTGAGAAAATACAACAAATCAGTTTGATTTTCTCTCTCAAAAATGCATACAAAGATCACACATACCGTGTGCTATATGCGTTGCATCAGTATTGACACTACTTTCTCTCCTCCAATCACTCCAACTTTGAAATCATCAAAAATAAATCAACAAATAAAATAGTATTTGATTTACTGGAATAAAAGTAGATTAGAATAGAATCAACAAATAAAGTAGTATTTGATTTACTAGAATAAAAGTAGATTAGAATAGAATGATTATTACTTAATCTCTTTATGGGATGACTATTACCGTATAGTGATAAACGATAATTCTATTTATAATGTATAGGGAGCGTCTATTCCCACTTTACTTTACTTTAAATACATTCCTATTCTTTGTCCTTATTATAAATAGTTACATTACTACCACTTTTACTTTTACACATATACCTTAATTGCCCTTTTATTAAAATGTATTAATGTAATTATGTATAATAAGGATTAAAAAAAATTTAAAAAAACCCTATATATATTTCTTATAATTTTAGTGAGCGAAATGTTAGAATGAATATTTTGATGAAATAATTAATCCATTCCAGCTCACTTCAATGAATAAGAGAGATAAGTGCAAGAGGAATTTAATGCATCACTAGGAAATCTGTGATAATCACACCATCCCTATCATAATTGCATTTATTTAATTATGTGTTATATGTTTGATTTGTATGTATCTGTTTGATTTGGGAAATATATGCTAGGAAATCCATTCTAAATCAGAAATTGAGAGTCTAGAAGATTTGAGAGACCAAAATTGACAAGCTTAATTAGTTTTAATTTAATATTTAGAGCCCTATGGAAATTTAATTAAAAAATTGATTCTGATTAAAACTTATTAGAAATAATTAATTAAACATAAGTGTGCTTAATTAGTCTTAAACTTAATTAGCCTAATCTAATCTATACCTATATATTTGATTTAAGAAGAGGAACTCAATTCATCAATTGTCCTGAGATTTAGAGAGAGAATAAGGGATTAACTCTAGAGAGACAAAGAGAGAGGACTTGATTTTGAAGATTTGGAAGGAGAGGCTCCAAATTGTGCAAGAATTCATCAAATTAAAGGCTCTAGGTAAGGATATGAACCTTAATTCAAGAAGAAAATCTGTCTAATAGCTGAATTCTTGAGGTAATTGAGATCATTAGCATGTAAAGTAAAAGGAATTAGCTTGAAGATGATAATAATTGAACTAGATGTGCATGCATGGTTGATGAGCATGGCTCTCATTACCAATGTTGAATTTGAGAGTTATGCTTCATTGATTTCTAAAGTCTTAAGAGTTTGATTTGATGAATTCATAAGTTTAAGTTCATGATTTGTCAAGAGAAAAGAGTTTGAAAATCTTGCATGCATTGAGTTTTTTACTTCAATTTTGAGAAAAATTGATGAAATTTTCAACAAATGATCATATATATATATATATATATTTACTAAAGCGTTTTCATGTTTTTGAGCAAGTCATGCAAGACTTTTAAGTTTAAATTTGCATTTGGACCATTTTTCTTCAAGTGTTGAAAACCCAAAATTCGTCCACACCGCTCGAGCGATGAAGGATTCGCCAAGCGCCCTTTGTTAACATCTAGAACTTTTGCAATATGTTTGCAGACCGCTCAAGCTAACAAGAAACTGCTCGAGCAAACTCAGTCATTTTCTTGAATTCCGCTCTAGCAATTAAGTTATCGTTCGAGCCTACATTTGGACCATTCAGAATCTGATTTTGCAGACCAAAGTACTAAGAGCATGTATTCACCGCTCGAGCGGTTAAGTTACCGCTCGAGCGATCACTCTGTATTTAGCATATTTTGAAAAGTACTTTTGAGTTCATGTTTCCATTCTTTTTTATTTCTAAACATTCTTAGGCATGGAATAAGCTTCATTAAAGAGATGATAAGCTAGAAATCGACTTAATCAAAAGAATAGAAAAGGATGATTCGATTAAACGTTGAGTTTCAATGTATGTTTGTTTATGTGATTATGTGTAGGTTGATCAACGGAGGAGTATCATCTCAATGGATCACTATGAGTAATATCTTAATAAAGATGTTTTTGTATAGTTTATTTTCTAAACGCTTTGATATAGTTTCTAAAATTATGTTTTTTTTAAACGTGAATGAGTTGTCCATCTATCCGATAAATATGATATATGTTAAAGGAATTGATATGATAAGTGTTTGTACAGGAAAGAAATAAACCTTCTCGTATAATCCTGTTGATCAAGTCTGCGCTCCTCCGCACGACGTCACTCGACTACCTGAAAATACAAACGTAAGCTAGCCGGCGAGTGTGTGCCGGAAACCTCTCCGATGCCTAAATCAGTAAACTAGACAAATAGACAAAAGCTCTGTGTACTCGGGAATCAAAGTTGCGTTACCTCTCCATAGGTGATGTTTGTGGGCTTTTATAGGTTCCGTGTGGCACAATTCTAGTAGGACTCTTACTCCTCTATGAAGAGTCCTCCTAGGATTCATATTCCTGAAAGATAATGCTTATCTTTCAACACCCCCCTCACTGCTTAAACTAAGTGAGATGGTTTTTCTCATGGCCGAACTCCAATACGATCGAAGTAAGCATGGCTATGCTAGGCTGCAGATTAGACCGAACTACACTTAGTTTGGTTCTTCCTTTCACTGTTCTTACTTCGGTTCTCAAACATAATTAGCTAGGCTTGACCGAGCTAGCTGTGTTACGCCGCGACCGGACTAACTCTGAGTATGGCAACCTGGCGACCGAGTTATCCGCCGTACTCTCCTGGACCGAGATAACTTCAAGGTGTCGGGACCGGACTAGATTCAAGCCCCTCATGGACCGGAGCAATTTTAAGTCCCTTTTAGGCCGGACTAACTCTAAGGCCTTCTAGGAACGGTCTACCTCCAAGGCCCTTTTTACTCAGCCCTTTGTAATGTGGCTCACAACGGCCCATTACCCAGCTCGGCCCAATTTTCATATAAATTACCCTCTCAATTGCCCCTTAATTCCATTTGCTTTAGCATAATAGGGATTATCTGTTTATCGGCCGAGCTAACGATTTTAGCCTGACGACCGAGCTAAATTCTTAAGCCTTTCCAGTCGGGCTAAAAACCCTTCAACTTTTCCAGCCGAGCTAAAAAAACCCTTTTAGCCTTTCCCACCGAGCTGAACTAACACCGAGCTGTACCTGTCCAGTCAAAACGTCTCTTTAATCACAACAACTGAATCGCTTCTCATTCCAGGGACACATGGCATGCTCTTATTGGCTGAAGGTAGCTGTTACGCCGTCTTCGTATCTCGAGCTTTTTGAACAGTTCCCACCTTTTCGTCCTGCCTTCTATACACAACAAATTCTTCATTTTGGATCTACCATTTACACTATTCATTTCCTCTTCTCTCTCTCTTCTGTGTTTGTCTGTCTTTCGATCCTGAGCTCGCTGTGTTCGTGTATTTCATTGTCGTTGCCTCCATCTTCAGTTTCCTCCTTTTGACCTGGTAAGCTACTCAAATTTGTCTTGCTTTTGTGAAACACTTTCTTTCTATTTGCTTTGCCTTGTACATTTCTGGAAAAACTTAGCAATAGAATTTTTGAATATACATAATATCCTGTAGAATACCGTATTTGATCCAAAATCATGATGTAACCGAACTAGGAAGCTGTTTGTGTTTAGGTGTAAGTCTAGCCAGTTCATAACCGAACTAGCACTTTATGTTTATACCAGTAGTTTCAATAAGTCAAACCATTTTTTGATTTACCTTAGCCGGGATAACAAACCGAACTGAGTCTGCACTTGGTGTACTGGGAAACCATAATACCGACCGAGCTATGTCTTCGGGGCTAAACCAGCATTCTTAGTTTTAGACCGGACTAAGAAAGCTGCCCTAGAAGCTCAACCGGTCTAACAAAACCCCTTGCAAAAACCGAGTTAATAGGTCTCTTGTTAAAACCGAACTAAAAGCCTCCTGCTCAAACCGAGCTAAGACGTATAGCTTCTTCTCCTAACCGAGCTGGGTTTTGATATATCTTGCCTTTATTTCTCTTTAGCACAGTCCAAAGATCTGTGCTTACTTCTGTTTTTCACTTTGCAGACTTCGGTTGCCCAGGCACTCCTTTGAGCGCTCAACCGAGTTACTCAGCCCACTTCTGCGATCGAGTTAACACAAGTATAATTTATTCATAACTTAATCATAAAATGGGTAAATATAGGTTTTTAGTAGAAACACCTGGTGGCCTGGCCGAATTCCGAAGGGAATATAACATTCCTGACGACGTCCACCTCACCTTAGCCGAACAAGATATAGTACCTTGGGGAAACCCTGGTTTTGTTCCCTTAACCCTCCTTTCCATCGTAGAAACCGGTCTAAGATTCCCTGTACAGCCCTTACTCTGTGAATTCCTCAGGCAAACTAGGATATGCCCAACCCAACTTTCCACAAACTCATACCGCATAATAAATGGTATAGCCGAGCTAAACCGTCGTGCTGGTATCAACCTTGGCTTAGCCGAACTATTCCACCAATATTCTATAGGCTCAAACGAAGACCGGTGGGTTTACTATTTAAGAATACGACGCCGGCGTGAGAAAATAATAAAGGACACACCGGAAAAAGACTTAAACGATGATGATTTTTTCTGGGTACCTGGCAATTTTAAAGACCACCAAGCCCAGATCCCAGGCCGCAGTATAAATGGGAATAAAGAAACCCCTGGTATAATTACTTCGGTTTCTTTGCATGCTTCTGCTTTATTTCGGTTTCCTATTCCTGGACCGTACTAACAGTTGTCTTCTCTATGTAGATTCAGCCCATCTTCAATCACTTTACAGTTACCCCAATCTGAACACTCTTTGCGCCGCACTACGTTATCCAGAAAGAAATTGGGCCAAGTTACTGAACTTCGAACCGACGTACAGATATAGTAGCCGACGTAAAGCCAGAGTAACAGATTTCTTGCTAGAAGACGCCCCTGAACCGGACCCCACCTTGCCACAAATTAACCTCATCCGTACTACTGAAGAAGAAGAAATGGCAAAGAGGAATAGAGTAAGGGCCCTCTTAACCGAAACAAACCGAGCCGAGGTACCACCACCGCACCAAACCCAAGAAACAGTGGTGGCCCTTCCAACTCAACAACCCTCTTCATCACGCCCGAGCAAGCGCGCCCGGACTACCCCAACCAAGCAGCGCCTTGTCGATGAAGATGAAACAATTCTTCCACCAAGCCCTCCATCGAGCCCTCAGCCGGAGCGTTCTGACCGGGCTAGCTCCTCCAAATGGGCTCTAAAAATGACTTTTCAAAACCGAGATATTCAGGACACTAACTCAGTTGTCGCTGAAAAAGATCACATGATGGCATTCAATCTTGCCAAGAGTGTCTGCCTTCCAGCAGACATGGAACATCACAAGAATTTAACCGAGCTAAAGGCCATCCATTCGGCCACAAAATCCATGGTGTTTGTAAGTAACTTCTCCTGTTTAATCTTTCTAATTTGCACAACTCTTATTTCGGTTTGTTCATAAGTCTTTCCATTCTTTTGCAGGCCATGCAGAAGAGTCACATTGCTCATAAGTGTGTGCTTGAACTGCGCAAGACTACCAGGCAAGCCTTGGCCGAAGTTGAAGAAAAAACCACTGAGCTGAAACGCTCCCACCAGAAGGCGGTCGAGCTAGAGGCCGAGGTAGCCCGTCTAACCAGACTAGTTACCTCAGTTAATGCTAATAAACAGAGAGCCCTGACCGTGATGAAAGACGAATACTTGGGTGAGCTTGCCAAACTTGAAGGCAAGAAAAACGCCGAGATAGAGCAACTGAAGAAGAATGCTGACGACGCCGAGTTGCGGGGTTTCAAGGAGGGCAAAGCTCTTTATATCAAGTAGTGCGAAATGGCAAAGGACCTATTCTTCAAGTGCGGCTGGAGGGGAGCCATGGTGGAGCTCGGTCATGGGCCTGAAACCGAGGTATTTGATCCTCCACAATATTTTATACCGAGCTCCCTAGCGGAGTATGCTGCCGACCTTCAGAAGCAGTTTCTTGAAGAAGGCAATGATGAAGACTCTGCTTCTGAAGGCAACTCCCAACCCGGTCGCCGGTCTATTTCGCCGATTCCAGTGATCTTCAATCCCCCAGTACCTGATGCAACTATTGTCGTGCCTCCAGCTGGGCCGAACCAAGGGGAGCTTGTTTCAACCGAGCCCGAAACTTCCTGCTAAGACCGGAGTCAGAGTTGAGTTGGATGCTGAACTGGATGATTTCTTCAATTGAATTTGTATTTTCTTTTTTTTTGGTCTTGTAACCGGGCTGAAGCCCCTCCTTTGTATTTGCTTTGAACTTGATCAATGAAAATCTTCTTTTGTGTTCAATACTTATTCTGGTCTTAACTGAGCAATCTGACGGCTTACTAGCCAACCACTCTTTAGCCGATGTACTTACTTCGGCTGAAGAGTACCAGGAGTTGGTTTAATCCAGCCAACCACTCTTCAGCCTATACCCTTACTTCGGCTGAAGAGTAACAAGAGTTGGTTTAATCCAGCCAACCACTCTTCAGCCTATACCCTTACTTCGGCTGAAGAGTACTAAGAGTTGGTTTATTCCAGCCAACTACTCTTCAGCCGATATACTTACTTCGGCTGAAGAGTACTAAGAGTTGGTTTATTCCAGCCAACCACTCTTCAGCCCATACCCCTACTTCGGCTGAAGAGTAATAAGAGTTGGTTTATTCTAGCCAACCGCTCTTCAGCCCATATCATTACTTTGGCTGAAGAGTACCAGGAGTTGGTTTATTCCAGCCAACCACTCTTCAGCCCATACCCTTACTTCGGCTGAAGAGTAATAAGAGTTGGTTTAATCCAGCCAACTTCTAAATTGGTTTTTCCAACCAACCTAGAATAAAATAATTTGGTTATTCTGACAAAACGTCCTGCAGTCTGGATTCTTATCCTGGGCTTAGGAGGGGTGTTGGTGTAATCCAGCCAACCTCTAAGTTGGTTTTTCCAGCCAACCTAGAATAAAGTGTTTGGTTTTTCTGACAAAACGTCCTGCAGCCTGGATCCTTATCCTGGGCTTAGGAGGGGTGTTTGCGTAATCTAGCCAACCTCTAAGTTGGTTTTTTGAGCCAACCTAGAATAAAGTGTTTGGTTTATTCCGACCAAACGTCCTGCAGCCTGGATCCTTATCTTGGGCTTAGGAGTAGTGTTGGTGTAATCCAGCCAACCTCTAAGTTGGTTTTTTCAGCCAACCTAGAATAAAGTGTTTGGTTTATTCCTGACCAAACGTCCTGCAGCCTGGATCCTTATCCTGAACTTAGGAAGGTTTGCAGTTGGTTATTCCAGCCAACTATGTTTTTAATGCCCCTAACTCGCCTAACTCACGAAAACGAACTTTTACAGAAGGAAACGTCTATACTGAAAAGAAAACTACTTGTTTTATTGAGAAATGAAGAAATTACACATATTTAAAAGAAAAAAGCTAAAAATAAAATAACTTGAGATTGGTAGTATTCCATGGCCTGGGGATCGCTTTGCCGTCCTTATCTTCTAGGTGGTATGCCCCTTTGCCTGCTAATCCAACCACTTTGTAAGGTCCTTCCCAATTAGGTCCTAACTTGCCATCTCCTGGTACCAAGGTGTTTCCCATCACTTTGCGCAGTACCCAATCTTCGATCTTGAATTGCCTTCGATGCACTGTTTTGTTGTATTTCCTGGATAACTCTTGTTGGTATGAGGCAATGTGAACCAGTGCTCTGTCTCTTCTTTCCTCTGCAAGGTCGAGCTCCAATGTTATGGCTTCGCCATTCAAGTCTGGATCAAAATTCTCGCTTCGAATTGTGTGGAGGTCGACTTCTAGTGGGATTACTGCCTCCATACCATAGGCTAAGGAAAATGGAGTTTCTCCTGTTGACCGCCGAAGTGTGGTGCGGTAAGCCCATAAAATATGAAGGAGCTCTTCTGCCCACTTGCCTTTGGCTTTCTCTAATCTTTTCTTCAATCCATCCAAGACTACCTTGTTTGATGCTTCTGCCTGACCATTTGCTTGGGGATATGCCGGTGTAGAATTGTAGAACTCTATTTTGTACTTTTCATAAAAGCCCCTAAAGATTCTGCCATCGAACTGAGTGCCGTTGTCTGATATTAGAGCTTTTGGTATGCCAAACCGAGTGATGATATTCTGCCAGACGAACTTCTTCACATCTTTTTCCTTGATTGATGCCAAGGCTTCTACTTCTACCCACTTTGTGAAGTAGTCGGTTGCTGCCAGAAAGAACTTTCTGTTGCCTGGTGCCGTCGAAAGTGGTCCTACTATGTCCAACCCCCACATTGCGAAGGGCCATGGGCTAGTTAGAGGTAGAAGTTCTCTGGCAGGTTGGTGTATTTGGTGTGCGAACTTCTGACACTTCTCGCACTTTTTGACATACTTTTCTGAATCTGCTTGCATGTATGTCCACCAATATCCTTGTGAAATTGCTCTGTATGCTAGTGATCTTCCTCCTTGATGGCTTCCACATACGCCCTCGTGTATCTCGAATAAGAATGCTTCCACTTTGCTGGGGTGGACACACTTTAGATAGGGTCCTGAGAATGATTTTTTGTATAATGCCAATGATGGGGAGAGCCAAAATCGCTGCGACTTCGCTCTTATTCTGTTGGCTTCTTTCTTTTCTTCTGGTAAGGTGCCATCTTTCAGGAACAGTATGATGGGATCCATCCAAGAAGGGCCTAGCTCGGCGCAACATACCTCTTCTGCTTCGGAGTTTTCAATGCTTGGTCTAGGTAGGTAGTCGATCAGCAATGGATGAGGGATGGAAGTATCTGCCATTGAAGCAAAGCCTGCTAATTCATCTACTCTGTTGTTTTCCTCCATGCCGATCTGTTCTATCCTGACTACTTCAAATTTCTTGATCTCTGTTCTGACCAACTCTTGGAATTTGGTTATCCTGTCATCCTTTGCTTTGTAGTCGCCAGATACTTGGTTTACCACCAGCTGTGAGTCGCTGTAAACCATTAGCTCGGTGGCCTTCATGTAGATTGCTGATTTGAGGCCTGCAAGAAGCGCTTCATACTCCGCTTCGTTGTTTGATGTTGGGAAGCCAAGGTTGACTGCTTGCTCCACTACTAGGCCGTCTGGAGAGATGAGGACTATACCGAGTCCTGCTCCATGTCGGTTGGATGCTCCATCCACAAAGAGTTTCCACATCTCTCCAACAAACAATTTCCAGCAAGTGGAGGGATCAGATGATGCCTTGGGGTCAAAAACGTTGCTGGTGTCTTCTTCAGGGTCCATGCTTGCTGTCTGCCCCTTATTACCTGATTGTACCAAATCTTTATTTGTTGGTGAGTTTTGGCTTGATGTAGTATGGTTTTCTTCCTCCTCCCTTACTTCACTCTGGTCTACCTTGGGACCTGACTGGGTAACTTGCACCAGGGGTTGCGTTATTCCGACGTCAACTTCCATCCCTAGTTCGGTTGTTTTAGTCAGGTCAATTGGGCAGATATGATGACTTCCTGGGGTGAATTCTGTGACAAAGTCTGCCAAAGCTTGAGCCTTTATCGCGGTTCTGGGTTAGAACTTGATGTCATATTGTCCCAACTCTACTGCCCACTTCAAAATTTGCCCAGAGAAGTTCGCCCTTTCAAACAAAGCTTTTAATAGGAAAGCTGTGAGGACGACTATGGTGTGGGGCGTGAAAGTAGTGTGTCAACTTCCTTAAGGCCATCATCAAGGCCAAGACCAGTTTTTCTAGTGGCAAGTACCTCGTTTCGGTGCCCAGCAATGTCTTGTCGACATAAAAGATGGGTAGATGTTGGATTCCTTTCGCACGGACCAACACTGCGCTAATTGCGTGCTGAGAGACTGCTAGGTATAGGAAGAGTTCTTCTCCAGGTATTGGGGTGACAAGCAGTGGTGGAGAAGACATGTATTCTTCAAACTTTCTAGAGCGCGGTCGCATTCTTCATCCCACTCGAACTTGGCTTTTAAAGTATGGAAAAATGGTCGTAGTCTGTCTGACGATCGGCTTATGAACCGATTGAGTGTAGCCGCTATGCCGGTGAGATGCTGCACTTCTTTTACTGAGTTTGGCCTCTCCAGATCTTGAATTGCCTTGATCTGAGAGGGGTCTGCCTCTATACCCCGGTTGGTCACTAGGAAGCCCAGAAATTTGCCAGATCCTACTCCGAATGCACACTTGGACGCATTGAGGCGCAACTTGTGTTTCTTCAGGATCTCAAACATTTCACCTAGGTCCTTGAGATGGTCGTTCTCATCCTTGCTCTTGACCACCATGTCGTCGATGTAAGCCTCCATTGTTCTGCCTAACAATGGTTCAAACATCTTGGTGACCATCCGTTGGAATGTCGCCCCTGCGGTCTTTAGGCCAAAGGGCATGACCTTGTAGCAATACAATCCTCTTGGAGTTGTAAAGGATGTGACTTCCTGGTCTGGTTCTTGCATGGCGATTTGATGGTAGCCTCTGTATGCATCCAAAAAGCTAAGTCAGTTGTGCCTTGCCGTTAGGTCTACCAGTTGATCTATCCATGGTAGAGGAAAGTTGTCTTTTGGGTATGCCTTGTTGACTGTTTTGTAGTCGACGCAGACACGCCATTTGCCATTCTTCTTTGGCACCACGACTGTGTTGGAAATCCATTTGGGGTAGTGCACCTCTCTGATAGCCCCTGCCTCTAGCAGATTTCCTACTTCTTCTGCCATTATCTCGGCGTGGTGGAGTGCCGATCTGCGTGTGCGCTAAATGATTGGTCTGGCGGATTGGTGGACGTTGAGTTGGTGACAGATGAAGTTATGATCAATGTCTGGCATGTTGTATGGTGTCCAGGCGAACACTTCGATGTTAGAGGTCAAAAATTCCAAGACTTCTAATCTCTCAGTGCTGGACAACGACGAACCGAGCAAAAAGAACTTATCCGGGTTCTTTTCATCTATTCTTACCTCTACCAAGTCTTCTACCGCTTTTTGATTAGCTGCTTTGCCTACATCTACGAATAGTCCATTGCTCTTAGGTTCTTCTACCGAATGAACATGTCTTTTGGCAGCGCGGCTGCCATTCACTGTGACAAAGCATTATTTGGACATAATCTGGTCTCCATAGACCTCTTCAATTACCCCAGTTTCGTTGGGGAACCGCATTACTTGGTGGTAGGATGACGCCACCGATCGCATGGCATGCAGCCATGTTCTGCCCAAGATGATGTTGTAAGTGGAAGGGACCTTCAATACCCAAAACTCCACTTGTTTCGTTACGCTTCCTGCTCTAACTGGAAGAATTATTTTGCCGACTGGCCATTCTGACATTGAGTTAAATCCAATTAGGGGAGATACAGCAGGTGCCAAGTCTTTATCTTGTAACTTCAATTGTTTAAATGTTTCGTAGTACATTATTTCACATGAACTACCCTGGTCAATCAAAATCCGCTTGACGTCAAAATCCTTGACTCGGAGGGTGACAACCAGGGCATCATTATGAGGGCAATATATCCTCGCTAAGTCTCTATCTGAAAAAGACATGACGTTCGTGGCCTCTGTCTTCCTCTTTTTTATGGTAGGTTGTGCACTTAGTACCTCTCTTAAGTGCTCAGCCTTCTTGATTGACCTTCTGAGCTCGCATACACGTTCAGGTTCGAAGACTCCATGTATCACATTGATTATGCCATGAGGTGGGGTGTCGATTGGCATCCCGTTGGGGTTATTGTGGTCCTGGGGGGCTGGTTGCGTCCCTCCTTCAATGTATTTATCCAGGTGACCGGCAGCCACCAACTCCTCCAGGTGCTGCCTCAATGGCGTGCAATTCTCAGTGCGGTGCCCCTTTTCTTTATGGAAGGTGCACCGCGACCTTTCGTCGTAGTCCTTCTGAGCTTCTCCTAGCTTGGCTGGCCATCTGATGAAAGGCTCATCTCATATTTCACTTAGAATTCGGTAGATCGATTTTTTGAATACCGTGGTTATAGCAGTGCAGACCCTCAATCATCTTTTATCCTGGTCTTCTCCGTTGTCTCGCCTGCCTCGTCCGTTTATACTCGGACGGTCTACCGCGTTGACCTTTGTTGAGGATTTTTTCTCTGGTATTGCGATTGTGCTAGATTTTGTTTTGGCCCGGGCGCCATCCTCTTCCACCCTGATGTGCTGATGCACTCTTTTCATCAAGGCCTCCATTGTGAGGAGTGGCGTCATGGTGATTGAGTCCCTTAGTCTGTTCCCGACTGGAAGGCCTCTTTTGTACTGTGCAATGGCGAGATTGGTGGGGCAATCCCCAATCTGGTTGAAGGTCTCCCAGTAGCGACTATTGTAGGATCTTAGGGTCTCCTTGTCGCCCATGTCGATGGAGAGTAGTTGGTCGATCTCCACCGGGGTTTTGGTGTTTGTTCTGAACCTTGTTACGAACGCCTCTGCCAATTGCGCCCAGGAAGCTATGCTGCCTTTTGGAAGTTTCTCGAACCAAGTCAAGCCCAGGTCGCCAAGGCTAGATGGGAAGAGGATACACATCAAAGCCTCGTTTCGCCGGTATACAGCCATGACCTGGCGAAAGTGGATCAAGTGTGAGTAGGGGTCCGTCTTTCCTTCGTACGTGGTGAATTTGGGCTGAAGGAAACCGGAAGGCAGGGGCGCATTTTCAATTGCCGGAACGAACGGCGAGGTCTGTAACCTTGCTAATGCTTTGTCCGTCGGTTCGTAGGCAGGGCGCGGAATTAGCATTCTAACCTCGACGCTTCCATGCATCCGAGGAGCCAACTGCTGCAAGGTAGAAACTCTGTGCAGGTCACGCACCCTGGCATCCTCCTTCCATCGTGCCCTCTCTTCCAGCACGGTTCGTAAGTCAGACGATCTAGGCAACTCCGTTTGCCTAGATGATGTCTGTTGCGTGCGCGAGGGCCGATAGGTGCTTCCTTCCATGTATGACCTCTCAGATCTCGTTCTCTCAGACCTGGAGTGATGAGTTCTGGAAGTCCTGGATTGTGTATCGCCTGTCCTGAGGTTTCTACTCTCTGCTTGAGATGGTGTGGTACGTCTACTACGATCTTCCGAGTGGCGAGAGGGCGTCTTGCATTTGCGCCCCTCTCTTGTCACCACTCATTTTCCCTTTATCTAGCGCTTCATGGACTCCATGTCCGCCGCCATCCGTCGTATCAGTTCGTCCTGCTCCTTCACACGGTCCTCCAGAGTTTGAGGATCAATTCTCTGCCTTTGTCTCTCAGGACTTTGTGAACGAGAGTGATCGGGGCTGTTAGTCCGCCTTCTTCCCCTCGCATCCCTTCTGGGATTCTGTCGCTGTGGCTCTAAATCCGCCATAGGAAGGATAAGAGGTAGACCTTCGCGCCTTGCACCCCCTTCTGGTGTTTGTCCGTCAATGGCGGATTGTGGCAAATCTTCGTTGTGCGCCATTGATTCTAAAGAAGAAAAACTTGATCAAGAGATTTTGTTCCTGTCTGAATTCCCACAGACAGCGCCAATTGTACGTGAAAGAAATAAATCTTCTTGTATAATCCTATTGATCAAGTCTGCGCTCCTCCATACGACGTCACTCGACTACCTGAAAATACAAACGTGAGCTAGCCGGCGAGTGTGTGTCGAAAACCTCTCCGATGCCTAAGTCAGTAAAGTAGACAAATAGACAAAAGCTCTGTGTACTCGGGAATCAAAGTTGCGTTACCTCTCCATAGGTGATGTTTGTGGGCTTTTACAGGTTCCGTGTGGCACAATCCTAGTAGGACTCTTACTCCTCCATGAAGAGTCCTCCTAGGATTCATATTCCTGAAAGATAATGCTTATCTTTCAACACCTCCCTCACTGCTTAAACCAAGTGAGATGGTTTTTCTCATGGCCAAACTCCAATACAACCGAAGTAAGCATGGATATGCTAAGCTGCAGATTAGACCGAACTACACTTAGTTTGGTTCTTCATTTCACTGTTCTTACTTCGGTTCTCAAACATAATTAGCTAGGCTTGACCGAGCTAGCTGTGTTACGCCGCGACCGGACTAACTCTAAGTACGGCAACCTGGCGACCGAGTTATCCGCCGTACTCTCCTGGACCGAGATAACTTCAAGGCGTCGGGACCGGACTAGATTCAAGCCCCTCCTAGACCGGAGTAATTTTAAGTCTCTTTTGGGCCGGACTAACTCTAAGGCTTTCTAGGACCGATCTACCTCCAAGGCCCTTTTTACTCAGCCCTTTGTAATGTGGCTCACAACGCCCCATTACCCAGCTCGGCCCAATTTTCATATAAATTACCCTCTCAGTGTTCATGATAGAGCTAAGGTCGCTCTGTATGTTCTGTATAATTTGATTGACGATCACTTCTAATATATTTGTTATCTGATGGACCTAAGGGTCATTTTATCGTTTAAATACAACTGTAATGAATTGGACCAAAGGTCACTCTGTTACGATAAGCTCTATTCTGTACATCTATCTAATGTTATCTGGGTATAACCCATTATCTGAAACCCTTGAAGGGTTCAACGAATCTTTGGAAGATTTGTGTCCATTCTAAATCTGATATAAGTATGATTCTAATCTGATCTAAATGTTTATCTTACTTCCGTTTACTGCTCTGAATAAGATAGTATCTTTTATATGAATTGTGAAACTCATTCATTAAATCATTTACTTTAGTGTTACTCATTGAGCTCTAGCTCACCTCTTTTCCCTATATATGTAATTGAGCATCAGGAGGATCAGCCCTAGAGTCTATCTTGGAGTCTGCTGTTTTGTGAAGTTAACTAAAAGAACGCCTTCGTGTTAAGGCTTTAGTTTTTGTTCTCTTTTGTTTTTGGTCAGGTCAAGTTTGACCAAGACATGTACTTAAACTTATGTTTTGTATACTAACGAATTTGTACTCCATATGTATATTTGTATGCGGGCTATATAAATGTTGAAATTTTCTGTCTTTGCCATTTATGCACAGCTCAATGGACTATGTTATTATTCTATTGATTATTTACTTCCACTTCAGGCCCCAATATAATTAAATACTTTGAAATTCTATCTGAGGCCGTACGTAATCTATGATTATTGGTCGATCATGATCCAAACCTCTAGAGGAAGGTTCAAGTCATGACAGAGTGGTATTAGAGCACGAGTTCTTAACCCACACACTTGTCCATTTAAGCATTAAGGTTTCTAGAAAAGACTTAAGAATTGCCTTAATGATGCATACATGCAGAAGTATGATATAATTTACGTATTTGAAATTGTGTATATGTGTGTATATGTTTGTGTTTATTATAATGCAAGTTTACATAGATCATGGTAAGAACAAGGGCAGACGAATTGAAGGAGTCCACCTCCTCTCAACTTGAAAGGCTGGAAAGAACGATGGAAGGGATGGTTGATACTCTTAGGCAATAATAACAACAGTAACAAGAACCGCTACCACCGCTACCATTGCCTATATTGCCTCATGTGCAAGATAATCAGGGGGATGACCGAAGCATTGCTCTGATAAAAGTATTTAAAAAGATGAAACCACCACTATACTGGGGAGAAGTTGATCCTCTGAAAGCTGAGGCTTGGGTTCTCAAAATCGAGAAACTGTTCGAGGTATTTCCATGCACTGATGCACAAAAAGTTTTGCTAGCCACATTTACTTTGAAGGGTGAAGGCCGTAGATAGTGGATGTTGGTCAAGAATGCAAACAAAGGTATTAATTGGGCACAGTTCCTAGAAATCTTTTATGAAAAGTACTTTCCACAGTGTATTTGGGATCAGAAAGTTTCTACATTTGAGAAGTTAAAACAAGGCAATCAAACAATAGCTAAGTATGAAGCACAATTAACTAAGTTGGCCAAATTTGCACCGCATATGGTCGACATCGATTATAAGAAGGCAAGAAAGTTTGAAGGTGAGCTCCAAAATTCAATACAAGAAAGGGTGAATGTTCTGAAGCTACCCAGCTATGTGGATGTGTTAGATCGAGCTTTAATGACTAAAACCAATATGAGTATGCATAACTAACCTTTAGAAATGGAGAGGAAAGAGGCAAGGCCCTTATTCAAATAAGGGAACAATGTCATCTAAAAAGCTAAATTTGGGAACGTCAAGTACTTCCAATTTTACTCGAGATTCGACACCAACTTGTATAGAATGTGGAAAGCAACATCGAGGAGTCTGTTACCGTACTTCTGGGGCTTGTTTCAGGTGTGGTAAAAAAGGCCATATGGTAAGAGATTGTCCTCAAGAAGAATGGGGTTAAGGCCTTTGGCAAGTGTTATCAGAACGGAAAATCCAACCTAATTGACTGGAGATCCCAAGATCTAGGTTCAAAAGGACAACCTAATTACGTGTAATGGGTGAGTCACCGAAGAGGTAAATCCTCTTGCCCATTCCTTTATACAGTGATACCTTATGGGGTGAAAGGTTAAGCTAATAATTTTAATGACCTATGTGATGTAAATAGTTAACTGTGGTATAACGAGATACCTTATATAGGTCACCTATGTGAGTGCGAAGTGGGTCCACTTCTTTAAGAATTGACAAGGTTGAATTCTTTAAAAACACTCGCTGAACCAGGCAAGTGTTCCAGGGCCAAACTGGACACAACAATGAGAACAGAATGATGGTTGGAGTGACTCCTGTGTAAGGTTTATTGTCTCAGTTTACACAAATGGCAGAACAATTCAAGACATCACGTTCACTGGTTAGTCAGTAAATTCGATAGGCCTTCACTGCGAAAGGTTCAAGGCCAACAGCTACCTTTTTTAATGTAGAGTGATTCTGCGTGCTCTCTCTCCCCAAGTCTTTGTTGTTAAGCGTTGTCCGTTTTTATTTATTCGGCCAATTTTATTCGTGTGGGGGATTGTTGGAAAATAATGGTTTTTCAACAACTTTAATTCAAGATTAAAGTGGGACACAATCGTCGATTGAGGTGGGTCCAAGTGTGGTTGTATTCTCTTAAGTGAGAAGATTACAATATGAGAATAATGAGCCGAAACCATTAAGCTGTGAATGAGAATTATCTCATAAAGTGGGTATCAATAAAAGTCAAGCTTAGATTTAGACTTAATCTTGAGCTTGGGTTAGGCTATGCTTGTTGCATGTCCGAGGGATACCCGAGCACACTAAATAGTTCGGACCCTCGATTTCTTTGATCTAGTTTTAATAATGCAATGTGAAACGTAGATGAGAGTCCAAATTCGACAACTTTTATAGAAAATCCATTTTTATTCCAAAACCTTTGCCATAAATGGACTGCATCACCAGATCTTAGAGTCGCCACCTAATTTTTTGAAAAAACTAGAAAACCCATAACTCGTGCCAAGGCCATTGTTTGTCATACCAAAGACGTCTCGGTTTGGAACATTAGGTTTGAGGGGGGAAAAGGTCATTAATTGAGCACCCCCCGCTTACTCGATCAAAAGATCAGCCTCTACGAAACATGATATGAGTTTTATCGACTTTATATGTTCATATTTCGATTATTAATAATGCTAAAATTTACTATGTGAAGCAAATAAGTATGGACTATGTCATTCATTTTGAAACGTTTGATTTCATGTACTTTTTAAAGAGTTTTGAATAATGCACAACTCAAAAGAAATTGAGTTCACAAACATGAAAATCGATATTATTTCAAATTCAACAATACAACCTCCATCCGCTGGCATCCACGGAGATATATCACTTAAACAAGTAGCCGCATGGTAGGATGCTTATACACAGTAAGAAAAACACTTACAAGTGGGATGCTAAAGTATAAACACTTGCATAGTATTTACTGGTGTCCCGCGAAAAGATGCAAAAGGGAGTTAGAAAAATGTGCATGATCCCAGATACAAAATTCTAATGCAATAGATACATAAAATGAAACCAAAGATTTGGCTACTAATATATGAAATGTGAATCATCTCAAGGCATGAAGTAGCGCACAAAATTATATAGGAATTGATTAAACCCACATATGCAAATGAGCCAAATCTTAATGCATGAAGTATGAATGCAAAACATGGATATGATGAAAAAAAAAATATGATGCTATTTACAGATATGGAAAGCAAGTAAATCAAAGGGACAAAAAGAAGTGGGGGTGAGGAAATTATTATAACACCAAATAAAATGGGGTTGAGAATTATTACAACACAAGCTTGATCTAACAAATCATAAGAATATACAAAAAAAAAAGAAATCTAAAATTATCCGTCTGAAGTTGTCTTGGTTGTTGTTTGGGAAGTACTCTGTTTTGCTTATTTGAAAATCCTATTTTATATGCAACAGGGCCAAAACAAACCAAACAAAACCTTTCCGAGAGACGCTATATGATATGTACAAAAGCTATCAAATGAAAAATCTATTGAGTACAAAAATTGAAGCTAGGAAACGCCAAACCAAAGAAATAAACAGAAAGTTTCATTCATATCTTTGTAAATAAGAGTAAATTAATACCAAAATCCATGCTATTAATTAAAGAGAGCAGATTGCCACCGTTTCAAAGTGGAAGCCTCACAAAGCTTGTGAAAGCTTTATAGGACTTCTAAGAAAATAAGGAAGAAAAGGGGAAATACATATAACTTATCAAAAGTAAAAAGACTCAACTTCTTACTCATGGAATATGGATGTGGAATCCATTTCCATGTTCAAAATTGATCGAGAAGAGGGTCTTTAACACTTTTTAATGAGGAAGCTTTTATAGCTTCAAAGGAAAAATAAAGAAAATATAAGAGAATAAAGAACATACATTATCTAAGAGTAGGTGGCATAGCCAACCATTTATACAAATTAAATCACATATTTAAGCATAAGAAAATTTCAAAAATATAATTTAAGAAGATGAAATAACAAGAAATAAAATATAAGAAATTAAGAAATTACATCATCTAAGGATAGGTGGTTCAACCAACCATTTTCAAAAGTTAAATCACATATTTAAGCATAAGAGAATTCTGAAAATATAATTTAAGAAGATGAGAAAATAAAAAATAAAATACAAGAAATTAAAGACTATCATCTAAGGATAGGTGGTTTAACCAACCATCTAAGGGTAGGTGGTTCAAGGTATATTACATATTTAAAGACAAGAGAAATAGAAAGAAAATAGATTAGAAAATTGCAAAAATTCACCTTTGGAGGAAATGATAAATTTTATGATTTCCAAACTCTCTTCCTAGCACCCTTAGGCCATGTTTGTTTAGGCGGACTGAATTAGATTAGGTTAGCATTCTCATAACTAATAGTCCTAGGACTACGAATCCCTTGTGATTGTGTATTCTATCCTATGTTTAGATTAAGTTAGGATTATAAGGAGGGATTAACAAAATATTATCCAATTCGATGTTTGTTTAAAGGGATTAAAATGGATAGGATAGGACATGACAGGACATGGGACATCCAATATATTGACCATAATACCCCTATTATAATTATTGTAAAATTTTGCACTAGCATGTGTTATAATTTTTAAAAAGCAAATTTTCTTATTGTTGCTCTACATCTATTTCGATTCATTTGAACAAAATTTAACCCACTTTTTTTTAATAGAAAAAATAAAAAATCATTCAACTATAAAATTTATATATACATAAGCAACCATTAAAAAAAATAATATACTCTCTCTCTAGTTTTGAGAGCTTCTCTCTCTAACTTTTCTTCTCCTAGGGTTTCAAGCTTGCAGTCGCCGGTGGTGGGGGAGGGGGTTTCCGACGGCCTCCGGCCTCCTCTTCCCCTCCCCGTACCCCTCATTCCTCTTTCTTTTAGTTGCTTTGCTACAAATAACTTGGAAGCTCTAGTTTTCCACCTTCTCCCTCCTTTGTGAGGTGTTTTCCTCCCTCCCCTCCATCAACTCCGGGAGTGGCTTCATGGATCTGCCATACCACCGCCTCCACCTCCGCCGGTTTCTCAGCCCTCTTCCCCACCGCCTTCACCTTGGTCGGACCCGACGCCACTGCTGATGGTATTTTGCTTGGATGTGGATTTGGGTCTTGTTTTGTTTTGTTTTTATTTTTTTCTTCTGTGTGTTTGGTTTGGTGTTTTGGGTTTGTCTGGTTTGAAACCCTCTGGTTGGGGTTTGTTTGGCTGTTTTTTCTTTGAGTCCATCAGTGCAGATTTGTTTCAACTTACTCCTTCTGTGGTTGAGACCTATGATATATCTTGAACATGCTCTATTGCCGAACTTTTATGATCGGCTCTGCTTTGCAGTACGAGCACAGACACGTAATGTGGGTTCAAATATTGTCATAGTTTTTTCTTCCTCTGTGCTTCTCGCTGTATTTTCACTTTGTTTGGTGTAAGTTTGGATTGGATTGACTCATGTAAATGTCGTTTGGCTTCTTGAATGAAATATTTCTTTTGATCAAAAAAAAAAGCAACCATTAAAAAAAATACACTACTATTTTAATCATATAATCATTCATTGCCCAAATTCAAAAAAGTATTTATTTGAACAAATTTAACCCCCACTTTTTTTTAATAGAAAAAATAAAAAAATCATTCAACTATAAAATTTATATATACACAAGCAACCATTTAAAATATGCACTACTATTTTAATCATTCATTGTCCAACTTCAAAAAAGTATTCATTTGAACAAAATTTAATCGTTTTTTTTTTTTAAACAGAAAACATTAAAAATCATTTAACTATCAAATTTATATACACAAGAAACTATTAAAAAATATGCACTGCTATTTTAATTATCCAACCATTCACTGTCCAAATTCAAAAAGATATTCATTTAAACAAAATTTAACTTTTTTTTTTTTTGAAGCAAAAAAATCAAAAATCATTCAACTATGAAATATAGCTATTTAGAAAAATAATGATATTAGAAAATATAGAAAATGGAGCAAATGTATTTATGAGAAGATACATACAAAATGCCAATTGTAAACATGTTGAATTTAAAGTCTATGGTGGTAATTAATGATTGCTACAATTCGTAATTGTTATAAATAATAATATTATTGTTCTTAAATCATCTCTAGCAAAGAATATGTCAATATCATGTTCTTAGTTGCATTTTGAAATTGTTTTGGATTTTTTTTAAATATTTAAAAATTTTCTTAATTTTTTAAAATATTTACAAATTAAAAAAATATTTTATGGAATTTTTAAAAAATATTTAAATGAGGTAATATATATATACATAGTCAGGGTTAATTTGGGCATTTGATGAGTTAATCCAGACTTTGGCTTAGTCTCCTAATTTATATCCTACCCGCCTCTGTGGGTTTGAATAGTCCATGATATGTGGAATACCATATCTGGATGGATTATTAGTTCTTACTTCAATATTTTAACCAAACATTAGATTAATAATTTTATTGGACTATTAGTCCAATCCCAAACATATCTCTGCCCAAACAAACATGGCCTTAAGATTCTAGAGTATGCTTTGAACTCTCAAAGAAAAGCTTCAAGTCTTAGCTTCAATGGAGTTTTGATGGTATCTCTTCCCTCAAATTGTTTTGTTTTAATGGAGTTTTTCCTCTCTTCTCTTTCTCTCAAATTGTTTTTTTTTTTTTTCTTCAATTGAGTTTTTTTAATTTTCCTTTCTTTCTCAAGAAAATTCCCTCTTTTCTCAAAAAGTAACTCTCCCCTCTCCTCAAGAGAATGAAGAGAATATATATATATATATATATAATATGAAGATCCTCTTCTAATATTTTTGTCTCTTATTTTCTTCGAAGAAAAATCAAAGATACTCTTCCAATGCTTTTGTTTGCCATTTTCTTCAAAGAAAAAAATTAAAGGTACTCTTCCAATATTTGCCTCCCGTTTTCTTCTTTTGAAAACAAATCCAAGATAAATCAAAATATCATCTTTGAAAACCCAAGATTCTTTCGAAATGAAAAAATGTTTTCATTTTTTTTTTTTTTTGAAAATCAAAAATTTTGTTGACTCTGAAAAAAAATTCCCTCAGCAATGAAATGGATTTTCAAATGGAAAAATATCTGAAAATAGACAGGTGGACAAAACAAGTTTTCAAACGGGTCTAAAATTTTTTGGCCAAAACGGGTATCAAATTGGAATTAAAACTCAAATTCAATTTTTCTACTAAGAAATTCGTTATATAGCATATTCTAATTTTTATCATTTGGTGTTCAGAAGAAAGAGCCAAGTCTTAAGGCTGGTCAAAATAGGGTGTCTACAGTGCTGTGTTGGACTTAGCTTGTGCATGTGTTTGAGATTGGGCTTGGAAAATGTTATAACCTACAACTGTATCCATTTTGCGACCCATCTGATTTAATTCCCAAAACTTATACATTATATACGCATTATGATTTATATAATGTTTTTAGAGTTTTGAATATTTGTAACTCTAGCCCTAATGGCGTTTGATGGTCTTAGGCAATTGATGACATGGCCTTCATGGTCAGGGACTCCCCTATTTGCATAAATAGAGGCATTTCTCCTCCAACTTGGTAAGATGATTTTGGTGAAATTTTTGAGATGAAAAATGAAGATAGTATTTTGAGATAATAAAATTGGAGATGATTTTTACAAGAAAGAGTTTTTTCCTATCTTGTTTTTGCTAGCCTATTCTTTGATTCTTGTTAGAGAGAGAGTACTATCATTGTCAAACTTCACCGAAACCATTCAAAATGTGCTTTTGCAATAGTTGATTTCAACCGTCATATCTTAAGAGATAGACACCAGTGTACTTTTAGCACCCATCGGGGAGGCGGCAAATCTTTTTTAAAGAAACTGCGATTACACAAATTTCAAATTGCTTCTTTTATTGTCATTTGTTCTTTAATTTTTCAAAATTTATTTTATCTCTACGAGTTTTAATTTTCAATTATCCATGTTAATAATTTGTTTTATTAGTGATTTTGTTTATGCGAGGTTCATGATGTAAGCTAATTCATTACTGTATTTTTAATTCTATTTCATTCTTGAATAATATACAAAAAGATATTTTATTATTTTTATTTTATTTAATTTTATATATTTATCTAATATTATTGTCAAAATATACCAACACATTTTACATGGGGTTTGACATGACAATTGACAATAAGAAAATTACCACCTCTTTTCATCAAGCATGATAAAAATAAATAAATAAAATAAAATAAAATTTGCTAACACTACACATAATTAGAACAGAGCATATATGCAAACAGCATAACACCATTTAAGGGCTCATTTGGCTAAACATTTTTGGTTTAAAAAGCACAAAAAGACAAAATTATATAAGTTAATAAAATAAATTGTCACATTCAAACCATATCATTACACTTTCTTACAAAAAAAAAAAAAAAAAAAAATCAAACCGAACAAGGCTAAACAAAGTTTAAAAAATCTCAATATAAAAAAGTTAACTAAAAAAACCAATGCCAAACGAAAACCATGTAATTGTGAGTAAAATTCTCCACTTAAGCTCCAAACAGAATCAAAATATATTCAGAAAATACAAACCCCATATATTCAAGTCGTGCTATTGTCCACTTCTGAATACAGATCATTCCAAATATAAATAACACCCAGCTCATTAACCCAAATTGTTGATCATTTTAATTCCATTTTATCCACATAATTTCCCATATAGCACAATTAAGCAACAAATTTACAACCCTTGACTTCATATCAAATAAAAAAAGGCATTCAACCACAATGATCAATCGCTCTTCTTCTTCCTGCTAATCATACTCCTCCCTCCAGGAGTAAATCAGAAAGAAAACCCATGAAAGTGCCAACACAAAATCACCAACTAATTGCCTTGGCCAATCTCGAGCCAAATCGTCGAGTCTCCTCTCAAAATACACCCTCCACAGGGCCATTGAGACATGAAGAAGAACACAACCTTTGGCAAAGAAACTCTGAAACGCTGTGTCCTTAACAAAAGCTACCATGAACAGCAATAACCCAATCACAAATAGAAGCAACCCGGCAAACGAATCAGATATTTGTATCAACAACTGGTCGTGTGGTGTTGATCCCATAAGCTTTTGAGCTGTTTCGGTACCATGGCCGAAAACAGAGATTTCTTTGAGATAAAACATCATCAGAGCACCACAGGTTACAGTAATAGCTGAATGGAGCATGCAGATTGTGAAGAACCCAAATGAATCCATTGATCAAAAGCTAAAAGCCTTATCTTGTTAAGTAAATTTCTATAAACCCAGTATCATTTACAGTATTGATTACCAAAAATTAGGATTGACAAACATACCCAAAAAAAAAAGAAATTAAAAACTTTAATCCCAAACTTGTAAGCCAATTTCCAGCTCCAAAGTCGAAACCCTACCAAACATCAAATACGCATAGCAAATAGTTGGTCATTAAGAGAAATTACTATAAACCCAGTATGGTTTACAATGTTGATGATCTGGAAACAGGGATTGGAAGTGGAAACTCCAAGCTTAGAAGCATTGCTCTTATCCCGAAAACCCCCAAAATTCAACTATTTATAGAGTGAATTATATTGGTTATGGAAATCTAAACCCTAGCTCAATTCACAACCCTGATGATCTCAACTTGGGTTTCGGGATTGAAACCCCAAAACCCTAGATCAAGGTATTGAGATCTCCTCCTCATCCTCAAAACCTTAAAAATTTAAACAATTTATAGGGTGAACCATTGGTGGGGAAAGTGAATCGATAAAATCCTACAAAAATAAAAATTGATTTATAGTTTCGATGCGAAGATGGATATACAGATAAGAGAGTCAGGTGGGGAGAGAGCATGTGATATGAAATTGGGGATGTATGTAGATATTTAAACCCTAACCCTAGGTCCACGGGAACGAAGGTTGGTGACAGTTGTATTATATAGGGATAAAAAAATAATTCATTCATATAATTTTTACTTTGACAAAATTTCAAAAATTAATTCACACTCTAACATATAGCAATTGATATGGAACTTGTATATTGTTTTGTCACCTCATTTGAGGGATTTAGAGAGAGAAATTGTTTAAATATAACACTGTTAACAGAGATATCACCACTCATTGATAATTCAAGAAAAAATATTACATATTAATGACAATTTTTATAATTTTAATTATTAATATTTATAAATTTTACTACTTATTTGTAATTAATTTTTAAATTTTAAGTTGATATGAAGTTTCCTATATATATAGTGGCAAATTACCTTCCGGATAGATTTCTAAAAATTATTTTATATTAGTGAAAAAAATTTATGATTTGAATAATAAACATTTATAATATTTACAATTTTTTTTTTTTTTTGGTAACAAATATTTCTTACCTCAACTTTAATGTAATTTTCCATATATATATATATATGGAGTTTTCTTAGGTGTGCAACCCACAAAAGGTGTAAGTATTGCAAGATCATTGTTCCACACAAAAGGTGTAAGTGTAAGTGGAAGGTATAAATGAAATGTATAAGTTGCACACCATGTGTCACTTACACAAAAGGTGTAAGTGCAAGGTAAAAAAGGTGTAAGTGTAAGAGGTGTAAGTGTAAGGTGTAAGTGAACACAAAAAGGTGTAAGGTGTAAGTTGCACACTATAGCATTACCCATATATATATATAGATATAGACATCTTATTTTGACCGTCTATAAGATTTGGCAGCTTTCTTTTGAACACCTGATGATAAAAATTTGAATATGTTATTTTGTGAAATTTTTAGTAGAAAAATCGAATTTAAACTTTAATCTCAACTTTCATCCGTTTTAGCCAAATTATTTTAAACTACTAAAATATATTTTATTAGTTTAATATTTTATAATTTTACGTGTTTATATATGTTTTTGGTGCCTTAATATAAATTGATATAAATTATATATTTTAAATATTTTATATATTATATTATATATATTAGAAAAAAAAATAACAATAAAAACAAATCAAATTTGAAGTCGGCACTGCCGACCTCAAGCGCTGAGGCATCATACATCTATGTAGATACATATATATTGTATAATATCTATTATTCTTTTCGTTTCAAAATAATAATTTTTTTTATAAAAATTCAACTTTTTTTTTAATGATACAATTATTATATTTTAAAAATATTAACTTTTTAAAATTACCTTTTGATAGTATATTTTTTGAGAATATTAATTGTTATATTTGTACTTTTTGTATTATTAATAAATTTAAAAGAAAGATAAAATAAGAAATTTATATTATTTTAATTCTTGATTTAAGAAAAATTAATATTTTAAAATAATAAAAAATGAAATAACAGACTAATATTTTGAAACGAAAGAGTACATAATCTATTATTATTGGTTTGGGTGGGTTTGGCTAGAAAAGGCAAGCGAGATCAAGTGAAAAAA
This sequence comes from Camellia lanceoleosa, assembly GCA_025200525.1. Lineage (NCBI taxonomy): Eukaryota > Viridiplantae > Streptophyta > Magnoliopsida > Ericales > Theaceae > Camellia > Camellia lanceoleosa. The sequence goes on from CM045762.1 coordinate 93,947,593, forward strand.
AGAAGAAAAAAATCCGAGGGAGAAAATCAGAAAAGAAAGAGAACGGATAAAAGAAAAAAAATCATAAAAGAAAGAAAGGAGAATTTTCGCTTTTAAGAGATGAAAAAAAAGAAAGTCTTAGATATTTTTCTAAATCAAACATTTCTTTCCATTCTCTTTATTACCTTTTTACTAATACACCAAAACACGATTAAAATTGAAATTTCAAATTTATATTAAAAATTGAGAACACATTCCACAACCTTCTGGTGATCGGAAGAAAGTTTGGAAATCATAAAATTCATCATTTTCCCGAAATGTGAATTTTCGTAAACTTTTATTTAATCTAAATTGTAATATAACTTGTTTAAATACTTCCTTTATTGCTTTTCATAGTTGTTTTTTTTACCTCTTTTAAAAGAAAGGTTACACCACCCACATATCTGTTGTAATTTGCCATTGTACAAAAACTGTTGTAATTTATCGCTTTAAATGGTGGGTCGAAACCACCTAATTTGTTAGAAATATGACCCCGCCGAATGAATAGTGACCGACGGTGAATAGTAACCTTCGGCGGTGAATAGTAACCCTGACAATAAATAGTACCTCTAGTGATGAATAGTAACAGCAGATGGAAAAAATGCCCACTAAAATGAATAATGACTAAGGAGGGTGAATAGTACCTACCGCAGTGAATAGTACTCCGCTGGATGAATAGTGCTCCCGCAAAATACTTTTTTTCTCTAGCAAAACAAAGTAGTTACCCAACAGTGGACAGAATAATTTTCGACAGTTGAATAGTGCTTTGGATGAACAGTAACCGGTGAATAATCTTATTCGTATGATTTGTTAGATTCGGTTCGTGTTATAATAATCTCCCAATCCACATCTTTTTTTATTTGGTTTTGTATTCAATGTTGTAATAATTCCCAACCCTCGCTTCTTTCTACCTCTTTTTATATGTCTTCCAACTCAATTTTTTTCTATCCCTTTTATTTACCCGCTTTCTATATTCTACAAATAGCATCATATTTTCTTTTTTATCATACCCGTGCTTTGCATCCATATTTCATGCATCAAGATTCGGTTCATTTGTGAATTTAATCAATTATTATGTGATTTTGTGTGCTACCTTATGTTCTTGAGATGATCTGCATGCCATATATTAGAAATTGGATCTTTAGTTGCATTTTATATGTGAATTGCATTAGGATTTTGTATATAGGATCATGCATTTTTAACTAATTTTGTTTTGTAACTGTTTGCAGGATGTCGGTAAATATGTAAGCTTTTATGCTTTAGCATCCCACTTGTGTGTGTTTTCCTTACTATGTTTAGCATCCTACCATGAGACTATTTGCTTATTTGATACATGCTAGTGGGTGAATGTTGTGTTATTAGATTCAAAATAAAATGAGATTTCATGTTTGTAAAACGCAATTTTCTATGTTTTGTACGCTATTCAAAACATTTTCAAAATATATAAAATCAAACTGTTCCAAAATGAACAACACAGTTTATATTTGTTTGCTTCACACATAGTAAATATTAAGATGTATCAAATAAATCTGAATATGAACATATAAAGCAAATAAAATTCATATCATGATTTAGTAGAGGTCGATCTTTGATCGGGTGAGCGGAGGTGCTCAATTAATGACCTTTCCCTTTATACCTAAGGTTCCGAGCCAAACATCCTTGGTTACGACGAACAATGGCCTTAGCACAATCACGTGTTTCCTAATTTTTCCAAAATAGTAGATGGCGACTCTAAGATCTAATGACGTAGTCCATTTATGGCAAAGGTTTTGCAATAAAATGAATTTTCTAAAAAAAATTTCAAATCTGGACTCTTATCTATGTTTTACTTTGCACTTGTAAGACTAGATCTAAGAAATCGAGGGTTCGAACTGTTTAGCGTGCGCAAGTATCCCCTGGGCATGCTATAATAGGGCACTTGATTGATAAATTCAAATTTAGATTTTATTTGGCCTAAAGTCCAGGCGCTCAAATACTTTGTCCAAAAGGACAAGTTCAAGCAAAATGTCCAAAATATCCTTCCTTATATATGATACATACACGGTTCCCAAACCCTAATTTTTACTTTCTCTCTCTCTCTCTCTCTCCCCTCCGCCTCCCATGCTGATGTCGTTGTTTCTTCTTTTGCCACTGTCACTATGACTATCGTGACACCATTATCGCTCCCATTGCCTCTGTCACCACCATCTCTCTTTTTCTTCTCCTCTACTCTTTACCGATCTTCACTGGTCGTCGACCCTTACATGAACCTCCATAACTGTGTCCCCAATCTGCGCTGGCGAGATTTCTAGCCCTCATCGTCTTTTCGTCTCGCCTCTCGCCATCGCCTCATCGCCATCTTATTGTCTTGTCCTCACTATCTTTTAACCTTTTTCTCTCTCTCTCTCTCTCTCTCTCTCTCTCTCTCTCTCGGCTCTGCGAAGCCTTCTTATCGTCTCCGTTTCTTTCCAAATCTTCACCGCTATAGATCTAGAGAAAATGAGATGTGATCGAGCATGACGGAGACCTCCATAAATTGCACCATTTTAGATCCAGATCTAGGTTCGAGATTTGGTTACTCTCTCTCTCTCTCTCTCTCTCTCTCTCTCTCTATTTTTTGAATTTGATAATGTGAGAATTTGTGAGTAAATGGAGTTTGATTTTAGTGTTTTTGTTGTTGAATTCTTGTACTTGAGGTAAAACTGCTTTTGGAAGTCAGATAGCTATGGTAGTGACTTATGAGCCGTAGAGGAGGTACTTTTTTTTTTTTTCCCCATTCTCTTTCTATTTGGCTTGGTAGAAAATCAAGAAAATGAGAAGTTTAAGATCTTAATTCTTAGATATTTATTTATTTGGTTTAGCAGAAGAGGTACTTTTTTTTTTCCCTTTCTTTTTCTGTCTCGGTGTTTTTAGAATGTGATTGTGTTATGAGATCTGCAACTAGAAATCATGAAACAGTTTGCTTGGATTTGATTGAATCTGTGATAGCTCCATTCAAAAACTTACCTGGATTGAAAATGGTGAGAAAGTTGAGTTGGATATGGAGATGATTTTATTTTTAATTTTTTTGATAAATTAGATTAACTTTTGATCTTGGATTATCATTTTTTTTATTTGATCTAGATTATTATTATTATTATTACTACTCTGTTGTTGTTTTTGTTTTTGTTGAGAAATAGATTGCAAATGAACAAATAAAAAAAAAAAAAACAGATGGACTGCAATTGAATATATAAAACAAAAATAAACAGATAAGAGAGAAAGAAAAAAAAGTGAACAGATAAAAAAAATTTAAACAGATATTAGTCTTTCAGTAACTGATATGGATATGTATGTATGAATGTATGTATGTAATTTGCACAAATAAGAGAAAGATATAGACATGTATGTATGCATGATGGGAAAAATTGGCTTGGTATTTCAACAAATAAAAAAATAGTTTGGTTTACAAATAGTTTTGATACAAATAGAAAGAAAATAAATTTCAAATTTGATACTCAATTTGGATATATATTTGATAATATCAACAAATTGGCTCTGTATTTCAACATATAAGATTTGGTTTGGCTTGATATTTCAACATATAGAAATTTAGGGGAAAAAATTGCAACATATAGAATTAATTCAATTAATTCAAGGAAAAAATTAAACAAATAATAAATTTTGGACATATATTTGAACAAATAAGGAGAAAAAATTGAATAGATAGTCAAAACATTTGAATAGATAGAGAAAAAAATTCGAACAAATAGATATAAATTTGAACAAATAGAAAAATTTTAACATATAGATATAAATTTAAACAAATAGTCAAAAATGTCAAACAAATAAAAAAGAAAGTCAACAGATAAGTTAAGGGGTAAAATTAAAAACAAAATGTCCTTCAAAACAAACAAAAAAACTTCTCACCAAACTATTTCATAAAGGGTGGACCTCTCACCAATAAAAAAATATCAACTGGACCTAATACCTTATACCCTTCTTCAATTGAACTTTTCAACAATTTACTCATATATATATATATATATTATTTTTTAACAAATAGAAGGGTTTTATTGAGAAGGGTGCCTTCGTAACATTGGGTTGGTGGGTTTTTGGCCATTAGAGCCGGTGGTTGCTTGCTTGGCATTGTCTTCTGCAGCAGGAAGGCCCCAAGTTCATCTAGAAGCAAAATAAATGGCCAAATTATTTTATGAAAAAATTGTTGAAAATTCTAATATGAAGAGGGTATAAGGTATTAGGTCTTATGCATATTTTATTTTTGGTGAGAAGTACACTCTTTGTAAAATATTGTGGTCAGAAATAGATTTTATTATTTTGGAGGACATATTATTTATAATTTTACCCTTTAATCTATTTGTTGAATTTTTTTATCTATTTAATTTTTTTGACTATTTGTTTAAATATTTTTTTATCTGTTGAATCTATTTGTTAAAAAACTATCTGTTGAAATTTTTTTAATGTATATGTTTTAATTTTTTTTATTTGTGCAAATTAGAGAGCTCACTCTAGATTTGGCACACTCGCTGTTTGAGGAGGATGATGAAGTTTGAAGATGAGATAGATCATGTTGCAAACTTGTTCATTATGAAGTTTCATAAATGTATGTGTATGCAAAAGTTGGCCTCTTTCAAGAGGTACCAAGAGATGCTCCACAAAAGCATTTAATCAACCATGACTATAGATACACACACACACACACACACACACACATATATATATATATATATATATATTATGTATGTAGTTGTATGTACTATATAAGCAAAAGCAACTTCTAGTTTTGCAACATATCTCGTTAACAAAACCTAGATCTGGTTGACCTCCTCGACTAGATCAGCTCTGTCGATTCAGCTCTCACCTAGAAGCTTGCTCTGGATCAACTCTCTCCCATACCATGATCAGATCTAAAGAGAGAGAAAGAGAGGGGGGTTTGGTTTGTGAAAAAATCATGTATATTTTATACTATATATACATGGGTATTTTGATCATTTTGCTTAATCATGTCTTTACGGACAAAGTGTGAACTTTTGACTAAACAAAGTTCAAATTTAGATTGATGGACCGAGTGCCCATTATTTTATCTGTTGTCAAACCCACAAAGGTGTATGTGTGTAAATTAAATGTATAAAATAAATAAACAATAAAATAAAATAATTCAGAAAATAATTATATAAATTATTTTCTGAATTAAATACTTACGGAAAATAATGTCAAGGCTTGTGTGGGACACAGTCTCCTTAAAATAGATTTCGCCCTCGCTCCGGTGCTTCGAGTTAAAATGGCGTCTACTTCCGAGGATGCAACAACTAACACTTGATTTTACAGCACTATAAAATCAAGTCTTGTGAACCAAAAAATGTTGTAACTCTTTCTCATTATTTCCCTAAAAATAAATGTAGAAAGAATACAGAGAAACATAGAGAGAGAGGACGAATTTATGATAGAAAAATTTGATGAAATGAATTGCTGGAAGCAGCCTTTATAGGGGGTGTTTGTTTCAGCTTTTCAGAGCCAACTTATGGCTTTTAGCTTTGAAAAAGTTATTTTGGACTGTTTGGTTAAACTTATTTCAAACAGCTTCTGATTCTAACAGCTTATTTTAACTCAAAAAAGCTGATTCTGAGAAGCTGCTCACCCCTTGCTTCTGATTATCAGCTTCTGCTGTGGACATGTTAATTTATGGTTATACTCTTAAATTTTTTTATTTTTTATTTTTTTAAAAATAGAAAAAGACTCAAATGGACTATAGATTATTATTATTATTTTTTATGAGAAATGTAGACAAATAAAAAATAAAAATTAATTGAAAAAGCTATTTCACAGCTTATTTAACAAACACTACTCAGTAACTTAAATCTATAATTCAACAGCTACACCAAACAGATTAACAACTTCTGATTAAAGTCATAATCTATAATCTGTTTTGCTATAATCTATAAGCTGTTTTAACAGCTACACCAAACGGGGCCATATAGGCAGATTGGTGGCTTTTCCGAACAGGTATAAAACCTGTTCGGACAGATTGGAAAGACACTAATAGATTTGAATCTATTTGGACTGTTTGATCGGACTGTTTTGAATAGATACAGATCTGTTCGGTTTTGGAATGAACAAGTACGAACCTGTTCGGGTTAGGAACTGTTTGGGTGGAAAAAATCCAGACCAAATTTCTTTTGAATTTTGAAAACAAAATTAAAAAAAATAAATAAATAAAATACAAAAGTTTTTGACCCAAAATGATAAGTATTGGGTCGGACAAGCCCAACCCAACCTCACACGACGCACCTGCGCCCAAGCCCAGGCCTAGTCCAGCCCACCCGACTGATCGGACGGACGATGGCGCGCACGTGTGGTTTTAGTTTTGGGTCCAATGGATCTAGCCCACTATACCCATAACTTCACATTTCCACAAACTTGGATACCCCTTGGGGCCCATCCCAAGTATCCAATGCTAAGGTTTATAAACCCAAACAATTCCTCAAGCCTTTCCAATGTGGGACAAGCACATTTCACAAATGTATAGGAAACCCACCAAAAAACTAGTTCCATGAACCCGAAAACGCGCGTTGAATTCTCATTTATCCGGAAATGGTTTTACGCAACCAAATACATGAATTTATTCACTACGCAGCATTAAACATGAACCTACTTAGAAACGTTAAAAATAACGCTTGAGTCCCACCTTAATTAATCGCAATCAACATGCGAATAGATATTATTCTTATCACTAGTGAATAGGTGTCAAAATAATCAAGGCCTTCCTTTTGCCTGTATCCCTTAACAACAAGCCTAGCCTTGTATTTATCTATTGAACCATCTGCTTTCATTTTTCTCTTGAATATCCATTTATATCCAAGAGGTTTACATCCTGGTGGAAGATCTACCAGTTCCTAAATATGATTTTGTAGTATTGATTCAATTTCACTATTCATAGCCTCTCTCCACAATGGAGCTTCAAGACTTGACATTACTTCCTTGAAGTTTTGAGGCTTATTTTCTAATAGGTATGTCAGAAAATCTAGACCAAATGATTTAGAGATTTGAGCCCTCTTACTACGTCTAGGTTCATCTACTTCATTCTCATTTTGGTCTTCACTGCTACCCATAACAGTATCAAAAGTTCTTTTATTCAAACTTTTCTCTTCAATTTCCTTGCTAGAAAAAATGGTTTCAAAAAACGATGCATTTCTTGACTCAATAATAGTGTTTACATGCATATCCGGATTTTCAGATCTATGAACTAAAAATCCATATGCCCTATTATTATTGGCATATCCAATGAACACACAATCAACGGTCTTTGGTCCTATCTTAGTCGTTTTGGGACTAGGGACTGCCACCTTGGCCAAACACCCCTACACTTTGAGGTAATTATATGTAGGTCGTCGACCTTTCCATAATTCATAAGGTGTTTGATTGAGTTTCTTGTGGAGTACCCTGTTAAGGATAAAGTTAGCAGACAAAATTGTCTCCCCCCACAAGTTATGAGGTGACCCTAAACTAATTAACATGGTATTCATCATCTCTTTAAGAGTTCGACTATTTCTCTCAGCAACTCCATTTGACTGAGGAGAATAGGGTGCAGTGGTTTGGTGAATAATACCATGTTCAAAACAAAATTCTTCAAATGGTGCATCATACTCACCACCTCTGTCACTTCTCACCATCTTAATAGTTTTGCCAAGTTGATTTTCAGCCTCAAGTTTATATTGCCTAAAAGCTTCTACGGTTTCATCTTTACTTCTCAATAAGTAAACATGGCAATATCAAGTGCAATCATCAATAAAAGTAATAAAGTACTTCTTACCTCCTCTAGTTTGAACAAATTTTAAATCACAAATATCTATGTGAATTAAAGTTAGAAGTTCAGTACTTCTTTCAACTTTATTAAATGATGCCTTAGTGAGTTTTGGCTCAACACAAATCTCACATTCTAAAGCAACAAGTCTATGCAAAGAATTAAAATTAACATGTCATAATTTACCATGCCATAAAAAAGAAGACTCAACAATATAAACAGAAGATGTGTTTTTATTATTAAAAGCCAAATTAGGTACAACAGTCATTACATTGAGCTTAAAAAGCCCATAACTCATGTAACCTCGCCCTACATACATTCCACTCTTGGAGAGTACAACTTTATCAGATTCAAAGACTAATTTAAACCTATTCTTGATCAACAATGACCTATAAATCAAATTCTTGCGAATCTCTGGCACGTGGAGTGCATTGTTAAAAGTGAGTTCTTTCTCCAAGGTCATTTTCAGCACAATCTTTCCTTGTCTTTCTACAGTTGAAGTGGAGGAGTTTTCCATAAAAAGCTGTTCCCTACTTTCCACCACTTTGTAGGTTGTGAACATCTTCTTATCTGCACAGATATGGCGGGTTGCTCCAGTATCCACTCACCATTCCTTGGGATTGCCCACCAAATTTGCTTAAGAGACTATTGCAGCAAGATTGATGTTAGCCACTCCATCAGAAAAATAAAAATCCTCGGCTATGTTGGCTTGTGCTGGCTTTTTGCTTGAACTCCCTTCGTCCTTACAAAAACGTGACAATCCTTAGCACGATGCCCATCTTTGCCGCACACAAAACACTTGCCTTTGAACCTCTTATTGAACCCGTTGTTGATCCCTTTATTAATCTTACTAGTGGATCCTTGTTTGGGACCATTGTCATTATGCTTCTGCTTCTTGTTGTTGAACTTTGACTCTTGTTCATGTTCCACAACATTTACTTTAGCTTGCATAACATGGTTTCCTGATTTCTTGTCATAACCACGGTTGTCTTCCTCAATTCGGAGCCGCACTATCAATTTCTCCAATTTCATCTCTTGGGCTTATGCTTTAGATAATTCTTGAATTCTTTCCAAGATGGTGGCAATTTTTCAATGATTGCCGCTACTTGAAAAGATTCATTGAGAACCATCCCTTCCGTATGTATGTCATGGAGAATTAATTGGAGATCTTGAACTTGGCTAATAACCGTTTTGGAATCCATCATTTTAAAATCCAGAAAACGACCGACAACAAATTTCTTTGTACCGACGTCCTCTGTCTTATACTTATGATCTAGAGATTTCCACAGTTCTTTAGTAGTGCTTTTAACACTATACACATTGTATAGTGTATTGTCTAACCCATTGAGGATATAGTTTTGACACAGAAAATCACCATGTTTCCATGTATCGACTGCGGCAACCACTTGCCGGTCAGTTTCTCTCTCGTTTAGTGCCGGTGCCTTTTCATGAGTGAAGCGAGCCAAATTCAATGTGGTAAGATAAAACATCATCTTTTGTTGCCATCTTTTAAAATCATTACTATTGAATTTTTCTGGCTTCTCCCAATGATTTACCGGTACTGCCGGAGTCATCACTGGCACAACATGTGTGGAGGTTTGAGTAATAACAGTCTCAGTACTGTTAATTTTAATTGTCATAATTTTGACCAAATAAAAATAATACACCAATCACAAATTTATACACAAAAAAAAAGAAAAGAAAAGAATTTACACACAAAATAAACATAATAATATTTTGTAACAAAATTCCAATGATAAGCAGTATATTACTACTATGTTATCGAAGAAATTATTAAACAGTATATTACTACTATTTAAGAAATTAAACAGTATATTACTACTATTTAATTTCCCGAAACAAATATTTGTCTGTCTATCGCAGAAATAAATAAAAATTGAAAATTTACTTTAAGATTGTTATCAAACCCACAAAGGTGTATGTGTGTAAATTAAATGTACAAAATAAATAAACAATAAAATAAAATAATTCGGAAAATAATTATATAAATTATTTTTCGAATTAAATGCTTACAGAAAATAATGTCGAGGCTTGTGTTGGACACAATCTCCTTAAAGTATATTTCGCCCTCGCTCCGGTGCTTCGAGTTAAAATGGCATCTACTTCCCAGGATACAACGACTAACACTTGATTTTACAATACTATAAAATCAAGTCTTGCGAACCAAAAAATGTTATAACTCTTTCTCTTTATTTCCCTAAAAATAAATGCAGAAAGAATACAGAGAAAAACACAGAGAGGGACGACGAATTTTTGATAGAAAAATCTGATGAAATGAATTGCTGGAAGCAGCCTTTATATAGGCAGATTGGTGGCTTTTCCGAACAGGTATAAAACCTGTTCGGACATATTGGACAGGCACCAACAGATTTGAATCTGTTTGGACTGTTTGAACTCAGACAGATCTATTCGGACTGTTTTGAACAAATAGATCTGTCCAGTTTTGAAATGAACAGGTATGAACCTGTTCGGGTTAGGAACTGTTTTGGTAGAAAAAATCTAGACTAAATTTCTTTTGAATTTTGAAAACAAAATTAAAAAATAAATAAATAAATAAAATACAAAAGTTTTTGACCCAAAAAGGTAAGTATTGGGCTGGACAAACCCAACCTCACACCACGCACCCGCGTCCAGACCTAGTCCAGCCGACCGAACGGACAGCGGCAGTGCGCGTGTGTGGTTTTAGTTTTGGGTCCAATGGGTCTAACCCACTACACCCATAACCTCACCATTTCACAAACTTGGGTACCTCTTGGGGGCCATCCCAAGTATCCAATGCTAAGGTTTATAAACCCAAACAATTCCTCAAGCCTTTCCAATCTGGGACAAGCACATTTCACAAATGTGTAGGAAACCCACCAACAAACTAGTTCCACAAACCTGAAAATGCGTGTTGAATTCTTATTCATCCGGAAATGGTTTTGAGCAACTAAATACATATATTTATTCGCTACGCGGCATTAAACATTAACCCACTTAGAAACGTTAAAAATAACACTTGGGTCCCACCTTAATTAATGCTCAAAGTTAACAAAAAATAAGGTAATATAAAAGCCATTTTCCAACATTATCCAAATTGTTTAATTTTTTTATAAGAAAAATATTTTTTTAATGAATGTATAGAAAAATGTTAAAAACTCAAAATTTATACCTATAAAATTATCTACAATGATGCAATAGGAGGGTTGGTCCAAGCATAGTTGAGTGGGTGACAAATCAAAAATTGATACTTATGATACCATGTCACTATGAGTACGGCTGTGCAAAATATCACTCAATCTACACCAATCTATCCACTAACTGCGGATTAGTTTGATCCGTGATTTGAAATTTATAATTTGCTTTCGAAATTACACTGTTCCGCTATAGTTAATACATGTATATATATATACCTCTAATGAAATATCAAAGTAAACATCAACGTAAGAGGGATTTAAGATGTAGAATTTGTTGCAGATTAGTATTATATATATGAAAAATATTATGTAAAATTAGTTATGTTATATATATGAAATATTATACAAATTAGTATTATATATTATGGGGGTGTTTGGCAAGTTGGATTGTAGCCTTTTTTGTGCTAAAATTCACAAAAGGACAAAATATGTTAAAATAGTTAATAAGACAAAATATCACATCAAATCCATAATCATTTCACTTTTTTCTCACAAATATCACATCCAATTATAAAAAATCTATCTTTCTAAATACAAAAATTTTAACCTACTAAAATAGCTTACTAAAATAACAATTTCTTAAACACCTACTATTTAAATGCTTGATAATTGTTTAAGATTATTTTTCAATCAACTAACAAGTTGAAAACATTCAAACCGTAGTTTGGTTATTATTGTCAATCCATCATTTACAATTTGATTTATAATTTTATTTTAAACCGCATCGAATCGCACCGTGCATACCTTGATTGTGAGTCAAATTTTGAAAGCTTTTTTAAAGTTTTTAAAATTTTCTTTTTTATCGCTTTTGAGTTATATTAATTTTTAAATATAACGAATTTTTTATTCATAATATTATATATATATATATATATATATATTTGCATTGATACATGTAATTGATGGTTGAAATAAATTTAGTGCGTTTGGGTTTTATTTTTTATTTTTTTTGCCTTTAGTAATTTTTTCGACTATCTAACTTGAGAGAATAGTTTAAATTTGATGAGCCCATTTTGGGGATGATTTCATTAATTAAAATGTTCACTTTTAGCATTCACTAAGTAAAATATTCATATAAAAAAAAAATGATCAAACATCGATAGTTATGTTTAAATTAAATTTGTATTATAAAAAATTGATGATTATTCTTAAAATTATACTTATCGTCAGTTTTTTTTTTTTTTAAAATATAATTAAAACATATAATTATCAATATCCGATTATCTTATTTTTTGTATGAATATTTACTCAATAAATCCTAAGAGCACACAATTCGGATCACCAAGGTTGACCCCAAAACAATAAAACGATCTGTTAAGCTTAACTACTCTCAGAAGTTGTTGGATAGTTTTATTTATTTATTTATTTATTTTAGTGTTTTTTTTTTTGGCCATCCAATTTAAGAGAATAGTTTAAGTTTCATGAGCCCATTTTGGTTCTGATTTGGTTAATTAAAACGTTCACTTTTTAGCATTTATTAAGAAAAATATACATACAAAAAATAACATGATCAGACATTTATAACTATGTTTAAATTAAACTTGTATTATAAAAAAATGTATGATTATTCTTAAAATTATATTTATCATGTTTTTTTTTAAAAAAAAAAAAACAAATGTGATTAAAACATATAGTTACTAATATGCGATTATCTTGATTTTTTGTATGAAAATTTATTTACTCAATAAATTCTAAAAGCGCACAATTTGAATCACGAAGGTCGATCCCAAAATGATCCCACTAAGTTCAAGTACTCTCTCAAATTATTAGATGGCCAACTTGAGAGAATCTAAATGAAATATGATTATCATAGTATTATAATACTATTCAATTGAGATTGCTTATTTTGATAGTTCAAATAACTTACTTCAAATTCCGCTTTTGTTTTTAAAATTTCATTTGGACGATAAAGTGAGAAAAGAATAAAAGTAAAATACGTAATAAACTGTAGGAGCCGAATTTACTTGGATCAACAGAGACAAATGGACCAGTCCGGTCCAGAACATAACCTCTATTCGGCATTGATCCTAGTCAATTGAAGAGCCGAATAAAATGGCCGGCATTCCAACCAGCAGAACAAAGGCCGAGTAGAAGTACATGTAAAGGATCAGGGGTGGGCCAGGCCCTAAGGCCCAAAGATAATACTATAAATACAGGATCTTCAATCAGAGAAAGGTATGTGAGAACCATACGCTTAACTTAAAATACAAGTAATTTAGAGAGTAGCGACTGACTTGCCCGTCGGAGTGCTAATTCCGGCACCCCCGACCAGAGCGTTTATTCCTTTTCAAGTGACTAGCTGAAGATTACGAGCGCCCTCCAAGATCAGAAGAGTATTTCCAAACCACTTCCCCACAATTGGCGCCGTCTGTGGGAATACTCAAGCACATCCATAGCGGGTGTGACAGAAGATCCTCCGGCAGTCACTATCGACCCCACACCGCAAGATGAAACCACTCCAAGCAATATGCTTGGGCCAGAGAATATTACCGCAAGAAGGGCCTTGAACTTCTGTTCACCCTTGATATCAGCACAAGAGACAATGTAAGCGATTATGGAGCAAGCGAAGCAAAATGAACAGAGGTTGGAGAACATAATCGCTGAGAACGAACGTCTCCGTCAAGACTTGGCCTTGGAAGTAGTGAAGTCCAAACAAGCTATATGCAAGATCCGGAACAACCTCTGAGGGCAGGTGGTCGACAACCTCGGGCCCGACAACAGGACATTGACAGTGACTCTGACTCATTATCCCCGGAGCCCAAAAAGAAAGGTCGACTTGAAGCTACCAGTTCTTCTGAAGAGAGTGTACGTATAAGGCATAAGCGAAGAAGAAACAGTTCAGACGAAGAAGACCAGCATGATCCCTTTGTACGACGGATCGTAAAGGCGGTCCTACCCAAAAAGTTCAAAGCTCCGTCGTTCACTCTCTATGATGGAAAATCAGACCCCACTGATCACATCCATCACTACAAGCAAGCCATGACATTGCATGTAGATGACGAGGTCCTCATGTGCCAAATATTTCCCAACAGTTTGGGACCATTGGCTATCAGGTGGTATTATAAACTTGAGCCGGCTTCGATCAAGAACTTCCATCAATTACATAAATCTTTCAGGGCAAGATTCATCACCAATGAGGTCCAGCCGAAACAAGCCGACTCTCTCTAGGCAATGCAGATCCAGCCAGGAGAAACACTAAGAGCGTATTCGGCACGCTACTAGAAGTGCTTCAATCTTGTCGATGACGCTTGCAATGACTCCATGGCCATCACCGCCTTCAAAATGGGTATGCATCCTGACAGTGCTCTCCGCAACTCCTTGACTAGAAGACCCCCCAAAACAGTCTGGTCGTTGATGAAGAAAGTTAAGGAATATTGCAAAGTGGAGGATGACGCCTTACGGGTTAAGGCCAGAAACGTGGCCAACAAGACGGCGCCTTCTGAAATTGCTCAGCCGATAAGTTCCGTACCACCTCACAGCCCTGAACCGCGACATTGGGCTAAACAAGACAAGAGACGGGATTCTCGCCGATCAAGTGACCAATGCTCTCACCGAGCAAATGAACAACTGCAAGTCGTTGGCAAGCGCACAAGGCGCGCTGACAAGAAATACACAGAGTCGTCAGAGCCGATCAACGCGGTTATGTCGAAAGTCCAACACCTTCTGTTCTTCAAATGGCCGTCCAAAATGGTGGGTCCTCCCGAAACGAGAAGACGGGATAGGCGGTGTGAGTATCACAAGGATCACGGCCATGATACTGAGAGTTGTTACGCATTGAAGGATCACTTGGAGGAATTGGTACAAGATGGTCGGCTACAACAATACATCTGAAAAGGCAACTCAACCAAAGCAATAGCCTTAAGACAGGATTCCCCTCCACTCGGCGTGATTCACATGATATACAACCTGCCAAGGTCATCCGCGGTGCATACGATTCAGTCGAATCCCAATCCTCAAAATCAACTCACTCCGGTTAAACGGTCGCATGAAGTTGCGAGCATTGCTTTTGATGATTCAGATTTGGCCGGAGTGACACTTCCCAATATCGATCCCTTGGTGATCGAGTTACATATAAACTGATTCACCGTTGAGTGCGTACTCATCGATTCGGGGAGCACATTGAAAATTATGTATTACAAGACATTCACCAAACTCGGCTTCTCTGAATCGGATCTCTCTCCGGAACCTTATCTACTATTCGGCTTCAACACCAATCCAGAATACCCG
Organism: Camellia lanceoleosa; assembly: GCA_025200525.1. NCBI lineage: Eukaryota > Viridiplantae > Streptophyta > Magnoliopsida > Ericales > Theaceae > Camellia > Camellia lanceoleosa. The sequence continues at coordinate 93,962,815 of CM045762.1, forward strand.
TTGGGGAAATCACACTACTCGTTCGAGCAGGCTCCCGAACAGTGGAAGTAGAATTCTTGGTCGTCAAGCTGCCGTCGTCGTATAATCTCATTATGGGGCGAACTTGGTTGCACACCATGCAGATCGTGCCGAGTACATATCATCAGCTGCTACGCTTCCCGACAGAACGCGGCATTGAGCAAATCCGTGGCTCCTAGAAATCAACACAAGCATGTTATCTCCTCGCTAGAAAGATGCCAAAACAGTTGCAAGTGAATTCCATTGAGGTGTCGGATCGGGAGAGCCTCAACGATGTTGGGCGGCTCCCAAGTGAAAAGGCCACGGAAGCCCTAGATCGAGTTGAAATCGACGGAAGCCCAGACAAGTTCTTCATGGTCGGCGTCTCCCTGAATCAAGCCGACTGACAGCAGCTAATTTCTTTCCTGATCAGCAACCTTGATGTCTTTGCGTAGACTCCATACAAGATGCCGGGTATAGATCCGTCTGTTTCACAGCACCATTTGAATGTTGACCCTAAATGCAAGCCGATCATTTAGAAAAGCTGGCGGTCAGCTGCAGAGCACACTGCCACTGTTGTCGAGGAGGTTGACAAGTTGCTTGACACCGAGGCAATCAGGGAAGTGACCTACCCTACATGGCTCTCTAATACAGTGGTTGTGAAGAAGAAAAATGGGACTTGGCGAGTGTGCGTTGATTTCACGGACCTAAACAAAGCCTGCCTCAAGGATTGTTTTCCCCTACCTAGAATTGACCAACTTGTAGATGTGACGGCACGCCATCAGCGTATGAGCTTCCTCGATGCTTACAGAGGCTACCATCAAATCGCCATGCATCCGGAGGACCAAGACAAAACTGCATTCCTCACCCCAAGAGGAACCTACTGCTACAAGGTTATGCCTTTTGGGCTGAAGAATGCAGGGGCAACTTACCAAAGACTAGTCACTGCTATGTTCAAGGAACAACTCGGCCACACTATGGAAGTGTACATTGACGATATGGTGGTCAAGTCCAAGGAAGAGCAGAATCATATAGCCGATCTAGAAGAGACATTCGGCATTCTACGTAAATATAGAATGAAGCTGAACGCTTCCAAATATGCGTTTGTGATCGGCTCTGGCAAGTTCTTGGGTTACATTGTCAACCACCGGGGAATCGAGGCCAACCCGAGGCAAATCATAGCAATCTTGGAACTCAGCTCCCCTCGTTCAGTAAAAGAGGTTCAAAAGTTAATGGGGATGGCCGTCGCACTCAACAGGTTCATCAGTCGTTCCACGGACCACTGCCGACAATTCTTTCATACACTACAGCAAGGCAAGGCTTTTGAATGGTCCATTGAGTGTGAAGCTGCTTTCAACGGCCTCAAGACCTACCTCCGATCAGTTCCACTCTTGATAACACCTTCGGCCGGTGATCCGCTCATTTTGTATCTGGCAGTTTCCAACAGGGCCGTCAGCGCCGTACTGATGAAGGAAGAACTGGGGGAGCAGCGGCCAGTGTATTATGTGAGCAAGGCAATGGTTGACGCTGAAACACGCTACCTTCCGTTGGAAAAACTCATTCTGGCCCTTGTCATGGTAGCAAGAAAACTGATGCATTACTTCCAAGGGCATAGCATCGGGGTACTAACAGATTACCCCCTCCGATCAGTACTACAAAGTGCAGAAGCATCAGGACGTGTTTCAAAGTGGGCTCTTGAACTCGACCAGTACAATATTCAGTTTCTACTTAGAACCTCAATCAAGGGACAGGTGCTTGTCGACTTTGTTGCCGAATTCACAGGAGGTCTTACCGACTTCAAGTCTTATGAAATTTAACCTAAGCCGAACTGGAGAATTTATGTTGGGGACATTTGGCAGGTGTATTATGATGGATCATCCAATCAACGGGGCAGTGGAGTCGGAGTAGTAATCATGGCTCCCGATGGCAGAATAATTAAGCAGGCCGTCGAGCTCGGCTTCGAAGTATCAAATAACAAAGCCGAATACGAAGCCCTTCTAACTGGTTTGCGTAATGCACATCTTCTGGATGCTCGGTGTTTGCTTGTATTTTGAGATTCAAAATTGGTGATCAATCAGCTAAAGGGAGAGTGCACGGCAAGAAATGACCGTATGGCAGCTTACATGAAAACGACTAACTCCTTGCTGGCAAAATTTGACCATCATGAATTGAATTAGATAACACGTGATCAGAACACACATGCAGATGCCCTGGCTTGCCTAGCCTCCGCCATTAACTCAGAAATTAAATAGACCATCGAAGTAGGTTTCATCCTAGAGCCGAGCATTGGTTCTTCGGAGGAAGTCCAAGTCAATGTCATAGAATTTGGACCGAGTTGGATGGATCCCATTGCTGTATTCCTGTCTTTTGAACAGCTCTCGGAGGATAAGAAAGAAGTGCACAAGCTATGAAACAAAGCCCTGTGATACTACTTGGATCCGCAAGGAAAGCTTTACAAAAAATCCCTTTCTGGTCCATACTTGGAATGCGTGCATCCAGACAAAGTCGAAGCGCTTTCGACTGAAATACATGAAGGCAGTTGTGGCGCCCATTCTGGCGGGCGCTCTTTGGCTCATCAAGCCGTAACACAGGGGTATTACTGGCCGACAATGAGAGCCGATGCCGAATGTTACGTGAAAAAGTGTGAATGGTGCCAGAAGTTCTCTCCTTTGACAGACTTGCCTGTTGAAGAGTTAAGCTCCATAACTAGTCCTTGGCCGTTCGCCCAATGGGGACTTGACATCGTCGGACCACTACCTCGTGCCCTGGGTAACAAGCGATTTTTGATTGTGCAACAGATTATTTTACAAAATGGGTAGAAGCGGAGGCACTAATGCACATCCGAGATACCGACGTGAAGCGTATTATTTGGAGAAATATCATAACACGATTCCGCATTCCAAGAGCACTCATTTTAGACAACGACACCCAGTTTGATGTGGCGTCTACTGAGAGTTGTGCAGCAAGTATGGTATTCGGCCTTACTTTTGCACGCCAACTTATCCACAAAGCAATGGTCAAGCTGAAGCCTCTAACAAATCCATCTTAGATGACATCAAGAAAAGGTTGGAGAAAGCTAAAGGCAAATGGGTCGAAGAATTGCCGAGTGTGTTGTGGGCTCATTAAACTACGCTGAGGCGATCTACTGGTGAAACGTCGTTTGCTCTATGCTTTGGAACCCAGGCAATCATACCCTTGGAGATCGGCCTCCCAACCTTGAAATCGAAATTTTTTGATATGGGCCAAAATGACATGATGCTGGCCTTGGATTTGATTCTAATTGAAGAACGAAGAGACCGTGCCCTTGCATCCATAGTGCGGTATCAGCAGCAGCTTGCTAAGTCATATAATCAATGTGTTTAGTTGCGCCACTACACACCAGGAGAGTTGGTTCTGAAGAAAGTACTCCCAGCTGCCAGGAAACCGGCTGATGGAAAATTGGGTCCTAACTGGGATAGCCCCTATCAGGTCGATTCGATCACGGGAGTAGGGGCATATTGGCTCAAAGACATGTCCGGAAGGAGTCTGCTACGGCCTTGGAATTCAACGCACTTGCGTAAATTCTATCATTAAACCCGACCTGTGGGGAATGATACTAGTTTTGAATGGCTCACCATGTACACATTCCAGTTTTGTAATGCAAAGATTCCTGTTTATTCACTGCGAAATCCAGTTCAAAAGTGTTCCGATTAAAGCCTCCGGATTCGGAGCGCCCTTCGTGGATATCACGATTGGCCAAATGAAGTCTCCAGATTTGGAGCCCCATCGGCGCATGATGCCTTTAGGCCAATAAAGCCTCCGGATTCGAAGCGCCCTTCGTGGATATCATGATTGGCCAAATAAAGTCTCCGAATTCGGAGCCCCATCGGCGCATGACGCCTTTGGGCTGATGAAGCTTCCAGATTCGGAGCGCCCTTCATGGATATCACGATTGGCCAAATAAAGTCTCCGAATTCGGAGCCCCATCGGCGCATGACGCCTTTGGGCCAATAAAGCCTCCGGATTCGGAGCGCCCTTCGTAGATATCACGATCGGCCAAATGAAGTCTCCGGATTCGGAGCCCCATCGGCGCATGATGCATTTGGGCCAATAAGGCCTCCAGATTCGGAGCGCCTTTCGTGGATATCACGATTGGCCAAATAAAGTCTCCGAATTCAGAACCCCATCGGCGCATGATGCCTTTGGGCTGATGAAGCCTCCTAATTCGGAGCGCCCTTCGTGGATATCACAATTGGCCAAATAAAGTCTCCGAATTCGGAGCCCCATCGGCGCATGACGCCTTTGGGCCGATAAAGCCTCCGGATTCGGGGGGCCCTTCGTGGATATCACGATTGGCCAAATGAAGTCTCTAGATTCAGAGCCCTATCGACGCATGACGCCTTTGGGCCGATAAAGCCTTCGGATTCGGAGCGCCCTTCATGGATATCACGATTGGCCAAATAAAGTCTCCAAATTCCCAACCCCATCGACCTGGAGCCCCCATCGGCACATGATGCCTTTGGGCCAATAAAGCCTCTGGATTTAGAGCGCCCTTTGTGGATCTCACGATTGGCCAAATGAAGTCTTCGGATTCGGAGCCCCATCGACGCATGACGCCTTTGAGCCGATAAAGCCTCCGGATTCGGAGCGCCCTTCGTGGATATCACAATTGACCAAATAAAGTCTCTAAATTCGGACCCCCATCAGCCCGGAGCCCCATCGGCGCATGACGCATTTGGGTCGATAAAGCCTCCGGATTCGGAGCACTCTTCATGGATATCACGATTGGCCAAATGAAGTCTCCGGATTCGGAGCCCTTCGGCGCATGACGCCTTTGGGCCGATAAAGCCTCCGGATTTGGAGCCCCCTTCGTGGATATCACGATTGGCCAAATGAAGTCTCCGAATTCGGAGCCCCATCGGCGCATAACGCCTTTGGGTCAATAAAGCCTCTAGATTCGGAGCGCCCTTCGTGGATATCATGATTGGCGCATGACGCCTTTGAGTCGAGTAAGACTTCGAATTCGGAGCACCATCGGCACTTGACACCTTTCAGCCGGTTAAGCCTCCGGATTCGGCTGGCTAAGTAAAGTCTCCGGATTCGGAGCCCCCCATCGGTGCGTGACGCTCATGGGTCGAATAATATTCCGAATTCGGAGCGCCCTTCACGACGAAGGTTAAAACATACAAAACAAAACATTTACACATCAAAGTGGGATGCTCCGTTAAGTTGAGCCAGCAAAAACCATTTACACATCAATGCATATAAACATTCAAAATGAAATGCTTAGTTAACTTGGGCCGGTTCAACCACATAAACAAAACAAAACATGCCAACATTCGAAATAAGATGCCTAATTAAGCATGTAAAAATTCAGAATGAAATACAAACATTTAAAATAAAACATTTTATTCAATTAGACAATAATTACATAATCTTGCACGCAATCTGCGTTTGAGCATTACAATGTCTATTTTTGTCCAGCGTCTCCCTCGTCGTCACTCTTCTCGACTTTGAAGGCGGAAAAGGGGAAGTGATCACGTTGGTATAGTTGCAACGCCGAATCAACGCCCGCTGCTCGGATAGCTTCCTTGGCTTGAAGTGCCTTGATCCAACCATGCTTAAAACCACGATTTTCACATTGGCAAACTTCCTCGGTGAGATTTTCCCTGGTTGCTGTATCCCTACTTTCCGGCCTTCATGGAAGCCTTTTTCATAGGCCCTCCCCTTCGCGGACTCTATTGCAAACATGCTCGCCGTATCACGATCGGCAAGTGTAGTACTGATAAGCCGCTGGGTCACCCTTTCTTCCACGATTGGGTTAGCCTATTCGATTGGTTGTGTCTGAGTGGCCTTGACCTTCCTTAGCTCGCGCTCAGCCGCTTTTGCGCGAGCTTCCAAGCTTCGAATGCATTCATCCTTCTTCTCTATTTCTCGGCGCACAGCACGAAGGCGTATGCCGATTTCATAGGCGGTGTACAGCCCTTTCACCGCCCCATGAACGCCCTTTCAAAGCACCTCAAAATTAGGTCAACCAACCATCGACTGCTGTACTTCCAGCGGAAAAATCTGTCGCGCAAATTTGACTGCCACGTTCGGGTCCCAGATGATGGAATCTGCCTCTGTCATCGGTCTGTTCCCAACGAAAACAGAAAAGCTCAATGGGCGTGGTGGTCCACTGGCCTCACTTCATGACGAGGAGCTCCCGGGCGCTTCTCCTTCCAGGGACTGCGTTGATGCGGAGAGTGGCACCTCTCGTGCTCTGCAGATGCCTTACCGCCCATATGGGGAGCCTTGCCACCTCGATTCATTGATGAGTCCAGCTCCGCCAAAGTCCTGCCTTCTCCCATACTATTAAAGAAAAGTCTAGTTGACATTCACACGTTTCCGGCCACGAAAGACGAGCAGAATCAAGTCGCTTTATGAAACCCAGATGGAATCTCTCAACCCTTTTTTAATCACTCAGAAGTGCACCCCACTCCTGAGGCGACATCATCAATGCGCGCACTCCAGCAACCACCAATATTCAGCATTATTGATTCATTCCGATCTGGAAGTGCTATTCGACTTTTGGAGTTCATACATTGGCTGGGGCAAGGGCAGATTTATTAATCTGATCGGCCAAATATCTAAACCTAATGCCGATCGATTTGTGCCGCAGCCACTCCATGAACTAATGATATTCGGCTTTTGGAGTTCATACATTGGCTGGGGCAAGGGTAGATTTATTAATCTGATCGGCCAAATACCTAAGCCTAATGCCGATCGATTTATGCTGCAGCCACTCCATGAACTAATGATATTCGGCTTTTGGAGTTCATACATTGGCTGGGGCAAGGGCAAATTTATTAATCTGATCAGCCAAATACCTAAGCCTAATGCCGACTGATTTGTACCGTGGCCACTCCATGAACTAATGCTATTCGGCTTTTGGAGTTCATACCTAAGCCCCACGAACTAATGATATTCGGCAAGATCACATTTATTAATCTGATCACATTTATTAACCCTTAGTTAGCTAATCGGCAAGTGTACACGAACGTTTGTCTACCGCGCGACAGACAACAATAGTTTTACCCAAAATACCCAAAACTAAATAGTAATCTTCATTGATAACCATAATTAAATATAGGAAATAATACAAGGTAAGAGAAATATTCATTCATAAATTGAATACAGCATAGTCATCATTTTATACATGAAGATCACCCCAAGCAAATAGCTGTCTACTAAGAAAACAAAACATGTTTACAAAAACATACATTGAAATTGAAAATACCTAACAAAACTAGAATGTCTCCCAAATCAAGCCCCGGGATCAAACTCAAGCGGCTCAACGTCCACTTGCTCGTATGGAATTGGCATGGCCAATGTAATTCCAGCGGCAGCAAGGGCTTTGAGCCAGCCGTATTTGAATCCCCGATTCTCGAATTTGGGGACTTCTTCTACATAGTCTTCAAGGGCGGCGCTCTTTCCAGTGTCGAACGCCGAGGAAGCCTCGGAGTTGGCTTTTTCTTTAGCCTTCTTCAACTTTTCCAATTCGGCCTGCATCTTGGCAAGCGCCTCCTTGGCTAACTTGAGCGATTCCTCGCTCGCGTTTGCCCTCTCCTCGGCGTCGAATCTGAGTTGGTCAACAGTCCGAGCCCTCTCCTTTTCAGCTTCGGCTCGTGCACTTTCCATTGTAGCTCTCGCCGCCTCGAATTCGGCCCTACTCCTCTTACCTTCAACCTCTGACTTCAAGTGGCCAATTCTCTCGATGGCATCATGCTGGTGGCGGCCTAGTTCGGCTATCCTTCCAACCGTCTGCAAAACAAGTTAGGATTGCTATATACCAAGAAATATCGTATGCAAACCAAACCAAATAAGGAGTTAAGATCAAGTCACATACCAGAAGGGCCGACTGGCCAACTAATGCTATTGTTACCAAATCCAGCTCGGCACGAAAGATTGCCTTGTTAGCCAGTAAGGAGACCGAGGCAGCCAAGCTTAACGCCACAGCTGGATCTTTTAAAGCTAACGCTTCAGAGGAGATTGGCACGTTTTTTATCTTTGGTTCAACAACAAAAGGTGCAACAACACCTGACTCCTCTAAGCGTGGCCGTTTATCAACTGGGCCCTCCTCGGAGCCGGCCTCGCTCTCAGCGGTACGTTTCTCTCCTCGATCTTCTGAAATCGGCCATTCTTCTACAATCGGACACTTGGCATCCTTCTCCATCTCAGCCGCATGAACTTGAGCCGTCTCTTCTACAATAATGGGTTCAAAAGATTCACTTGGGGCAGGTCTAGAATGAGTGGCCTTTGTTTTCCGTCTGGCGGCCATGCGTTCGACATTTTTCTTTCGCGCCAACTATGTAAGACTTTCCCCAGCCACACCCTCAGAATAAGCGTCGGGAAGGTCTCCCAAATTGGTAAAAATATCTTCGAAGACGTCCCCTTGGCCTAATGTAGATGGAGGGTTAGACGAGTTCAGTCTGGCTTCCTCAAAGGCCGAGTTAATAGTTTCGTCAACTTCCGCTGCCAACTAGTCCTGGTCCTTGGCGATTGGTTCGGTCGCTTGTTCTTCTACGTGTTCAGAATCGGATGTTTCTAAACCAATCTATCTCAAGTTTTTGAAGCTGGGGAAGATGAGGGCTATAAGATGGTTGTCACCTTGCACGATCGGAATGTTGTCTGCCGCCGAGAATGTCGTGTAAGTCGGCTCGTACCACAGGAGAATGTGGGCTGCCCTCTATTGTTTTTGAAGGTTTGGACGATTGACGAATTGTAGCGCAGTTTTAATTTCTGCAAGCACAACGTCGTCCTCTGAAGCTAACACTCACTTCAAGTTGCTGCCTGCATATAGCAAAATGATTAGATGTATATAGTGCCGAATACAGATATGGAAATAACATAAACAAAAGTGATCTAATCGGCCACCTGGTTTGCCTTTTTGCCTTGGCACAAGGTCTAGGCGATCTTCACCATCGCTGAATTCCCAATTGCCGTGGACAACGACCATCACGTCATCGACACGCTAGCCAAAGCTGGCAAGCATAGTCACTAAGTGATGATCAGTATCCTTGGCTCTGAGAAAGTAGCGTCCTAGCCGGCCAGTAGATTTGGCTAGGACATAATAGTGCCGAATGGCGGGTATACCTAAATTAATCCTAAGACACCGATTTAGCTCTACAATTCCCATTATGATATGAAAGAAATTCACGTTGGGTTGGGAAGGGATTAGACCCCAGTATCAAAGAACGGCCCTCAAAAATGGGTAAAGAGGAAAGCGGCCTCCACCCTTAGCAATTGATAGGAGAGGAAAGACGATTGTGCTCTCATCATCCCTCTCCATATCAGTGGTGCTGTCTGCCAAAAGTAACAGATGGACGTCATCGGGGATGGAAAAATGGCGTCGAAAGCCGGAGATTCGATCCGCTGAAAGGAGCTCTTTCAGATGTTTTGTCATTTTGGCCAACCCAAGGATTATGGAAAACTAAAAGCAAACAAGGAAGCGGGATCAAAAATGAAGGAGAAGAAAACTTATAGGAGACGAAGGGAAAAACGAGAAACAATGAGTTGCAGAGGCCGCGAAGTGAAGGAGTTGCACTGGAAGGCGAGCCAGATATCTTTGGGTATTCAGAACAAACATTCGAAGAGACAATTTCAAATCACATTAAATGGAGGCAGTGTACGAAGGGGCGGGAAATCGTTACAATGACCAAAAAAGTATGTACGCGTTCTGACACGCATTGGAAAAAGGATTAACCGCCGAATTTTTGACTTCCCAAGCTAAGCCAAACACGCCGACTAACTAATACTAGTGGGGTGTTTGGAGGGCAATTGTGGGATTCGAATTTACTTGGATCAACAGGGATGAATGGACTAGTCCGGTCCAGAACATAACCTCTATTCGGCATTGATCCTAGTCAATTGAAGAGCCGAATAAAATGGCCGGCATTCCAGCTAGCAGAACAAAGGCTGAGTAGAAGTACATGTAAAGGATCAGGGGTGGGCCAGGCCCTAAGGCCCAAAGATAATACTATAAATATAGGATCTTCAGTCAGAGAAAGGTATGTGAGAACCATTACGCTTAACTTAAAATACAAGTAATTTAGAGAGTAGAGACTGACTTGCCCGTTGGAGTGCTAATTCCGGCACTCCCGACCAGAGTGTTTATTCATTTTCAGGTAACTAGCTGAAGATTACGAGCGCCCCCAGGATCATAAGAGTATTTCCAAACAACTTCTCCATATAAACAATATGTAAGATATATATATATATATATATTTAGATTTTAATGGATAGTTTTGATACTAACAAAAATACACAACTAAATAACTTTGAGAGAAATATTTCCACCGAATTGGTGGGCCAAACAAAGCCCACCAAGGCTTAACTCTGACAACTTGGCAAAATTACGTTAGGTGATGGGTTTTGACCTAGCAACTTGGTAGAATTATGCTAGATGATGTGTTTTGACATAGCAACCTAGCAGAATTATGCAAGGTAATGGGCTTTGACCTAGCAACCTAGCAAAGTGTCTGTCTGACTTTGGCGACCTAGTAAGGTGTTTGTCTAACTCTGGAAATCTAGCAAAGTGTTTTTCTGACTTTGGCGACCTAGCAAAGTGTTTGTCTGACTTTAGTGACCTAGCAAAGTATCTGCTTGACTCCAGCGACCTAGCGAAAGGACTTTGCTAGGCCTATCTCTCGTGACCTAACAAAAGGACTTTGTTAGGCTTAACTCTGGTGACCTAGCAAAGTATTTGTCTAACTCTAGCAACCTAGCCAAAGGAATTTGCCATGCCTAACTCTGGCGACCTAGCAAAAGGACTTTGCTAGGCTTAATTCTGGCGACCTAGCAAAAAATCTAACTCTGGCAACCTAGCAAACTCTAGTGACCTAGCAAAATGAAGACATCTTGCCCACTTAGAGCATAACACAAGTTGGACTGGGAAAATGTAGTTCGTGGACTTAAGGTCACTCGAGAGTGGGCCAGGCTATGCCTAGGTATTTGGGTGGTGTTGATTGACCAGGCAAAGATATGCTAGGCCTTTGGACCGGGCTGAAGATAAAATAAATGACTCAAAGCCTTAGTCCTAACTTTGTAGCCCTTGAGCTGAAATAAGTTAGGAATGATTAAGCAGCTTTCTATATGGAGTGTAATTGGGCAAACGGTTTGCTCAACCTGGTTGTCAGCTCAAAAGTGGATAGGCTTCACAGAGACTTGTAAGGCCAAGGTGGTCATTATCCTTAAGAAATAGACTCCTAGTGGGAAGTTATCAAAAGGAATTATAGTCCCACTTGGACTCTACTATGCTAGAAGATTCAAATGTCTCAAAGTTCAACCTAAAGGAAGTAATGCAATTCTAATCACAGAACTGTTTTGAGAGTTTTTCCTTGATATTGATCTTAAGTTCTACCTTAGGCATTGAAGGGGTTTTCTAGCACAATCCTGCCGGTAGGCTCACCATTCTTGTGAGTTTTAGGTTATATGATGCTGTTTGTTGAAGTTCAAGCTTGATCATGAGGAACTAGCGTGCGAGGAAAATTTCGTGTCCATATAATTGGTGTTGTCTATGGAATGATTTTGACTTTTTGATCAAGCTTTTTTGCATTTCAATGGCAAACGAAGATCATCTGCTCTCATCCATGGATGGAACAATGCTTGAGGCCAATAGGGGATGAGATAATTTACCTTTTGCGCTGTCGATAAAGGATTTGGGTACCCTAGAAGGTGTCCCCAAGGGATGTGCAATAGAAGCGTGCTAGGAGCCCTCAACATTCTTGGAGCTCAGATGGGCACAAGCGACATAGGGCTTAAAACCTTTATCGCCTGAAGAATCGAGTGAGGAGTCAAGATGACATAATTCTAAGGATGGCTGAGGAGATGAAGAACTTTGAGCGGCAAGGGTAAAGGTGTTATTGGATTAGAAATCCACGAAGAGCATACCCAAACCTAACATTCAGGTAAGAAAATTAGGCATGCCACTCATGTTCTTTCTGGCGTAGAAGAACTGCCAGAATAGGTGCGACTGTATCAAGAACAAAAATGTCTTACATAGAGGAGAGTAACTATCAACCCTCGTGCTTATTCCCAACCTCTAGGTATTCTTACTCCGATAGATCAGAGGATCCAAGGAGTGTCATCAATCATAGGGTACATAGGAGGCAAGCAGCGTAAAGAACGGCCCCCAAAAACTATGATAGTAAAAAGATGGTATAACATCGCCTGGGGGGTACCCGTGCGCGTTAAATAGTTTGGACCCTTGATCTCTTTGATCTAGTCTCACAAGTACAATGTGAAACATAGATGAGAGTCCAGATTTGGCAACTTTTATAGAAAATCCATTTTATTGCAAAAATCTTTGCCAGAAATGGGTTGCATCACCAGATCTTAGAGTCGCCACCTAATATTTTGAAAAATCAGAAAACTCGTGACTCATGCCAAGGCCATTGTTCATCGTAACCAAATATGTCTCGGTTTGGAACGTTAGCTTTGAGAGGGAAATATCATTAAATGAGCACCCCCGCTCACCCGATTATCAAAAGATTGACCTCTACTAAACCATGATGTGAGTTTTATTTACTTTATACGTTCATATTCTGATTTATTTAATAAATCCTAAAAGTTACAATGTGAAGCATATAAGTATAGACTATGTCATTCATTTTGGAACAACTTGATTCATGTATTTTGAAAGAGTTTTGAAGATGTATAACTCAAAAAAATTGAGTTGATAAACACGAAAATCGATATTATTCCAAATTGAACAACACAATCTCCATCCACTGGCATTCATAGAGATATATTAAATAAGCAAGTAGCCACATGGTAGAATGCTAAATAGTAAGAAAAACACACAAAAGTGGGATGCTAAAGCATAAAAACTTATATATTTACAGATGTCTCGCGAACAGCTATAAAACTATGGGAATGTGGTTTGGAAATACTCTTTTGATCCACTGGGACGCTCGAGATCCTCAACTAACAACCTGAAAAGGAATAAACACTCCGGTCGGGGGTGCCGGAATTAGCACTCCGACGGTTAAGTCAGTGTGTGCTCTCTTAGTTACTTGTATCTCAAGTTAAGTATAATAATTCTCACATACCTCTCCTTGGCTGATGTTCTCCTATTTATATCTTCTTCTTTTGGGCCTTAGGTTTTTTGGGCCCACCTTTGATCCATTGCACATTTATTTATTCGGCCTTTGTTTGGTTGGTTAAAATGCCGATTATAATATTTGACTTTATGGTCGACCAACTAGGTCAGAGCCAAATATATTCTCCTTCCTAGGCCGTCTTCATCTAGATACTCGGCCTTCTTGAACGCCGGCTCCCACAATTGCCCCCCAAACATCCTACTAACTTCGGTTATTCGGCATGTTTGGTTTCATACGGCATATTTACTTCGAGTTTGAGAATCCAGAGGGACGGCGGGTAAACTTATCTCAACGTATGTCAGAGCACACGTTTTCTAAGCACTATTACATATTCCCGCCTCTTCGTACGCTCTTTTCATTTATTATGATTTGAAACTTTGTTGTCTCTTCGAGTGCATGCTTTTTAAATATTCGAACCTCCTGGACTGTCAGTCGATATACCTACTCTATCTTGCGTCCTCTGCAACTTCCCTTCGTCTCTCATTTTCTCCTCTGCTCCTTGTAAGTTCTCTTTCCTTTTCTTATTGAATCCTATTTCCTTGCTTATTTTTAGTTTAGCGTACTCCTTAGACTTGCTAGGATGGCTAAGCATTTAAAAGACCTCATTTCTGCGGATCGTATTACTGGGTTTCAACGCCATTTTTGTATCTCTGATGATGTCCATTTATCTCTCGTGACGGATATCACTCTTGATATGGAGAGGGCTGATGAGAGTACAATCATATTTCCTCTTCTGTCAATTACAGAGGGCGGGGTCTGTTTTCCCCTACACCCATTTCTTAGGGCTGTCCTTCGCCATTGGGGCTTGATCCCTTCCTAACCTAATGTAAACTTTTTCCGAATCGTAATGGGGATCATAGAGTTAAACTGGCACCTTAGGATCAACCTTGGCATTCCCGCTATTCGGCACTGTTATGCTTTGGCCAAATCCTCTGGTTGGCAAGGGCGCTATTTTCTCAGGGCCAAGGACACTGATCATCACTTGGTAACTATGCTTGCCAGCTCTGGCAAGCGGGTTGATGATGTAATGGTCATTGTCTGAGGTAACTGGGAATTTGGCGAGGACGAAGACTGCCTGGACCCTATACCTAGACGGAGAGGCGAACCAGGTTGCCATGTAGCTTCTTTCGCTTATCTAATCTTCGTTTACTCGGCTTTCTCTCTAAATAATCTTTTTATTTGTGTAGGAAACCATTTGAAGAAAGTTCTGGTTTCGGTTGACGACGCGGTTCTTGCGGAAATCAAAACCGTGCTCCAGTTTTTTGGCCGTCCCAATATCCAGAAGCAGGGGAGAGCCACCCATATACTTCTGAGGTACGAGCCAACTTATACAACATTCTTGGCCACGGAAAACATCTTGATTCCACGTGGCGAACAACATCTCACGGCTCTTATCTTCCCTCTCTTCAAATGTCTTAGGCAGATCGGTTTCGAAGCTTCTGATTCGGACCAAGTCGAAGAGCCAGTAGCCGAGGAGATCACCAAACAGCCGAGCCAGTTTGCTTTAGAAGCTGAAGTCGATGAGGCTCTTAACTCGGCGTCCGAAGTAGCAGGCCTTAATTAGGATGACCCTCCCTTCACTTCAAGTCGGGGGGAAGTTTCTTTTGAAGACATATATTTTGGTTTGGGAGATCTCCCTGGCTCCTATCCGGAGGACATGGCTGGGGAAACGCTCTTGCAAATGGCATGAAGGAAAAACGCAGAACGGATGGCCGCCAGGCGGAGAGCCGAGAACATCCATTCCGAACCTCTGATTGAATCTCTTGAGCCTATTAATGTAAAAGAAACGGCCCAAATTGAGGTGGCCGAGACGGTGCAGGAAGTCAAACGGCAAAGCCAAGAAGATCAGAGGGGGGAGAAACGTTCCGCTGAGTACGAGGTCGGCGCTGAGGAAAATCCTGTTGACAAACGGCCGTGTTTAGAGGAGTCGGATATGGTTGCACCTTTTGTTGTTCAACCGAAGATAAAAAACGTGCCGATCTCCTCTGATGCGTCGGCCTTGAAAGATCCAGCCATGGTGTTGAGCTTGGCTTCCTTGGTATCATTGCCGGTTGACAAGGCAACCTTTCGGGCAGAGTCGGACTTGCTGGCAATAGCATTAGCCGCTCAGTCGGCTTTTCTGGTATGTGACTTGATTCTAATTTTCGTTTTCTGCGTATATTGTTTTGGTTTTGTTTTGATTTAAACTCGATTTTGCAGACGGTTGGAAGGATAGCCGAAATAGGCCACCGCCAGCATGACGCCATTGAATGAATTGGCCATTTGAAATAAAAAATTGAGGGTGAGAGGAGCAGGGCCGAGTTTGAGGCAGAGCAACTATGGAAAGTGCAAGGGCCGAAGCCGAGGCGGAAAGGGCGCGAAGTTGTGACCAGCTCAAATTGGCCACCGAGGAGAGGGCAAATGCGAGCAAAGGTTTGCTCGAGTTAGCCAAGGAGGTGATTGCCAAACTGGAGGCTGAATTGGAAGAGTTGAAGAAGGCGAAGGAAATAGTCGACTCCGAGGCTTCCAAAGCGTTTGAGGCTGGGAAGAGTGCTGCCCTTGCAAATTATGTAAAAGAAGTCCCCAAATTTGAGAATCAGGGATTCAAACACGGCTGGCTCAAAGCCCTTGCGCCGCTAATGTGACATTGGCCATGCCGATTCCATACGAGCAAGTGGACGTTGAGCCGCTTGAGTCTGACCCCGAGGATTGATTTGGGCGACACTTTAGTTTTGTTAGGATTTTCAGTGTATCTTTTTGTAAACATGTTTTGTTTTCTTAGTAGCCTTCTATTTACTTGGGGTAATCTTCATATATAAAATGATGACTATCTGTATTCACTTTATGAATTAAAATTTCCCTTGCTTTGCAATATTGTCTGTACACAATTGTTGTTATCAATGAAGATTATTGCTTTTTCCTTATTTTGGATAAGACGATTGATGTCTGTTGCGCGGTAGATAAACATTCCATTAAAAAGATGAATAAATTAAATATTGCTAAAGAGATAGCGGCGTATCTTCACGATTAGACTTTCAAATTAGTTCGAATAACGTAAGCACACCCTTGCGTATGAATGTACATGATCCTTTTGGCACAAATATCTGGCCTTGCCCTTGCCTTAGATAAGATTAACGAATCTGCCCTTGCCTTAGTTATGAACCGGAATGCCGAATATCGACGGTTTGTGGATGACTAAGGCACGTGATCCTTTCGGCATAAGGCCAAGGGATTTAGGGATTTAGCCGATTCGATTGGCCATCCTTTAGCCATTAAGGTTAATAAATCTGCCCTTGCCTTAGTTATGAATCGAAACGCCGAATATCGACAGTTCGTGAGATGACTGAGGCACGTGATCCTTTCAGTATAAGGCCATGGGGTTTACGGATTTAGCCGATTCGATTGGCCATCCTTTAGCCGTTAAGGTTAACGAATCTGCCCTTGCCCTAGTTCGGAACGAATCAATAATGCCGAATATCGGTGGCTTATGGAGTGCGCGCATTGATGAGGTCGCCTTGAAAGTGCGGTGCACTCCTAAGTGACTAAAAAGAGGGGGAGATTCCATTTGTGTTTCAAAAAGCAACTCAATTCTGTTCGTCAGATGTGACCGGAAAAGTGTGAATGTCAACTAGGCTATTTTTTAACAGCAAAGGAGAGGGTAGGATGCTGGCTGAGTTGGACTCAGCAATGAATCGCGGTGGCGAGCTTCCCTGTACTGGAGGTAGGGCAACTGCAGAACATGAGAGGCGCCACTCTTCACGTCGACGAAGCAGGTCACAGAGGAAGGTTAAGCGCCAATGGGGGAGCTCCCCTCGTTCGCGAAATGAGGCCAGTGGGCCACCACGCCCATTGAGCTTTTCAGTTTTCATCGGGAACAAACCGATGACAGAGGCAGATTCCATCATCCGCTATCCGAACGTGGCAGTCGAATTTGCACGACAGATTTTTCCGCCAGAAGTCCAGTAGTCGATGGTTGGTTGACCTAACTTTGAGGTGTTTTGAAAGGGTGTTCATGGGGCAGTGAAAAGGCTGTACACAGCCTATGAAATCGGTATGCGCCTTCGTGCCGTGCGACATGAAATAGAAAAGAAGGATGAACACATTCGAAACTTGGAAGCTCACGCGAAAGCGGCTGAGCGCGAGCTGAGGAAGGTCAAAGCTGCTCAGACACAACCAGCCGGACAAACTAACCCAATTGTGGAAGAAATGGTGACCCAACGACTTATCAGTCATGCAATTGCCGATCGTGATACGGTGAGCATGTTTGCGATAGAGGCCGCGAAGGGAAGGGCTTATGAAAAAGGCTTCCATGAAGGCCGGAAAGTCGGGATAGAGAAGACCAAGGAAAAGCTCGCCGAGGAAGTTTGCCGATGTGAAAATGGTGGATTTAAGCACGGTTGGTTCAAGGCATTTCAGGCTGTGGAGGCTCTCCAAGCAGCATGCGTTGATTCGGCGTCCCCGCTACACCAACGTGATCGATTCCCCCTTTCCACCTTCGAAGTCGAAAAGAGTGATGATAAGGGAGACGGTGGATAAAAGTAGACATTGTAATGCTTAAATGCAGATTGTGTGAAAAATTATGTAATTATTGGCTAATTTAATAAAACGTTTCATTTTCAAGTGTTAGTGTACTTTCTACTTATATGAATACACCTTATGCCAATCGATTAATCTAAGGACACATTTCATTTTGAATGTTTGCATGTTTCAGCTTACGTTTATACAACTTGTCCCAGTTCATTTGAATGAAACATTTCATTTTGAATGCTCGCATGCTTTAATTTTTGGTGTATTGTGATAGCCACGCAGGGCACTCCAAATCCGGGGTCTTTGTTTGGCCTAAGCGTGACCCGTACGGATGGGGCAACAAATTCAGAAGCTTTTTGTCTTGGCCAATCGTGACACACGAAGGGCGCTCCGAATCCGGAGTCTTATTAGGCCCAAAAGTGTCATGCACCAATGGGGCTTCGAATCTGGAGACTTATCTTAGCCAATCGTGATACACAAAGGGCGCTCCAAATCCGGAGTCTTATTCGACCCAAAAGTGTTATGCACCAATGGGGCTCTAAATTCGGAGACTTATCTTAGCCAATCGTGATACACGAAAGGCACTTTGAATCCGGAGTCTTAATCGGCCCAAAAGTGTCATGCACCAATGGGACTTCGAATCCGGAGACTTACCTTGGCCAATCGTGATACACGAAGGGCGCTCTGAATCCAGAGTCTTATTCGGCCCAACCGTGTCATGCACGTATGGGGCTCCAAATTCGGAGGCTTTTTGTCTTGGCCAATCATGACACACGAAAGGCGCTCCGAATCCAGAGTCTTAATTGGCCCAAAAGTGTCATGCACCAATAGGGCTCCAAATTCGGAGACTTATCTTGGCTAATCGTAATACATGAAGGGCGCTCCAAATCCGGAGTCTTATTCAGCCCAAAAGTGTCATGCACCAATGGGGCTCCAAATCTAGAGACTTATCTTGGCCAATTGTGATACACGAAGGGCGCTCCGAATCCGGAGTCTTAATCGGCCCAAAAGTGTCATGCACCAATAGGGCTCTGAATCCAGAGACTTACCTTGGCCAATCGTGATACACGAAGGGCGCTCTGAATCTGGAGGCTTAATCGGCCCAAAAGTGTCATGCACCAATAGGGCTCCGAATCCGGAGACTTATCTTGGCCAATCGTGATACACGAAGGGCGCTTCGAATCCGGAGGCTTAATCGGCCCAAAATTGTCATGCACTAATGGGGCTCCGAATCCAGAGACTTTTGAACTGAATTGCGCAGTGAGAAAACGGGAAACTTTGCATTGTAAAAGTGAAATATGTACATGGTGAACCACTCAAAACAAGTATCATGCCCCACAAGTCGGGTCAATGATAGAATTTACGCAAATGCGTGGAATTCTAAGGCCGTGACAGACTTCTCCCAAACATGTCTTTGAGTCGATATGCCCCTACTCCCGGGACTGAGTCGATCTAATAACGGTCGTCCCAGTTAGGACCAAATTTTCCGTCGGCTGGGTTCTTGGCAGCTGAAAGCACTTTCTTTAGGACAAACTCTCCTGGTGTGTAGCGGCGCAGTTGAACACACTGATTATGTGACTTAGCAAGCTGTTGCTGGTACCGTGCCATGGATGCAAGGGCACGGTTTCTCCGTTCTTCAATCAGAATCAAATCCAAGGCCAACATCATGTCGTTTTGGCCCAAATAAAAAACTATTGATTTCAAGGTTAGGAGGCCGATCTCCAATGGGATGATTGCCTGCGTTCCGAAGCACAAAACGAACGGCGTCTCCCCAGTGGACCGCCTCGGAGTAATGCAATGAGCCCATAATACACTTGGCAACTCTTTGACCGATCTTCCTTTAGCTTTCTCCAGCCTTTTCTTGATGCTGTCAAAAATAGATTTGTTGGAGGCTTCAGCTTGGCCATTACTGTGTGGATAAGCCGAGGAGGAATAATAGGATTGAATACCATACTTGCTGCACAGTTCCCTATAGACACAACAATCAAACTGAGTGTCGTTGTCTGAAATAAGTGCTCTTGGAATGCCGAATTGTGTTATGATATTTCTCCATACAAAATGCTTCACGTCGGTATCTCGGATATGCGTTAGTGCCTCTGCTTCTACCCATTTTATGAAATAATCTGTCGCGACAATCAAAAATTGCTTGTTACCCGGGGCACGAGGCAGTGGTCCGACAATGTCAAGTCCCCATTGGGTGAACGACCAAGGACTAGTTATAGAGCTTAACTCTTCAGCAGGCAGGTGAGTCAAAGGAGAAAACTTTTGGCACCGTTCACACTTTTTCATGTAACATTCGGCATTAGCTCTCATTGTCGGCCAGTAATACCCCTGTGTCACAGCTTGATGAGCCAAAGAGCACCCACCAAAATGGGCACCACAACTGCCTTCATGTATTTCAGTCAGAAGTTCTTCGACTTTGTCCGGCTGAACGCATTCCAGGTATAGACCAGAAAGGGATTTTTTATAAAGTTTTCCTTGCGGATCCAAGTAGTATCGCAGGGCTTTGTTTCGCAGCTTGTGCGCTTCTTTCTTGTCCGCTGGGAGTTGTTCAGAAGACAGGAATGCAGTAATAGAGTCCATCCAACTCGGTCCTGACTCTATGACATTGACCTGGACTTCCTCAGAAGGGCTAATGCTCGGCTCTGGGATGAAACCTACTTCAATGGTCCGCTTAATCTCTGAGTTAATAGTGGAGGCTAGGGAAGCCAGGGCATCTGCATGTGTGTTCTGGTCACGGGTTATTTGGTTCAATTCGTGATGGTCAAATTTTGCCAGCAAGGAATTTGCCGTTTTCATATAAGTTACCATAGGGTCGTTTTTGGCCTCGTACTCCCCCTTCAGCTGATTGATCACCAGTTTTGAATCTCAAAATACAAGCAAACGCCGGGCACCCAGAAGGTGTGCATTCCGTAAACCAGCTAGCAGGGCTTGGTATTTGGCCTCATTATTCGATGCTTCAAAGCCGAGTTTGACGACCTGCTCAATTATTACGCCGTCGAGAGCCATGATTACTACTCCGGCTCTATTGCTCCGTTGGTTGGATGATCCGTTACAATACAACTGTCAAATGTCCCCAACGTAAATTCTTCAATTCGGCTTGGGTTGAATTTGTTCAGACTTGAAGTCGGCAAGACCCCTTGTGAATTTGGCCACAAAATCAGCAAGTACTTGCCCCTTGATTGAGGTTCTAGACAGAAATTGAATATCGTACTGGCCGAGTTCGAGAGCCCACTTTGAAACGTGCCCTGATGCTTCTGTACTACATAGTATGGACCGGAGGGGGTAATCTATTAGTACCCCGATGCTATGCTCCTGGAAGTAATGCATCAGTTTTTTTATTGCCATGACGAGGGCTAGGATCAGTTTTTCCAACGAAAGGTAACGTGTTTCGGCGTCAACCATTGCCTTACTCACATACTACACTAGTTGCTGCTTCCCAAGCTCTTCCTTTAACAGTACGGCGCTAACGGCCCGGTTAGAGACGGCCAGATATAAAATAAGCGGGTTGCCTACCGATGGTGTTGTCTATAGTGGAACTGATAGGAGATAAGTCTTTAGACTGTTGAAAGCGGCTTCGCACTCAGAGGTCCATTCAAAAGCTTTACCTTGCCGCAGAGTATGAACGAATTGTCGACAGCGGTCCGTGGAACGACTGATGAACCTGTTGAGTGTGGCGGCTATCCCCATCAACTTCTGAACTTCCTTGACCGATCAAGGGGAGCCGAGTTCTAGGATTGTTGTGATTTTCCACGGTTGGTTTCGATTCCTCGGTAGTTGACAATGTAACCCAAGAATTTGCTAGAACCGATCCCAAATGCACATTTGGAAGCGTTCAGCTTCATTCTGTATTTGCGTAAAATGCCGAATGTCTCTTCCAGATCAGCTAGATGAGTTTGCTCTTCTTTGGACTTGACCACCATATCGTCAACGTACATTTCCATAATGTGGCCGAGTTGCTTCTTGAACATGGCAGTGACTAGTCTTTGGTAAGTTGCCCTTGCATTCTTTAGCCCAAAAGGCATAACCTTGTAGCAATAGGTTCCTCTTGGGGTGAGGAATGCAATTTTTTCTTGGTCCTCTGGATGCATGGCAATTTGATGGTAGCCTCTGTAAGCATCGAGGAAGCTCATACGCTAATGACGTGCCATAGCATCTACAAGTTGGTCTATTCTGGGGAGGGGAAAACAATCCTTGGGTTTGTTTAGGTCCGTGAAATCAATACAAACTCGCCAAGTCCCATTTTTCTTCTTCACAACCATAGTATTCGAGAGCCATGTACGGTAGCTCACTTCCATGATTGCCCCAGCGTCAAGCAACCGGTCAACCTCTTCAACAACGGCAGCAGTGTGCTTTGCGGCTGACCGCTGACTTTTTTGAATAATCGGCTTGCATTTAGGGTCAACGTTTAAACAGTGCTGCAAAACAGATAGATCCACACCCGACATCTCATATGGTGTCCATGCAAATACATCAAGGTTGCTGAGCAAGAAGGAAATTAGCTGCTGCCTGTTGGCTTCATTCAGGAAGGCGCCGACCATGAAAAACCTGTCTGGGTTTCGGTCAATTTCAACTCGATCCAGGGCTTCCATGGCCTTTTCACTTCAGAGCCGCCCAACATCGTCAAGGCTCTCTTGATCTGGCACCTTAATAGAATTCACTTCAAACTCTTTTGGTGTCTTTGCAGTAAGGAGATAACATGCTTGTGCCAATTTCTGGGAGCCACAGATTTGCTCAATGCCACGTTCTGTCGGGAAGCGGAGCAATTGATGATACGTGCTTGGCACGACCTGCATGGTATGCAACCAAGTTCGCCCCATGATGAGATTATACGGCGAAGGCGGCTTGATGACCAAGAATTCCACATCCACTGTTCGGGAGCCCGCTCAAATTGGTAGTGTGATTTTGCCCAACGGGTAATCTAGATTAATGTTGAAGCCGAATAATGGATAAGGAGCTAGAGAAAGATCCGATTCGGTGAAGCCGAGTTTGGTGAATATCTTGTAATACATAACTTCCGATGTGCTCCCCGAATCAATAAGTATGTGCTCAACGGTGAATCGGTTTACGCGTAACTCGATTACCAAGGGATCGATGTGAGGAAGTGTCACTCCGGCCAAATTTGAATCATCAAAAGCAATGCTCACAGCTTCATGGGGCCGTTTAGCCAGAGTGAGTTGATTTTTAGGGTCAGGATGCGACTAAATCATATGCACTGCGGATGTCATTGGTAGGCTGTATATCATGTGGATCACGCCGAGTGGAGGTGAATCCTACCGTAAGGCAATTGCTTTGGTTGAGTTGCCTTTTTGGATGTACTATTGTAGCCGACCATCTTGTACCAATTCCTCCAAGTGATCCTTCAATGCATAACAACTCTTAGTATCATGGCCGTGGTCCTTGTGATACTCGCACTGCCTATCCCGTCTTATCGTGTCAGGAGGTCCCACCATTTTGGATGGCCATTTGAAGAACGGAAGGTGTTGGACTTTAGACATAACCGCGTTGATCGGCTCTGTCAACTCCGTATATTTCTTATCTACGCGCCTTGTGCGCTTGCTATCTACTTGAAGTTGTTCATTAGCTTGGTGGGAGCATTGGTCATTTGATCGGCGAAAATCCCGTCTCGTGTCGCGTTTAGCCCGATGCCATGGTTTAGGGCTCTGAGGTAGTACAGAATTTACCAGCTGAGCAATTTCAGAAGGGGCTGTCTTGTTGGCCATGTTTCCAGCTTTAACCTGCAAGGCGTCATCTTCCACTTTGCTGTATTCCTCGACTTTCTTCATCAACGACCAGACTGTTTTGGGGGGTCTTCTAGTCAAGAAACTACGGAGAGCACTATTAGGATGCAAACCCATTTTAAAGGCGGTAATGGCCATGGAGTCGTTGCAAGCATCATCGACAAGATTAAAGCAATCCCAATAGCATGCCGAATATGCTCGTAAGGTTTCTCTTGGTGGGATCTGCATTTCCTAGAGAGAGTCGACTTGCTTCGGCTGGACCTCATTGGTAATGAATCTTGCCCTAAAGGATTTCTGTAGTTAATGGAAACTCTTAATCGACACTGGCTGCAACTTAAGGGTTGTTTGGGATAAACCAAATAAGTGTACTTTTTGACTTTTTATGAAATATGGGTTATATATGGGTTGGGTTTGAAGTGATGTAGTAGAGAGGTGATGTGACTTAAATAGGATGGTGTGACTTAAATAGGATAGTGATTTTTTGACTTTTTGACTTTTTTTGGTTATGCCAAACCAAGCCTTATAATACCATCTGACGGCCAGTGGTCCCAAACTGCTTGAAAATATTCTGCACATGAGAGCCTCGTCGTCTGCATGCAGTGTCATAGCTTGCTTATAATGACAGATATTATCAGTGGGGTCCGATTTCCCGTCGTATAGGGCGAATGATAGGGCTTTGAACTTCTTGGGCATTACTGCCTTTGCGATCCGTCGCACAAAGGGATCATGCTGATCTTCTTCGTCCGAACCATTTTGTCTTCGCTTATGCCTTGCACGTGGACTCTCTTCAGAGGAACTAGTAGTTTCAAGTCGTCCAATCTTTTTGGGCTCTGGAGATAATGAGTCAAAGTCGCTGTCACTATATTGCCTCCGAACTCGAGGTCTTCGACCACTCGCTCTTAGAGGTCGTCTCGGATCTTAGCGTGTACCTTGATTGGATTTTGCTATTTCCAAGGCCAAGTCCTAACGGAGGCGCTCGTTCTCAGCGATCATGTTTTCCAACCTCTGTTCATTTTGCTTCGCCTGTTCCATGATTGCTTGCATTGTCTCATGTGCTGAAGTCGAGGGCGAGTTCTGGGCAAGTGAGTCGAAGTTCAAGGCACGTCTTGCGGCGATAGTCTTTGGTCCAAGCAAGTTTGTTGGAGTGAGGTCGTCTCTCTGTGTGGTTTCGTCAATGACTATCAGAGGGTCTTTCGTTACACCCGCCATGGATGTAGTTGAGTATTCCCACAGACGGCGCCAATTGTGGGAATGTGGTTTGGAAATACTCTTTTGATCCATTGGGATGCTTGAGATCCTCAACTAACAACCTGAAAATGAATAAACACTCCAGTCGGGGGTGCCGGAATTAGCACTCCGACGGTTAAGTCAGTGTATGCTCTCTTAGTTACTTGTATATTAAGTTAAGCGTAATAATTCTCACATACCTCTCCTTGGCTAATTTTCTCCTATTTATATCTTCTTCTTCGAGGCCTTATGTTTTTTGGGCCCACCTTTGATCCATTGCATGTTTATTTATTCGACCTTTGTTCGGTTGGTTAAAATGCCGATTATAATATTCGACTTTATGGTTGACCAACTAGATCAGAGCCAAATATATTCTCCTTCCTAGGCCGTCTTCATCCAGATACTCGGCCTTATTGAACGCCATTATTCGGCTCCCAAAAAAACAAAGTTAAAAAAAATATACATGATCTTATATACAAAATCCTAATGCAATTCACTCATGAAATGCAACTAAAGATTCAGCTTCTAATATATGATATGTGAATCATCTCAAGAACATGAGGTAGCGCATATAATTACATAAGAATTGATTAAATCCATAAATGCAAATTTAGCCGAATCTCAATACATAAAACATGGATGTGAAAGCATGGATATGATGACAAGCAAAATATACTGCATATTTACAGATAATGAAAGCAAGTAAAAAAATGGGATAGAAAGAAGCGGTGTGGGAAATTATTACAACACTTGAATATTACATATTCGAATAAGGGAGGAGGGGAAGAAAAATATTATAACAAAACAAAAAAACCTTAACACTCTCTTTAAATAAAAGAAAAACAAAAACTTTAGGTGCCTCAATTGTAATGCCTTGCATTTTATTACTCGGATAACCTTACCAATATTCATTAATTAAGTCTATTTACAAATAGCATTTCATCCTTGGATGAAATGATGAATAATTAAATATACATATTCCCTCTCGTTATACAACAATGACATTTACATACAAATAAAAGAAATGCCCTGAGGCTTATAATAAAAGAGAGTACACTACTCTTTATAAAAAAAAAAATAGCACTCAGCCAAATAACAAATGAAGTAGTACAATCCATCACTACATTACACTTATGAAATGGTAAAACCCATTGTTTGATCTTCAAATCCGAAAAGTATTCCCTGTATACATGTACAGGTAGGAGGTGAGCAACCACTAGCTCACCAAGCAATCCCATATTAAAACATTAGAAGATATGTGGATACTAAAATACTCATACATAAACATGAAATTATATCATGTCAAAACCATATGATTTTATTACATAATCTCTTAAATCCAATTTATTTAATTAACCACAACAAGTTAACTTAAATAAATAAACATGTTTCAATAACAACAGAATATCCTTTTCAATTCATTCAATTATCTCATTATCAATTGAATCAAATAATTAAACAATTCATTAAATTCATTTTATACAGTCTTATGGGATGAATGCATATGCCATGTCATACTCAAAATATTTTTCTCATCTTTTGCAAATCTTATGCACAATGCCAATTTGAAAACACATTAATCCAACAACTTCAATAAAATTCTAAGATGGTAAATACGACTCAAGTAATCCCTAGGCTGGTGTTTGTAAGTGGACTATACAAGTACTACCAATTTGTCATTTTTACCAGTATTAACTGGAAGGCTTAACATCTGTCATCTACACCACCTTTCAATCCCTAGGCTGATGTCTGCAAGTAGACTATATAAGTACTACCAATTTGTCATTTTTACCAATATTAACTGGAAGGCTCGATACCTACCATCTACACCACCTTTCAAGACTTACCACTGTATTTATCCCAAAATCATTTCATGAAAACTTGTTTCCCAACATTCCTTTCTCTATGCAAAGTTTTCAAATCATATTTCAAAGCTCATCATTATCAAATGAATTGATATGCCAATGTAATGATTAATAATACAATGCAATATTTCTTCCACTTTCAATACTTCCACACAATATTCCCATTGTGATCAAAATTCTCATTTCTCATTTCAATATAATTTCTCAAGATGAATATAAATACTTTTATTTTAATTCATCCATGGGACAACAAAATTCTCACACTTAGAGTAATCTCAACCATTTAGTCACTTCAAGACTATATCAACATTTTGAACAACAATTTCTAAAACTTCAACAATTCTCATATTCCATGAAAACCATCATTTATATGTAAACAAATAAACAATTTTTCAAACATCATTTTATTTTGGCACACAAAATAAATAAACAACATCTTCAAAGATGGTCAACATCTTTCTTCAAAATCCCCAATTTTTAGATTTTCTCACCAAAATCTCTCATCTTCATTTATTGAAACAAAGTCACTAAAAACATCTCTCTTCAGTTTTCATAGTTCAAAATTCTCAATTTCTATTTTAAAAGGAACAAGAAAGTAAACCCACTTTAAAAAAAAAATCTCTCATCTTCTTGAATCAACAACCAATTATCAAAACAAATCAAAGGATGATTTCGAAAATCATCTAGATCTTGCAAAAACATATATATGACTATATTTCAACATAACTATTTTTCATGCAAATTCTCTACCAATAGCAATTTCACAACTTTTTCTAAAATTACTTAACTAACATGATATTTTACATCAAAAATTATGAAATATGCCCAATAGTAATATTTTCAAGGTTATGAGTTTGAAAGTCCACATTTCACATTTTTATTTTCATAAAAATGAACACAACTTAATCATCAACATATCATTTTTTATAAAATATCATGAATATAACACTTTTGGAGTTTTTAATCCCAAAGCAACACTATAATTCCTACTTAAGCATTTACTCCATATTCTTCAACATTTATTTTTCTCAAAAATAAATTTCAAGTCAAAAATAAAAAAAAAATTTAACTTTATATTTCTCAAAATAAATCATCTAATCATAATATAATGTAGAGACAATCCATACAACTATTAAATTTTATTTTCGGATTTCTTTGCAAAATTATCAACAGAAAATGATTTTCCCAAATCAATCTAAAAATGTCAACATTCTTAACATTTTAACATAATTTTTCTTCCAAAAAATTACCAAACAAATATCTGAATATATATATATATATGTGTGTGTGTGTGTGTATGTGTGTCCAATACCTCTTATAATGATATATTTTCTCAAAATAACCCTAACATAGCATTAATGTAAAAATATAAAGAAAGTCTCTACCTCAAATATGAAGAAAAGCAAATCCGAATAAGTAAACATTGTCCGATCATGAATCCGAGATCACCATTGTGAAGATCACGATGATCTCTCAAACTTTCATTTGCAACACTTTTGCAAAATCTCACTTTAAAGACTCCCATGTCAAGCTTGAAGCTTGAGCAAAAATGGTGAACATGGAAAGAGAGAGAGAGAGAGAGAGACACACACACACACACACACACACTGAGAGAGAGAGAGAGAGAGAGAGAGAGAGAGAGAGAGACGTTGAGCTCTTCGCCAAGCATCCAAGAAAAGAAAAGAAAAAGAAAAAGAAAGGAAAAGAAAGAAGTGAGAAGGTGTGGGAAACAACCCCATGTGGGTTCACTTTCCCAAAATGGATTTTTCAAAAAAATACAATATAATTTTTATAATAATACCTCAAAATTTTATAATATAAATTATAAAATGATATAAATTTTTTCTCACCGCAAAATATAACATTTTTGTGCACTACAAAATATAATATTTTACTCACTACGAAATATACATATTTTCATTTTTTATAAAATATATAATTTTTTCACCATATGGTACACACCATAAAATCAACTATCAAATATTTATTATAACCCTTATATAATAAATAATAACAACTCCCAATGTGGTTAATACCAATCACATAATTAAAAAGAACCAAACAGTTAAACATGAGTCACTAAACAAACTCAAATTAAATTAAATCTAAGTCATTGGTCCCACCCATAAGCCAAACATGATCCAATTATATACCAAAATAGACCCAACAAATTTATCCAAATCATGATCTAAATATTAAAAATTAAATAACAAAATTCTACTATAAATCAAACTGAACACCAATCAGCCCGTAAATTTTTATAAAATAAATACTCATCATTTAATTATGAAATTTTTATCCAACGTGCTAGACTCATATGTGAACAACATATAAAAATTTCATAATTTTCTAAGATTGAGAAATATTTTTAAAAAGTACAAAATCGAACTGTTTTCATATAGAGTTTACACAGCAGTCAAATTCGAAAATTTGCTCAATTAAATTATACATTGACTATTTGAAAAAAAAAAATTATGGGTCATTACATCAGAGACCACCGGAAACCATTTTGGTTAACGTTGGAAGACTACTCGATTTTGGCCCAAAGGAAGTTAGCTGGCCAGCCAATTAATTGGTTGGCCGGCCAAAAGGTTGGTTGGCTAGCCAATTAATCATGGCAAAAACTTTGTTTTTTTCCTTTGCAACACCAAAGAAAGAACAAACAAGGGATATGTGAGTGGCTCAACTAACCACTTCTAGTTAGATTACAACAGTTTATATTATGAAATCAAAGCAAGAAAATTAATATAAGAAAGAAAGTACAAGAAAATGAAAGTTTACAAAGTTCACCTTCCAAAGAAAGGATGAACTTCTTGATTTCTGAACTTCCTTTTGATCAAGTTTAGGAAGTGTGTTTTCAATCCTCAGTTTGAAAATTCAAAATTCTTGTTAGAATGGTATTTTGGGTTGTTTAACAGTGTGTGTGTGTGGGGGGGGGGAGGTGGTTGTTTAACTCTATGTTTTTTCTCACATTCAACAACAATCACTCTCTTTTTGATCAAAGCTCTTGAATTTGGCTATAACAGAATTTATGGGATGGTTTTGATATAAAGAAGATGGTATATCAGTGTACGTAGAAAATGGAGGCTTATAGCTCAAGTTTTTGCCAACTCTTAAGACTTTTCTCTTTTCATTTCTACCTCTCTTAATCAATCTTTCTAACCTCTCTCCTCCCTCTCACCAATAAATCTAATCATCTTGTATAGGCAATGGTGGAAGACTTAATGGAGAAGGTGGTGGGAGACAACAATGGAGGATAAACCATAGTGGAGCATAAAGAAAGATGATGGGTTATTGCTTTAGCTCTCTCTTTTTTGAAGAGGCAAGTCCTTTTGGCAATGGAGGTTGAGTGTATATGCATTTCGTGCATGAATGGATCAAAAAATGAGATAGTGGGATGCCCCACATGCACTAAACAAGAATTTTACCGAAACTACCCTGTTCCTGAACAAATTAGTTGGCCGGCCAAAACATTAGCAGGCCTGCCAACTAACTGGCTGGCCAACTACTATTCATGCACTATTTGGTCGGTCGGCCACTATTCATACAATATTCACTGATAATTTTTTAAAGGAAAAATAGGGTTTTTTAGTAGAAATGTCATCATTTACTCCTATTTTCATACTGTTCTTTACTTAATTTCTTAAGAAAACATTTCATTTTGAACTTTAAAAATAAGCCTCGGAACACTATGGAAATGCTCAGAACAAAGCGCGAAAAGAAAGTTTCAAAAGAGAGATTTGAACGGGACTTAAACACTTGGCCAAAACAGGTTTAGGGTTAGGGAAAGAGCTCAAATTTCATATTTCTTATTGAGGATTTTGTGAGAAACACATTCTTATTTTTTATCATCGGGTAATCAAAAGAAAAGTGCCCAAGTCATAGGGTCAGTCAAAATAGGGTATCTATAGCTTCTCCTCTTTGACAGAGCTTGACATCATTTCATGACAAGAGTTAATGTCAAAGCTCAAAGATGACCCTTTTGACAAGGACGTAAGACTTGGGCAAACAAACAAGAAGCAAATGCAGTTAGTTGAACCCGAGGATTGCCTACGTATCCCTTTGTAAGGAATCAATCCAGCGTAGTTCACGGACATAATGTAAATGACGTGCTCAAAATGCAATTTGAAAGTTGGACTTACACGTTTCATGAAACCAGTTGTTTTGAAAACCCATGATTTGTGTGATGCAATGCTAGTAATAAAACAAACCTCATGTTAACAACAAGATGCATGCTAACTGATGCAAATATAGTACAGAATGTTGGTCAAACATGCTTTCTACATGAGTGATATAAAGCAAGATATGCAAACAAGCTTTCTACATGAATAAATATGCAAATACTAAACATACTATGCGTTGTGATGCGATAGATACAACATGCAGTGTGATTGTGCGATCCATTCACAAGAATGGTATGATGGTTGCAATAGATGTACATGAGTGATGTGATTGTGTGATAG